>QXTE01000001.1:18186603-18483100 GCA_003942145.1 Platysternon megacephalum | reverse complement strand
GGTCATACTGAAAGGTGAACTGTCAGGCTGGAAGGAGGTTACTAGTGGAGTTCCTCAGGGATCGGTTTTGGGACCAATCTTATTTAATCTTTTTATTACTGACCTTGGCACAAAAAGTGGGAATGTGCTAATAAAGTTTGCGGATGACACAAAGCTGGGAGGTATTGCTAATACAGAGAAGGACTGGGATATCATACAGGAAGATCTGGATGACCTTGTAAACTGGAGTAATAGTAATAGGATGAAATTTAATAGTGAAAAGTGCAAGGTCATGCATTTAGGGATTAATAACAAGAATTTTGGTTATAAATTGGGGACACATCAGTTGGAAGTAACAGAGGAGGAGAAAGACCTCGGAGTATTGGTTGATCACAGGATGACTATGAGCTGCCAATGTGATATGGGCGTTAAAAAAGCTAATGAGGTCTTGGGATGCATCAGGGCAGATTGGTGGAGGCCCTGGAGGTTTTTCGCCTTCCTCTGCAGCGAGGGGCACGGGTCACTTGCTGGAAGATTCTCTGCACCTTGAGGTCTTTAAACCACAATTTGAGGACTTCAATAACTCGGGCATAGGTTAGGGGTTTGTTACGGGAGTGGGTGGGTGAGATTCTGTGGCCTGCGTTGTGCACGAGGTCAGACTAGATGATCATAATGGTTCCTTCTGACCTTAAAGTCTATGAGTCTAACTGTGTGGAGGAAAGTGGGGTAGGTGATTAAACAATAGGAAAAATGCACAGGGGAAACTAAACATAAAATAGCTTCAAAGCAATTTTGAGCATACACTGCCTTCTGTTCAAACTTATCAGCAGGTATGTGAATGGAAATTTACAGAGAATGCACCATACTCTAGTTCAAACCAGCAAGTGGCCTCAAGCATCTTTGCCAATCTGACCTGGGGTGAAATTGCCTCCTGACCCCCTTGTTGGGTGTTTTTGTTTGTTTGACTGTTTGTTTTTGGTCCCCAGATGGCAAATCCAGAGGAAAAATCCCATTCAAATATTGCACATCTTGTGATAACAAAACATCTGCCACAGATCAACAGGTTAGCTCCTTGAAATATTTAGGAAAAAGGCATTCCGTACAGATCCATTCAGCTGATGCCCAAAGTCTACACCGGCTTAATGTAGGAAGAGATTACTGTTATCCTCTTGCAGGAAGATTTCTTGGATTGCTGACCTTTTGTTGTAAAGGAGACAGATCTGGACTCAAACAAAATTCTTCAGATCCAGTCACAGCTGTTGGTCCTTAATACTGAGTCCTCACGTATATTATCTCAGCATTACATGTGAAGCCCAGTCCTCTTGAACCAATAGCTCCTTTGAATGAGAAGGGTTTGGGCCTTAGCTTGCCCTTGCCCTACTGAATTATTTGGAACCAACAGGTGCACAAATGGTTTCCTGGGTTTTGAAGGGCTCATATTCTGTGCTTGAAAATGACATTCTATGTTGATGGGGATCAAGATCTAATCATTCATAGGATATAAACCACCTCATCTGCATAAGACCACAGTAATGACAGCAAAGTGTGGTTGGATGTAGGCGGTGCAATTGATTTATTCAGAATGGCTCCAGTGCATAAATCAACTTGGAATAGCACTTTTCTCCCCTACACAAACCTGAAGCTGTGTCTCCCCTCCACCCCATGTGCTTATATACAGATTCTTTGACCCTTCTTTCAATGACCCACTCCAAGCCCAACCTGATTGTTCCTCTTAACCTAGACCAAAGTTAGGTTATTTAAATACCTTTCGTCAAGTGTGCAAGGAGGGTCCTACACAACCTGCATGCAGCTCCAATGCAATAAAGTACGGTGGAGGTCCTTGCATGGTGCACCATGGATAAATTTTACAAACTCGGAATTGCAATTTAAAAAAAAATCAAAAGCTGTACAAGGTGCTTAAATTCACACCCTTTGCCATGTTCAGATTAGGCATGTGTACTTACATATTGTAGTAGTAGTAGTAGTAAGTATTTTTAATTGTTTTTCTAATAACAGTCCTTTACAGAACTAAAATATTATATAAAGGTCAAATTTATTTCCGTCATTCAGGAACTGAAATACTTTGAGAAGATCCACACTCATCTTTGTCCTGTAAATAGTTCCCCTTTAAAACAAACCGATACAAATAGAGTTGTTTATATACTTAGTTTACTATTGTATTCAGTTGTATGTGAGTGTCTGTGGAACCAGAATATACACCCCTAATTCATTCTGAATGCCCGACTTTGATTCCCATCACTGTGGCATAGTACATTGTAGCACAAATCTAGTTATATATTTGGCACTGGGTGTGAAACTTAATAAATAGGAAATTCATAAATGATTATATTCTAATGGAGCAGTATCAATCTTTATTCTAAATACCATCCCTTGTGCATCTCCTCAAAAATACTCTATTTAGGGGGGATGAATAACATACCAGAGAGAATAGAAGCTTTGTAGACTTAGTGAAAAGTCCGTTTGTTTTCGATAACTTTGGAAGGGAAAGCAGACAATGTCATTAACCTAAATCAAGTGCACATTCAAGAAATCCAGGGGGTGAAAATTGCAGCAGAAAGCTGTGTCTCTCTTGATTTTATTTTTATCTTTTATCCCAATGCATTAGACCCTTAAAAGAAGAGTGTGCTAGATTTACAGAATGCTATATATTATTTTATATTTTTAAATTAATGCAGGATATTAAAAATGGGGCTTTAGGTAATTTTTTTAATGTTCAGCTCTATCTGCCACATTGGGCTGGAGCCATGGGAAAATTGCAAATTAAATGGAGCCACAAGATATGCAAACCCCAGTGTCTGGAAGAGACTAGTCACTTGGGTAGGCCTTTTTGCATGCTCTGACCCAAATAGCTTATTTTCCCCTTTTGATTCAGAACACAGGAGAAGTTATTTGCTATTTGCAGATCAGGTTATTTGGGTCAGAGCACTGGAATAGGCCTAAAGTATCTGAATGTTGTGGCTTTTGCATCAGCTCAGTTCTACTTCACTGCTGCTTCACATTATGATGTCAGTGACCTGTGTCACCTTCCTGATCGTAACACAGCAAAAATCCATTCAGATCCAAATGTGGTAGAATAAATACATATATAGGGAAAAAAATCCCTTTTTATCAAATAGCATTATAACAGTAGTTGCTGAAGGGAATGTGGTGGATGTAATATATATGGATTTTTATAAGCTATTTGATATACGGTTTCTTACTCATAGAAATAATTCAAATATTAGCTTGGATGTAAGAACTCGCATGTGGAATGAAAACTGGCTAAAGGCTACAGTACACGAAGGATGATGATAGCAATACATGGTATCTAGTTGAGGGCTGTAAAGTCCAGTCTTTCTTAACATCTAGGAATGTTACGGACAACAGAGAAGACAGATGACTAGAAAGGGACCTAGAGAGATTAGAAATATAGGAAGGGAATACCCAAATGAGATTCAGTACATATGGGAAAAAATAATTGAAACAAAGATAATAAATAGAGAAACTTGGAAAAGAGCAACACTAAGACAAACCAAGGCTATGGCTACACTAGAAATGCTTACTATACTGGCAAAACGCTTGTCGCATGGAGGCAACTATATTGTGTGTTGCATGTCTGAAGTTAATGATTTGAGATTGTCAAATAATGCACTCAATTGGAATTATTTAATCAAAGATTTTCAGAGATTAGTACAGAACAATACAGAAGGAATAGATACATTACCTCCTTAATGTGATAAAGAGCTGGCTCTGTGTCTCTTCTTCACTGTATCGGGTGGAATGCAGCACTTTCATTCCCCAACTAAGTTCCAACACCTGTGTCATTATATAGGGTTTTTAAAGAAAGAAACCTCTTTGCCAAAAGAAACATGTTCTGATGTTATTTTTATATATTCTGTTTACCTGATTTATGTGTGAAGACACAATTATTTACAGCTGCAAAGACTAACAATTGTTCAAAATAAGATCTTTCAGTGGGTCTTTCTTCCCCCACTGATTCTCTAACAGGAAACATCTGCTCTAACAGTCATCCCTCATCAGTTTCCCAGGTTTATATTTGCTTATATATATTATTAAGGGGATGTTTTCCAAGAATATCTGGAGTTTTATAGACCTGAAGACTCCAAAGATTATTGAAAAGTCTAATGCCTAGAATTCCTGACTAGGGTTACTTAGTGGTCAAGAACCAGTGTTCTGGGCCTTAGAATTCAACATACTCCTTGTTAATATCATAAAGATTCTAAATAATAGATTATATATTAATGAATCAAATATACAGAAAGAAAAGGACTGTGTTTACTAATAGATACTAACAACTGCAAAGCTGCTCTTTCTATAGGTATAATAAAACCATCTCCCACAAATGAAACAAACCATACCAGTAAAAGAGCAGATTTGCAGGTTTAACTGTGTCTAGACTAAGAACATTGCTGGCACAGATACGTCAGCCAGAGATCACCTGTTCATGCCCTTGCCTGGCATAGCTATTCTGGAAGAAATCTGTAGCCATGGCCACAGGGATGATAGTAGAGAACAATTTAGAAAGGCATTTGCAAAGCACTAAGACAGCCAAAATGACAATACAAACATTGTATGTGCTGAGTTATCTCATAATGGAATGAGAAAGTGATAGAGGGGAAACAAGACTTCCCAGGCATATTTCCTCTGAATCCATTTGGGAGGGTAACAAACACAATTTTAGCATCAACATCACTGGACTAGCATGCTGGTATTTTCTCTCATAACCCAAGCAAGAAGACACAGAAGGGGACCCTGGTAGGGAAAAGATCCCTGCTTGGGAACCAGTCCCCCAGATAGCTGAGAAATTCCAACCTGGCATGCCATCCCACTGCTCTTTCAAATGTGACTCATCAAAACGCTGTTCCTCCCTTGAGAGGCCTTCTTTCTCTACCTGGCCCTAGCTATGCTCCCACAACAAGCCCCAACATTAGACTTTGAATACCCCTTCACTGTATAATGTTAGATGCCTTTTGGAATGGGTGATGTCTGTATATATCACAGGGTGTACAGACCCCATGCTGTCCCAGTTGCTATAGAGTTAACAGGGAGACTAGCTGCCTCTTCAGCTGGGGTGATAAGGGAGGGTTGGATGCCAGAAAGGCAGAGGAACCACTAATAGAGTTATTCAGCAACAGTATGGTGAGAAGCTGCTCTGGTAGCTAGACCTACAGAAGAAGAGAAACATAGTGTGAGTCTAGGAAATAGCCCACAGAAAAGTGTGGTAGGAAACAGTCTGGGAAAGTAGTGGGTGAGGGGAGAAACTAGTTCCAACTACTATATATAGGGTGCCTGCATTAGAACCTGGAAGAGTAGGTGGGCCTGAGTTCTCCCTACTAACCCCAGCAGAGCAGTTACTGAAGCCTGTAGAGCAAAGAAGTCTGAAGCCCAAGAGGCTAGAGCGTGTCAATCTTTTGCTAGCCTCTGGCATCACTAGCATTTTTTACCTCCTTAAGAGAGGAGAGAATGCAGCTGGAGTCATAGTCAAGAACTACCAGGTGCTAGACTAAACAATGATTGGCCAGAGAATGGGGCAACTGAGATGGACTCCTCATAACACAGCTTAACTAAATGGGGGAGAAGGGGTTGCCAACAGCTGAAAGCAGCCTCAGGCAATACATTTTCTTGTCTTATCCACTTAACTATGAAACATGTCATAGTGGTATAAATGTAAATATGATAAAGGGATTTGACCCTGTATGGAGATATGATTTAGGGTATCTTCAGGGTGAAAGCACTGCCATTTTTGTGTGGAGAGGATGTAGTCCTTCCTTCTGAGAAAATGAGAAGATGTGGCTTCTCCCCTCAGAGGGAGGGGAAGTGACAGTTGGTGGAAAAGAGGGGGAAGGTTGAGGAACAAAGACAGGTGTGTGAAGCCAGAGAGAGAGAGAGAGAAAAATGGAGAGAAACAGAGTCTGTGAGTAAACTGAGAGAGGGCAGCCAGAGGGAAACCGGGACTGAGAGGAACCAAGATTAAGTGACAAGACTGAGCTTGAGCAGAACAGACAGACATGCAAAAGAGGGTCCCTGTAGTTTAAGGCTGGCTCGACAAGGCAGTCCATGTTTGGCATGTTTCTGAGCATTGGTGCCTGTTTGTTCATTATCATCGGAGCAGTCATCTCCTGTCATTGATTCATGTTGTTCTAGAGATGCAGAACAGGATTATCCAAGGTCCTTCAAATCCTGTAGGCATGATCTAATGTGCTCCCCTTAGAGCAAGCATTACTGGAGAAGCGCTTGAGTCTCAAAACTTATTTGGGAATTAGACAGTACCTAGTGAAATATTTGGGGAATGGGGGGGAAGGGGGAGGCTGTTAAAATCCAATAACCTATAAGATTTTTTTCCTGTGCATAGCGAGATAGTAGTATGTTAAATATAACTCTCTAAATAAACATATCTCTAAGTGAAATAACTAATCTGTGAGTATATTCAAACTATTGTAATTTTTTAAAATTATATGCTTCAGCTAATTAATATTGTTGTAGGCAGGTGGAATCCAGTTTGGTTTGTTCCACTTTAAATAAAATCCCCCCTCTTTTTAAAACATAAACAACTTGTATTATCTTGACAACAATTTTTAATAATCTTTTATCATGGTGTAAGGGGAAGTAGAAGTGGGTGGCAACCTTGGCAGCAGTGACCATGAGATGGCTGAGTTCAGGATCCTGACAAAAGGAAGAAAGGAGAGTAGCAAAATATGGACCCTGGACTTCAGAAAAGCAGACTTTGACTCCCTTAGGGAACTGATGGGCAGGATCCCCTGGGAAGTTAATATGAGGGGGAAAGCAGTCCAGGAGAGCTGGCTGTGTTTTAAAGAAGCCTTATTGAGGGTGCAGGAACAAACCATCCCGATGTGCAGAAAGAATAGCAAATATGGCAGGCGACCAGCTTGGCTTAACAGTGAAACCTGCGGTGAGCTAAAACTCAAAAAGGAAGCTTACAAGAAGTGGAAATTTAGACAGATGACTAGGGAGGAGTATAAAGATATTGCTAGAGCATGTAGGGGTGTAATCAGGAAGGCCAAGGCACAACTGGAGTTGCAGCTAGCAAGGGATGTGAAGGGTAACAAGAAGGGTTTCTACAGGTATGTTAGCCACAAGAAGGTGGTCAGGGAAAGTGTGGGACCCTTACTGAATGGGGGAGGTAACAGTGACCGATGATGAGGAAAAAGCTGAAGTACTCAATGCTTTTTTTGCCTCGGTCTTCACAGACAAGGTCAGCTCCCAGACTGCTGCACTGGGCAACACAGTATGGGGAGGATGTGAGCAGCCCTCAGTAGTGAAAGAACAGGTTAAAGACTATTTAGAAAAGCTGGACGTGCACAAGTCCATGGGTCCAAGGGTGCTGAGGGAGTTGGCTGATGTGCTTGCAGAGCCATTGGCCATTATCTTTGAAAACTCGTGGCGATCAGGGGAGGTCCTGGACAATTGGAAAAAGGCAAATATAGTGCCCATATATAAAAAAGGGAAGAAAGAGAACCCGGGGAACTACAGACCAGTCAGTCTCACGCAAAATCATGGAACAGGTACTCAAGGAATCCATTTTGAAGCACTTGGAGGAGAGGAAGGTGATCAGGAACAGTCAACATGGATTCACCAAGGGCAAGTCATGCCTGACCAACCTGATTGCCTTCCATGATGAGATAACTGGCGCTGTGGATATGGGGAAAGTGGTGGATGTGATATATCTTGACTTTAGCAAAGCTTTTCATACGGTCTCCCACAGTTTTCTTGCCAGGAAGTTAAAAAAAGTATGGATTGGATGAATGAACTATAAGATGGTTAGAAAGCTGGCTAGATTGTTGGGTTTAACGGGTAGTGATCAACGGTTCGATATCTAGTTGGCAGCCGGTATCAAGCGGAGTGCCCCAGGGGTTGGTCCTGGGGCTGGTTTTGTTCAACATCTTTATTAATGATCTGGATGATGGGATGGATTGCACCCTCAGCAAGTTCACAGATGACACTAAACTGTGGGAAGAGGTAGATACGCTGGAGGGTAGGGATAGGGTCCGGAGTGACCTAGAAACATTGGAGGATTGGGCCAAAAGAAATCTGAGGTTCAACAAGGACAAGTGGAGAGTCCTGCACTTAGGAAGGAAGAATCCCATGCACCGCTACAGGCTGGGGACCAACTGGCTAAGCAGCAGTTCTGCAGAAAAGGACCTGGGGATTACGGTGGATGAGAAGCTGGACGAGAATCAGCAGTGCGCCCTCGTTGCCAAGAAGGCCAATGGCATATTGGTCTGTATTAGTAGGAGCATTGCCAGCAAATCGAGGGAAGTGATTATTCCCCTCTATTCGACACTGGTGAGGCCACACCTGGAGTATTGTGTCCAGTTTTGGTCCCCCTGCTACAGAAGGGATGTGGACAAATAGGAGAGAGTCCAGCAGGGGGCAAAGAAAATGATTGGGGGCTGGGGCACTTGACTTATGAGGGGAGGCTGAGGGAACTGGGCAGAAGATAAGAGAGTGTGTGTGTGTGGGGGGGGGTTTGATAACAGCCTTCAACTACCTGTAGGGGGGTTCTAAAGAGGATGGAGCTAGGCTGTTCTCAGAGGTGGCAGATGACAGAACAAGAAGCAACGGTCTCAATTTGCAGTAGGGGGGGTCTAGGTTGGATATTAGAAAACATTTTTTCACTAGCAGGGTGGTGAAGCACTGGAATGGGTTACCTAGGGAGGTGGTGGAATCTCCATCGTTAGAGGTTTTTACGGCCTGGCTTGACAAAGCCTTGGCTGGGATGATTTAGTTGGTGTTGGTCCTGCTTTGAGCAGGGGATTGGACTAGATGACCTCCTGAGGTCTCTTCCAACCCTAATATTCTATGATTCTAAGAAGAGTACTATATCCAACTGTAATGTTTTGACATCATGCAGTATTTCATTGGTGTACATGGGTATATTGTGTAGGTAACAGCAGGACCTAAAAAGTAAGTCAGATACTGAAGCAGAACAGATTTCAGTAAAACCCATCTACTTCTGGATCATAGCGTGACAGCTAAATCGACTTCTGCCCAATAGCTAGAAAGATGGGAGGAATGGGGGAAGAGAGTGAATTCTGGCCAAAAACGCACTGGAAAAGTTCTACTTGTACAAAAAGCTGAAAAGGAATCTTTGGCATTTCATTTTTCAGAACAACCCATGGTCAAAAGTGTTCTTGCAATTGCCCACCTTATTTGTGTGTGAATTTATCATGATTACACATGCAATCTTTGCAACTGTGTATGTCTCTGCAGGTGTACTGTTCTGAAAAATCAGGCCATTATGTCAAAACACTGCAAAACCTCAGTTTTTTAAATCTAATATGCCTAAATGAGTTCAAAAGTAGTTCATGCCAACAGATAACTCTTAAAAAAATAAAATGTCTTCATGAAAGTCCTTATTGTTTAATATCTATAATAAATCCTTCTTACTGTGTGCTTATATGATTTGTGATCACGTGCCTTCGGTGGGGTGTGTGTATGTATATAAAAAAAAATATGGCCAGCTCTCTCACATGCAGTACAACTAGGAAGAACCAATAGTCAGAATTAACATGACAGTGTTCTTTAGTGGCCTCAGCAGCTGGCTCAGTCAACTCTTCAAGTTGTCAATATGCCAGATATTTCCGTGTAATGTACCCATTAAATATTTTAATCAAGAAAAACTACTGTAATAGCACCAAATTGGGCATATAATTAAAACAGCAAAAAATCATATTTTCTCTTTCATCTAACTGTACTAATTCTCTAATAAATTTCATAAAGTTGACTTCTAATTCTACTTTGGCACCCTGACAAAAGAACAGAATTCTTTTCAAGTGTTTGCTTAATTTCCATTTTTCAAAGCTAATTTCAATTTTTATTGCTTCATTTTGAATATACTGATTAAAGTAATATTAAGGCTTGCAAAGCTTTGCCAAAGAAAATGAAAGAATGAAATTATGTATATTTAATTAGATACAGTTCTTATTTAGGCACAACTTATTCTTATTCTTTAAGGTCGAAATCTTATCAAGTAAACTCTAAATCACTCATAGTTCATTAGTCAGTCCTTTGGGGGGAAAAAACACTTTAATGGAACAAGTTTAAAATATTAAAGTAAGTTGATATTTCTTTTAAAAACAATCCAGGAAATTTATTAAAAAAAAAAAAAAAAATGAAAAACCCTTGCACTGGAGGACTACACAATCTAAAAATGTATTTTGACACTTTAGATTGACAAGAAAAATCAAATCAGTTTAGATAGTTGATTTATGGAAAAAGAGGCAAGTATATAAATATATATGGAGGGGAAAAAGTTCTTACAAATGAATTAGTAGAGATTAACTCTTGAAATTCCTGAAGATTATTCTTAGTTAATAACAGCTTTGTTCTATTATGTTTTCTGCGGGAGTGGCGCTGCTGTTCCTTTTTATTTTTTCTGTGTTTGTTTAAATGATTCAGCAAAGTACTTAAGCATGTGTGGAACTTTAAGCATGTCAGCAATGGGACTAATAACATGTTTAATATCATGCACATACTTTGTTGGATAAGGTTGACAACATTCAGCCCCTTGCTGATTAAACCTTAAATGATCAAATCATTTATTGAGTGTCATGTGTTCCTAATTACATCCACAAGAAGTGCTACATTGCAGGTTTTTAACAGTGAGCAGCAGGATGACATAACCAAACAACTATAATAAGACTAATTATTTTAAATTGCAAAATGAAATATGGATCTGTTATAACTGCAGAAGTCAGGAAATTTTGAGCTTATCCTTTCAGCAAGATTCATAAAATCACGCATTCCATTCACTGTCATATCCATGTATAAAGTATTAGTTAAGACTCAAGATAGTTATCTGTGAATATAGAGACTAAGAACCTTTTGATTTCCCTACCTGCTGTAAGATGGTAGGTTTCAGAAGACATCTAGGTGTTGCATTTTCTGATTTAAAGAACAAAAAACTAACCTTGGGTTAACTAACATGCATGAGTATACAGTGGTACCAATGACACACAAGTGTAACATGGAAGTCCTGGAATCTAAATTTAGATTAGGAAAAACACTTAAGGCAAGGGACTTTACCATAGATTGCCCTGAACTGGCTAGAGAAGACAATAAGGAATTTCAGGGAAACCTTAGAAATTAGGGAGTGAGCAGCATAGCGCAATGGCAGCTGCAATTCATTAATAGACTCTAGGAGGAGTAAGCTGAACTACTTCTACATTATGGGGTTCTAAATTAACTAACTAGTTGGCAAAGAACTGGGCATCATTGTAGACTGCTCATCCAGAACATCTGTTCAATGCGTATCAGGGGTCAAGCAAACATGTTGCAATGTTAAAAAACAGGGTAAGAACAATACTGAAAATACGTTTTGATAAAAGTCAATGGTATGCTTCACCTGAAATACTGAGTTCAGTTCTGGTCACCCTATCTCCTAAAAGAAATAGCAAAAATAAAGGGCTCCAGAGAGAGATGACAAAATTATTAGAAGCCCGGAAAGATTTCCATATGAGAAGATACTGAAAAGGTTAGGATTGCTTAGTTTGAAGAGAAGGCATGTTCTGAACCAGGATTTTTAATTTGGTCACTGAAATTTAAGAGGAAACAACTTCATCAACATTGTTCAGAGACTCATAAGAATGGTACTTGCCCACCTTTGTAAAGCTGCTAGAGATCTGTGGCTGAAAAAGTACTATATAAATCCTAGATAAAATTTATTATAGTTGATCACAACTTAAGCTATCGAGTCATTAATTTTGCTGAGGGGGGGGGAAATCTTGTTACATCTCTTCACAATAGAATTTAGTAGTCATCTCGGTATAGAAAAATTGGTCTTTCACTTTCAGAAACATTCCCTTATGCAGCTTTTATTTCAGGCACTGATTACTAAAATGGAATCCTAAACTCATAGGCTTTAGTGCAGATGTTACAGGGACATCCAAAAAGCAGAGATTCAAAGGGCAGAAAAAAACAGTAGAGGAAGAAATGCCATCAATTTACAGCTGAAAGCACAAAGGTAAACACATGAAAGGAGAAACATGAACATGAAAGGAGAAACACCTTAGGCTACATCTATTTACCAAACCTAAGTTTACCAATTTGGGTCTAGATCACAAATGTGACTTTGGGTGGTAGGACATCTGTGGACTCCTCAGCCCTTAGTTAGAAACTCAGGCTCCCTATATAATGGATGGGGAGAGTTGGGTGCCTAAGAATTGGATTAGTAAAGGCCAGCAAGCTGAGCGGGATGACCCCTAAACTAGCCAGCAATAAATGTCAAGTAGACAGGGAGGCCTGAAGCCTGGTCCTCAAAGGGAGCACCACAACCACATCATCTTATGATGTTTTTTTCTGAGGCTGGATCTGGTAGGCATGCTTTTAGGTGGCCTCTAAGCGTGCCTACTTGATCATGCCCCAGAGGTGAGATACATTGGGGAAACACCTAGATTGAGACTCCCAGCAAGATGCAAACTCTGAGCTGCTCAGCACAGTTAGGATTCACACAGCTGTGAGTATCCCCACCAGAAGAAATCTAGACACCTAGGGACTTTTGTCACACAGGGTGAGATAGTAGCTGAGCAGGGGTTTCGAGGAACACAATTTTCTACTTAGGTGCCTGAAGTGGCACCTAAATCCCTTTGTGGATCTAGTCCTTAATCTCTAAATTGTACACTGCATATGACAATAGATTTCTCAAGTCAGGTGTGGTTTGCTGATCCACTTGAAAAAACATGGATAGTAATGGACATGGAGTAGTATTTAAATACACCTTATGGCTGTCAGTGGCTAACAGAATGCTGTGAAACTTCGTGTCTCTCAGATCATTACATACTGCAATCTGCCACTAATTACACGGGAAAATAATCTGGCTGCCTTGTTTTCCAATAGTTATCTAGCAAATAAAAATGCTAATATATACTGTATAAAATATTCTCCTGCAGCACAGTGATTTAAAAAAAATTAATGCATGTTTTATAAGAATGTCTGTCTCCATTAATTAGAATGAGTAATCTAAAGGTGAATTATAAGCAAGACGTACAGACACACCTATCTGTGGGTAGGAAGTATGGGTTGCTTTATGTATTATTATTCATTACTACAGTTAACAAATCACTTCACTCCTTTATGGTTATAAAGAGAGGCACACCTCTAGGTTAATTATTACCACTATATCATTAACACTACAGAATAAAAATTGCATGTTTTGCAAAGCAAATTGCTCTATGTAAACAACGCCCCTTAAGGTTTTGAACCTTCAGTCACATAAATTAACATTTTCAATGGTGGTGTAATTCTGTATCTACCAGGACATAGCGCCATTAAGAAAACCAAGAATCTAGGACTCCAACTGTCATCTGACTATGGACCCAGTTCATCAAGTTATTTAAGTATATGCATAACTTCAAGGATGTGAGTTGTCCTTTGACTTAAGCACTTTGCTGAGTTAAGGCCTAATGGAAGTTAGGTGGAGTCCTTGATTTTTGGCTCTCTTAATGATGCTATATTCTGACAGATACAGAATTATAACACTGCCAGAGGAAGACTAGGGAAAGTGACCTCTATCTTGGAAAATTATGTGTGACCCCGCCTCCAGCTGCTTCAAATGGTGCACCAAAGTGTAGCAATAACAAGGTCTCTTCAAGCACTATAGAGAACATTTCACTGGTTTTGTTCCTTTCATTTCAGTACTGCTTGGCTTGGAGCAGAATAGATAGGTGGAAGGAGGAGTGAAATGGAGCAGGAAAGTGAAATTAACAAACTCTGAAGTTTCAGAGTGGTAGCCGTGTTAGTCTGTATCAGCAAAAAGAAGGAGGAGTACTTGTGGCACCTTAGGCTACATCTACACTACCCGCCCGGCTCGGCGGGTAGAAATCGATATAGCGGGGGTCGATGTATCGCGTCTCGTCTGGACGCGATACATCGATACCCGAACGCGCTCACATCGACTCCGTAACTCCAGCAGGGCGAGCGGAGTTAGCGGAGTCGACGGGGGCGCCGCGGACGTCGATCCCGCGCTGCAAGCGCGGGTAATTCGAAATAGGATACTTCGACTTCAGCTACGCTATTCTCGTAGCTGACATCGCGTATCTTATTTCGATCCCCGCCCCTAGTGTGGACCAGCCCTTAGAGACTAACAAATTTATTTGAGCATAAGCTTTTGTGGGCTAAAGCCCACTTCATCAGATGCATGGAGTGGAAGTGTTTGGGAATGTGCTAATTTCACTTTGGCTCCAGCTGAGCAGCAGGGAATCAGAATGGAACACAAAGTGTCAGTACATTGCATTGATGTGTAGCAGCCAAAAGTGCACCCTGAGTAAATTGAAGACACAATGTCAATGGAATAGATTATAACAAAATAATGTGTTCCTCCTGGTACATATGTAAATGTTGAGAAAGAAACAAGGTATTTGAGTAAAAGAGGTGTAGTTGTCACATTTATTTCTATTGGCATTATTTTAATTTATACTAACTGACAAGAACAATGAAACCATCTTACAAAAACTACTCATGCGAGTCACAAAAATCTTTAGGGCAAGGATTGTTTTCACTTTTGTGTAGAGCACTGCCAAGCTCACTGACAACATTTAGCTGTTAAATACAAATAATTCTTGCTGGAGGTGGTCCTTTAATAAATGTGGAGCAGAGTTGGACTCAGTATATTTGGGAAATACTTTGGAACAATATTTTTCAACCAGAAGGTGCCTATAGGTGTCAATGTAGAGGTAATTGCTTTATATGACCGAGGTTTCAGTAAATAGTTGCTCATTGTGTCATACTGATTTATACCTCATTTGATTTAAAGATTAATCCTACCAACTTCACCTAATCACAGAGCAATTTGTACATAAAGTTTCAGATTTTTAGAAAATATATAGCACCTTTATGAATAAGCTAACTTTTGACAGGACAAAATTCTATTTTTTACTTCTGTCAGTGAAAAATGGACAGTAATCTGGTTTATGTCAAATGCACTCTGTGACAGATAATTAACAACCAATACATATTAAATGAAAATATGCTAGACACAAGGTACCCGAAACTGTTCAATTGATGAAAGAAATCTATGTAGTTTGTGGGAACAGTGATGTCTGATCATCCCTATTTAGCAGGCACTTGTTGAAAGAATCCATGTATTTATTGTTAGGCTTTTCTATGGCTTTCATCTCAGTAATATAGAGTGCATTGCAAACATTAATTAAAACTCACAACATAGCTGTGAGGTAGGGCAGTATTAAAATGCCCAGTTAGTTGAAGGGAAAACCTGAGGCAATGAGAGGTTAAGTGACATGTCCTAGGTCACAAATAAAGTCTGTAGCAGAGGCGGGAATAGAATCCAGGTCACCTGATTACCCCATCCAATTACTTAACTACAAGACCATTCTCCCTCTAATACAAGCCTACCTAAAACACCATAAGCATATGCTGTAAACTTATGTCCACAACTTCCATTGTTATCCATGGTATTTACAAAAGTATGTACAAGGAGAGGAGAAAAACACTACACTGAGAGTACCCAATGGGTACAAATTAAACAAGTAGTGAATTTTAGTATATACATCTTTTTATCTGTCTGGCTGCTTTCCTTAACTGTACATAAGAGAAGCAGTTTTACGCCTAATATTTAGAATTATAGCATTGAAGTTTTACAGCTTTCTGTAAAATTCTGTCTCTAATGACATCAACACTATATAGTAAATCTCTGGAACTTATTGAAATTCAGTTATTGCTTTTTTATCTACTCTGAGGCTGATTGATATCTGCTGTAACAAACAAATACATTGCAGAAACATCTCCTGTGCTGAATGTCATTTTTAATAACAAATCTCCCAAAGCTCTCCCCTGTTCCCCCCCTCCCCCCCATTGGCATGCGTAATAATACAAGGTTTGATTGGGTTTGCTGTATTCTACTAACAAAATGGTTTTAAAATGCTTTGCTTGTCTGTACTCTAAAGAGAAAATCTCTAAGCAGTATAAGTGATATCCAACTCTTTTTGTAGTTGCAAGTTTCAAACACTTTTTAGGGCCATGTGTATATTACTGGCCGAACATCAGTAGTTTGTTTATTTTTTGCTTGATTACAAGTGGAATGAAATATAATAGTTATGCAAGATTACCAACTGCTGTTGACATCTGACTACATGCTTAAAAATGTCTTCATTCATTAACAGATTATTTTAGCTTGCCAAAGTTGGAAATGAGATGCAAGACACAGCCTGTACGCTTATCACTGTGAGGAAAGCAGTCTGCCAATGTTGGTTAGGCACAGGGCACTTGTAGCCATTAGTAGTCCAGTCTGATTACTGGACTCAATCTGTTTCTAGTAGCAACCTTTGCAGTGACAGCACTGTCTCCATCTGTGCCTCCATCAGAGATTTTAAATCTCAGCATTAAAAGTTCTGAAATAATCTTATACATGCAGTTATTTGGTTTCTTGGGGATTGTTCCAGCAGCTTTAAGGCACCCTGATGTACCTGCAACAAGGAAGTTGGCCCTTACCTTCTGCTTAGCTAGCCAAATCATAGTTAGTCGTCATTGCCTCTAATTATAATAGGTATTTCTGATTTGATTCCTTGGGCTTAACTCTTCTAAGCTATTCTTTTTTATATTACCCAATTATGTAGTGAATGTCTGTTCTCCTTTTTTCTTTGCAGAGAGTAGTAAAGATCTTGTAAACAAACCTAAAGTGAAAATTGCTAGAGGAAACTAATATATAAAGTCAGGAGATAAAAGGGAAAAAATAATCATGGTGAAAAATAAAGGGCAGTATCTTTAAAGGAAACACTTACATGTGACCTGATGTGTGGTTGTATGAGAATACCCACAGGTCTTCATATGAAGCGTACTTTTGCTGATTAACAATTTATCCTTCATATGATGTGTTCTCACCTTCTACACAATATGTCATATTCCTATTACTTCAACTTACTCTGCTAAAGTGTAAGTTAGTGCTGGTGGATGCTGTATTTTAATTGATAAAAGAAGAATACTTAAAACTACTAGATGGAAAAAAACCCACAGCTAAAACCTTTAAAAATTATGCTAGAAAACTATCAGCAGCAGATTTACTGATAGTTACCAGATATCCGTAATTTAAGGGTAATACCCAGTGCAGTAAGTCTTTCCCTGTTCTATGTGTAGACCATGAGGCTGCAGCTTTAAAACGGGTGAAGAAAAGAAAAATCAAAGGAGGAATATAGATTTATTATTCTCCCTGTTGAAGTGACCCTCTCTGTCTTCCTCTGGGTTCTGGTGTTCTTCCTACTGTCTCCACTCTGCTCCCATTCTGTCCCTGAGTACTCACTATCCAATACCCTCTCCACTGGATACAGCAGATTGAAAGAGGACATGGAGCTCTTGCTCTACCAGCCAAGGGGGAAACAATGGGAGAGTGCTGTTTACCCAAGACAAGGAGGAAGAGGGAACTCTCCTTCTGCTTTAGCAGAGGCAGGGGAGCTGTGCTACCCCTGACCCCCTCTACTTTCACCTGCAACAGCTCCTGCTGTGTGTGATGGACTGGAACTCAGGTGGCTATGCCTCATCTGAAACTAGACCAAGCAGAGTGAGCTGAACACAAATCAATGTACTCAAACTGGAGACCCAGCAGAGGGACAAAAGGCCCATCAGAAATTCTCCTCCTCATTTGTATAAAGAAGAAATCACCCCGCCCATCCTCAGTGAGTATTTGAGGGTGGTACTAAGTGTGAATGGTTCTGTCTCCATTAACATTAGATGTGTGTATGTACAGGCACAGAGGGGGAAGTGAGTGACAGCATATGTGTATGTCCAGAGGCAATTGTAAGTGTGATTGGACAATGAAGAGCCGCTCTAAGGCTATGTCTACACTGGCAATTGAACTACAAAACTTTTGTCTTTCAGAGGTGTTACCCCTCCCCCTGTGAACAGCGCATCGGCAGGCACAGTCTCCTGATGACAATGCAAATGCCACTTGTTGGGGATGTACGTTTTGTCGGCAGGAGAGCCGGCAAACAGCGGCTACACCACATGACTTTTAGCAGGACAGCTGTAGACATAGCCTAAGTGATTGAGTATGTATGTGCAGGGCAGTGAGTATGAATGGTTGTGATTTCTGGGGTGTGAAAAGAGTGAGAAGAACTGACAGGAGAGGTGAGAGACTGAAAACAGTACAGGAACACAAGAAGAGGGAAGTGATGGAGTGGACTGAAAGAAAGAAAAGTCATAAATGTATTTGAGGAGAAAAGCAGGGAACACCAGAGAGGAAATGTTCTTTTCCTGATTGCATATCCTGAGTATCAAGGGAGTGGGGAAGAACAAACATTAAAGCAGACAAGTATGCTGAATTTTGTTTAACTTAATAGGGAGATTTTATTTAACATGTTGGCATTAAACTTAGAAAAAGTGAGATGGTGGGACAGAACTGATGGGTACAGGGTACACACATTGCAAATTAAAACCTTTTTTGCATAACAGGTGAATAATATGTTGCAGTATATGACTTTGAAAAAATGAGTACATCAATAGACCCAAATCAAAGCCTTACTATTCCTGAATATGGGCTGTCTGTTCCTGAGATGGAGAAGTGCAGTACATTTTCAGAGCTTCTGAGAAGAAAAGCTAGTGTCTTACTTGGCATTCCAGCTTTCTCTAGCTCCTTGCATCTTCTGTGTTTAAATAAATGTTAAACATTTGTTAAGAAAATTCACATTAGCCTTGGTTATTCTTTAGTACACAAAGCTATTATTGAAGATAGCATCAAAGAGATGATAATAGTAAGTTTTTCATCTGGACAGCAGTATTCATACTCACCAGTGAATCCTTGGCACATAGCAAAGGAGCTCACTTTCTCAGGCACGACTCTGCCTGATTCTTACATGTAAATGAAGGCATTAAAATTTCTAACAATCTGCACAATGGTTTGATTGTAGTAGGTGGCAAAACATATTTAATAATCACATTGCTCATTGGTTGGTTTGTTCTCTTTTACACCAACAGTTCATTTAAAATCTTCATTCTTGTAGGAATGACTTAGCAAAAGAAATTTTTTTCCTAGATCAGCATGATCGGAGATTTGGAGAATTTATTGATAGAAGCTGAAATAAAACTACAGTAAAAGCTGTGTTATCTAGCACTTTACTAACCAGAAAGCTCTCTTAACCGGCATTTTTGTTATCTCCCAATACAAATCTTCAATCTAGTAACTGGGACTAGTATACTACCCAAGCGTTTATGCAATTGCACATTCTGCACTCTACTTTTATGCAAAAGAGGGAGAAGAAAAGTAAAGAAGCTGATATCAGGAATTTATTAAAAAAAAAAAAAAAACTTCTAGGGTTTGTCATAGGGTCCGTCATTGAAGAGTCATCCCAATCTCTGCAATGATTGATGTTGATAATGATGACCCTGAGACACTGGAAGATCCTGAAGTGCCTTCTGAATCATCAAAGAAAGATTAAATTATGTTCAGTACAGTTTTAGTGATCTGGGTGTATGCTATGCGCTGCCCATAGTGAAATGTAGTGTCGTAAGATAACCTACTGTATAGAAAACTGTACATGTATCCACCTAAGTGCTTCAAGAAACCAACCACTCTGCAGTGCAGACCTACTACTGGATTGGTGAGTACCTGTAAACTATTTTATACTTTATTCATTTTATTGTATTCTAATTCTTTGAAAATCGGTATTCCATTGGTAAGTATAACTCTTAGTTAACTGGAATATTTGATTAACCAGCATGTCCCATTCCCCCAATATGCCGCATACCAAAGCTTTTACTGTATTTAAAAGAAATGCTCAATGCTCAATATTAGTCAGTGATTTGTGCCCATATTACAAAAAAGAGAAATATAAAGAGTTAAACTGCACCATAAAATCATATTTCATGCTAATTCTAATGCATTAAATCATGTCTGAAAACTGCACCATTAAAAATCAGTTAAGACTTGTGAGTACAGCACTCACTTCCGTTTTTATTTTATCCCCTGTGCTCAGGAAGAACATGAGCTTCATATCAAGTATCCAATGGGGCGATGGAGAACATCCATTTGAATACTGTGTTTCCTTTTGGTTTAACCAGTTTAGAAGATAACACAGAAATAATGAAGAGTGGAATTAAGGCCGCTCTACTGAATTTGTAACCTACATGGTATTGTTAAAACTGATCTCTCTCTTGGTCCTACAGAGCTGTGTTTTTACACTTTCAGGACATGGTTTTCCAATATCTTGAAAAGGGGGGGTGAGCTATTAGTTTGTCTTGTGTTATTTATTATCATAAGAATGAACATGCTGGGTCAGACCAATGGTCCATCTAGCCCAGTTCCTTGTCTTATACTTTTGGCTTTCACAACATCCCCTGGCACTGAGTTCCACAGGTTGACTATACATTGTTTTAAGCTTACTGCCTATTTTTTTCATTGGGTGAAATAAATTTTTATTGTGCGAAGGGGTAAATAACACTTTCCTATTCAGTCTTTTCATTCATGATTTTTATAGACCTCTATTTTATCCTCCCCTTCATCTGTCTTTTCCAAGCTGAACAGTCTCCATCTTTTTAATCTCTCCCCATATAGAAGCTGTTCCATACCCCTAATCATTTTTGTTGCCCTTGTCTGTACTTTTTCAAATTCTTTTTTTTTTTCTTCAGATGGGGGAAGATCAGAACTGCAGCGTAATCAAGAATTAAACTTACTTTTTCTACTGACACTTACAGTTGAAATGTCTTGGAAAAGTGTTGTGGATTTAGAAGTTGGGAGAAAAGCAAACAGTGTCCTTCGGCTTCCCTTTCTTACCCCACTGATATATTAGGAACCTCTGTCCCTCCCCCCCCCCACAAGTAGGATGACTGCCATCTCTAATATTACTGCTAAATACTGTGTGAAGCTGTCAGCCAACTCCTGGTCAAACAGGAGCTGGTCCCTTCATCTTAGGCTTGCAACAGGAAGTACAGAAGAAAGAAAGTAAACAAACATTTAAGCATTTTCCCCAAATACCATAACAAAAGTTTTTATTGTCCAAGAGCCTCACAAATTTTAAAGGGTCAATTAGAATTGAAACCCACACAACCAATATTTAAAAGTAAGTTGCAGAGCAGTCAACATGGCTTTTGTAACAGGAAATCATACCATACAGGAATTCTTTAGTGAGTCAAGAAGTGGGTGGACAGACAATATCCTGTTGAATAGGGTACTTGGACTTTCAGAATGCCTTTGCCAATGTCCCTCACCAAAGGCTCTTAAGAAAAATAAGCAGTCGAAAGGCCCTCTCATGGATCCATAACTGGTTAAAAGGTAGGAAACAAAGGGTTATGAATAAATGGCCAGCTTTCACAACGGGAAAAGGTAAATAACAGGATCCCCAATGTATTGGTACTGGGACCTGTGCTGGTCAACGTATTAATAAATTAGCTGGAACAGGAGTAAACAGTGAGGTGTCCAAGTTTGCAGAAAATAATAAATTATTCAAGATACTTAAGTCCAAAGTTGATTGTGAAGAACTACAAAGGGATCTAACAAAACTGGGTGACTGGGCAACAAAATTGCATTTATCAGTATTGAATTTCATCTGCTAAGTATTGCACAGTGGAAACCGTAATCCCAACTATACATACTATGGGAGAAAAACGAGTCCTCACTCTGAGGTTGAAGCAACAAGCCAGAGGCAGCTTTATTTTCGGGCAATTGCAAATGCTCGGCAGAGTACACAGGGGCAGGTCTCCCTTAGATAAACAATTAAGGCAAGCATTTAGACCCTTTGTTATGTACAGTAATGATCAACAACTGCATTTTGTTTATACATATTCCTTCCTGATATCTTACTTTTCTCAACACTTTTCTGCTACAGTCTGTTTTCCATTCTTATCTAACACAAGGTCAAAATAACCTCTCAGTTTTTCCCACTCGCCCAGGCCCTGCATTAAAGTCTTGCGTTATTAAATAGAAGAGTTAGCCTGACTCTTGCTCTTCCTGGAAGACTAAGATGTCTGCACTTTTTCCAACTTTCACAATACAAAATGGTAGGATCTAAAATTAGCTGTTACCACTCAAGAAAGAAATCTTGAAGTTATTGTGGATAGTTCTCTGAAAACAATGTGGAGTGGTAGTCAAAAAAAAGCTAACAATGATGGGAACAGGATAGATAAGGCAGAAAAAATTAGAAAGTTGTGCAGAAACTTGGAATGATTAACTCATCTCTTCTGAGACTACTTTTACCATGGACAGAAAGGAAATGAAGCAGTAAAAGCTTCATATTAAGTTATGTCACTACCACGTATATTATGTACAGCCATATATGTACTACACACATGTAGTGTTTAACCTTCAACTATTGCATCTGAATCATTTTAATCATTTTAAATTATCTTAAATTCACCCTGCATAGAATGACTTCCTGTGTACTCACAAAGCATATTATAAATGCGTACAAATTCTGTTTGCTGCATGCATTTGACTAAAAGTCACTGAAATACTTAGGAAGTCATGCTCATGAGAAACTAAGTTATTATTTTATCCCTAAGAAATAGTGAATACATTACTTGAACGTGCTTTAAAAGTAATTTAATTTGAACATTTAAATTTTGGGTTTGAATTAAGGCATTCCAATCATTAAAGCTAAAACAATAACTTGTGCAGCTAGAGATCATCCTAAACCTTTCTAATTCTGCATTAATTAAAAAGCTTTACTATATGCTTTTAAAGCTGTTTGCTAAATTTAGATGATGTATGTTGTCATTAAGAATGCCTCTCAAATATATGCAAGGACTCTTTTGATGAAGGAATGGGGGAGAGGATATGCAACTCATAATTCACAATGGATTCATAAAGAAGCTTTGTATCAGTAGTACAGGTGACTATATTACAAGTTAAATTTAGTTCATTTACAGGAAACAATGGTCTTATGTTTGAGACAGATTCTGGAGATTTGGGTTCAATTCCTGAAGCTGCCACAGACTTTACTGTGTGACTTAATCAAATCACATATGGCCCATGTTTCCTAGTGTTCAGAATCCACAATTGAGGCCAGATTTTGTCATTACCCAGCAACTATTGTTATGACACTTGAGCAGGATTTTCAAAAAAAGTCAGCATCCACTTTGCTGAATGCTTTTTAAAATCTAGCCACTAGTGAGAAATATGGAACCAAAATTTTGAATAGATTATTTTGCCTATTTCTAATCCAGATTCTGAAATACAAAGCCATTCATTTTTTTGAGTATTGGGTACTTGTCCATTATGAACTAGACTTACATTAATAAGTCACTTCACATAAATCACCAATTAGGTATGTGAGGAAACTAGAAACAGCTTTTGATTGTTAACAGCTGAATATAAATTTAAACCAGAGATCTAGAATTTTATTAACAATCTCTGAATCTGATAATCATTTTAGAATCACATGAAAATGTTTGTCTTGATCAATTCTTTACAAGAATCAGAAAGATGCTGCTGTGTACATTTGTAATGCTATTACAGTATGTGCTTCTACAGTTCAAATTGAGACAAAATTACGTTTATTAAGCAATTTGCCCATAATATATTGTAACTTTTTTTAAAGTAACTATCTCAAAAATTAAAGTTTGTTGCAGGTTGTACAACATTTTTTTCCATGATTAAAAAAAAAAAAAAAAAAAGTTAGTAGGGAATCAGGATTTCAAACACTATGCATACATAATTACAAGTTGAAGACATTTCAATGACTTGCATTCATGCAATTTACAGTAATGGAAAACAAATAGAATATTTAGATATTCTAATATATAGTTGCTTATTTAAAAAACCCTCCATCTTATTACATCTTTTCTAATGAAAACAGAAGTTGCCTGAAATATTGGCAGACTCTTTCTTTACTTGTCTATAGTAAACTATGTTCTACCCCTTTTAGATTACAATCCTACATGTTACTTGCCTCTATTTGGTCCTATGTATCTGTTCATCCCTATAATCCTTGCAGCAAAAATGTCCATTCCATGCTTCCCTATCAAGACTCTGATCCACCTTCTAATCAAAGGACTTAGTGTCTGAAATTTTCCCTTTACCTCATCTAGTTGAAAGGCAAGGTCATTGAGAGATATTCAAAGTATTCTAAGAGCAAAGAAAAACTGATAATTGCTGCATTTTTGTAAAAATAAAAAAGGTCACACAAACTCTGTGGCAGCAATTAAATCACATATGGCCCATGTTTCCTAGTGTTCAGAATCCACAACTGAGGCTAGATTTTCTCATTACCTAGTAACTATTGTTGTGACACTTGAGCAGGATTTTCAAAAAAAGTTAGCACCCAATTGCTGAATGCTTTTGAAAATCTAGCCACTTCTGCTTTGCTTCATGGGAACCTACAAATCACACTGCCTGGTGTTAATAGTACAGGAAACGGGTATGGAGGAGCAGATTAAGAGTAAATTCTGTTTGTGTCACTTCACCATGGTCTGAATTTTATCAGAATGTTCATCAATAACAATCTGAGTTCAAAAAGACATTTGTTTGAAGACTACCAAGGATCTCTTGAAAGATGTTTTTGCCCTTTTTTTTTTAAATGAAAGTTTCAAAAGTGCTTCTCTTTTAATTGGGGATGGTAAGGAAGAGTGTTAAGGGAGAATGTTCACTCTTCAAGGTGGAGAAGAGAGAATCACCAAGTGCCACAACACAAAAAGAATTAAGCATGGCAATGCCTCAGATACACTGAGTGTAGTTCAAGCATTATGCTCCCTCTCAGGATCAAATGCCCCAGTGACAATAGTTCTTCTGGATTTCAGGAACCAGTGTATTGTGTCTGTCATATTGTGCTTGGTGGCAACTGGCCAGACAGACACTAAAGCAGAATCCCCAATTGGCTGGCTGGAGGTGTGTGTGCATCCAACATCTTAAAGAACTAGAGATCAAACCAGAAATTAGGCAGCTGGCCTGATTCTGATCTTTCTTATGCTCCTCTGGTGTAAATGAAGAGTAACTCCACTGGCAGAGTGAGCCAAATCTGCCCAGCATCTGTTTGAGAACCAAAAGAGGGACAACCTGGAACTGGTAAATGTAAAATTGGTGAGTCAAATTCTGATACACGTGTGCAACTGAGAGTGACTTCATCCCAGTTGTGTCTGTAGCTGGAGGTCAGAATCTAGCCCAATGACTCTGGCTAAGACCATCACCTCCAATATTAAGCACTTTTCTCTGTTCAGTAATGGTCCCTCAGTGCCCTAAAGAAATACTTCTGATAGCAAGTGTAACCCTTCTGCCCGTCAGAGTTGGGAGCAACAAGGGCCGGGTTCAGTATCTAGGGGTTCCGTTTTAATAACAATGCAAAACCGTCTTGAGCCCCCACCTAGTGACCTGGGACAATTACATACCACCCCCCAGGGGCCTCTAAGAGGCAATACTTCCCCTCTCGCAAAAGTCTCTGAGTGTAGCAAAAGCCTTTTAATAAAGGAGGGAAACAATGCAGCATTATATTAGGGAAACACCACAAACAGGATTCATAACACAAACCATGAGCAAAAGACCCACCCCCAAGTAAGTTTGGCAGTGTCCCTTTCCCCTCAGGGTCTTAAGTCCAGCAACCCAACAGTCACCCCACCCACAGTTTCTGACCTTGGTCAGTGCAGCCCCCAGAGTTCAGAAGTTCATCTGCAGAGTTTACCTCCCAGCCTGGGTGAAAGTGGAGGAAGGTATGGGGGGGCGTCTTACATGCTCCGCTGCTCGGGTTGAGAGCTGAGTGCCACGCCTGTCCATGGGGTTCTGCTGCAATCTTCACTGCCAGCTGTGCCTCTTGGCCAGCTGCCCTGCTATCCGCTCCGCTCTCGGTGCCTCTCGGCCAGCCGCTCCGCCAGCCGCCCTGCTCCACTCTCGGTGCTGCGCCGCCCTGGTCCGCTCTCCACCCTGCTCTCTGCCCTGGTCCGCTCTCCGCTCGCCATCCTGCTAGCCACTCTGCTCCACTAGTTGTCCTGCTAGCCGGTCTGCTCCACTAGCCGTCCTGCTCCACTAGCCGCTCACCAACTTGTCTCCAGGTTCCCCCCTACTTAACACAGCTCTCAGTGATCTCAGCTCTTAGTAACTTCAGCTCTTTAGTGACTTCAGCTCTCAGTAAGTTTAGCTGGTAGTAGGGGAGCCTCAGTGCTGGTGCACCACTAGCCCAAAGTAGATCTAATACTTAGACCTAGGTATCAGAGATTTCAGCTCTGCAGCATGTAACAAGACTCCTAACAGAGTCAAAATTAGCTCTGTTATTACACGGTGGAGAAAGGAGGGGTCAAAGTGGTGTTTAGGGCCCTCAGAAGGGAGCCCACACTACCAGATACACATACCTATCCCCAGCCTCCCTCAATTCACTCAGTTTTGTAACCCATGTCCCTAGCCTAGCGAGTGCGGCTTAGTTGAGGGCGAGTCCTCCATCATAAAATGCCAAGTACAGTTCTACTGTCCTTGATTCACATAACCAGGATAACAAGCCTTTATTAGTCCTGCCCCAATAACAAAGAGACTGGGGATCCCACAGCATTTGGGCAAGCAGTCCATCATGCGAGGCAGGGTGGGTGTGCCCATGCAAACGAGATCAGCCCCTGAAGTCCTTTTCCACAGCTCACCACCAGATGTCAGGGTAGGGCTCATTCTGACTCTGCTTACACAAAAGTACAAACAGGATTAATATTGGTGTTGCCAAGGCACACCAAGTTATAAGGATGCAAGTTAATTAGGCTCAAATGTTTTCCCCAGAATTAATTTCCCTGTTAAGTATCTGTAAGGGGGGGGAGGAAGGAGTAGGAAGGAGACTTTGCTCCATAGTTAGAGCCTTGAGCAGAGCCCTGCAAGTTTGATAGGTTAAAGATATATATTGAAGACTAGCTATTATAAAGCATTGTGACAAATGTGCATGATAAGCGAATCTAAAGATAGTGAACTGACACCAGAGACGCAAGGTAAGAACAGTAAACTAGAGGAGTGGGATAAAGTTGTGGATATAGAAGGATAAAACAGCTATCCACAGAAGCAAAATCTGGAAAGTAGAGGTGGAAGCTTGTTGATTTGTGGAGTCTGGCAATGTAGTTATATGGATTTACAACAGCTGAGAATCTGTCCCAGTCTGTATATGAGTTGGGATGGGTGCTGTTAACATGGAAAGATCTTGAGGAGAGGGTTGTTATACAATAGGCAAAGAACCTTATCACTTTCTATCATTTATTAAGAGCTGAACTTCACTTTAAGTAGTAAACATTGTGTGTCTCTACATGTGAATTAATAGAAACGCAACCAAACATGCCAAGTGCATGTACATACAATTAAAGTAGCTGAAGAAACCCTACTATCTGTTACAGCAGGGCTACTCCAATGAGAACTACAGTTACACAGGCATAAGAGGAAGAATTTAGTCCAATTATTAATATGTAAAGAATAACTAATCCACACAAAAATTATATTGTCTCCCTAACTTCGCATTCTAAATAATAAATGGATGTGCATGTTGCCTTCAATATAACTTGTCACAAACTCCATATAACTGAGTTAAGGTAATTTGTGACAATATTTATGTAACAGTATCCTCCCAATCACTAAGCTGCTCCTAGAAGCTAAGGGCCAATTAGATGATTTTTGCCTCTGAGATCTCAATCATTTGTTGACATTAAATGATTCATCTAAAACACATTCAACTGTTTTCTCCCATGAAAAAAACCATCCTTTTCTTATGAATTAAGTGGTTAATTAGAGCTCAAGAAGTTTGCAGCAACCAACATCTGAATTACACTGTACTTCACTTCAAACCATGAGCACTTAATTTGTAACACTGTTGAATTTCAGGCATTTTTTAAATGTGTCACAAACAACATACTATTTTGCACTAATACGACCAGGTTGTCCTATGTGACTGTTTTGTGCTACACCCTCAGCTCAATGTGACCCAATGCTGGCATTCAGCCAAGCAAAGGTCACCCTAGTGCAAAAGATCCCATAGTAGTACAGAATCAACAGAAGGCTTTTTCAGCCCTCACCATGCCTGCTAAGGGCATAACAGGGAAAAGTGTCATAGAAGAAAAAAAAAAAAAAAAAGTCAGGGACAGACTGATCACCAGTTTCAACACCATTAATGGCTATAAATTAGACAAGCCCTCATGCTATTCAGAAGAGAGAGTCCAGTTTATACTTTTGAATAGTTGAGGTATAGCCATCTGGTCAAGAACATGTAAAATTATTTGGAAACATAATGTGATCCCATAGGTGACCGGGGGGGGGGAGGGGGAAAAAATGTATTCCTCTAACTTTGCCAGATCTTTTAAAACTTTGGTTTCAGATTGTCTCGAAAACTGCTGTGAGAGAGTTTACAAGAATTAATAGTTCTCTACTCTCATTCTTTGTCCTAACAGATTTTCATTCAATTGTTATTTAACAGGCACAGAACAGATACTAAGGAAGTATATAGACTAGTGATGGTTTAATTTTAGAAAATGTGCAGTTAGAGTCTGGCTCAGGTAAGCATCCAGATATTTGCATGGTTATCTGAAGATTGTTTAGGGTAATCTCCAAAACTGGGTTGTAAATCTCAAAAACAGATTCTTAAAGATTCCCATATCTGCTGCTTCTCATCATGTATATTTTGCATGCTTGAAGTTAATGATTCAAGATGGATTAAATAATTCCATTTGAGCCTATTATTTAATAAAGATTAACAATCTGAGGTTAGAACATCCCTATATAGAAAGAATAGATTACCACCTTTGGTGCAAGGCAAACAGCTGGCTTTTGTGTCTCTCTCCTATAACTGATGGGATGCAGGCAGTTTATACTCCCTGACCTAACTTTCATACTGTATGAGATTAAAAAAAGTTTTTGGAAGGAAAATTGCTTTCCCACAATTTAACACTGTTCTGTTTTTGACTTTTTAATTTTACTTAATTGCTTTTGGAATTTTATGGTACTTTAGATTACATGATTGAGAAGCTAAAGGGAATTCTAATACAGTCATTATTACTGAAAGCTGTGACAACCATTACTGACTCAAAAATATATTTCAGTAGATCCCTACTTCATCCATTACAGAAAATATCTGCAGTAACAAGTACACAAAGCATAATTAAATCATAGGCATGCCATATCAATCACCTAGTCTTGTTTATACCATACTACTGTCACTTCTTTAGCGGTTTGAGAGGTTTTCCCCTAGACATTTATATTGCCATAGACTTGGAGGCACCAGCAGGAATGAAGTACAGCCCAATACTTGAACACATGAAGTTCGGAATACAGGCCATTCACTGGTTAAGAGCCAATAATCTGGGCCTTAGAATTAAGACACACTCTTTGCTAATATGGTAAAAGATTTTGGGAGAATAGTTAATGTACAAATGAATTTAACATCCAAGAAAAAAGGGTTAATACTTACTTACAAGTACTAACCGATATAAACAAAATAGCCTTTCTTGTGGTGTTCTCTCTTCCCACATCTTTGTCTTCTCTCTCTCTCTGCAAAACTTCCTTCAGAAGAGGGATAGCAAAACACTATATGAGGTCTAGCTGTGATAACATTAATAGAGGAAAACATTAATTAGTCTCTGCCTCTGGTTACTATCTGAAGATTCCAATCATTGCTCATGGCTTGTTTCATATAGCTAGTCTGCCACCTCTAACATGCTTGCATGACAAGAAACATTACTGAAGTTGAAGAAATCCCACAGTAGCCATGTAATCGAAATAAAAGTGTAGCAGTAGCAGGTCAATATTTTTAATTGAATTAACTGAGCTTTAATTACATCTTTGTCAGAATGAAGGTAGATCCAGCTACTTGAGGGATTATATCCTTAACATATAATATATCTCCAGGTAAAGTTACCAGTGTCAGTGGGGGCCTTTTATACAGTGTCTCTGCACAGTCAGTACAAAATCAGTTCTGTTTGCAAAGACAGAATTCATAATCTAATCAAAAGGGCTAGAAAGAAACAAAATAGTAGCAAAAATCCATTCAATAAACTCAATACCAGAGCAGGGCAAAGTTTTTGGTCAAAGTGTGTTTTCACTGAAAAATGCGGGTTTGGATCAACTGAAAGATTTAGCAAATTGTTCAGTCAGGGGAAAAAAAACCAGAAGTATTGAAATATTTCACTTCAATATTTCTGAAATGAAACTGTTTAATGTTTAGGCTAGATTCCAAATTGGATTTAGATGCCATTCACAAAACCAGAGATGACGAGTGCCTCTACTACTGAATAGCCCAGTGCTTAGGGACCAAAGTTATGTTGTAGATTTGGATTTATAATTAACTTTAAGATTGAGGTGGAGAATTAGGTGCAAATTTACATATGCACACTATAATCGCTACCAGTATATGTCAACATTTACCCACAGTTAGTAGACCACAATATTTGATATACAACAGTTATTTACTATTCTACTTGTAGGAAAACATTTCAGATATTGTAACTCTTGACTACAACTTGTCAGAGAAGGGAATTTTCATTTCAAAATCCTTTGTCAACGTTGTGTTTCGTTCAGCATCAGAACAAACTGCCATCTTTGTGGAACTTGGAGCAAAATGGAAAAATCCATTTTAGGGCTCCCCCTCTAGATAGCTGAGGCAGCTGGCTGAATAGCCAGTAAGCTGGCCAGCAGGCAATGTACCCAGATAGCTGGCTGGCAGGCTATCAGGAAAACAATCAGGCAGAGAGGCCAGCCTGTCTGGTTTTCATTGACAGTTTCAACAGAACTGATATGCTCCTATGGAATGTTTTGTTTCCATCAAATCAACATTTTCTGGGGGAAAACAGTTCCATTGGAAAATTTTTGACTAGTTCTACTCTTGAAAAATAAACTATTTTTAATGGCAACCACTACGTAGTTTTTCTTTAAATCTGAAAAAGCTACCAGTCCCTGAAGTTACATAAGTGGCTATACAGACTACCTTCCAAACCACAAAAAATATTTTGTGATTATATAGTTTAATTGCTTTTTAACAGTTTCATGAAGCACTTAAATTGTGAAAAAGAAAGTTACCAACTGGTTGAGAGCACCCAAAACTCCCATCCTCTGATTATATTTTTGACAGTCTCTTGATCACCTCATGTTGTTTGTAACAGTCATATTAAACTACATGACTGAGATAATGTGTCAACATAAAAAATACTGTTACTTACATGGCAGTAAAATAAGTAGAGTCTGGATACACATTTTGTATCTCATCTGATCCAAGATCTGCAAAAATGGTCTGCGGATATAAAGAAGATATCCGTGGATAACCTATGCTGTTCTGACTATTTCAGTATTCTCTAGATGTTTTCTGTCAAGGTGCTCCATGAAATGCCCTGCTTATACTAAAGGAAAAAAAACAACAAAAGGTCATTGTCTCAAAGAACAAATGCTGTAAAATTACACTGGTATAATTTTTTCTCTCTTACTAGCTGGATATTTTTCTGATCAACTTTATATCTAGGGCATGGATACTGTCCTTGTTTAAATCACGTGATCTAATGATCAAGCATAGGGGATGGGCATAGGGTATATCACACATCCAAAGTTACACCACAAAACTTTTCATATATATATAAAAAAAAAAATCACTAAGATCACATGCATTCTTAATTATACAAATCACCACAAGTTTCTGAATTGGTATGGTTACTCTGCGGGAACCAATCCCTGTACAGTATGCTCTAGCCACACACTGTACATGCACGACCTGTTCTTTACCTACTTACGTTTCAGGTTTATCTCATCCATTGTAAGTGGTACCAGGATCTTCCCCCTTATATCAGCTAATACAGACATCCTGTCTCTACCTTACTGCTCCATTGACCTTCCCAATCATGCCCATTAACAAATGAGGCAAGTGACTTATGTGGAGTTCCTTATGCCCAGGCCAACACTGTAAACTAACCCAGCCTAGATTTACCATATAGTATATATTTTCCTCCCCGCAGAAGTTATTTAGTAGATAGGATGCAGATGTAACACTGACACAGAGATGGTGAGGTACAAAGTTGTAAAAAAAAGCATTTTAACATTTTCTTAAAAATACATACCACAACCTATATACATTTGAGAATTCTTTAACAAAGTATCCTATGCCCATCCAACAAAGGGCCAATTGTCCTTCACTGTTCATACATACATTGGGCTTGATTTTGATCTTAGTCACACTGGCTTTGCATTGGTGTAACAACTGATTTCAGTGGAATTGTTCCTCATTTAAAATGGTGTGAGATAAGACTTAGGCTCATTGTCTCCTTTACAGATGTAAACTTGTCCTTTTGCACTTTCAATTTAGAGTCCCCCTGGGGGTGGGGGGAGAAGGGGAGGAGGATTTACTCCTCACCAGCTTTTTTGTAGGGGGTCAGTTTTTCTACAGCTATTTGAGATGCTTTCCACATTCACTGTGAAAGGCATATAGCTAACTAACTTGTTTAAACGAAGGGCTATGCTGACAATTAAATGCAGGTTTGTGCATGCTTCACTGCCATACCTTCTTATAATCAATGTGAGTAGAAAGAGTGTGGAAATTACAGTTTTTAGTCTGCATCTGCATGGCACTATTATGCCTACTAAGGTGAAAATGTCAACAGTGAAAAATGTAATTGTGTACCTTAATCTGTAGTGGTTAAAATGAGCTACTACCTCCACTGTTAATGCATCTGAGTGCTAATCTTTGTCTGGCTATACTGAAAGGAGGACAGGAGACATTTGACATGGGTTTAATGAGGCCACAACTTTATTATTAGATGTCTGGGACTACCTGGCAGATAAGAGTATACTAACCCCAGGTTTATTCCATAATTACCCAGTGGGTTTTTTACCAGCTCCCCCTCTTTTTCCATCCAGGTCCCTCTAGCAAATCCATTGCCGGGACCTACCATCTACCCCCCTCTCCACCCCACCTCATAGAAGGGTTAAGGTGGCCTATAGTAATGGGAGTTGGCTCCCTGCCATACCAATCATAGGAGTCCCCAACCGCCCCCCATTTGTTCCTTTAATGAACACCTCTTTTTAAATCCCTTTCCAAGCCATTTATCTTATCTGGTCACTGTATACCGTTCCTATGGAGTACCTGCAGTGGACATCCACCACAAGGAGCCACCAGTCATTAGCTTTGCTGCCTCCTCCCCAAACCCAGTCAGGTTCCCATGTTGCCCTCTTTTATAATCAGCCAAAAACATTACAGCTCCTAAGTCTGACAGGTGAACCCCATCCTCCTGAAACAACTCTGGTGCCCCATATACTATGCCAGGATGTGACATTACTGCCCCTCCTAGGGTCCCAAGGAATTTGGCCACATCCCTGTTCACATACTTCCTTTCCTTATCCCTGCTCCATGCAAAAGTGTGGGTTAAGGAACAGGGCTGCCACTTTTCAATCCCTCATTCCCAGGGGATAAGTCAGTAACCACACTGACCCTTTTGCAGCAGTTTTCATCTCCTCTTCCCCCCCCCCCCCCCCCCCCCCCCCAGCCATAGAGCACAGTTCCCTTAATTCGGCCAGCCAGCAAAATACCCCCCTGCTCCACTTAAAGGTGCCAGGTGGTCATTAGAGGTAGTCTGACTTTTTGGACAGGCAGAGGTTTCAGTTCATGAATTTCTTTTTCTTTAAGCCTCTCACAGATAAGGTTTCTATATGGGTATTAATTCAATATAGATCTTCTGATACACTTTTCTTTTTAACAAACTTTAGCCAAGGATCAGAAAAAAATACTATACATTTGTATATACCATTGCTGCCCTCCAGTAGGTCAAGCATGAAACGAGTAAAAAGAAACATTGACAGTCCAACATGAGCTGAAACAACCCAAGCTAGTTATCAGTAATTTGAATCTGTAGTGCTAGTCCGGGTGCTTATTATGTCAAATCAAATCAAAATAAAAAGTTTTCAGTAAATTCTCCTTGCAATTTAATACATTATCATTTTACTTCTGAATATTCTCATGAATAAATTATGTATGTTTTATTTGTTAACAATTCCAGCTTTGAGTTATTTTGAACATTCTGAGCCACTATTAATGTATATAGCAAACAAATCCCATTTTCCTAATCTAGCATAGTTTTATTATGTTTCACATATATACTGTGCTTGTAAGTTTTGCTTCGCGGGCAATACAGGAATCATCATACTGAATCTAAACAATGGTTCATCTAGTCTGGTGTTCTGTTTCTAACCGGGTCAGCCACCCCCTCCATGCCATGAAGAATGCTGGAAAGGGTGCATGGAGCAAATGCATCATGGCTCCACTGCCTCTGCAAGTACTGGCCAAAAGAACAGGATCAGTGCACTGTGGACCACTCTTCTGCATCCTAATGGTTGGAGAATGTGCACTACACTTCCATGTACAAGAGGAGAGAGGTAATTTAGTCCATCCCCCCTGCACTGAGGCCGGATCAAATAAAATAGACCATCCCTGGCAGGTGTTTGTCTAATCTGTTCTTAAAATGACAGGTATTCTTCAATGATGGGGATTCCACAATCTCCCTTGGGAACCTATTCTAGTACTTAACTATCCTTAGAGTAAGAAACTTTTCCTGAATATCTAACCTAAATCACCTTCACTGAAGTTGAAGCCAATTATTTCTTGTTATACCTTCAATGGACATGCAGAACATTCTTCTTAACATGTCCTTAACAAGTCCCCCCTGTTCCCCCATTCCTACACAGTCTTCTCTCTTTTTAAAAAAAAACAAAAACCTCTCCTCAGAGGTCAGGTTTTCTAAACCTTTTGTCCTTTTCCCCGTTTCTGAACTCTCTCCAATTTGTCCACACCTTTCTTGGAGTACTGTCTCCAGTTTTGGGCACTACACTCTAACTGAGGCCTCACCAGTGCTAAGTAGAGCACCTTCCATGTTTTACATATGGCCCTTTTATTAATACATCTCAGAAAGTTTTCTTTTTAAAAACATAATCACATTGTGATCTTATATCTAACTTAAGCCCCAGATCCTTTTCAGCAGTACTTCCCCATTTTGTTGTTGTGCATTTGGTTTTTCCTTCCTAAGTGCAGTACTTTGTCCTTTTCTTTATAGGATTTCATCATGTTGCTATCAGACCAATTCTATAATTTTCCAAGATCTTTTTGAATTCTTATCCTGTCCTCCAATGTCCTTACATCCCTCCCATGTTGGTGTCATCCACAAATTTTATAAGTACACTATTGAACATATGGTCATGGACATTAGAGAGGCTATAAAAATAAACTCAATTTCAACTATCCCCATATTGTCTGGGTACATGTCACCTCCAGATGGGATGCAGAGATAAAGTTCCTTGACACCTTAAAGTACTGCTTCTTGGAGCAGTTAATCCTGCAACCTGGAAGAGGAAAGGCAATAATTGATATAGTCCTAGGGGGAGTTCAGGATCTGGTCCAAGAGATGAATATAGCTGAACTGCTTGGTAATAGTGACCATAACATAATAAAATTTAACATCCTTGAAAGGGAGGACACCAAAGCAGCCCACCACAGTAGCATTTAATTTCAGACAGGGGAACTACACAAACAAACAATGAGGAAGTTAAACAGAAACTAAGTTTCCAAGCAGCTTGCAGGGATTTCACTTTTGGCACTGCACCTTTTAAAGAAACTATAATAGAGGGGACACTGGATGATCGAGATGCTAAGTGATATTCAAGGAAGATAAGGCCGTTGCGGAGAAACTAAATGAATTCTTTGCATCAGTCTTCACAACTGAGGATGTGAGAGACATTCCTAAACCAGAGCCTCTCTTTTTAGGTGACAAATCTGATTAACTGTCCCAGATTGAGCTGTCAGAGGTGGTTTTGGAACAAAATGATTAAACAGTAATAAGTCACTAAGACCAGATGGTATTTTCTCAAGAGTTCTGAAGGAACTCAAATGTGAAATTGCAGAACTACTAACTATCATTTAAATCATCTTTGGTACCAGAGTACTGGAGGATAGCTAACTTGATGCCAATTTTTTAAAAAGGCTCAAAAGGGGATCCCAGCAATTACAGGCCAAGAAGCCTAATTTCAGAACCAGGCAAATTGGTTGAAACTATTGTAAAGAACAGAATTATCAGACCTATAGTTGAACACGATTTGTTGGGGAAGAGTCAACATGGTTTTTCTAAAGGGAAATCATGCCTCACTAATCTACTGGAATTCTTTGAGGGGGTCAACAAGCAAGTGGACCAGGGTGATCCTTAGATTTTCAGAAAGCCTTGACAAGGTCCCTCACCAAAGGCTCTCAAGCAAAGTAAGCTGGCATAGGATAAGAGGGAAGGTCCTCATGGATCAGTAAGTGGTTAAAAAGATAGGAAATGAAGGATAAGAATAAAGGGTCAGTTGTCAGAATGGAGAAGAGATAAATAGTAGTGTCCCTAAGGGGTTTCTACTGGGACCAGCACTGTTCAACATGTTCGTAAATGATCTGTAAAAAGAGTTAAACAGTGAGGTGGCAAAATTTGCAGATGATACAAAACTACTCAAGATAGTTGAGTCCAAAGAAGACTGAAGAGTTACAAAAGGATCTCACAAAACTTTGTTACTGGGCAACACAATGGCAGATGAAATTCAGTGTTGATAAATGCAAAATAATGCTCATTGGAAAACATAATCCCAACTATACATATAACTGATGGGGCCTAAATTTGATGTTACAACTCAAGAAAGAGATCTTGGAGTCATGTAGATAGTTCTCTGAAAACATTCACTCAATGTGCAGCAGCAGTCAAAAAAGCTAATAATGTTGGGAATCATTAGAAAAGAGATAAAACAGAAAATATATTGCCAGTATATAAAACCATGGTACACCCACATCTTGAATATGGCATGCAGAACTAGTCGCCCCATCTCAAAAAATATATATTGGAATTGGAAAAGGTTCAGAAAAGGGCAACAAAAATCATTAGGTGTATGGAACAGTTTCCAGAGGAGGAGCGATTAATAAATCTGGGACTTTTCAGCTTGGAAAAGAGACGACTAAGGGGGAATATGATAGAGGTCTATAAAATCATGACTGGTATGAAGAAAAGGAGTAAATAACACTTCCTTATTTACTCCTTCTAGTAACACAAGAATTAGGGTTCACCAAATGAAATTAATAGACAGCAAATTTAAAACAGACAAAAGGAATTATTTCTCCACACCACGCACAGTCAACTAGTGGAACTCTTTGCCAGAGGATGTTGTGAAGGCCAAGACTATAATAGGGTTCAAAAAAGAACTAGATAAGTACATGGATGATAGGTCCATCAGTGGCTACTAGCCAGGATGGGCAGGGATGCAAAACCATGCTGTGAAGTTTCCCTAGCCACTGTTTGGAAGAGGCTGGGAATAGGCAACAGGGGATGGATCACTTGATGATTACCTGTTCTGTTCATTCCCTCTGAAACACCTGGCATTGGCCACTGTCAGAAGACAGGATACTGGGCTAGATGGACCACTGATCTGACCCAGTATGGTCCTTCTTATGTTCTTATACTCTCTGCTCCATTAACCAAGTCATTGATAACGACTAGTTCGAAACCTAGGACAAACTCCTGTGAAACCCCACTAGATATGTCCTCCCAGTTTGACAGAAAACCATTGGTAACTACTCTGAGTATGGTTTTTCAGTTGTGCACCCACTTATAGTAATTTCATCTAGACCACATTTCCCTAGTTTGCTTAGGAGATGTCACATTGTTATATTATTATGAATCTGGTGTGTGAGATCAGTCATTGTGCCTGATTCTAATAATGGTGATTTAGACCAGTTTAATTCTATTGGCCTCATGGAGTTACTCTAGATTTTATACCAATGCAAGTAAGATCTGAATCAGCTTTTATATCTTCGTTGTGACAATTATTATTTTGATTCTCAAACGGCACCCTAACCCTTCCCAACTTCACTCCCCCAATATTATCCTAAATAAATAGTCAACTGATTTTTAATGGAATTTTATTTAGTATAAATATTTCCCCCCTAAAGACTCTAAGCCAGCTCCGTAGCTGCTATATATTGACAACGATCTATTGACTTCAACGGAACTACACCAACTTTAAAAGCCAGACATTCAGCTGGTAAGTTTTGTACTCATTGGACCAAAATTTTGCCCTAGTTTATTGTACAGTAATGTAAGAACCTGGTCCAAAGTCCAGGGATGCCACTGGGAGTGTTTCCTTTCACATCAATGAGCTCTGGATCAGCCCCTTGTGCCTAGAGAAGTTTCAAATGTGTAAGTCTAAAGCAAATCTTCTGTAATCAATGGAATTTCTACATGTAGAGGATTTATTCAAAGTCTATTAATTTCTATGGACAGACTCCCCTTGATATCCAAGAGCATTTTCTGTAGATGGATATCGAACAGAATTTGGCCCTTGGTAGCTGAGAAACATTCAAAAGGTTTAACACTTCAAAGACAGAGAGAACTCACGCCTCTCAAAATAATTATGTAACTTTTCCAGTTCTACATATGATTAACTCTAGAAGTGTGAACTTTCTTGAGCTCCATCTAGTCTATTCCAAAACACTGCTTATTTAATCTATAGCTAGAGTCATTCTTTCCTGCTGCAGTTAGTTCATTAAAACTGCTCAAGTCCACAAAAGGGCTATTCTCCCAATTACAGTACAAAATGTTTTAATTAAAGGAAAAATAGTCTCTTTGTAGCCACACAATGAACTTTCTTTGAAAGGAAAAAGACTCAAACATTAGAGCTCCATCAAGGAAAAAAATTTCATTGCCAGTTAATTTTCTTTTTTCTTAAAACACAGAGTGAAGCAAACAGAGCACAAGCTTATAAACTTTTTTTCCCTTCCATCAGGGTGATCCTTTAGATCCACAAAAAGTGACAGACTCAGACTTAGGGAGAGAGGTAAGAGGGGCAGAATTTTACTTTAGTATCAGTTAAATTTGTTTACAATGATTAGTTATGGAATACCTAAATGAATAATGATGCCATGTTTGTTTTAAGTTTTTTTCCATCCCTACATTGACTTCAGTAGAGTTTTTCCTGATTTACACCAGTGGGAATGAGATTGAGATTGGACCTAAAGCGTTTCTTAAGTCAAACATACTATTGCAACACCTTATGGACACACATACCATATAAAACCAGCTCTCTCAGTTCTCCAATTTCAACTTGCAGATTCCTGCATTTTAAGTACTCCTCTAGTGTCCCTCTCCCTCTCTCTCTCTTCCACTCTCCTGAGAAGATTAAGGATTTAAGCATAGTCCTTCTGCTCTGTTACTCTGAAACTGTATATCTATCGTGTAAACAAAAGTGCAGGGTTTAAAACTTGGATTTTTGTTAATCTACTATATTTCCTGTCTATTGGCAACAAAGTTGGTTAATATCTCCCAGATGTTACAAACAGAAGAGCACACAGAAAACAATACTAGAAAACACCCCAGCTAAATCCATTTAAAGACAATAGGCAGTGATTTGTTCTAATACCTGAGGTAGCTAAAAACAATTCTGCTCTCAGAATTGTATCTTAAAAAACAACAACACTTACCTTGTGAATTCTTGATGTGTGTAACAATCTTTATACATCAGTAGAGCTAGATATAGTCAAAACCATTTTCCACACATACCTGTCAGTCTTTCAGCATCTCTGGTTTGGTCTCCATCAATAGGTTTGTCCATATTAGCCTCCCCCCCAGATTTCTTCCATTGATACTACAGTAGAACATCAAAGTTATAAACACCAGAGTTACGAACTGACCAGTCAATCACACACCTCATTTGGAACCGGAAGTACACAATCAGGCAACAGCAGAGAATTTTTTTTTTTTTAAATAGCAAATACAATACGGTACTATGTTAAATGTAAACTATTAAAATAATAAACGGAAAGCAGTATTTTTCCTTCTGCATAGTAAAGTTTCAAAGGTATGTTAAAGTCAGTTGTAAACTTTTGAAAGAACAACCATAACGTTTTGTTCAGTGTTACAAATAACCTCCATTCCCAAGGTGTTTGTAACTGAGGTTCTACTGTATCAGTGCAAATCTCCCTTCCCACCCTCTGCTAGCACCTGGGAGAAGGTACCGGGGAGTAGCTCACACATCTCTTTTGAATGAGTTGTAAGGAGTGCTGTTCAATGCATTTTTTGCCCCACCTCCTTCCACATTCTGCTTGTATCTGCCCTGCACTAGTAAAATGGCTCAGGAAACCTATTATGTTTGTTTCCACTCTCCTTCACCCACTTCAGTGTTGCTTGAGAAAGATAACCCAGACTGTGTGTGGGTTGTTGGTTTTTTGTTTTTTTTAAATCTTGGTCATCTTGAACCTTAGTCGAGCCAGACCGAGCAACGTCAGTTCAGTTTCTTTCAATATGAAAAGAAAACTATGATGCATTGTTTGACATGAGCATAATTTGAAAATAAAATCCACTGGAACCTTGAAAGGAATGTCAGCGACATTAACAGGTAAAGCAGGTACTGCTTTGTTCCTCCAAGGTCATCCTTTCCAGGTGTATGATTTCTGCTTGGTATGCAGGCTTGCAAACCACCCTTTGAAGAGGTTGAGTTCTCTTGCTTCTGATAAATCTTAAGCTTCTTTTAAATTGGGGTGAAGTTCAGGTAAAAGAATTTTAATCACCAAAGAATTCTTTTCAGATAGTGATGGTTTCACTCATTAGATCACCTTGTAGAAGATGCATAGGAGAATTAAATAGATACCGTATATATAGATATAACCCAGTTGTGTTGAAAATTTCAGCTATGTTTGCAGCCTTGGCTATAATTAATAGAAAGGTCCTGAATATTGAGGCCAATCCTCAGCTAAGGTAAATCAGTGTAGTTCTAATGCTGACTTACAACAGCTGAGGAGCTGGTCCATTATAAGCAGATAAAACAAACCATGAAACGAGCAACTTTTGTGCAAGAGGTATTTCTAATAGAATGATTTGTCTAGCAAAATTCACTGATAGCAAATATGCAGGTTCCTATAATAAATTTGAAATCATATCAAATACCAGAATTGATCTTATCAAGCATTCATTTCACAGATCAAAATTGCCTCTCTTCAGAGGCAAGTCTCAGACACAACCTACACTTCCTTTTAAAATTTGCTCACAGCAGAAACTAATTCAAATTATTATATTGATGCGGATTAATTTAAAATTCATTACAAAACTTGGTTTCAGCTGGAAAAATAAAACATTAATTTTCAATCTCCTATTCCAGAACTCTGCTTATTTGTCATTTCCCCCTCAATAAATATGATAATCGAATACTAAAATATTTGTCACAGTATTAACAATTTTTGGAGCCTTCTAAAATAGAAATCCAGAAGTTTAACACATTTGCAACTAAACTTTGGCATCTAACACAAGAGGAATTTTAAAAATCACTTCATAGGAGATATGTCTAGTTCTTTCTGGAAAAATACAGCATAATTTCAGGTCATTTGACTCGACAAATTCATAGGACTGATTCTCCACTACCCTAAACTTTGTGTTGTCATTTACACCTGTACAAAGCGAGTATAAAATACTACCAAGTCAAAATGGTAATGTTTTACGCCTATTTTGCACTAGTCCATATGAAAATACAAGTGTGTGGCAGTGCAAAATCAAGTCCATTGTCTGAAGCTGTGCATGTGTCAAACCAACTAACACTGGTTATTGTGGGCTACGTTTTCTGGTATACCATAACCCCTTCACAGCACTAAAGAAGCAGAGAAAGTCAACAAAGCTGAGGTTTCAGCTCTATCCTACCCAACCCTGGTGTCAGGGACATGGCTGGAGCACTCATGTGCTCTAGCTATATTTGACTGCTGGGTGGTGGGCAGCTAACTATTGGTCAAGAGGCTGAGCTAAGTTGTGCTGAGAGCTGATTTACCCACAACCACAACCCAAGGATCAGCCTACAAAAGTGATCTGAAGTCACTTTTCCTCATCTCCTTTTGTGTCCTGCTGTGCTTGGAGCTGAGAATCAGATCCTGCAATTTTAGAATAGAACACAAGAAAGTCAATACCAGCATGCTACTTGGACAATCCCTAACCAGGTCAAGGTATGTAAAGAGTAGCATCAAAAGATTTCAACCTTCAGTGTGGTGTTCACCCACATACAGACTGTACAGAACATACAAGCAGAAAAATGGGAACTGAGGCATGGAGAGATTAAGTGATGTACCCAGGGTCACAAAGGAAATCGATGGCAGAGCCAGGAACTCAACTCAGGTCTTGTGAGTCCCAGACCATCTTTCATTCCACCTGTGGAGCGATAAATCAGATGTTTTACAAAAGTGGATATCTGTGAGGTAGAAATTAATGTGAATTATAGGCATATATACTGTACTTCTAAGGCAGACAGAAAATTGTTCATTAGTTTTCATGAGTCAGTAACATAAGCATATTGGCCTAGATTAATCCCTGGTATAAGTAATCCCATAAAAGTCCTGGAGACATATTTATTCTGATTTCAACAACTATGCAAATTACATATGAGGTTTACTGGTTGTTAGTGGTAAAATAGTGTAACTTGCACCACATGGGCATTCAGTGGGTACACAAACAAGAAAAACTCTCAGAGAGTAAGTCTTAGGAAGTGTTCAGTGAGAAAAAGAGCAAACACACACCAAAGGAGGTACCTACACACACACAGGGCAGCTTTATGTCCCTTTATGCCACTTCACCAATTTGTCCAAAATATCCCCTTCACATCATGAATTTGGCACACAATCTTTAAAATCATCAATAAAAAAAATCTGCTTACTGACAATTAAGGAACGTCTCAGTCACACACAACCCCCCACTCAAAACCTAAAAAATGGAAATAAAAAATTAAGGCGAAAGACCTATGAATGTGGAAAGGAATGAATATTGCCTACACTCCAAAAGCTTTCATATCAATCTCCAATAGATACACAGAAGCAACATATACCCCAGCTTCATCAAACTTGAATCTAATGCAAAACATCAACCTTACATTATTTTATATAAAATATATTAACAAATCAGCACATCTGTCTCTTACACATTTCATGCATTTGGAAAAAATGTTCTGCCTAGCACTGCTGAGTTCACTAAAGTTTTTTTGCTTTAGAGTAGGAGGATCTGCATTCAGTAGGAGTAAGTAATACAGGTATTGAATTTAATAAAATGTAGTATGGTAAAAATGTTCTGTTGGTGGTAGCCAGAAAAAAAGGAACAAATAGACAGAAAGAGGAACAAATGGGCAGAATCTTATTTAGGCCTTGTCTACATGGGGAAAACTGACTGGCGTAACTATTTCACTGTAGCTGTTCTAGTATAATTATCTATTCCAGAATAAAACTCTCCATGTGGACACTATTCTGAAAAAAAGATGATTTTATTACAGAACAACAATTTAGTTTCCCCAAAGCAGAGTAAACAAACTGAATAAAGTCACATTTATTTCAGAATAGAGTGTCTATATGGGGAGTTATTCTGGGAAAACTTTAGTTTTGGCTTCAGGCATTGGGCTAATTCCATTGACTTCAGTAGAGTTTCTCCTTCTTTATAATGGTGCAAGTGAGAGGAAAATAAGTCTCAAGGTGTTACAGTCCAAGTAGTTTAATATTTCATCTCAAACTATCGTTAGCCAAACAAGTCACAGCTGTTTTGTATTTTGTGCTAACCCTGGAAAAACTTGTCTTCATCAACACACTTTTTTGATGCTTAGAACAATTAGACATTTGAGAAGACTTCAATTAACATAACTGAAAAAGAAGTAAATAATGAACTCAGGCTCCCAAGCCCAGAGGCTCAGAGCCAGTAGAGGCTAAGTGGACCATGGAAATGAAGTCAGGCTTATTGATTTCAGCTGCACAATTCATACAGTGATCTTAAGTAATCACAAGGGTGAGCATCAAAAGAGAATCGACATAAAATGGAGAAGGAATTTAGATTAAAGAACGGCGAATGACAGTTATATGAAGGAGCATTACCAGAGAAGGCTCCATTTGCAGTTAGAAAGGAGAGAGAAGTTTGGACTGAGAAGCACTGATGAAAGGAACAGATAGAGAAATAAAGAAGCAAAAGTATGACGCAGGGAAGACAAGACAGGAAAGAGCGCGAGAAAAGCTAAATTATAAAGAGAAAAGTAGAAGAAAGGGAAACTTCAGCTAAAACTGACTTTTATTCACGTTCTTATTTTTTAAAAAAGGAGAGGAGAACAAAAAAAGAAGATGCAGCTTCTGTACAGACTGAATTTATAGCCGCATCTGTAAATGTACTTGTTTATATGAGCTGAAAACAAACCCCTAGATATTATTTTTAGTAAATGTAGTTTTTTGGAGTCAAACTTCCTTTGTTGTTCTGTTTGCCTTTAATTGTTTTGGTTTTTTACAATAGTATTTAAAAATCCACCATATGTGTGTCTACAAGCCAATAAAAGAGATAGTAGTTAACAACTCCTTCAAAGCTCTTACAGTCTAAAATGTAAATAAATAATGCGAGACTTTTGAAAAAGCAGGTAATTGTTCTTAGTTGAGTGAGCAGTTACTACAATCTGAGTAAATATATAATTATGGATTTTTGTTTTTATTTACAGCGAGTCAAAAAGGTCTAACATGGTAATGCTAAACTAGAGACTGGAGTTTCTTTCACATTGCAGGTAATTAGAACTATTGTATTCCATTGTTTCATGGTTGGTGCTGTGGGCTAACAATTTTTATGGGGTGGAAATTCTGGCTGTAAGGAAATCAATGAGAGTTTAGGCATGAACTTCAATGAGTCCAGGATTTCACCCATGGAGTTTTTATTTTAAAAATTAGTTCATTTGTGCAATAAATCATATTCGCAAATGAAGATTACACACTACAAAATCTCCCCTCCCAAATCCAAGCACAGTAAAATATTCTGAAAATTATTAATCCATAATATACTATTTAAAATATAGATCTGATCTTGCAAACACTTATTCAGATGCTTATGTTTACTCACATGGAGTAGCCCCAATGAATTTAAGAATTAGGAATCTATGTAAAGGTAAACAGGATTAGTCAATAATCAGTTTATCAGTGATTAGAGCTGAATCAATGTTGTAAAAAAGCACCTACAAAATTTCCTCATGTTCACAGCCTTGATGTTTTGTGATCTGTGAACATTTGAGTGATAAAATCTATTTTCATGACTGTCTGAAAAAAGTGAATGTCAAATGCCTGCATCTGCAAGTATTAGTAAAAAGCAAATTCAGTCAAGAACCTGAAACAATATCCTGTGACTTATCTGAACGAATACAACTAACCAAAACCTCTTGAATATTCACTGAAAACTATTTGCAAGAAATCCAGAGGTAAGCAAAACTGCCCAAAAATTCATTTAATAATTTTGAAAAACAAATTCCATTACAGGAATGGAAAAGAAAAGTTGATTTGATACATTTATTATAAATTATGCATTATACTCAATTGTTTCTAAAATGCCAAACACTGTCTCCCACACAAAAATAATGTATATTTTTGTTGGGGTGCTTTTTAGTCAAAATTAAAGAATACACCACCTTTGTGCCTACACTGTGAAACTGTAACCCAATATGAATGTTAACAGTGGTCTTGTTTATTATTGTATATTTACAGTAGTGCCTAGAATCTAGAATTAAGCAAATAACTGATTTTTCAGTTCAATGTGTGTTTAATGCCTTCATTTAACGTGCTAGAGTGAAGTCACAAAACAAATCCAATATACAACAGTTGATCAAGGTCCAAAGTGTGTGGGCATTACTCCTCTCTTTCTTGTTCTCATTTGGTGTGTTCTCTTAAATGTTATAGAACACTTGTAATTTTAACTGCACTGCTTAAAGTAATCCTTTATTTTTTTCTATTACACAATTACCATTGCATGATAGCAATTCATCTGCTACTCATATCTGCTGAAGCATACGAGACCTATGAAATCCTTTAAGTATATGCACCAATGCATGGCTGGGTTAGTGCTTCAATCTAGCTTCCTTAAAGCAACATTGTGAAATGCTGTGTTCCTTCTTACTACAATAGGAAATGGGGATGGAGAGAATTGTGTATGACTTTTGACAAAAGATCAACTAACAATGCATAGGTACAAACCACTCTAGGATTTGACTATGTGGTTTTGATTAAGCTGTAAAGATAAATCTCACCATAAAGAGTAGAGCTAATAACAATAATAAAATGATTACAATATTGTGCCAATATGTTTGGATCTGGGATTTTGCTTCAGGTCACCATAGACGTAGAAATTGGCTGTGAGATTCAGAATTGACCCCAGGTTTGAAATCTGACCTCATTTTCCCCAGCATCACCATCAAAGGCTGTGGGGTTTTTTACTATAGTCTATCCAGTGTTTCCTCGAAACACAGCCTGAATTCAGATTTTTTTATATTAAGCAGCACACAAATATGCTTAAAAGTATAAATATGACTAAGCTGGGGAGGGGGGGGTAACTATAACAACTACATAAGTTCTCTAGTCCCTTCCATTTGTCCCTGTATGCTTGTATCATTATGTATGTTTTTTTCAGTCACAGAGCATATGGTCTTCATATTTCACTGCATTTTACCTTAATTTCTATATTAGATTTTCAGATTCTGCATTCTCAGCTTTCACTTTCTGGCAGCAGTAGCTTGCTGATGTTATTTGAATTGAATGACTGACACTTCAAGGACATCTTATATAATACATTGGAGACTGAAGGGTCACTTTCAGATCTTGGTGTCTATATATTTCAGAAGTGTTTAGAATTCTTATAATTTTATAACAATACAGTACACTGTAAATCAATTCCAACGTATATTACTTCCAGAACTAGAGATTGCCAGATTGATTGTACAAAAACAGAAATTAGTAAAAGTAAATTTGGACTGAGTTTTGATTAAAATGTTAGCTCTCTGTATAAAATGAATGTTCTTTTTTATTGTTGAATATTGCCTATTAAAGATAGTTTTAGAAGCAAAGTAAAAAAAAGCTATACACGCTACTCAATTTTTTTCAGATAGTCTTATGAAATTTTAGAAGACTGCTCATTCCAAGAAACACTTGGAAAAGAGAAACAGAAAATATATACATATTGAAAGTCTCATATGTATTCTACTGAACATGATTAAAGGAGCTGTCTAATTACAACGAATGGTCAACCTGTCAAACATAGGTACCTATAAAGTTAAGCACCTACATCCATATTTACACTTGAGCTGCACATTCGAGAGATTCAAGCCCCAGCTCTGACCTGAGTTTTGTTTCCTCCCAGGTCAAAGGAGTTCTGGTACTTGTAGTCTAGTATCTTTTGGAGTTGTAGGCCTCAGAGCAACTCTCAGGACAGAGGGAAGCCTGGAAAATGTAGCAGCTGTTGGTAGGCTACTAGTGACCAGCAAGACCTATGATGATATTTCCAGGAAAGGGAGAGCCAAGTAGTAAGCCTGTGTGTGGTTGTGCTGAAAAAGCCTGTAGAAGGTTTAAGACAGAGGACTAAGAGGCAAGAAATCATGGAGAAAAACAGAGGACATCATTTAAGACTGGAGTGTACAGCTTCTTCATAAGTTAGGACCTCAGGGTTGTAGCCCACATTAGGGAGCCCAGGCCGTCCCTTTATGTCTCAGTAATGTCACCTAGAAATTGTTTGTGGACACCTCTCCAACCAAAGATTGAAGGACTGTTGATATCCTGGACACAAAGAACAAATGAACAACGAACGAACCTTTGTGGACCCCAGACAGAAAAAGGGCAAAAGAAGCAGATAATTTGCAACCATAGAATGGTAACTGTGTAATAGAACAGATGTTAGGGATCACTCTATGGAGAGCAATTAAAATTACAAGTGTTCTCTAACACTGAAGGAATGCATCAAATGATCATATGAGAGAGAGATGCCCACACACATTGCACATTGATCAACTGCAGTACATTAGATGTTTTCTGACTGTGTTCTGGCATGTTAAATGAAAGTATATAAACACCTATTGCCCAGACAGCAAAAGGTGTGAATCCCTGATATATGGATCTAGGAGAAAAGAACTCAGGGCATACTTACACGATAGAGGAATTTCATCCTGGGAAGCAGTGACTGAAAAAGATTTGGGAGCATGGATGGCCGGTGACCTGGCTGTTGGGGGCAGCTAGACCCCCCCCCCTTGTGCCTGAGCCCCCCCCCGCAGGAGCCCAGAGCACTCCCCACCATAACACCCGGCCCCAGCACTGGGTGGTGTGGCCGCAGTGCCCCCAACCCCGGTGCATTGGGTGGCCAGCCCCGAAGCACCAGGCGGCAGTGCCTCCAGCCCCAAAGCACTGAGTGGCATGGTCTGAGCATGAGGCGGGTAGCGCGGCCCCAGCACCAGCCAGCCTGAGTACCTACAGGAGGCAGGCCAGCCAGCCCCAGCCAGCCCCAGCCAGCCTGGGGGTTTAGGTAGTGCTGGGAACTGCAGGAGGGAGCCTGGGGGCAGAGCATGGGTGGGGCCATGCTAGGCTGTTTGGGGAGGCACAGCCTTCCGCTGCCTATGATTATCCATCACTCCCAAACATGGGTCGTGGGTAATCAGCTGAACATGAGCTCCCAGTGTGACACTGGGGCAAAAAGATCTATCATCATCCTGGGGAGCATAACCAGAGGAATCTTGAGTAGGAGTAGAGATGTAATTTCACTTCTGTATTTGGCACTGTTGCAACCACTGCTGGAATATTGCATCCAGTTCTGGTGCACACAGTTGAAGGAGGAGGTTGATAAATTAGAGAGGGTTTAGAAAAGAGCCACCAGAATGATTAAAATATTAGAAAACAAGCCTCATAATGATAATCTAGACAGATTGAGATCTTTGAGTCTAAAAAAAAAAGGTTTAGGTCAGCAAAGGTTGATTACAGTCTGCAAGTACCTACTGTGATACTCTGTGCTTCAAAGAGACCCTCTGCACCCCATAATCAGCATGATGATATAATGATTGTACAAAGTATGCCTTATGAGGTATCATTTTAAATGTCTTAATCTGTTGAACATTAATATCCTGTTAAGTTGTATTTGCTGCCATTGTATATGAAGTTTTCCTATGTATGTACTACTGAAACGTTGAGGTTGGGAACACCCACAAGCAGCCTTTCAGTTACGACAATAAAAACGCCAAACAATTTTTATGGCCTATTGAGGAAATACACACACTCACAAGGGTTAGCCCAGAACTGGGTACAAGAGAACCTCTTAGAGATAGCACAACACAATGAGGAATGTGTGACTCAGGTCACATCAAAAGATCTTTCCAGCAGGTTGGAAGAAGATATAAAAGGGGGAAGTGACATCATGACTGGGCCTCACTCCGCACACAAGAGAACACCTGGAAACAGATGAGGAACTCATTTAACTGGGGGAAGTGCTGTTCACAGGAGTAAAGAAGGAAGCCTGCCTGTGTATGAAATCTTGGTGGACTGTTTATACTAACAGGGTGAGACTGCCTAATTCAAATCCTATCTCGTATGTTAGGCTTACATTGTGTTGATGTTTATTTGCTAGGTAAGCTACTTTGATCTATTTGCTATCATTTATAATCACTTATAAAACAGATTTGATAACTACAGAAAGATAGATTTTATTTGACCGAAAACAGTGTGGTTTGAGTGAAGTGCTTGGAGAAAAATCTCAGCTCAGGGACAAGAGTTGGTGCAGGTCCACCTTTCTATGTAGAAGTGGCAGGCTAGGTAATAACTCATATAGTAATCAGGCTTTAGACCAGGGGCAGGACGGTACAGCTCCAGGGCCCTAGGCTGGGGATATTTTGGCTGGAGCCTCACTCTGTTTTCAGTTCTTGAGTGGCTTAGGAGAAGTATTCATGTAACTGCAGCCAGATGTGTCCCTGTGTGAATACTGGTGGGAGTGCAGGACCAGGAGTGATCTGCAGCTTATCACAGCAGCACAGTGTGAGAGGGAGCTCAGTCGGGTGAGACAGAGGACTCAGCAGTACTCCAGTTCCATGCACCCTGGGGGAAGGGTAAACTCATCGCACCTACATGGGGAACAAATATTTAATAATGGGCTCTCCAACCTCACAGAGAAGGTGTAACATGATCCAATGGCTGGAACTTGCAGCTTAACAAATTCTGACTGGAAATAAGGCTTAATTTTTAACAGTGAGAGTAGTTAATTGGAACAATTTACGAAGGGTCATGGTGGATTATCAATCACTGACAATTTTTAAATCAAGATTGGATTTTTTTTTTCTAAAATGTGTGCTCTAGAAATTATTTTGGGAGAAGTTTATGGCCTGTGTTATACAGGAGATCAAACTAGATAACTACAATGTATGAATCTATGAAATGGAAAGGCTGAAGTGACAGAGGCTCTAGAGAGTGATTCCAGGGACAGAGAGAGACTTTACGGAGATTTTGATTCAAGAGGAAATGCTTTGGAATTGTATTGTTTTCTTTTGAACTTCTGTTTGTCTTGGAAGGGGAAACATTATATATATATATATATATATATATATATATATATATACACACATACACATACACACACACACCTTTTATTGAACCAACTTTGGTTGATGAGGAGACAGGATTTTGAATTTACTCAAAGCTCTTCTTCAGGTCTGGAAAATATATAGAATCATAGAATTATAGGCCTGGAAGGGACCTCGAGAGATCATCTAGTCCTGTCCCCTGCACTCATGGCAGGACTAATTATTATCTAGACCATCCTTAACAGGTGTTTTGTCTAACCTGCTCTTAAAAATCTTCAGGGATTGAGATTCCACAATCTCCCTAGGCAATTTATTCCAGTGCTTAACTACCCAGACAGTTAGGAAGTTTTTCCTAATGTCCACCCTAAACTACCCTAAAACGCTGCAATTTCAGCCCATTGTTTCTTGTCCTGTCCTCAGATGTTAAGGAGAACAATTTTTCTCCATCCTTCTTGTAGTAATAACCTTGTTTGTATTTGAAAAGTGTTATGTCCCCTCTCAGTCTTCTCTGCTTCAAACTAAACAAATCCAATTTTTTCAATCTTTCCTCATAGATCATGATGTTTTCTAGATTTATTTTTTTTTTGGCTTTTCGTTGGACTTCCTCTTATTTGTCCACATCTTTCCTGAAACATGGCATCTGGAACTGGACACAATACTGCAGTTGAGGCTTAATCAACGCAGAGCAGAGCGGAAAAAACACTTTTTGAGCCTTGGTTACAACACTCCTATTAATACATCCCAGAAAGATGATTATTTATTTTTTTTGGCAACAGTGTTACACCGTTGACTCATATTTGGATTGTGATCCACTATGATCCTCAGATTCCTTTCTGCAGCACCCTTTCCTATGCAGTCATTTCACATTTTGTATGTGTGCAACTGATTGTTCCTTCCTAAGTGAAGTACTTTGCAAGTGTCCTTATTGAATTACATCCTATTTGCTTCAGACCGTTTGTCCAGATCATTTTGAATTTTAATCCTATTCTCCAAAGCATTCTCTCTCTGTCCCTTGCAATCCCTTCCAGGTTGGTATCATCCACAAACTTTATAACTGTTCTCTCTCTGACTTTATCTAAATCATTAATGAAGATATTGATCAGAATTGGACCCAGAAGCGATCCCTGCAGGATGCCACTTTATATGCCCTTCCATCTTGACTGTGAACCACTGATAACTACTCTCTGGGAATTGTTTTCCAACAGTATATAGGGACAAAATTAGAAAGGCCAAGGCACAAAATGAGATTGAACTAGCTAAAGACATAAAGGGTAACAAGAAAACATTCTACGAATAGATTAGAAGCAAGAGGAAGACCAAGGATAGGGTAGATCCATTACTGAATTAGAGGGGGAAAACAGTAAATAGAAAATGTGGAAATGGCAGAAGTGTTAAATGACTTTTTTGTTTCAGTTTTCAATGAAAAGGTTAGTAGCAATTGGATATCTAATACAGTGAATACCAGTGAAAATGAGATAGGATCTGAGGTTAAAATAGGGAAAGAACAAGTTAAAAATTAGACAAGTTAAAGGTCTTCAAGTCACCAGGGCCTGATTAAATACATCCTAGAATACTCAAGGAACTGACCTGAGGAGATATCTGAGCCATTAGCGATTATCTTCAAAAAGTCATGGAAGATGGGAGAGATTCCAGGACTGAAAAGGGCAAATATAGTGCCAAGCTATAAGGGGAAATAAGGACAACCCGGGGAATAATAGAACAGTCATCTTAACTTTGGTATCCATAAAGATAATGGAGCAAATAATTAAGCAATCAATTTGCAAATACTAGAAGATAATAAGGTGCTAAGTAACAGTCAGCATGGATTTGTCAATCCAACCAAATCTTGTCAAACCAACCTGAGAGCTTTCTTTGACAGGGCAACAAGCTTTGTGGATAGAGGGGAAGCGGCAGATGTGGTATATCTTGACTTTAGTAAGGCTTTTGATACTGTCTCACATAATAGTGTACTGAGAGTGTCACAACTAAATACATGGTGAAACAGATTGTTTAGCATAAGCAGTCAACACATATTTCAAGGGACAAAGTGGCCTGTAAAGTGAAGTGGAAGGGGAAAGACATTTAGGTTGCTCAAATTTATAATTTGATGTGTCAGGTGGTAAGTTCTCTTTAAACAACCCCCCCCCCCCCCCAACTCCCTGCCTCCCCCAAATGTTGCATCTCTCATCTATAATAATACAAAAGTTATTTTCAAAGTTATTGTGAATGTCTCTGTGCTACTGGTTCTCCACATTTCTAACATTTTCCTGTTTATAGCTCCATCATCCTCTCTTCTGCTTGCTTTTGTTTATTTTGTCTTTATTTTGAATCAGTGCTCTTTACATATTTGATCTAGAGATGGGCAAAGAAGCTGATGTTTTGACTAGGTTGGCTTGGTTTCAAGCTTTCCAAAACCGACACTCAGTTCAGCTAATTTCTCATCTTATTTCAACTCCCAAACCCAAAGTTTGAGGGATGTTGGATTTATTTCTACTCTTTCCTCTGTACAATGCAGTTCAAAATTTAACAAGTAAAGAAAAAAAAGTAAATTCTTAATCTCACATCAGATCTTTATTTTCAAGAAGTATAGGGAGTGTTGCATGTGTGTGCACTTGAATGTTTTTATCTATAGGTGAGTACAAGCTCCAATTCCATGTCTTGAATCTGCTTAATAGCTTTATTCAAAATTGTGGCACAAATCTTTACCTCTAAATCCATTTCAAAACTCTTCTGTGGTCCCTCATCCTCCATGGAGGGTCATGAAAATTTTACAAGAAAATAATAAATATGTATAAAATGTAGAGTTGTGAAGCTATGAGTAGTCACAAGAGAAACTAATGGAAATTGGTTACATATTATGAAACAGCATTTGGGTTAGCCAAGACTGTAAGGCTTTTAAACAAGAATTTGCTGAATATCTAAATACCTGGATTTCCATTTTGCACTCATGTCAGGAATAAAAACAATAGCCACAAGCAAAAAAGTTAATAGGTTAATTATTGGGAAATCATGGTGACTGCCTATACAGTGAATCTAATCTGGGATGTACTGTTCAGCGTACATACTAGACAAATACTGTAAGGTATTAAACTTTTTAGAATAAGAGATTTTACCTTTTTGTGGCATCTATGGAGGATCTTTGGAAGTCAATACAATATCTACTTGTGTACAATATCTTGTGTGTACAAACAGGCAGGAACATCTTGGGAATATGATCATGGTGAAAGGTCATGTTTGTCTTTTATTTGAAATACTTTTAGAATATCAAGTGGTTTAAAGTCACTCAATATCTTAAAAGAAAATTTGTTTTTTCAACATTAATATATTTTGATTTTTCTAAGATATATTATTACTTCCTCAGACATTTTAATTGAAGTTTCATAATATCAGCATTTTAATTTATCAGGGAACAATACATTAAGTTGTGTTATCCCTCAATAACTCAAAAAACAACTGATTACAAAAAGACAACACCATAACAATGAATATTAGAGACTGTAGCTGCTCCTGCATGTGTGTGCAAAGGAAAAGAGATTGGTAGGAGATTGTGTTCCTCAATAGGAGACAGCCACAGTGTGGCTGGGGAGCGGAGGCACTATTCCATGATACTGCTATTCCAACACTTTCTCTTCTAGCTGGAGACCCAAGACACATGGAAATTACAAAGGGGCAGTGATGGTTGGGGAGAAGTACCAATATTGTTACATGTTTTTTCAAGTGTGCCTGGTGTAGCTTTCAGCCTTAAATCAGGTCTAAGCATTTAGAGAGTCAAAAAGACCTTATTGCCAAACAACTATTGGTCCAAATTTTGCTCTCAGTCTCCATGGTGTCACTTCAGACATATGGCAGTGTTAAGGCAAAGTTTTCCAAGGCACACACAAAGGCAAGATGCAAGGGCTGTGGTTTAATTAGGCCACACATTTATTAATTCTGCTAGAAACTATCCAGCAATAACTCATACAGTGCATTTCCCCTTGGAGGTTGAGGGCTGCTGTCAGCCTCCAATCCCTCCACAGATGATCTCCAGCCCATTGCTGGGACCCAGCCTCCTTCCAATCAGATGAGGGTTAAGAGGCTGGTAAAAGTGGGTTGTCGCCTAACTGTATGAGAGATTAGGAGCTTCAACCCCATTTTTCATCTTCTGTCGGGAATACCTTTCCCTAAGTCCATTTCCAAATCTCTTTTAAATGGGAAGTGGACTCCTATGGAATCAGTAGTTGCACTGGACATCTGCCAATAAGGAGGTTCAGTAATTGAGCTTGGTTGCCTGCCACAACCCAGCCAGGTTCCCAGACAGTTAACAATTCCCCTCTCCCCATTTGCCAAAAATATAACTTCTTCCAAGTGAGAGAGAGATACTCCATAGTCTCTGAATAACTCTGGTACCAATATGATATTTTTGGTAGGTAATTACCAATTCACCCTGTTACAGGTGCCAAGGTCAGGGGATGTATACATTAACCTGTGGAGGCCTACTGATTCCTCACCACAGTCTCCATTGCAGCATTTCAGACTCCTGGGAAAATGTCATGGATCTGCCGTAAATCTCTCTGTGCCTGACAATTAAGTCAACCCCCTTAGGTGGCTGCTTCGGGGCTGCCAAAGAGTACAAGAATGGCATGATCCCAGAGCATTCCCTTCTTTCCATGCCAACTCAGATTCACCTCACTACTGAAGCCTAGCTGTAAACCTCCAGCTAAACTGGCTTCACACCTTTGGACCCAAATGTGTGCATATCCAAACACTGGCTCTCAACCTGTTCCTTGCTCCCCAGACGATGTCCCTCCATCCATGCCAACTCAAAGCTTCCTCACCCTGAAGGCCCTGGAGCAAACTTTTAGGAAGAAACGGTCACCATCCTGTGGGCTAAATACACAGTATTTTGCCCACATATCCAGTCACCAACCTTTTCACATGATCTTGGACAGAAAAGTGCCAATTTCAAAACAAGTGGTTATTGTGTGTGATGATCAGAGGTCAAAGACTCAAAATGCCTTTCTTGCTGTCTGTCATCAAAGGAAAACCCATATGGATAGTGACCATCAGCTTGTTTTCTATGAGAGGAAGCTATAAGAATGGATTCAAGCAAAAATCCATCAATCTTTGGACTGTTTAGATTCTTACAGAGAAGGTGAAAAGCAAAGATCCTCAGAGACAGTCTGGGTATCCAGAAAAAAATCTTTTGGGAAACTGTCAGTTGATTACATCATTGCCACCATTTCAAATTGTGACTCACCTGTACATATATTTTACCTTCTTTATCCTCTCAATAACTCATTTCCTTTTCTTACCTAATAAACCTTTAGTTAGCTAATTCTATAATAAACTACCAGTGTTGTCTTTGGTATAAGACTGAGAGTACCAGTTGATCTGGGTTAAGTGACTGGTCTCTTGGGATTAGAAGCAACTTAAATGTGATGTGATTTTTGGTATAAGTGACTCCTGGTGCAAGTGCTGGAGGAACCAACTAGGGGAAAAGCTTTTCTTGTCTCCCACAGTATTCTTGCCAGCAAGTTAAAGAAGTATGGGCTGGATGAATGGACGGTAAGGTGGATAGGAAACTGGCTAGATGGTCGGGCTCAACGGGTAGTGATCAATGGTTCCTTGTCTAGTTGGCAGCCGGTATCAAGTGGAGTGCCCCAAGGGTCGGTGCTGGGGCCGGTTTTATTCAATATCTTCATTAACGATCTGGAAGATGGTGTGGACTGCACCCTTAGCAAGTTTGCAGATGACACTAAACTGGGAGGAGTGGTTGATACGCTGGAGGGTAGGGATAGGATACAGAGGGACCTAGACAAATTAGAGGATTGGGCCAAAAGAAATATGATGAGGTTCAACAAGGACAAGTGCAGAGTCCTGCATTTAGGACGAAAGAATCCCATGCACTGCTATAGACTAGGGACCGAATGGCTGGGCAGCAGTTCTGCAGAAAAGGACCTAGGGGTTACGGTGGACGAAAAGCTGAATATGAGTCAACAGTGTGCCCTTGTTGCCAAGAAGGCTAATGGCATTTTGGGTTGTATAAGTAGGGGCATTTCCAGCAGATCGAGGGATGTGATCATTCCCCTCTACTCAGCACTGGTGAGGCCTCATTTGGAGTACTGTGTCCAGTTTTGGGCCCCACACTACAAGAAGGATGTGGATAAATTGGAGAGAGTCCAGCGGAGGGCAACAAAAATGATTAGGGGGCTGGAGCACATGACTTACGAGGAGAGGCTGAGGGAACTGGGATTGTTTAGTCTGCAGAAGAGAAGAATGAGGGGCGATTTGATAGCTGCTTTCAACTACCTGAAAGGGGGTTCCAAAGAGGATGGATCTAGACTGTTCTCAGTGATAGAAGATGACAGAACAAGGAGTAATGGTCTCAAGTTGCAGAGGGGGAGGTTTAGGTTGGACATTAGGAAAAACTTTTTCACTAGTAGGGTGGTGAAGAACTGGAATGGGTTACCTAGGGAGGTAGTGGAATCTCCTTCCTTAGAGGTTTTTAAGGTCAGGCTTGACAAAGCCCTGGCTGGGCTGATTTAGTTGGGTTTGGTCCTGCTTTGAGCAGGGGGTTGGACTAGATGACCTCCTGAGGTCCCTTCCAACCCTGAGATTCTATGATTCTATNTGTCTGCTCGCACTGTGAGGAATTCTCCCAGCTGCAGTGTAGCTGTGCACACTGCGTAGTGGGGAGAGCCAAGCTAGCCATCTGCCCCATACCCTGGGGGTTACTCCCATTCCCCCTCTGAGGGATGGGAGGAAAGCCATGCTGGACTGTCCCATGCAGGAGAGAAGGGGAAGAGCCCATCCAACCACCTTGCACCCTGATGGGGCCAACTTTCTGCCTCCAAAGGGGTCTACTCACCCTCCCCCAATCAAGGAAAAGCCTCTGCCAGGGGAAAACACCCAAACTCTGGGTCCTGCTTCTGGATGCCGCTGTTGTGATCCTGAGATAATTTCAGTCAATCCTTGTTGGAACCCGACAGAGGCTCTGGGCTGGGGATCCCAACCCCACAAAGGGCTCCTCTGCCACCTCCTTGCAGATGTCAGCTGGGTGTGAAAGGGGTTTAGGTGGAGGAACAGTGTTCATATACTTCCCTAAAGTCCACAGAGCCAATAGGTAACCTAGTACCACTAGCCCATCCACTTGTTCAGATGATGCCTTGTCCCATTCCTGTCCCCCAAACTCCTGAGGGTGGGCCCTTAAAGGAACTACTTACTACCCTTTTTTCCTGCCAGATCAGCCAAAGACAGTTGGGGCTGGAGGAGGGATGGGGAGGCATTTGGCCAGTCGTCTTTATATCACATTTTTGGGGTGGCAGAGAAAGGATGGAATTACAGCTGAAAGATTATAAATTGTCATCTTCATCAACAAATATGTTATAGTGGTTTTTAAATACTGACAAAATACTGACAGGCTGTGTAATATGGGTTATTTTCCTAACTGTGTCATTTTAAGAACAGTGTGTTCTATTTTAATTTTCCCCCTTAAGGTGTATGTGCAGCTTTCAGTAATAGAAATGGGACTTGTGGGGTGCATTGAAAAGGAAGAATAGATCTCAGAGTGCATCTGTTGTCTGCTAACCAGCAAACATTGTTCTCATATGAGAACAAAGGAACTGAAAACAACAAATTCATGCAGAGGTATGAGAACGCGGCCTGTTTTACTAGAACACTTTCAGTAAATTAATCAGATTATTCCACTTCATACTTTTGCTAAGTTATTTCAATGTAAAGGTCTTACTTTGCACTTTTAAAAATGAATTTAAAAACAGTTATTTAAAAAAAATATTTTACAGCACAAAAACAAAAAAGCACAAATAAAGCTCTATTATCCCCGCCTACACCAACACTATCCTGTTAAAAAGGAAAAGAAAAAAGGAACAAAACGACTAACCCCCAGGAAGACTACAAATGACAGGCATGGTATCGCAAAATGCTTATGTGAATTTTTCATGAATAAACTGAATTATGTGCAATAAATATGTCTCCATCATGACAATCATCTTACACAGTATAAGCATAGATGACATTTTTGGTGCCACAGTTTGAAATGTTAGTCCTAGTTAGATGTAGAAGTAGTCCTCATGCCTACTTCCATAATCTATCATACATTCTGTGTGCACATGTGTACTTATAATTTGTGTGTATTTTATATATACATACAGGTCTGTCGCATCTTAGGCGCATTTAACATGTGCGATTTCAGCTTTACGCGGTCGGCAAAAACAAGAAAAAAAAACAAAAAAAGAGAAAAATAACAATTTAAATACTGTTTCTGTAGTGCGGGCGATTCTGCCCGCCATTACACTCAATGTAATTTTGACTATACGCCGTTTTCGCTTTAGGTGCTGACCGTGGAACGTAACCCCAGCATAAGATGAGACAGACCTGTACACACACCCCAAAACAGTTAACAGCTGTTACATTTGATTTTAAATACTAATTACACCTCACCTATGCAAACTATAAAAAGCAAGAATATAAGGCATAGTTCATTCACTATCTCCTCTAAGCTCTGCGCACTTGTTCCCATTCTCAACCTCAGTCACCTCCCTTCTAGAGCTCCAATCATGAACAATTAATGGTCATTATGATATCTTGACCATGTTTAGAGGTTGTGTGTGTTAATCTATTTTAATGATTAACATAGATTATGTGTACCTTTCTTAAATTGTATTTCTTATAGTTCTGCATGTGATTTTGTANGGTGCTGACCGTGGAACGTAACCCCAGCGTAAGATGAGACAGACCTGTACACACACCCCAAAACAGTTAACAGCTGTTACATTTGATTTTNGGAAAACACCCAAACTCTGGGTCCTGCTTCTGGATGCCGCTGTTGTGATCCTGAGATAATTTCAGTCAATCCTTGTTGGAACCCGACAGAGGCTCTGGGCTGGGGATCCCAACCCCACAAAGGGCTCCTCTGCCACCTCCTTGCAGATGTCAGCTGGGTGTGAAAGGGGTTTAGGTGGAGGAACAGTGTTCATATACTTCCCTAAAGTCCACAGAGCCAATAGGTAACCTAGTACCACTAGCCCATCCACTTGTTCAGATGATGCCTTGTCCCATTCCTGTCCCCCAAACTCCTGAGGGTGGGCCCTTAAAGGAACTACTTACTACCCTTTTTTCCTGCCAGATCAGCCAAAGACAGTTGGGGCTGGAGGAGGGATGGGGAGGCATTTGGCCAGTCGTCTTTATATCACATTTTTGGGGTGGCAGAGAAAGGATGGAATTACAGCTGAAAGATTATAAATTGTCATCTTCATCAACAAATATGTTATAGTGGTTTTTAAATACTGACAAAATACTGACAGGCTGTGTAATATGGGTTATTTTCCTAACTGTGTCATTTTAAGAACAGTGTGTTCTATTTTAATTTTCCCCCTTAAGGTGTATGTGCAGCTTTCAGTAATAGAAATGGGACTTGTGGGGTGCATTGAAAAGGAAGAATAGATCTCAGAGTGCATCTGTTGTCTGCTAACCAGCAAACATTGTTCTCATATGAGAACAAAGGAACTGAAAACAACAAATTCATGCAGAGGTATGAGAACGCGGCCTGTTTTACTAGAACACTTTCAGTAAATTAATCAGATTATTCCACTTCATACTTTTGCTAAGTTATTTCAATGTAAAGGTCTTACTTTGCACTTTTAAAAATGAATTTAAAAACAGTTATTTAAAAAAAATATTTTACAGCACAAAAACAAAAAAGCACAAATAAAGCTCTATTATCCCCGCCTACACCAACACTATCCTGTTAAAAAGGAAAAGAAAAAAGGAACAAAACGACTAACCCCCAGGAAGACTACAAATGACAGGCATGGTATCGCAAAATGCTTATGTGAATTTTTCATGAATAAACTGAATTATGTGCAATAAATATGTCTCCATCATGACAATCATCTTACACAGTATAAGCATAGATGACATTTTTGGTGCCACAGTTTGAAATGTTAGTCCTAGTTAGATGTAGAAGTAGTCCTTATGCCTACTTCCATAATCTATCATACATTCTGTGTGCACATGTGTACTTATAATTTGTGTGTATTTTATATATACATACAGGTCTGTCGCATCTTAGGCGCATTTAACATGTGCGATTTCAGCTTTACGCGGTCGGCAAAAACAAGAAAAAAAACAAAAAGAGAGAAAAATAACAATTTAAATACTGTTTCTGTAGTGCGGGCGATTCTGCCCGCCATTACACTCAATGTAATTTTGACTATACGCCGTTTTCGCTTTAGGTGCTGACCGTGGAACGTAACCCCAGCATAAGATGAGACAGACCTGTACACACACCCCAAAACAGTTAACAGCTGTTACATTTGATTTTAAATACTAATTACACCTCACCTATGCAAACTATAAAAAGCAAGAATATAAGGCATAGTTCATTCACTATCTCCTCTAAGCTCTGCGCACTTGTTCCCATTCTCAACCTCAGTCACCTCCCTTCTAGAGCTCCAATCATGAACAATTAATGGTCATTATGATATCTTGACCATGTTTAGAGGTTGTGTGTGTTAATCTATTTTAATGATTAACATAGATTATGTGTACCTTTCTTAAATTGTATTTCTTATAGTTCTGCATGTGATTTTGTATTGACATACATAAATGAGATATGGATTCAGATTGCAAATGATGGCAGTTTTTCTGTAATGTTCAAGAAAAGTTATGTAAGTGGGTGATATATGATAATTGTTCTAAATTTGGTATTTTATATAGGAACTACAGAAATGAATTGTGTGAGAGAATTGGTGTATTCTAAATATGATCATAGTTAAGACTACAAATGCCAGCATGATGGAAGAGATGTGCATTTAATTAATTATTTAATTAGAGGCACTCGAAGTGTGAGACGGAGGTGGGGGATTTCTACTATTTCCTCTTAGAAACACTTAAAAAATATACTAAAAAGTTACATTAGAAATATAATTGTGAGGAGAATTACTGGGCCAAATTTTCCAGCTAACTTCAATCATTACTGTGTGAACAGAAGTATTTGAGTCCTGTTTTAAGTGCAAATCTCATTACAATCTTACCTATGGAGTCATTACATATGTTTCCTTCAAATGTATGTATTTATATGAGAGAGCGAGAGAGAGACAGTCCTCAACCACATTTTGAAAATTAGGCAAATGATTTTTTTAAACAAAAATATTTGTAAAGATCATCAGCTCCTCCAATAAAAGTACCTGTTACATTTTACACTATAGTTTAGATGAATAAGCATAATAGTGGTAGCTCATCCGATTGGTTTTGGATTTTTTTCTTTTTTTTTTTTTAAACACACACACACACACACACACACACACACACACACACAGAGAAACTGATTGGCTAAAAATCCACTAGTCTCTCTTCAATTTGACAAATAATGAAAGGAAACAGTAAATACTTTCTGAAGTTGATCTCTGAGCAGATATTTACAAGTGTTAAATATTTATTACTAAATAAAAGCGGAACACTTGCAATATATTTCTTAGCAGTGGAGCGGTCTGACAAAAAGGGTGTTCAAGGATTTTCATTTCTGTCACAACTGGCATTACTATGTTTCTCAAGTGGTCACTGAGGCTATTAGCAAATTTAATCATTCAAAATGTATTTCAAAAACAAATCTATGGTAAAATGTTAGGACTGTGGTGAAACTTTATTACCATTATCCACTTTTAAAACCACTGAAAGCCTAAAGGACGCAACTTTAAATAGGCTGATGTAAATGGCATTTCATTTGAAAGTGTGCAAATCTTCTCCCTCTATGGACACAAAGAAATCAGTAAGAAAAGACCATACAGCCTGGAACACTTCTCTTTTACATTGAGATACCCTCACAGTTCCTGGGGTTCCAAGAGTAGCCACAGTTCAACAGAGTCCCTGATAGCGTCTAATGGAACAGTCAGGGAACAAGGGGAAGGCGATACAACAAGATTAGAGCCAGTATGGAGATTCAGGACAAACCTGGTTTGGAATGTTGGCCACATTGCTTTTCTACCGGGGCAGGGGACAGTGAGAAAGTGAAGGATCTTCTTGGAGATTTTCTACCTTACAGACATTTCCCATGTGTTTCCCTGAAGGAGGAAATGACTTGCACCATAGGTGGAAGCAACCTAAGCATTAGCCTCTCTTATTAGCTAGATGTTCTCATTCAATGTCACTAAAACCCCATTTGTTTCATTAGGTAGAGCCAATTCCTTTGTTTAAAAAACAAAAATAAAAACATTAAATGAAAAGGCTATTTAAGTATCTACATTTAAATTAGAGATGATTTGGTGAAAATGAATAGAGATGCCCACCAACTTACGCAATCGTTCCATTCTGGAAAGCCTTGCGTAACTCAAATTTTGCATAAGTCGGAAATGTATACCCGTATGTTATGCAATAATTTCCACAACTCGAAAATCCTATTTCTGGCTTATGAACTTTTTCCATAAGTGCGAATTTGCATAAGTCTGGTCTTGCATAACCCGGGGAGCGTCTGTATAAATACTATATCAATTGCAGGAAGAATATTGTTTCTAAGATTGGGGACTATTTCCTGAAGCAGTGATTTGAGCATAATAACGAAGATAATTTCTATTATTGTATTTCATGTCAAATGCAAGTGAAACAACAGCAATCAGATGCCAATATGCAATTTGTTCAGAAAGTCACAGGTTTCAGCAGCTCAGCTGAATGTTGTTATGATGACTGTGTAGGATGAAAAAAGGAAAATAAAGTATCAGTACACTGAATCTCGTTATACTCACTCCTAATGGGAGTTAGGCACTTAGTGGGAAACTTATCTACATATTTAGGCACCTTAATACCATTAAGAATCAGGCCCCTATTGCATTATGTATCAAGGAAGGTGCTGGCATAGTCTAATATCCTCGAAGTATGAGAGTAGTAGATATAGTTTGGGATTTTCAAAGGTACCTAAAGGAGTTATGCATCCAATTCTCATTGACTTTCAAGGGGAGTTAGATGGCTTTGAAGGGCCTATCTATATTCTGTTGTAGTATTTGTTACTGTTTTTAACTACTATAATATTCAGTACCAGGAGTATACAAATTATGTTGTCTAAAAATTATAGACAACATTCTATTCTCAGATACGCAAACCATATATATCCTGGCTTCTTTACATGCATAGAAGTGTCATTCACTTAAACTGGAGTCTTGACAATTTAGAAGCAAATGCTAAGCCTGGTATTCAGCCTGTGTAGTCATTTTAGGCATTTAGCAGCAGGGCCTGTTCAAACAAATCTAATGCCCCTTGCAAAGTTTTACAATTGGGCCCCTGCCACAATGACCAAGAATCACTTTGTGAACACTATGTCCCCAAATCCTGTGCTGCTCTGCCAGCTGGGTGACTTCAGTACTAAAGGAAGGGAATGGGTAACATGTCCAGAACTGTTATGTGTTTGAGAGCAGTGTTAGGGTTATAGTAGATTAAGGTTTAAACAGAAAGAGGAGAAGAACGTACAATACATCCCCCAGCCAGATACTGTATATAATACAATGCTAACCAGAATGAGCTGGGAGACTCCTGCAGATGCAGTTCTGGAAGATGTCTGGGTTGCAGCAAACTTCTCTCCAGGGCATGGAGTGGCTCCATGCCCACTGTAGAGGCAACTGCAATCCAAGGGCTGGAACAGCCTTCTCAGCCCTTTAAGTAGTGGCTTTCAAAGTGCTTTAATTTCCTACATCTCTGTTTTCTATTGTATCTTTTAAAATTTCTTTTCTCTTCTAAATAATATCATTTAATCTCTTACCTAAATCACCTTGAACATTTCATAATTGTAAAGAAAATGATTGAAGGTTGTCAGTTGGAAATGTTATGTCTGCTGTCAATGGTTCATAAATAATTGACACAGTTTACCTAGGGAAAGCTACAATTAGTCTCACTCATTAACATATGCACCAAGTCTGGTTCTGTTTTGTGAATGTAAGATTTTCATTTAACTCTTTGATGCAAACGATAAAAAAAAGTTCCTTTGGAGATGTGTCACTATGAAACAGGATAGATCTGAATGAACAAATTTTGCAACAACATGAACATTCATCAGAATCCCAAATAGCTGTTTGGTTCAACCATGTTTGTGCCCCTTCCTATGGTATCTCTTGACAAGCAGGTTTTTGTTTGAATCAAAAGTTTCAGGAATGGCCTGTTTTTTGTTCAAATACCTGTATCTGCAACTAAAAAGGGATGTTTGTGCACAAACAAGAAAATTTCTCTAATTAGTTATTCACTATTTTCATGTATATAAAGTTGCAGTCATCTGATCAGGAAGAATAAACATGTGACCAATCACAACACAAGTAACTAATTATGAGTAATCAAATCTCATTGACTGAAATATGATTGTATTAATTATTGTGTGAATACTAGAAATTTAGAAGAAATAGTGAGGGTGGTTTTCTTTTTACAACAGGTTAACAATCCTTTTTCCACAGCAAAATAAAGTTTTGACTTAGTCTTTAGATGAAACTTTAGGAGCTCAACATTTCCCACTGAACAAAACCCTGTTTCAGTTTGAATCTGCGCAAGGATCACCCTCTAGAGGATCTTTTTTATCCTTCTCTCCAAAGGGAGGAGTTTGCAGCCTCAGAGTATAGAGAGGACACAGCCCGCAAGTTCCTTGACTTCTGAGGATTTGTGGAGTTAATATCCCTGGCTTGTGAGCCCATGCTCATGGTAGACTCCCTACTCCTGAGCTCTTAGCCTGAAATCTTTGAAAATATTCAAGTAGATCAAGTTCAGGTTAATGTTTTCAGGCTAGCAATACTCCGGTGATTAACCAATGGACTTAAAAAATAAGAAAAAAAAGTGTCCAGTACTTTAGAAAAATATATATCTGTCAATTTTTAAAGGTATAATTTTTGTGTGGAAAGCATCGCCTTTTCAGTTCAAGAAATTGTTGGAGGTGGTATTTTAGCGTTCTTATCTAATTTGACAAATTCTGTATCTCCTTACATGCTTTTCCCAACAGTAAACTTACACTGTTTAGGATACTAATTGAAACTGTTAAATGTGGCTGCAAAGGGAATAGATTTTAAGTGCTTCCTTTCAATCTTGATGATATGATAGATTTAAAGATCTTCAGCTGCTAAGCTCAGTTGCAGAGCAGCCTTGGGGTTTAGGTTACAGACCTAGTTAAAACTTCTCTTTCCTATAAGAACCCATCTGAATTTTAAGTCAAAGCCATGAAACCATTTCCCATAAGTAATTTCCATACTGGATGCCCTTAACTGCAGGTCTCTTCACCTTTAAAAACATACCATGAGTTGGAGGCAATCAAACCAGTCTATACAGGTAAGTTATGAAATTCTGTGGTATAAAGAGCACTCTGACAATAGCACAGTCAAAATCATTGTTCAAAAGGGATCAAGGGATTGTCTCTCAGGTATAATGATTTAGACCCACATTTACTATACTATACCTTCAGCCCATCTAACCTGGCAGGATCTCATTCCTTATTCATAGCTTAGAAATCTTGAAATTGAGGCTATTGGAAACTTTATACATGTTTCCGTGGAGCACACATCAGTGCAAATGTCCTGCCTTAATATTTTGATTTTTCCCCATTTAGTCATTTTCCCCAAGTGTGTTGTACAGTAAATATATTTAGTGTGTATATATAAAATCCATTTTATACCTATATTTTTGGACCTGATTTTGGTGACACTGTGTGAAACAGCAAGCAGTCACAAAGTAGGTGTTGTCATGCGAGTATGACAAATGAATTATCTTTGTAACTAGAAACAATGAGTTAATCTCAGAGCCTTTTTAACACCCAAATGTATTTGAGTGGAGTGTTTCTGAATGGGATGTGGTGATAATGAAACTAGGGATCAAGAAACCTTGTGGATTTTAAGGTCCTGCAGTCCCCACAAATTTTGTATTTGCAAAACTAGTTCAGATTCCTAAATTCCCTCCTCTGATCCCTGGCAGCAGTTTAAACCCATATTTCCTCCCCACTGCAGATATAATTAAAAAAAAAAAAAAAGTTAAACATACTCTAAAATAAACAGAAGTATATGCTTGCTAAAATAGAAGTGTAATGGAGACAAAACATCCTTAAAATTGGTGCCCTATATATAACATACATCCTGCATTTATATTTTGGTTAGTTTCTCCGTCCCCCCTTCTCTTATATCCTCTCTGTCTTTATATTTATTTTTACACTGTGTTTCATTTTCACCCTATTTTTGTTGCACTTTTCCTCACTGTTCCTGCTCTCCTCCCCAGTGTCTCCTAAGTACAATGGGAACTCAGAGAGATATGAATTAACCACAGACTTTCAAATCTATTAACTTGAGTGGGTTCAGAATTAAACAAAATGGATTAAGTTATTACTATGGAAGACTTTCATTTGTAAGGTGTGTTCAGTACCCGACAGCTATGAAGGTGCATTTCAAAACATATACCAACATGTTACTTATCATATAATTTTATATCTGCTGTTACACAATCCTGTGTGATGGGGAATAGAAGGTGTTAAATAATCTCTCTACATGGAAGAGTACAATTATGTAGAATTTATTTTTATAAAATAGTGGCAGTGTCCAAAGCGAGCATATTGAATAAAACAACAGTATATATACCCATTCCTGTGCATAAAGAGACAGATAGATTCAAACTAGCAGGTAGATTATTTAACCCCAAGGCAAGGGTTGTACAAATTCCTTTACTGGGACCTGCACAAAGCCGAAGACCTATTTTGAGGGTATAAATGGGATTGAAGTGGAACATAGGCCTTGTGGTGGCCCCAGCATAGGAGTGAATTTCATATTTTGGTGAGCATTAATACTTATAATTCTGTAAAAGGCATTGGAGTGAGTATGTGTTCATCAATGTGTCTACATTTTAAGATGGAGGTGTAATTTCCAATGGGAGGAGACATATCTGTCAAAGCTACCATCGGTAACATGCTAAAAATTGAAGTGCAGCTGTGATGGCATGAGTGGTGAGAGGGGCTAGCCACCATGAGTACAATCCCATCTGAGAGACTAGGTGTACTCAGGTGACTAGCTCTTCATGCCACTTCAGTAATACCTCTATATTTAGTGTGCTAGCTCAATCAGAGCTAGTGTGGATGTCTCCTCAAGAAGGAAATTATACCTCCAGTTCAAAGTGTAGCTGTAAGCAGTAAGTAGCCTTTGGTCTCTCTTGTTCTTTCCTCTCCCAGAGTGAAAACCGGAGAGGCCTCCTTTAGAGCCCAAGCCTTATTAATCCTAGTTGGGTACCTTAATTGTCACAACCCCATCCATAGAAAGGGTTCATTCTAAATAGTGCATCTTTGTTTTGTAACCCCAGAACAGACTATAATGCACACAGCAGATGAAGTGCAGGTAAATCTTTACAAAACTAAGTTTTGTTTTGTTTTAAAGGAAGGAAGGAATAGGAAGGCATAGTTTTCAAAGGATATATTAGAACTGATAGTCTAACAGAAAAGACTAACTGGTTTATAAGATATTTGCAAGATTTTCAACCCTCTAGCTGAAAACTAAGCATGCTGAATATGAAAGGGGGGGGGGGGGGGGGGGGGGGGGGGGGGGGGAGAGTAGTCATCTGGCCAGATCCTGAGAGCATTGCTAAAATGTTATAAAATATTTCACTCTAATAGGAGTTTTTTGGGGATTTGATGTAGCATAACTTTTCTTTTCACTATTTCTTACATTTTATGAAGCATATGCTAGACAGGCATCAGAAACTTTGAGATTGAGAGGAAAAAGATCAATTCTCTTCTCTCATGAAAGGTACACCTTCTGTTCATGATTTCTTTCAGCTGTTTTAATCCATTTACTCATGATGTGTGGGTACTCTGTTAGGAACTGGTAAACTCAACATGTCAAATATCTTTTAAAGTTTGTCACACTAGCATATTTGCAGCTATATTCTTGTCACTTTATTATAACTTTCAATCAGCAACACTCATGGCTGCTTTTCAGTTGCATATATTTTACAGGCTGAATAAGGGACTGATCTCGCAAGGTGCTGAGAACACACCGCATCTCAAGAGACACCCAATTCCTACTGACTTTAAAGGCAGTTGGAAGTGCTCACTTCTATTAGGATCAGGAGAGTTATGAAAAAATAAATACTAATTAATTTCCTAGTTGTAAGACACAATGTTGCGATTCTTACTCATGAATAATCCTTAGGAGAGTCTGCCTGGCCTTTATCTGACTGTTCCCTGAGAGAAGAAGTAAGGAGACCTCCTCCCCATCCCTTGGGTTGTCCATGTAGAAGTTGGACAGAACTACAGCCTCTGAGCTAGGAGGAACACAGGTACTGCTTCTTAAGTACTCCTCTGGGGCCGCATGGTGTCCAAGAAGTGGCACAGAGGTGTAGAGCCTCTTGTGTACCAGCCAGCAGTGTAGGAACTCTGATCAACCAACTCTTCAATCAGGCTGTGAAGAATGTGGCAACCAAAGATTGAGCTGAACACACAGGACTACTTGTGAGTCACACAGGCAGGATTTGGCTTATAATAGCTTAGTTTCAAAATAGCATCAGCCTTTATGGAATTATCTGTATGCTTTAAAAAAAAAAAAAAAAAAAAAAAAAAAAAACAACAACAACCACCACCTAGAAATTTGTGCTAAACTGAACTACAATTACTCAGCTTGTATTTTATAGCCATCTTATTCAGCGTGTTAAAGTCTGTTAAGAGATTCAGCAAGGTACAGTATACACGTATACAGGCACTGCAAGGGAAAGTTGATTGCAGAAGACCATGATGGATGATGTGGTCCTGGTGGATCAAAATGACTGTTCATCCACAAAGAGATCAGCTGGTTGCAAACCTCCACTAATAGAGATGATGTACAAGAAAAAAAGTCTACTAGTAGAGCCTCCTGCTCATTGTCAATGTTACACTGGTAAAATAGTTCAGGTGGGACGGGAGGGAAGATAGCAGCCCAAATATAGTGATTGAAAGTCAGAGGGAAAGAAATAATTGTATCATCATCATATTTTGCACAATTATTTATATTTTAGGCAATATGTTCAGGGCAAGGATTTCAAAAGTAATTTTGGGCACTTCAAGTTTGGGGTGCCCAATCTGAGACACTTAAAGAGGTCTGATTGTCAGAAAGTGCTGAGCACCACTCTGAAAATCAGGACACTTTTAAAAGCATCAAGTTGAGAACCCCATATTTGAAACACTTAATAGTCACTGGAAAATGTCAGTCTTATTTGAGCATGGGAAGATTTAACTGAGAATGTTATCCAGATCTTCCAGTCCTGCAAATTACTTAAACATGAGCCAAGATAGTTGCATGTGTAAGTGCTTGCAGGATCACACCTTGGGTGAGCTGGAGCTATACACAAGCATTAATAAAGAGGTACATTAATTCTTTTTTTACTTGACTTAGGCTAGATTGTGCCATCCTTCCGCATGCTGAAATGTACCTTCTTGAGCAGTTGGACTACTTGAAGTGTGAATGGTACTACCCAATTTACCAAGCAGTATCACACTCTGGCTGTAAAAGGTGGGGGGAGTAATTTCTCAAGAGTTGGTGTCACCTGAAGAGATTACTTTTATTTTGCCTTAGTTTTAGAATCCAAACAAAGACCTTGATTAACCTTGTTTGAGAGAAGAGGGGGCAGGTGGGAGTCAAAATCTTTTGGTTTTTTTAATTAATTTAAGTACAAAATACTATCTGTGTAGTTTCATTTTAAAGAGAAATGTTATAGGTCATTTTGTGTTTATTTTCTAATGCCAAGAATTGGGCAGGCAATTATTCACATTTTTATTCTAATTTTATAGCAAATGAGACAGAATTAACCTGACTTCTCTGTCAATTTTAACTGTAGAAAGTCTTTGGTATTAAGAATATATTATAATTTAGAGAAATTATGATTCTCCTGTACTTTCCTACACAGGAAAGGAATCCTGAGTGCAATCCAGCTAAGTAAAGAAGATTTAAGGAGCACAAGAGAAGTCCTAAAATCAGAGGAATGACATTAGATATTGCAAAGAAATCAATACTTACAACTAGTAAGGATACTGGCCAATATTTTATCAAACCAAAAACAAAAAGAAATACCATGCAAGATTTAGAGCTAGAACAACATATTTACATTTATATTTTCTTTGTAGTTTACCATGGTTCTATAAACAATTTCTTCCAAAGTATCAATCAGTTTGGAACAAAGCACTCATCTAAAGTACTCTGGTGAGACTCTGCATTGCTGGTCAAAGAACACAGAGGAGGAGATGGTGGGAAAGGTGGTTTTAAGCCACCTTTGGGCCTTCCTGATCCTGGGCTGATCCAGAGGCTAGAGTGGCCCACAGCATAACTTAGACAGCCATTGAGGTGTGTGTAAGTTATACCAGTCTCCTTAGCCTGTCCTATGAACAGTGATGCCTGGAATCATCTCTATGCTCTATACTATGTCCCTACCCCTAGCATGCTATGCCAGGATTTTCAAGGGGGTCCCTAGAGGACAATCTCCCACAATGTCTGTGCTGGGGAAATTGGCCAGATATGGAATTTTTAAAGCCCATTTATGCCTCTCTGATCCTTTTTGCCTGGCCTAAAGGTTTTAGAGACAGGGGTAAGGATCTTGTTATCTATTTATCATTTAAGACACAACCAATTCTGCGAGCACTTGCACATGTGATAAGTCCACGAGTGTAAGTACACGAGTAGTTCCATAAAGGAGATAGTCATGTGCATAAAGTATTTGGTCCATTGTTACTTCTAACACACTTATTGTATCTAATCACCATATTACAATTTGAAAGTATTGAGCATTCCGTCAAAGAGCTCAAATCTCATCTTTTTTCCTTTACGAGGCCCCACTCAGGCAAAAAAAATATGCACGTGTTTTACTTTATGCAATGTGAGTGGTTCTGTTGACTTCAGTAAGACTACATATAGTGCGTAAAGTTAAGCACATGAGTACAGTTTTACAGGATTGTAGCCAGCTGGCTATAAATATATTTGCTTTTAAAATTTACCTCAAATAACCTTTGTGTCAGAAGAGATTTAGGGAAGTTTTCTTTAAAATATGGGGAGGGATCAGTACTTGTATACAAATTAAAGTAAAACAACATCAGAGCCCCCGTTCTTAAACTGGCAGGAATCTATCATATTCATCAATGGATTTACAATGTTTCAAAATCATTCTTTCACTTATGATAGTCTCCCCTGCTTTTAGCTTCATTGGAAAAATAAAATAGATCACTATTCCAATTAGCCTTTAGCTGGTCATGTTCTGTAGCACAGACACGGGTTTCTTGAAGCATAACACAGAGTTAGTATTTGAGATCACCTTATTTAAAAAATAAGTTATTTATGTCCCTAATATTTTGAGAGACCCTGTTACAGGAATGTATTACTACAGACATAAAACCAAACTATGAAGAGAATGAGAACAAGGATTAAGAGCAAGAGCTTAGTTACAGAAAAAAAGAATACAAAGATTAATTTTAAAGGTCCTTGATTTCGGTGTAATATAATAACACTTCATGATCAAGGCAGAACACACTAAAATTACAAAATCAAACAGATTGGCTGCAGAATGGATGTTTGCAACCAGGACTATATAAGTAGGGTTGCCAGACGTCAGGTTTCCGACCGGAACACCCAGTCGAAAAGGGACCCTGGTGGCTCCGGTCAGCACTGCCGGCCAGGCTGTTAAAAGTCCGGTCGGTGGCGCAGCAGGGGCCCGGGCTAAGGCAGGCTCCCTGCCTGAGCTAGCTCCTTGCAGCTCCCGGAAGCTGTTGCCAGGTCCCTGCAGCCCCTAGATGCATGGACAGCCAGAGAGGCTCCATGCACTGCCCCCGCCCCGAGGGCCAACCCCGCAGGGCCCATTGGCTGGGAGCTGCAGGGACAGCGCCTACGGGCGCAAGGATATTGTGTGGAGGTCCCCTGTGGGCTCCCTCACCCCCTCCTGCACCCCAACCCCCTACCCCAGCATGGAGTCCCCTCCCACACCTAAACTCCCTCCCTGAGCCCCCAACCCCCTAACCCTCCAACCCCCCGCCCAAGCTCTGAGCCCCCTCTGGGACCCAAACCCCTCATCCCCAGCCCTGCCTCAGTGCCCTCACCTCCCTCCCTCACCCCAACCCACTGCCCCAGCCCAGAGCCCCCTCCTTCACCCCAAACCCCTCATTCCCAGCCACAACCCAGAGCCTGCACTCCGAGTCCTCATCCCACCTTGCACCCCAATCCCTTTGCCCCAGCACAAAGCCCTGTCCCGCACCCTGAACCCCTCATTTCTGGCCTCTGGGGGATGGAGCGAGTGGGGACGGCACCTTGGGGAAGGGTGTTCTGTTTTGTGCAACTAGAAAGTTGGCAATCCTATATTATATATAAAAATAAAACAAAAAAAGTGGAATTTTGGATTGTTATGATACAAGTAAAATTAAATATGCCAGACATAAATCACACATGCAAAATCTCATATGAAAAAATAAATTGAAACTATATGCTAATGATGTCATTTTGTTTATTAGCGAGACAAGGTGGGTGACAGAGACAAGCTTTCAAGCCACAGAGTTCTTCCTCTTTCTGAAGAGCTCTGTGTAGCTCAAAAAACATGTCTCTCTCACCAACAGAAGTAGGTCCAATAAAAGATTTACCTCACCTACCTTTCCTCTCTAATATCATGGGACTGACACAGCTACAACCCCACTGCATACATCCTTTTGTTTATGTCCATCTCATTATCAAGAGCTATTATTGGAGTTCATATCAAGATATATATTAAATTGGGCCAAATTCCAGGTATAGGCTGCAAAACAAATGCATGCCCAAACAATTTTTCATTTCCTCCTTTCCAAAAAGCTGTGTGTACATATATACACACACAATGTATACCTTCAAGTCAGCGGCACTGCTATGGCTACACACATGGCCCCACAGTATGCCAACATTTTTATAGCTGACTTAGAACAACGCTTCCTCAGTTCTCATCCTTAATGCCCCTACTCTACTTGCGCTACATTGATGACATCTTCACCCATGGGAAAGAGGCCCTTGAGGAATTCCACCAGGATTTCAACAATTTCCACCCCACCATCAACCTCAGGCGTCTGGTGGAGCTGCAGGAAAGGCAACTAGAGTACTAACCCCCGCTGCATCCATCGTGTAACTGCTTTCCCTCCTCCTCAAGTTCCATATCCTTCTCACCCAGATGCCCAAGAACGCAGCGGGGGGTGGGGGGAGGGGAGAGGCTCTGGGCACCCAGCCACTCAACTCCAGGGGATGGCCCAAGCAACAGAAGACTGTCATTAAAACGTCCAAAGGCATGTTCTACCACCATTCTGCACTTGCTCAGCCTATAGTTGAACTGCTCCTTACTGCTGTCCAGGCTGCCTGTGTACAGTTTCATGAGTCATGGGAGCAAGGGGTAGGCTGGGTCCCCAAGGATAACTATTGGCATTTCAATATCCCCAAAGGTAATTTTCTGGTCTGGGAAGAAAGTCCCTTCTTGCAGCTTTTTGAACAGCCCGGAGTTCCGAAAGATGCGAGTGTCATGCACCTTTTCCGACCATCCCACGTTGATGTCAGTGAAATGGCCCTTGTGATCCACCAGTGCTTGTAACACCATGATAAGTACCCCTCTGCGGTTTATGTACTCTTTGGCAAGGTGCCAAGATAGAGATATGCGTTCCATCTATCGCCCCACTGCAGTTAGGGAAACCCATTGCAGCAAAGCCATCCACTATGACCTGCACATTTCCAAGAGTCACTACCCTTGTTAGCAGAAGGTTATTGATTGCCTTGGCTGCTTGGATCACAGCAGCCCCCACGGTAGATTTGCCCACTCCTAATTGATTCCCGACTGACCAGTAGCAGTCAGGCATTGCAAGCTTCCTCAGGGCTATCGCCACTCGCTTCTCAACTGTCAGGGCAGCTCTCATCTTGGTATTCCTGCGCTTCAGGGCAGGTGAAAGCAACTCACAAAGTTCCATGAAAGTGGCCTTACGCATGCGAAAGTTTTGCAGCCACTGGGAATCATCCCATATCTGCAACACTATGTGGTCCCACCAGTCTGTGCTTGTTTGCCGGGCCCCGAATCGGCATTCCACTGTATCAACATTCCCCAATGCCGCCATGATATCCCAATTGCCACAGTCCATGCTTTCAGGAACGTCTGTGTCCATGTCCTTCTCACAATCTTCCTCGTACTGGCAGCTCCTAGCTAGGCTCTGCACATACTGTAGGATAATGCGTGAGGTGTTTACAATGCTCACAAAAGCAGTGTGCAGCTGAGCAGACTCCATGCTTGCCGTGCTATGGCGTCTGCATGGATAACCCAGGAAAAAAGGTGCGAAACGATTGTTTGCTGTTGCTTTCAGGGAGGGAAGGAGGAAGGGAGGAGAGACTGACGACATGTACCCAAAACTACCCGCGACAACGTGATAGCTACCCACAGTGCACTACTCCGTGAGTCGATGTTAGCCACGGTATTGAGGATGCACTCTGCCGACCTAATGAGCTTAGTGGGGACATGCACGATTGATTGTATTAAATCAGTTGCTAAAGATAGGTTGATTTTATAGAAGTCTAATTTCGTAGTGTAGACATGCCTTTACTAAAAAAAAACAAACAAAAACAAAACACAAAACAATAAAAGTAACTACAGAAATCAGTAAAACAAATATTTTGTCAAGAGCTAAGCCTAACTAGTAAACAAAATAATAAGGGGATAGACTATTTCACCCATCACTTCCTTTTTACATTCTTATTTAAAAAAAAGGAGAGACTGAGAAAAAAATATGAAAAAATGGACGGAGACCATTAAAGTGAGATTCATCATTGCTACCACTCCCATCGTCTCCTGGGGCCCTACACCTTCTTCAAATCTAATCCTGAGAGATGTTCTGACCAAATTGGGCTAGACAACCCACACCAGCTCCTTCAGAATCCCAGACACCCTCTGAAGAAAAACAGGATCGGACTAACAGCAGCAGCAGCTCCAGCTCATCTCGACAAACTTCTCTTTTTTACTCAAAAGGACAGTTTTACCATCGTCAATACCATCCAAGAAACTGTCAAACAAAGTTTGTTTGTTTTTCCTTCTAGAACTCTATGCACCTAAAGAGAAACAGGGCACACACACACACACAAAGTTGGTAAAAATGAAAGCCTTACCTAATAGAGTATTTGAAATGTAAAGTATCTTTTTTCTATATCTTTAACAAACAGTTAAAGTGATTTTTAATAGTGTGTTTGCCATAGTACTAAGCAGGCTGTGGTCTCTGTACATAAAACCCCAAACCTCTTAACAGTGTTTAATGTTGTACAGTGACTGGGTTATGTTAACACCTTTTGGCCCATTTAGTTCATCTAAATTAATACAACATTTGGACCTTCAGACTCCTAATTCCAACTATTTTGTGCTTTTCCACACCGACTGATTTTTTAAAATCAAAGTGCATGTATGTGAGACTAATAAGAAGCTATGTAGAAATTTTTAAAATAGGTTTTATGGTTTTCAGTATGGAACTTGTGCTTCTAAATCCTCAGGTGCTTTTTAAAAATCCCAACCTTTAAAGTAAATCTTCTTTATCTCTGACGGTAAATAGACAACAGCCGTTACAGAAGCAGAGTCCTAGTGGTAGTTTTTAAACACGTGCTTAACTTCATGCATGTAAGCAGTCAGATTGAAGTCGATGGGACTACACATACACAAAGTTAAGCATGTGCTTCATTACAGGATCAAAGCCTAGTTTAGTAACAATATAAACTGAAGTACAAAGTGTGTAAATTTACTTGTATGGAGTACTATTTTCATTTCACTTAATTTTTATAGTGTGTATTTTCACATTTCAAGTTTCATTCTGATTTGCTGAAATGAATAAATGTTTGGCTTATTGATAGTTTGTGAATAATTAGGTGCAGTGCAACATTCATCATTCATAAAATATCAATATGCTCCAACATTCTTTGGAGAAGCCAAATGTCAATTTGCATTCTAATTTGCTGAACTAAAGCTATTTGGGTCTATTGATGTTTTGTAAGTGATGAGATATAGAGTAAGATGTACTAATCATTCATAAACAAAGATATTCAGTGCAACACAAAGAAAGAATATTTTACAAGAGTAATAAAAAAAATAATCACATTTTACTCTTCCACTTACATAATATTACTAATGTATACAACTGTGTTCAATGCCTAATTAAAATATTTTTTCATTAAGACAATGTTATACTTGATTATTTACAAGATTTATCAATGTGTAGGACTACCAACATAGCACAGGTTTGATTCAGGCATAGGGTCAGAAGACCAAGTGTAAACTTCCACTTATAGCTCTGTTAAGCAACTTCAGTCCTAGGCCTAGATGCTTACATGCATGCTTAATTTAGAACAGGTGAGTAGTCCCATTGACTTCAATGGGATTATTCATGGTTATTGTTCTTATTTTAAACACCACTGTTTTCAGGTTTGTTTTAAATGTATAGAATATAAACGAGCCTTCTAATTTTATTATTTATGTATTATAAAGGGATGGGTGATTTTATTACCAGTAAAAATGGTTGTAATTTAACACCTGTATCTTATTGGCTAAATGGGACTATTGCAATGTCATTCTTTGTGGAGATAGGTAATTACAGCAGCGTTCAGGAAGACATTTCCTTCCCCTCTCAGTCTTGTCATACACAATACACAATGGCTAGATGCAGTATGGCATTCTTCTGGTAAGGTATCAGGCCTCTATTGGAGACAGGGCATTTAACAGGATGAACCATGGGCCCAAATGGCATATGTTACTAATAGTGATGAGATGATTTTACTTTTTTTCTGGATCCCAAGTGTACTTTATCAGACTGGAATATGCTACCTTCTGCAATTGCTCTGCCCTCTTTACCCCCACCTGCCACTTCTTACTTAGTCTCTGAGAGCAGGGGAAGGCAGCAGCTCCTCATTAAAAATTCTGTCAGCAAAGTGAAGGGAAGGCTCAGATTATTTCCATGTCATTGACAAAAATCACACTCTCTCTGCCTGCCACTATTTTCTCCCAGCCAGAAATGACTTTTCCCTGTGGTTCATAAAACAATGTGTCAAGGGAAATGTTTTGAAGGATTTTTTTCCAAGGGTTTGTTCTGGGAATGGACCAGATTGCACTGGGGATTTGATTCCCAGAAGAGAATATTCTCAGACATCAACCCCTCCCATTCCAACTCAAATTGCACCAATTGAGCAGTGTACTTGACTACCACTGACTACTGTGAAGAGGTCCCAGTCTGGCAAAGCATTTAAGTACATGCCTAAAGTGAAGCACAAGTTTTTGTGCACTGCTGAATTGGTGCTCTAGTAATTAACATAAAAGAAAAATCCAGCAAGTTAAACAAAGCACCTCAGAAGCAGCACCTCAAAAAAAGTGAACAACTCTGTAAGGAAATAGGCATAGTTATTATCGCTATAAACCTACCAAGGTAGGTTACTGATTGGCTGGGTTACCCTCTTGAACCAGGAAATGTCTCATCTGCACGTCATTGGTGAGTGTAATGTTTTCCCCGCTTGAGTATATTCAACCACCATGTATTTTTTTCTGTACAAAAGTTTGGCATGACTATTCAGTGGTGTTTCAGGAACACTGCCTTTGTGGGCACACGATACAAAACACAATTAGATGGCACAGCTCTAGCATGATATTCATTAAATTCACTTGCAATTTATAGCTTTTAATTTTACAGTTGAAAAAAAATGCAAAATAATTTTCTCATCTCAGAAGATGCAATGGAAATTCACATTATGACTACCAATTTTATTCCAGAGGTGGTGGTTTCTTGCTGCAGCAAATGTTTCTATTATAATCTATAAACTTTTAGGAGATTTAGTCTGGACCATTCATAATTTTCTAAATTAACTCTTTTGCCAAAGACATCTTTCTAGTCGCACTGTAGACCATCTCTGTGGATCTTTAATCACTTTGAACTTTTTAAGCTTCCTTTGAACATTTCAAGAGGAATATACAAAGCGATGTTCTGCCCTTGCAAGTGAGAAAATAAAATACATCCTTTTATAGTGAAAAGTTTAGGATCCATTCCACTTCATAACACCATAAATAAGAAATAACGTTTTATGTCACTCCAAAATGTACATGATTCAATGAAGCAGAAGACATTCTATTGATTGTGGAGGTTTTCTTAAGTATCCTGTATATTAGCTGTAACAGCTACAGCCTGATAATAAGGTGTATAATACCTGCATTTCCTTCTAAACTTAAAAGAGTAATTTCATTAGCAATTATAGCAATATTCTGATAACTTAACTTTTTCATGTCTGATAATGGGACCTCACAGAAGAGACATGGCAGATTGTGGAGTTAAGGTTATAAACCTCTTAATATTTTTATAGGAGGTAGTAAGAGCCGATTAATATTATCATCATCATATTGATTTAAAAAAAATACAGATAATCTACTCTCCATCTACCTTTGTGTGACAAGAGATTTACAGCTCTGTGGCAAGCTTGAGCGTGGTGACAGCTGTGATTTGCTTTTTACCTAGTGCATACAGCAGCACCGATTCCTCATGTTTCTTAAGCAGTGGTAAATGAATAACGTATCATCCTATCTAAAACCAGCTTTTTAAATGACGATTTAGCAGTTCTAATCTTGCATCCCCAACAAGCTGACTCACATGTCTTAAATGCTGTTTTAATTGCATTAGGTATCATTTTGAAATCACCCAGTTAGAGCCTCAAAAACCATAAGCAATCACTGCCAGGAAGGCATCATCATCTAAAGAAATTGTACTTGTGCCTGTTTTATAATGCTAGTTATTTGGAGGCATTCTAAGCAAATAACAAAAGAAACCTTAATTCTTCTTCATAAATATTATCCAAGTATAAAACAAATGGTATTCAGCCACAATGCTACTTTCAATTCTTTATCCTAGCCTAGGAAACAGATCAACACTGTCAAAGTGTTTTGTTAGCCATTAGAACTAAGCAAGAAATTTGTAACAAATTAATTGAAGATTGTTCTGGGATATTCCCAAATGAATTGTGATTTCCTGTCTTTTCATAGAATCATAGAACTGGAAGGGATCTCAAGAGGTCATCTAGTCCAGTCCCCTGCACTCAAGGCAGGACTAAGTATTATCTAGACCATCCCTGATAGGTGTTTGTCCAACATGCTCTTAAAAATCCCCAATGATGGAGATTCCACAATCTCCCTAGGCAATTTATTCCAGTATTTAACCACTCTAACAGTTTGGAAGTTTTTCCTAATGTCCAACCTAAACCAGCCTTGCTGCAATTTAAGCCCATTGCTTCTTGTCCTATCCTCAAAAGGTTAAGAACAATTTTTCTCCCTCCTCCCTGTAACAACCTTTTATGTACTTGAAAACGGTTATCATGGCCCCTCTCAGTCTTCTCTTCTACAGACTAAATAACCCAATTTTTTCTATCTTCCCTCATAGGTCATGTTTTCTAGACCTTTAATCATTTTCGTTGCTCTTCTCTGGACTTTCTCCAATTTGTGCACATCTTTCCTGAAATGTGGCATCCAGAACTGGACACAATTCTCCGGTTGAGGCCTAATCAGTGCGGAGTAGAGTGGAAGAATTACTTGTCATGTCTTACTTACAATACTCCTGCTAATACATCCCAGAATAAGGTTTGCTTTTTTTGCAACAGCGTTACACTATTGACTCATATTTAGCTTGTGATCCACTATGACCCCCCGATCCCTTTCCGCAGTACTCCTTCCTAGGCAGTTATTTCCCATTTTGTATGTGTGCAACTGATTGTTCCTTCCTAAGTAGAGTACTTTGCATTTGTCCTTATTGAATTTCATCCTATTTACTTCAGACCATTTCTCCATATCATTTTGAATTTTAATCCTATCTTCCAAAGCACTTGCAACCCCTCCCAGCTTGGTATCGTCCGCAAACTTTGTAAGTGTACTCTCTATGCCATTATCTAAATCATTGATAAAGATATTGAACCGAACCAGACCCGATCCCTGCAGGACCCCACTCATTATGCCCTTCCAGAATGAGTGTGAAACACTGATTACTCTCTGGGAACGATTTTCCAACCAGTTATGCACCCACCTTATAGTAGCTCCATCTAGGTTGTATTTCCCTAGTTTGTTTATGAGAAGGTCATGTGAGACAGTATCAAAAGCCTTACTAAAATCAAGATATACCACATCTACAACTCTCCCCCCGCCCCCCCATCCACAAGTCTTGTTACCCGGTCAAAGAAAGCTATCAGGTTGGTTTTGTGAATATTTAACTCTGCTATTTTTGTGTGAACAGTTGTGTGTATTCAACATTTGACCTGTACTGGTTATTTGTGACTGGTCAGATGAGTCACAGGGAATTGTCTCAGATCCCATAGGAGGGTCCCTTGGTAGTGTAACTGGTATCATTATATTGGCTCTGTGTGGGGAAGGAGCCAAGGAGAGCAGTACAGCAGTGCACTGGTGGTAGGAGGGAGCAAAGGATAAGTGACCATGTGAAGGAGCAGATACTGGAAGATCCTGTGCTATGAAGGTCTTCCTTCCTCCCTATTGTGTTTAAGTAGAACTGACAAAGTGCCTCTGGAGCTGTTCTATGGCAAGTGGAGGAGAATTCCTGCTCCCTTACCCCTGTGCATCTACTTGGGCTGGGTGCTAGGCAAGGAATAATGCCAAATGTGCTTGCACCTTTGCAACAAAATTTTGCACATTTGTAGTCAGTTTATGTAAAAAACTCATGCATACAACTTTGACATTGTATGAATGTTTATAGACAAAATTCTATTGCACAAATATCAGCAGAAAAGAAATGAGCAATGTAAAGAGAATTAATTTAAAAATAGGGACATTGGCAGACATGTTTTTTCCCCTAGTACCCTCCCTCTTTATTGGCCAGTCAGAAGCAAAACACCCTTAAAATGTCAAATGCACCAAGGAACATGCATGGAAGACAAAACAAGATTACTAGACTGGTGTTTAAAAAAAAAAAAAAAAAAAAAAAAAAAAAAAAAAANAATAATTTTCAATAAAATAAAGTGCCACTCTATGCACAAATATTGCTTTCCCAAGTCATTGAATCCCCAAAACACTGGTGTCTGATTACCAAAGCTTTACTCACCATCCAGCCCTACTTTTTTATTAGAAATATTTTTAATCTCAGATTTCCCTCCTCCCCAATCTGTACTTCAGGATATTGTATTTTTGAAGCAAGGAAGAGCTACATAATATGGAATCTTGCCAACCCTTGATTAACAATAAAAATGTTAAGAGTACTTGGACTGTAATACAAGTTTGGTTATAAAGGACCAAGTTGGAAAAATCTAATCTTGATGTAAAATATTACGTATTATTCCTAGCTAGCAATAATAAATCATCCTATGGATACGCTACAAGTTAAATATTCAATTATATTCTAAAAGTCATCCTTATCAGTGAAACACACTCACTATACCAAAATAAGAGTTCCAGAATTTGAAATGAGAAAGGTAAAAGTGTCCTTCAGCATCTTCCAAAGTACCGGTTGATTTTCTTCTGGAAAAACAATTGAGACCATCTTATTTTGGGAAGGGCCTACATTTTCATCATTCATTTCCTCTTTTTTACTCAGCAATAGCTGCAAAATGTAGGTAGCATTTGAGGACCAATGTTCAAAACTGATCTGATTTTTACATATAAATATGTACATATTGGTTTCCCACTCTCCAGGTGTGCACAAGTTTTCAGGCGTTTTTATTAAGTCATTTTTAAACATAAAAGGCTTCATTATCATGGTAAGTATTACCGCCTTGTCTTTTGAGTCTGATAACTGGTTTCCCATATCTGTTGTTATTGGGAGTTTTATGGACATAACACTATTTCCTAATTCAGTTCCCATGAAAAAGCAAAACATCAATCTCCACAGAATTATCAAATATAGTGTAGTAGGATTGGATAAATCAAATATTAAATTTGCTGAACAGTAAAAATATTTAACTAACAATTCATTTGCTTGTCCCTGATTAAAGGTGGATCTCATCAAAGTCTTCTCAACCCCAGAACAAATTCTACCCTATAATTCTCCCAGCAACACACCCTGGGAAAGGCCTGAGAAAGATCAAGTCTTGCAGCATGTCCCAAAGGTTATCAAATCCAGACCCGGGCAAACCATGTGATAACCAGCAGGTGGTAAGCAGTACTGAGATAGGATCTGGGCCCACCGAAGACTTTCCTGACAGTGCTATGTTTTGCTAGTACCAATCTTGGGTCTTTCATAGCAACTGGCAGGGACACTGGCTGACTGGGATTTAGAAGAGACTGCTCCCATCTTGAAGGACAATCCTCATTCCTTAGGATCTAAAGAACTTCTCACTGATTGTTTGAGGAGGTACAAATTCAGCTGAGTGTCCCTGGATTTTTTTGTCTTGTTTGAAAAGGACTGGCATACTGAGGAGCAGTCAGGTGCATGACTTTCACCAAGACAAAGGTTATGTCTTCATTTAAAGGTAAAGATGGAATTTCCAGTTTGAGGACACAGCTAAAAAGAGAAGTTTAGCCACAGCAGCACAAGTGGCAGGAGGGGCTAGCCACCTCAAGAACAATTTCATCTGAGACACTAGGTATGAACTTGGGTGGATAGCTTCTTCTACCACTTGCACTGTGGCAGCTATTCTCTATTTATAGCATAATAGCTCGGTCAGAGCTAGCATGTTGGTGTCTCCACAAGCTGGAATTTACTACTCCAGCTCAAAATGTAGACATAGCCTTTAAAAAAAAAAAAAAAAAAGTGACTATGGCAGTCTGTAACCAGAATGAGCCACAAGAGAACCATGGTTTGAAACCGGAGAACTTTGAATCCCCTATTTTATGCAAAGGTAGTGGTGCAAAGCACTGAGAAAATTATTGTATTGATTTATTTGCAAAAATACAATAAATGAGAGGAAAATAGAAGGGAATTAACTCTAATTCATTAACTACAAGAAGCAAATCGATATAAGGGGTGAATAATTCTTGTTCCATCTCACTTTTACTGCTCTGCCCTTTATACTTTCAGATCGGGGATTGGTACATGCAAAGCACTAGGGCAGCTCAAAGGACAAAGCTGTTCAGAGATCATCATCTTGCATGCATGAGGCACTTGCACACCTACAGTGGGATCCATATAGCCATAAATTCTTCTCTGAATATATGTCCTTGACCTCAAAACAGGATTAAATGTAGCATGTTTTTACTGAATTGTATTTTAAGGTTTTGAGTTTGAGCCTCTAGAGGTGATTAAAAACAGAGAAGAGAGTCAGAACTCTGTGCCTGCCTTATCTTTACTAGATCTAATTCTGCATCGACTTCAGTTAAATTGAACTAGGTCTAAGTCAGTGCAGAATTTGGCCAAAGAACTGAAACAAATGCAATGTTACTGAGCTGTTTTAATTTTATGGTCTACTACTTTCTGAATTTTCAGTATTTCATAAAAGATTATTTTTGTTTCTACCCGAATTCCATTCATTGTTATTCAAAGTGCCACAGATGTCACATTATGAATATTATTGTAATAACTTCAATCTTTTAAAGATATTGTATTGGGGTTTTTCATTTCAATAATGTGCATACCTTCATGTTTCAAATTAAAACTAAAATACTCAAAGAATTTCCAGATCACCAAGGAAATTGATTAAATTACATATCTGCATGCTGTTGATTCTTAATGGATGTTTAAATAGCAGAATATATTTTTCCCTATTTGGAAAATAGCACAGCAAAATAACTAAATGGATTGAAGAGGAAAAAGGAGGCTATTGGAATGTGACCTCTTCATCATTAACTGGCAACATGGTTGCCTTTAAAAACAGTTTATACTGTTTTTTATTTACTGTGGTATCCAAGACAACCATTTTCCATTTCTTCTTCCATATGAATTGTTTTGTTTTACTGAAACCTATCAGTGAACAGAATATTAAAGGAAAGGTTGCTTCATATTAAAAGAGTGGGATATACACTTACCACACAGACATGATATGAAGCATAATCAATTAATGTTTTCAGTACCTCACATGAAGCATGCTATATTCCGGCTAATTATTATTTTTATTTATAGGTAGCAAGATTTATGATACTTAATACAAAGTCCTGTACACTCCACAGGAGGATGGTGACAATATAACTACAAAAGGGTTTGCCTTGAATTTAAATCCTGTAAGATTAAAATGTTTTTACCTAAGGGCTAGATAGTGATAACCCTTTTCTCACACTGAATAGCACCACACTCCCCTAGCAGCTCCACTGACTTCAGTGGCACTACATGTTGAATAAGGTACTGCTCATTGTGAGTAAAAGGATTAGGATCTGGCCAAAAATAATTACTGTAGTTAAATTTAGACAGTACGCACGTGTCCTACATTGGTGCCCAGTCATCCCTACTGTGAGAAAAGTGTATAGATGAACCAGTGTATAGATGAAAGTTAGCTCAAGCAGTTGTTTTAAGATCATCCTTTTGGGGGGCAGGGTTTGGCCCATTTACAAAAATGCACTAAAGGAGTAAGCCATTCCAGCTTGAAATTTTCCTTGAGACCTGTGGGTTGTGGGACATTTGCGAATGGGTTAGGAAGTCACATTAATTCCCAGTGTTTCTGCCATGCAATCCTGGCCTTCTGGCCCTTCTCTCATTTGTCCATTAAAGAACAGCTCTCTCTCGTCCTCTAGATTTCTCACACACAGGCTGTAGATGGAGGTTTCACACTGCAGAGGGGATTCAGTGTAAGGGTACGTCTACACTACAGGATTATTCCGAATTTACGGAATTCGATTTTATGAAACCGATTTTTTAAATTCGATGGTACGCGGCCACAGTAAGCGGATTAATTCGGCGGTGCGCGTCCATGCAGAAAGACTAGCGTCGAATTCCAGAGCGTTGCACTGTGGGTAGCTATCCCAGAGTTCCCGCAGTCCCCCCCGCCCATTGGAATTCTGGGTCGATATCCCAATGCCTGATGGGACAAAAAACATTGTCGCGGGCGGTTCTGGGAACATCCTCCCCCTCCCTACGTGAAAACAACGGAAGACAACCATTTCGCGCCTTTTTTCCTTGTTGAACTGAGCGGACGCCGTACCTCGGCAAGGATGGATCCCGCTCAGCTCAAGTTTGCAGTCATGAACATTGTAAACACCACGCGCATTATAGTGCAGTTTATGCTCAACCAGGACCAGAAAAGCCAGGCGAGGAGGAGGCGGCTACGGCAGCGCGGCGACGAGAGTGATGCGGACATGGACATGGACACAGAATTGTCTCGCGCCACGGGCCCCGGCGCTTTGGAGATCATGTTGGCAATGGGGCAGCTTCTTGCTGTGGAACGCCGATTCTGGGCCCGGGAAACAAGCACTGACTGGTGGGACCGCATAGTGCTGCAGGTGTGGGACGATTCCCAGTGGCTGCGAAACTTTCGCATGCGTAAGGGCACTTTCCTGGAACTTTGTGACTTGCTTTCCCCTGCCCTGACGCGCCAGAACACCAAGATGAGAGCAGCCCTCACAGTTGAGAAGCGAGTGGCGATAGCCCTGTGGAAGCTTGCAACACCGGACAGCTACCGGTCAGTCGGTAATCAGTTCGGAGTGGGAAAATCTACCGTGGGGGCTGCTGTCATGCAAGTAGCCAAAGCAATCGTTGAGCTGCTGCTAAAAAAGGTAGTGACGCTGGGAGATGTGCAGCTCATTGTGGATGGCTTTGCTGCAATGGGATTCCCTAACTGTGGTGGGGCGATAGATGGAACCCATATCCCGATCTTGGCACCGGAGCACCAGGGCAGCCAGTACATAAACCGCAAGGGGTACTTTTCTATGGTGCTGCAAGCAATGGTGGATCACAAGGGACGTTTCACCAACATCAACGTGGGATGGCCGGGAAGGGTTCATGACGCCCGCGTCTTCAGGAACACTAGTCTGTTTAAACGGCTGCAACAAGGGATTTACTTTCCAGACCGGAAAATTACCATTGGGGATGTTGAGATGCCCATCGTTATCCTTGGGGACCCAGCCTACCCCTTAATGCCGTGGCTCATGAAGCCATACACAGGCAGCCTGGACAGTACTCAGGAGCGGTTCAACTACAGGCTGAGCAAGTGCAGGATGGTGGTAGAGTGTGCCTTTGGACGTTTAAAAGGTCGCTGGCGCTCGTTACTGACTCGCTCGGACCTCAGCCAAACCAACATCCCCATTGCTATTGCAGCTTGCTGTGTGCTCCACAATCTCTGTGAGAGCAAGGGGGAGACCTTTATGGCGGGGTGGGAGGCTGAGGCAAACCGCCTGGCCGCTGATTACGCGCAGCCAGACACCAGGGCGATTAGAAGAGCACACCAGGAAGCGGTGCGCATCAGAGAAGCTCTGAAAACAAGTTTCAGTGCTGCCCAGGCTCCTGTGTGAAAGTTATGTTTGTTTGTCCCTGTTGAAAACCCGCCCACTTGATTCACTCATTCCCTGTAAGCAACCCACCCTTCCCCCTTCCCCCTTCGATCCCAGTTTTATTTAAAAAAAAATAAAGTCAGTGTCGTTTTCAAATTACAAATCAAGAACTTTTTATTAACGGGGGGTAATGAACATAGGGAGAGAAATAACCAGGTAGTCCGGGTGGGGTTTGGGAGGAGGGTAGGAGTGAAGGAACAGGGCAGGAACAACATTCAAAATAATGAGAGCCTTTTGCTCGGGCTCTCTAATGGGGTGGACTGGCAGGTTGCACGGAGCTTCCCCCCCCGCGTTCTTACACGTCGGGGTGAGGAGGCTACGGGACTTGGGGAGGGGGGAGGGCGGTTATAGAGGGGCTGCAGCGGCACCCGGTAATCCGGCAGCTGCCGTTCCTGGAGCTCCACCAGACGCCGGAGCATGTCTGTCTGATCACGCAGCAGCCCCAGCGTTGCATCCCGCCACTTCTCCTCTCGGGCGTCCCTCCTCTCCTCGCGTTCGTCCCTTCTCTCCTCACGTTCATCCCTTTTCTCCTCCCGTTGGTCCCTCATGTCCTCCCGCTGGTCCCTCTTCTCCTCACGGTCACTGGCCTCTTGACGGAATTTCAATACAGTCTCCTTCCAATCGTTAAAATTAGCTCTCTCATCCCGGGTCGACTGCATTATTTCCGAGAACATATCGTCTCGGGTGCGCCTCTTTCGCCTCCTTATCTGGGAGAGCCTTCGTGCTGGGGGCGGGAGGATGGAAGAATTTGCAGCTGCAGTAGGAGGGAAAAAAAGGAGAGAAGTATGTAAAAAGATACATTTTATAGAACAATGCTTATACTCTTTCACGGTGAACACTTTTCACATTACATAGCAATGTACAAGGTCGCTTTTTGCATCTTATATTGAGTGCCCGCGGCTTTGGTGTTAGAGATCACAGCAGACGCAGGGCCGGGCAACAGAATTCGGCTTGTATGCAGCCATGGTAAGCCACTGTCCTGCTGCTTCTGCATTAAATCAGAGCCCTCCTTTCCCATAGCAAGCAAAGCCCTTTACGTGCTGCGGTTTTCCTGTTACCGTGCAGCATCAGATAACATAATAACTTGCCCCCACCCACCCATTCAATTCTGTGGGATGACCCCCTCCCCCCACCACGTGGCTGGTACCATGGAAGATCCATGCAGATCGCAAACTAGCCCCCCCATCCACTTCTGTTGGATGATCGCGTTACCCCTCCCCCCACCACGTGGCTGGTATCAGGGAAGACCCCTGCTAGCCAAACGCGAAAAACTCAGCGACATTATCCACCCCCTCCCCCCCGCCCGCTTGGCTAACTGCAGGGAAAGATTTCTTTTCAGCTACAGGCAAACAGCCCAGTAGGAACGGGGCCACCTCTGTCCCCCTAATTACATTCCCATATCTCAAACAGGTTACCCTGAACGATATCACTCTCCTGAGGATAACACAGCAAGATAAAGAGCGGATGTTGCTTGAATGCCAGCAAACACCGGGACCATACGCTGCCAAGCTTTGTCAAGCAATGATACCGGATTACTTGCTGCTAGCATGGCGCGGTCAAGTGTCCTACCATGGAGGACGGAATAAGGCTGCCCTGCCCAGAAACCTTCTGGAAAAGCTTTTGGAGTACCTCCAGGAGAGTTTCATGGAGATGTCCCTGGAGGATTTCAACTCCATCCCCAGACACGTTAACAGACTTTTCCAGTAGCTGTACTGGCCGCGAATGCATCCCAAGTCCCCAGGGCAAATTAATCATTAAACAAATACTTGTTTTAAACCATGTTTGAGATATTTGAAAAGGTTCACTCACCAGAGGTCCCTTCCAGGGGGTCTGCGATGCCGCCTTGGGAGGGTTCGGAGGGCACCTCTGTCAGGGTCAGAAAGAGCTCCTGGCTGTCGGGGAGAATGGAGCGCTGTGTGCTCTCCACAAGTTCGTCGTCCTCCTCCTCCTCCTCTTCCCCGTCCGCAGATTCGTCATGCAACGAAGACATTAACCCCTCCTCGGAGTCCACGCTCAGGGGTGGGGTAGTGGTGGCGGCCCCTCCGAGAATTGCATGCAGCTCATCGTAAAAGCGGCATGTCTGCGGCTCTGCCCCGGACCGTCCGTTGGCCTCCTTCGTCTTCTGATAGGCCTGTCGGAGCTCCTTCACCTTTATACGGCACTGAATGGAGTCCCGATTGTGGCCTCTCTCCATCATCCCCTTGGAGATCTTGTCAAAGATCTTTGCATTCCGTCTCTTGGAACGCAGTTCTGCGAGCACTGAATCCTCTCCCCATATGGCGATCAGATCCAGTATCTCGCGTGTGGTCCATGCTGGTGCTCGTTTGCGGTTGTCGGCCTGCATCGCTACCTGTGCTGTTCAGCTCTGTGTGGTCACCTGTGCTCACCAGGCTGGGCAGACAGGAAATGAAATTCAAAAGTTCGCGGGGCTTTTCCTGTCCAACTGCCCAGAGCATCCGAGTTTCGATTGCTGTCCAGAGCGGTCACAATGGTGCACTGTGGGATACCTCCCGGAGGCCAATACCTTCGAATTCCGTCCACAGTAACCCTAATTCGAACCGGCAATGTCGAATTCAGCGCTACTCCCCTCGTCGGAGAGGAGTACAGAAACCGATTTTAAGAGCCCTTTAAGTCGAAATAAATGGCCTCGTTGTGTGGACGGGTACAAGGTTAATTCGGTATAAAGCTGCTAAATTCGAACTAACATCGTAGTGTAGACCAGGCCTAAGAGAATGCTGAGGGGCACATTTTTAGCTTGCACTACAAAATCCCTGTGAAGTTGAGGAGGAGGATGCCAAACAGCCACACCACACCAGCTGAGTCACTATCTATTGGACAAGTCTTCCTTGAAGTTGGGAGGGATGATTCATTTTAGGTTCACAGTTCCCCCCAAATTGCCCCATTCTTTCAGTTATGCTGATCTTTTCCAGCCTAACATAGGATTCCCCCCCGCCCCACAGGCCTGATCTGGATGTGTATGATTTTAAATGCTATTTTAACCATTTTTCTTCAATGCAGTATTGATCTCCAACAAAACTAGTTTTAAAATTGTGTGCATGAACATGCCATTTCTTTTGATATTTCATTAATTGAATGTTCTGGAGAAAATAAGCAGAAGGCAACTTAAGCCTTAATATTGCCTTTTGGGAAGGCTGCTGAGAACCTGAACTTTAGCTCTTTTTGATAATGATCTAGCCCCACAATTGTATGTGCTCCTGAAAAGTTTTCAATTTGACCAAACAGATCAAGCAACACTGAGGGCAAATACTTATTTTTACAAGTTAAGATCACAGAAGGGTAAGCAGGCTTTACTTTTAGATGCAGAGTGCTGTTCATAAAGATTCACATTCATAACCACTAGTACAATATCTTTACAGGTCATTGTTACGTGGTTTGCAAAAGTCTAAGCCGATTCCAAATGTCAAAATAAATGTTAAGAATTGCTTTAGGGTATTTAAAACCCACTAAGTCTGAGCAGGTTTGATTTTATTTCATCAAACTTCATTCGTTTCCATCAAAAATATAATTTTCACTTTCACATAAAAAGCATCTTTAAATTATTTGTTAAATGCCACCAAAAGTATGTACCACTTTAAATAAGTTCCATTATTTTAGATTTTGTAATCCTTTCATATTGTCAGCAGAATGATTGTGTATTAGCAAAACAAGTCATCTTCACATCATCATTGTAGCCAAATAGTTTTAATATGTATTTGCTGTACCATAACTAAAGGTCTCCTCTCCCCTTACTGAAACTATTTTTTGCTGCCCTCTATGCACTTGCATTAATGTGATTCTTAGTTACATCTTACGGAAACAGTTTTTCTCCACACGCTTGAAGAATGGCTTTGTGGAATACAGAAGCTGTAGTATATAAGAATGCTAATAGAGTTATTTCCACCATGCATGTATGCTGGAAATAAGAGACTCAATCATCTGGCCGGTGCATTTAAAATTCTGCAATCTTTCTGCTCAATTGAGATCAGCAGACTGTTGAACATTCATGGGTCAGGACTTTTTATTAGAAGAATCTGGTCGGATATGCTTGCTTAAAACAATTCATCATTGCCCTTTCCATCTGAAGAAGTTTTACGTTTGAGAGTTAATTTACTGTACAAAGTCTGATTTGATATGGCTTGAACCTTCTGCTCACATGTTAGTTAACATTACATTTTTCTTAATCTTTCTTTTTAAGCTTCAAAATCATGCTTGATTTCCCAGCAATGAATAATTAATAAAGTAAACTGTTCTGCTGGGTGATTTAGAAAGGAAACAGAATAGCAAAATAGATTTTATTCCTTATACTTAGGGTAGAAAAGCATAATTCTGCAAGAAACTGTAACAAAATAAGTATATGTGTAGACAAGTATTCAAAACTTCCCCAAACCAGCAAAAGCTAGCTGGAGACATCAGGCCAAAATGCCCCAGTGGGAGGGGGAACTTGATGGGGCTGGTGGTGAAGTGGGAGAGTCCCAGCAGTGAGGGAGGAGACACTCGCTAAGGGACAGCAGAAAGTTCCTCTTCCACTTCTCTGGGGTCTCTGGCACTCAATGATCAGCTGGGGGGGAATGGTGCTGATTGGTCAGCATTCTCCAACTCACAGAATTTAACCTAGAGTGGGGGCCATGCAGCACCTCTTCCGGCTCCATTCCAGCAGCTCCACCCTACAGTATTTTAGAATGGGAACCCAGCCTGACAGATGCTGTGGGTCTATCGGATCTCCTGTTTGGCGGTCAGGAAGGATTGTTTTTCCCCCATGGGTCAATTAGCAGAGGACTAAGGAGCTTTTCGCCTTCCTTGGAGCATCTTCAACCCACAGTGAGTTAAGTAGGAATGCACTTAGTACCTCACTGAGATACTCGGGTGGAGTTAATTTATCACAACTTGCAGCCAGATTCCATTGTGCTTAAAAAGGATAAAATGAAGAGTTCCCAGAGATAAAAGACCTGGGATTAGGTGGTGGGCCTTCGCCTCCTAGGATCAGGTCAAACCTTGTGGCCCTTTGCAGGCCGAGGTCCCCACTGTCCCCCTCACAGGGTGGGGAAGGTGATGAGAGCTGAGTCATGAGAGGTAAGTTGAGGAGAGCCTATCCTGAGTTATGGGTTATATGTTAAGGAGCCTCGTGGCCCCACACTGGAACCAATTAAATGGCTCATATAGGAGAGTATGGGTGATGGGTGGGTAGTGCCTGCTGCCCAATTCCATGCTCACCTAGTTTAACCATTGTGTCTGCATCAAATCAGCCCTGGAGCAAACTGGCTTAGGCTCCATTCAGTTGCCTGGGAATTGCATGAATTTATTCTAAGGCTGTTTGGTGTCTCACATTGATATTAGTGAGGTTTGCATTCTTATTTATACCTGAACTATTTAGCCCTTTTAAAATTGGTCTAGAAACATTAAAATAGGCTCCTACAGATATATATTTTTTTGGGGGGGGGAGGGGGGGGGGGGAGAAGAACTAGTTGGGCCAGAAATATGAGAACATTAGTAGTATTTATTATTTGTATTACCACAGTGCTCTCGGAGACTGCCTTATGGACCAGGAACCCATTGTACAGCTAGGCGCTGTACAAACTCAACAGAAAAAGATGGTCCCTGGTCCCAAAGATTTTAAAACTTAAGTAACATTTTACTGTGTTTTTTTTCCCCACTGCCTTGAGTTGTGGTCATTGTTAGAACTATGGAGTGCAACAGTGTGTCCTACTGGATTGTACACAGAGTCAGAAGACCTGGGTCCTATCCCTAGCTCTGGCACTGATCTATTGCATGAACTGGGGCAAGTCACTTCACTTCTGTGGGCCTCTGTCTTATCTATTTAGATAAGCTCTTTTAGGCACAGTCTCTTACTGTATATTCATACAACCCCCTGGCACCTCAGTGCCTCAACCTCAGCTGAGGGCTTTATATACTAATGTACAAAACCACCAACAAACAAGAAAATATACTGTTATTTTTAAAGACTGAAACAGAGGTCTAAAAACAGTTTTGATCAAAAGTTATTCAAAGTTTAGTTACTCCTAAACCAACTCCAAAAATTGGATTAAGTGCTGCAAGTATCCCATAATGGAAATGCTCTTTTGGTGTATGGCCTGCTCTGCTGCATCTCAGATTCCTTAACTGAGCTCCTTTTCCCCCTGGTGTTTGAAGTACCTTAGCACATGTTCTTGGGTGGCTTTTACATTCATTCAGGTGATCATCATATAATTAGAAACAACATGTGGGGAGGGTGGAGGAAGAAAAAACAAGACAGAAGCAGAAAAAGAGGAGCTAAAAACATTGCATCGATTACTGTCAGGTTGTCTTAAAATGACTCTTCACAATACCAACTTATTAAATGTTTCACATTAACTATTGAAATCCCTTTTCATATATAGTCTCTCCAAATCCTTATGTTATGTTTCTGTACACCAGAAGGAAAACATCCTTTCATTCTAAACAGATTTACTTTAGGAAAAACAGCAAGAAGGAAAAAAGGTAAACTTTCCATCAGAGAGCACTCTGTTTGTATTTACTCTGTTACTGGCTGGATTGAGACTGAAATAAAATGGCTTCCAAACTCAAAACTCTGAAGTTCCTAGAAACGTAAACATGGAGTACACAAAGGAAAATGTATCCAAATTTCCTAGTTACATACATCATTTTAGGAACAGATTGGCACTGTACAAGTGTGAATAGGGTGTGGGTCCAAGGAGACTTCCCCATAGATGTGGGGGGGTGCTGCAGCACCCCCAAGTTTCATGTGGGGCTCTGCAGGAGGGGTTCCGGCTGCTGCCCCCAGCCTCGGCCCCCTTACCCTTGTCCGGGTCCCCTCCTCCCGGAGACACGGCCCTGCTCCTGGCCCCAGCAATTGCTCATTTTTCTCTTTTTCATTGGCTGTTTAAAGAATATTAAGTGCCCACATTATTTGATAACTGACTTGCAAAGGACTTAAAATATTGTGTCAGAGCCTTTTTTGTACCCCCTCCCCCTTCTTTTTGCTACAGAAAGCCCGGAATAATTTTTTAGGTTTTTTAGGGTTGTTTTCTTTTGGTTTTTGTGTTTGGTTGTTTTACTTTAGAAATATCCGAAGTGAAAAGCCTGGTCTCCCCTGGTTTTGCTGGAACACCTCCTGGGGGACTCAGAGGCTATTACATCTTTAACAAGATGTATTTTTCCCCAGATGACTATCAGGTACTACAAATAAAGTGGTACCTGTTACCCAAACTAAACAAAAACCCAAAGCATTTAGACAGTCTGAAACCTTCCCCTCTCAGTTGCTCTCTTGAAGACTCATGTGTTGTTATTTCATTAGGTTTCCAGTGACTATAGAGGCTAAACTTACTAATATATAGACTAGGAAACTCTCTAGTAGCATAGATACCTTACCAAGAAGCCCTATTGATCAACCATATTCGCTAGAGACATAATTTGATATAGAAGTACATGGGAGATGAGACCTGAAATTCTAATCTAAAAACAAATGGGGATAAATCAATACAATCTTGTTTCTGTAAACCAAAAAAAACAAACACCCACCCAACATAAATAAAAAGCTATCCCGCAAAACAAATATAATGGCTTCAAATCTTTAAACATCACAAAAAGCAAAAAAAGTGCAAGCTTAATTTTTTAATGCAACATTATGACGACATTTTTAAGAAATGCAAAAGTTCCATTAATGTCAATATTACAGCATTGCAGTAATTCCCGCTTTTCTACTTAATTTTGTAACTTAGTAGACCCAACATCCAAAATTTGGTTCCAGATTTCATGGGCTTTAATTTGGAGCTATTTCTACTTAAAATGTTATTCTTTATATTATATAAAGTTATGCTATACATTTAAAACACATTATATGGATGAGTTCACATTACTGTTGGAACCTTCATATTCCTGACTTTTTATGATCTTTATCGTACAACCTTATCGTTGTACTAACATCACTGTTTTAATAAAAATATAATTTTAAAAATTGCATGCAAGTCCTATTTGAGGATGACATATAATGCATGTTTTGAACATCCCAACCTGGAATGAGACATGTATTATACTATGGCTGATCACCAAGTATACTGTACCAGTGACAGTAACATACTTGGAGCCAGAAACCAGCATCCTATTAACTGTCATTGCAAGGAACATTGTTCAATTAACCAAGTATAATTTTTGACTTAGTTGGCAGTCAACACAGAATGCATGCCAACTGCTGCAGCACTCACCAACAAGAATTGTCATCAATATATCCAAAAGATAATTAAATATAATTGGAATGAATAGGTAGGAGCAAAGATCTCTTGTTTAACAAGAGCAGTTCACAGCACTGTAGTTTATATGGCAGAGCTAATATAACAGTAGACTATTGAATGCTAGTATCACGCTGACTCTAAGTAACCGTTATGATGTTTAACCATCACACGTCTGCTGATGTCCAATTCTTTATTTTCAAACTGTCATATAATATCAGGTAGCCAAGAACAAAGTAAACACACTCTTGAAATAACTAAACTATTACTGGAAGGACCCCAAATGGGCATATAACCAGGTCCAGCCAATTTTAATTCCTAGTGCATGTCTTTATAAAGTCTCTTTTTCCTCTGAAAAAATAACTAAATTCTAAATAATTCCCTCCTAATTCCTATGGAAAAATGTTTTGTTCATGCCCTGTCTATTGCAACCTCCTCCTCTCCAGCATTCCCAATTCCCTCCTCACCCGCCTTCTCCAGTGCGAATCCAGAGTGAAGCAAATAAGAATCACCCTCCTCACCTCTTGTTAAATCCATGTCTTTCTGCTTCATTAATCAATCCACTGGCTTCCTAATAATCTCTGTATACAACTCAGAACAACCCAAAATGAAAAATATTGTGAGAATCCTGAAAAATCTCAACTCAGCAACTTGTTGAGCTGCTTGACATCTACTACAAAAGAAGTCAGTTATTACTCCCCCCCACAACCTATCCCTAAGCCATATGATAAAAGTTCCAAGGGATGATTTGTTGTGGTTAGACCACAATTATTAATGTATCAGGAGTACTTGTTGAATTGTTCCTTCAGATAAATGTAACTATTTCCTGCTTTAAGTAGCTCACTGGTGGCAGTATCACCTTATGAACTGGAGTATCTGCTTCAGTCTCAGTACTAATTTGATTGTGTCCATATTTTCATGTAGCACTTGGATAAATAAATAATTTTACTGTAGCATAATATAGGGGACTATGTATGTTGGAAAGGCAGCAATGGGTGTTATGATGGACAGAAGAGAGAAAGGGGGCTGTGGGGCATAGAAAACAGTAAGATACAAATGAAAGACTGAGTGGAATATGGGTAGCAGTAGTTGATGGGATTTGGGACTCTGGTGGTGTGGAAGGAGAACATGAGGAAGTATCCCCAAGAAGACGATTTAGTGGTCTGTGATGGAGCATGAGTATGCAGGAAGCCACGGAACTGATATAAATTATGTCAAGGTATAACGTTACGTCAATGAGTTGTCAATGCAATAAGTCCTAACAGCCTTTACCTGAGACCACTGGTATGAATTACAGAAGTCAGAACTGCAGGCTACTGGTCTTTACAAATGCAGTAAATTTATATTCATATTCTATCTTAGAGAAATTATGTTCATTCTTTAACATATAGGAAAAGGATAATCTGAAATGTTAATCGTATTGGATATGCTTCAATGCCAATTAGACTGGCTGTTTGCTGAACTATTGAGCATATTGTTTGTATTATGTTTTTGCAACATGCCGATCATTTTATGCATACAGTATTTCAACCATTTGTGTGCACTGATACCTTTTAATAAGCTAACTAGTCTGTCAAATTTGTGTGCTATGGATTGGGTTGTTTATTATAAGATCTCCTTCACTCATGCTATCACCCTAGAAACAATTAGGTATTTTTATGTTAATTCCTATTTGATTACTATCACGAAATAAACAGAATGTGTTCATATTTTGAAATGGAAAACTACTAAGTCTATTTTTCAGACCTCTTGAGTTGTATGAGAGGGTGCTCAGCTGCCTAACTCCTTAAAATATTGAGTGACTGCCAGTCTAATATGTTATGGTCAATTTTAAAAGGAAATAACTGCTTGATAAAGGGTGTAATTTAAACAAATATCTGTGAAGGTTTACATAGCAAATAAAAGTATTTACACTATATAAAAACTAGCAAGACAACAAAGCATTGTTTAAGTATTCCAAACCTGATGCAGCCCTCTTGTGGCCTCTATGGACCAGTGGCTCAAATGTGCATAGGCAACTAACAATTCCCTCACTGTAGGTGAATCTCTACACCATGCACAGCAGGCTATGCCAGCTCTGTACCATCCTCCTTGAAAATACTGATGTGTGGAGGTATAACCAGTGGTGGAGGCATGACTGGAGCATTGCTACTCTAATTTGCACTAGCTATTAGCTAGTCTCCAAAATTAGGGATGAAATGGGAGAAGCTGGATTGGCCAAGCCATCTTTATCCCACCCCTTCTTGGGCTTTGCATCAATACTCGACAGACTGGGACTATGCTGCCCCAGAAACCAAGGGTGAATGCTGACCATGGCACTCCAGTGTATGTGTAGTGAAGGGTGGAGAACTCTGTGGGTTTTGACAAGAACATCCACTGTTGTTCAGTCAAATTTTAAAGTGGATTTGTATGGAACTCTTAAGTTATCCCTATTTCCCCACATCTTCCTAGTTTTGACCTACTTGCCCAACAGCAAAATAGGTTAGTTGAATTTGTACCTCCTTTTGGCCAGCTAAATTATGTTTTCCTGCTAATGTCTAGCTTCTGCCCTTTTGTATACATATTGTTGTCAAAGCAATACCAACTTCAAATAATTATACCAGTGTAACTCAGTGGAGAACTTGACCCATACAGAATGCCTCAGGCCATGTCTACACTACTGAAACTATAGTGGCATATCTATGGTACCTTAGCTATACCAGCATAACCCCATAGTGTGTTGCAGCCTACAGTGATGGAAGGATTCCACCCCCCCATCACCATAGGAACACCATCTCCCCATACAACAGTAATTAGAGAAAGGGAATATTCTTCCATAGACCTAGCTGTGTCTACACCAGGGGCTTGGTAGGCATAGCTACATCACACAATGGTGTGGATATTTCACACCCATGAGGACCATAGTTAGGTCAACCTAATTTTTAGGGTAGACCAGGCATTAGCAGTGCAAGTCAGACTGTTAGACAGATCCTCTTGTACCAAGAGTTTGACTTAAATGTCTGTGCAAGTCATTACAGAATTTGACTAAGTGTAAGGGACCAAGATAAACCTTTAGATTTCACATCAGTTCATTTATGGAGAAACTTATCAAAACTAATTAAGTGAAAAGCCAACATTTTGCAGTTTTTAATTTAAATGAAAAATACAGGACCTCATTGCGAGAACATATATTGGATCAATGTAATTCAAAAACCTACTAAGAGCATTTCAATTGAAGATAAGTAGGACAGTAAGAGAAAAGACAGATACACAAGATGTTTCCTTTGCTGTCCAGAACTGAAATTCCATTTTCTTTGACACAGTATGTTCTCTATTATTTCTGTGTTTGTACAGTGTCTGGAACAATGAGCACCCGTCTTGACTGGGCCTTTCAATGCTATGACAATACAGATAACTAATGTCTTCAGAGCTAAAAAATGAATAGTTTTCAAATAATCTAGTGATGTTTTTAATCTATGTAGAGTCTGTTTTGTTTTTAAGTCTATTACCTTTTAATTTATATAGCAAGAGGAAAGTGAGCAGATTTCACTATACTCTTCATAAAATATTGGAGGTGTTCTCATTAGTACAATAACACTGTGCTTTCCCATATATAAATGTTATAACAACATTCCTTGCCATATTTATTTTACTACTAAGAAGCAGTTCATGCATAACAATGAAATTGTACTTTAGAGCATTTACATATTTCAATCATCTTTAAAAGTGGATGACAAAATAATTTCATTTTTACATAGACTTTTTAATGAGTCTAGCTGCAAAAAGGCAAATTATACTGATGCAATATTATCTGTATTTTATCATATTTGTGTGACCTTAATTGCTGTTGCATAACTGCCTTTTCTAGTGTTAACAAGAACTAACCTAATCTGTCTCATATATTCACACAAATAAACCTAAACTTTCATTAAATGTAATTTTTAATCAGGATTCATCACACACTCCCAAATTCCTGAAAGCATAAAAATAAGGAATTATTGCTTGCAAACTTCACAGTGCTGGTAATACCATGCTCCAGTACCCATTAAAGCATTCACTGCCATTTCCTTCACATGTCAAAAGGTAATATATAGCCCAAATCCCTCTGATTCACAATCTCTCAGAAAACCTTAATACCCCTCTGTGATGGGTGCCCCACTCACCATTAGGATGGTGCTTTCTCCTGGTCACTCTGGGGAATATCTTGCAAGGTTGATGCCCCTTTCTATCTCCCTGCATCTGTGCAGCCCCACTTTTGCTCCATAAGCTGCTGCTGCTGCCTCTTCATGACTCAGCCCTCTGGCCAGGTCACTGTACACATTTTCTCCTTTTGGGGTACCAAAGTCTTTCTTCTGCCATCTTGAGCAGCCTTCCCATTCACTACCTCACAGAGCCACTCCCTCAGCAGCTGGCAGGGAACCTGGGCCTGCCTGGGTTCCAGCTTAAGGATCCTCTAGTCAGTAGCCAAGGTCTGTTCTCTTTTAAACCTTATTGCTTTTCCCTTAGTCCTTTCCTTACCTTCTGGCACCCCGGCTTGCCAACTTCACCATGCCTTCCTCCCAGGGAGCAACCACAGGCTACATGTATTTGCAGCCTCCAAACACTCCTCTCTTCTTCCAGGGAGTGACTGACCAGCTCATTCCTCCTCAGCCAGGCTTCCTCACTCAATAAAGGGATTGCTTAGCCACCTGATTCCCCTCAGCCTGACCGGTTAATTATCTCCCTTCTCAATCTGCATTAACCCTTTCAGGGCCAGTGTGGGGGGAACACCCCATTACATCCTCCATAAAGGGTCAACAAATTCAGCACATACCCTGCAGCAATAGATCAGTAGAGCTGACAGTCAAACAGTGCATTCATTTGGAAAGCTATTCTGCCTTAACATTGCTGAAATTATGCTTAAGGACGGAGGGGGGAGGAGAACAAATTGAAGCTGCTTCAGGAATCAGAGAGAGCAACTTCTCCTGACTGTGTCAATCCTTCTGTAGGAAGATGAGGGGCTGAAAAAGGTCTTGGGAAGTTCTTTCACTATACAAAAAATTTTATGGTTGAGGTTATTAGAAGTAACTATATCAAGAGCAACCTACCATATTTAGCAATGCTAACATAACCTGTCAGTTAGAGAGAACATCTATGAAGGAGTCTGAGTTTGTCATTCACTTCCTGAAACACACCACAGCCTCTGACCCACTTCTGTAACGCTGCATACATCCAAGAGCAGCTGCAACAGCATGATACATGCCTACGCTCCACCAGGCAGTCTGCCTATTGTGCTCCCCCTTCTCTTTGAGCCTCCTATCTCTGCCAGCATGAAGAACTCTCCACCTCCAGCCCTCTCAGTGTGTGACAATGGCTCTCAAAACGTGTGCCAAATGTCTGAAGTGTTTACAGATCCATGAATTTCTTTAAGACACAGCAGTTTATGTGGATTAAATATAACATTTATCCATACAACATATCTTCCCCTGGCATCCTTCCCCTGGATTGCTAGCACATCATGTGAGTTGCGATAAATGAAGTGGGGGGAGGGGGAGCTCCCTTTGATGGACACCCAGCCAGCCAGTTAGCTGTAAATCCCTCGTGGTTTACCTATAAAGGGTTAAAAAGTCCCCCAGGTAAAGAAAAAAAAAGTGGGCACCTGACCTAAAGAGCCAATGGGAAGGCTAGAACTTTTTAAATTGGGAAAGAAACTTTCCCTTTGGCTGTTGTTCTCTCTGGGCTGAAGAGACAGGCGGCAGGAATGCGGTGTAAAATTTGAACCAGATTTGAAAACCATCAGATCATATCTAGAACTACTTTTAACAACCTAAATATGTAAGTAAATTAGGTATGTTTAGGAAAATGCGATTAGGTTTATTTCTGTTCATTATTTAAGGCTTGTGGACTCCTCTGTGTTAACCCCAGATGCTTTCCTTTGCTTATAACCTTTAAGATAACCCCCAAGAAAGCTATTTTGGGTGCTTAATTGTTGGAATTGCTCTTTTAAAATCTAGCAAAAGCCTAAGTTCCAGATGTATTTTTTCCTTTTTGTTTTTAATAAAATTTACCTTTTTTTAAGGACAGGATTGGATTTTTGGTGTCCTAAGAGGTTTGTGCATATGCTGCTTGATAAGCTGGTAGCAACAGCAAATTTCCTTTGTTTTCTTTCTCAACTCTTCCCTGGGGGAGGAGTGTGAAAGGGCTTGAGGGTACCACACAGGGAGGAATTCCCAAGTGCTCCTTCCTGGGTCCAAGGGGTTTTTTTTGCATTTGGGTGATGGCAGAGTTTACCAAGCCAAGATCAGAGAAAAGCCGTAACCTTGGGAGTTTAATACAAGCCTGGAGTGGCAAGTATTAATTTTTAAAATCCTTGCGGGCCCCCACCTTCTGTACTCAAAGTGACAGAGTGGGGATTCCACCTTGACATGAGCCTAATGATTTTTGGCAATCTGCCAGAGGAGGGAGAAAAGGCGTTGAGGAGAAGAGGTTCATAACTGGCATTTGAGGACCACTAAACTGATTGGGGGTCATGGATGAGAGCTCTCATGGGGAACACAGAGCACTCTCTTATATGAGTGGGGTCTGAAGTAAATGATGAGGACAGTTGTTAGTGTGTGTAAAGTATTGTTGATGCTTAATACATTGACCCAGTGGAGGCTGTTAATTAGGGGATTATGGGGTTAAGACAAACCTATATAATCCTCTCCCTTGCTTTATTTCTTTAAACAGATTAAAAAACCATTGTGGCAGATGTCTCTCTCTTCTGCCTTCTTTCCATCAGCACAATGAAGAGTGTGGCAGGAAGCTAAAACATGCCAGCTTAACCTGACCTTTCGCCTAGTGTTGATGCAGGGTAACACCTTGTAGCCCAATTCATCTGATTGAGTTGTAATGTAGGCTTTCATGAAACTCATACTTTTGGATCCAGATCTCCAGAGTTCAACCTCAGCAGATGACTGAACTAGGGTATCGCATTCATGATCTAATGACTAGAGATGAAATAAATGAGCCACAGTGAGGCAGTGGCAGCTACACAATTAAGGTCAAGGAAAGTCTCCATCAGCACCTACAGAGGCTACTACTTGAAACAGTTTCACTTGTTGGATTATCTTTGTGGATTTGAGATCCGGGGTCCTTGGTTAAAACACAAGCCTCTATTGACAGAGATAAAGGACCACATGCACTAGCTCAAAGACTATTTGAAACTATCAGTGGCATATTCCCTACACAAGGGCAAAGTCAAACTGTATTTAGGTGGGTTCCAATTTCAATTTCTGAAGTCTTCCTTTGTCATAAGCACCTGATTGTCTGATACACGTAATCTTAAATCTTCTCTCATAGGAGTTATTTTGACACAATGGGAAAATTACAACATTTTCTCATCCTGATTCATGTCATCAGTAATTATGTCATTGTAACTTTTGCCTGCGACATTGTGAATGCATCTTGTCAATGTTTTTACATCATTATAAAGTAGTCATACAAAATATGTTGCAACTTTACCAAGCAAAATTAGAAGACTGGAAATTAATATATCCAAAAATGTCACTACAGGTAAGAAAGGCATGCAGGCAGGCCAGAATTTTGATTGTGAGATAGTAGCAATGTGAAAACCTAAGGAGGGTAACAACTTTTTCAAGTAGTGTAGGATTACATTATTAGGCAGTTTGTGAAATAAACGTTATGGTCACATGAAACACACACAGTTTAACAAAGCAGAAGCTAGACTACAGTTGTCACTAGTGCTGGATGAACCATTTCAGGCAAAATACATTAAATTATCCTGAATCTCTGAACTAAAGTGACGGTAAGTTTTGTTTGCATGGTTGAATAAGTCAGCTCCTCCTGCAATTATGAGACCTAGCAAGTGTCATGTAATAGTACAAAACTACAGAAAATGTCACTTTCTTCAAACATTGAACAAGGACCTTCATTAGAATAAGGAAAACAGTTAAAGTTTATTTTATATCTTCTGACTAGTACTTCCCCAAGCCCCTTTTGTTTTTATTTCTTGCACTGAGTAAAATCAATAGTACAAACATACTGACAATGTCCACAGCTTTCTTAAATTACTTCTTATAAAAGGATGTCCTTTAATTCACAATTTTTTTTCCAAACCAGCTAAAATAGCTGTAACTTTTTTTTTCTTTGTTTCCTGTTAATAATGTGGACAACTGCATGAGTAGAATCCATCTGAGATACATCTTTTATTTAATGAAAAACTCATACGTCTGGTATTCTTTCATTATTAGGGTTCATCAGCCCTAATCACTTTCAGTCCCAAAACCCCAAAGGCACAGGCTAACAAGAGTAAAAGAAGTTGCTTTGGGGAAAGTCCTTCTAGGAGAAAGTCTGATTGTCAATATTGAAAAGATAATCTAATAATCTATTATCCCACAGAGAGTTATATTTTAATTTAACTAGGCTAATTAGACATACAGCTCTAAGGATCTGCAAATACCTTTTAATGCTCTGGGTGGTAGAAATCTGACTGAAAATAAAACTACAACATTAGTTTGTAATCGAGTTAGATATTCTTTGTCTTCTAAATATTTAGTGATTTTTAAAAAATCACTTCCTTAGAGGAAGTTTCATCTTTTAGCACTCTAAAAAGGAGGTCACAATAAGTCTCTCATTAGATCTCTTAGAAAATAGTTTGATAGAATTGGAGAGTTTATCATAATTTTACTTATAAATATTATCAAAGATTAGGATGCTATGTATAAAATGCAGCAATGGGTTAAAAAAATGTGCTATTGAGAAGACAATAGTTCTCTGATGTGTAGACTGTCTAGGACACCTGCTCCTAAATATGCTCAGTGAAAATAGGGATTATAATTGTCATTTTCCATCTCTAGCTTGTTGGTTGTCCATTTAAATATCTTCAGGTAACATAAGTAAATTTATTCAATAAATGCTACCTATTTTGATCATCATTAATTTGTTATTAAAACTGTACAACTTATTAAATTGTTATAGAAAACTGTTCGAATTTATATATGGGTTGTTCATGGATTGTGGATACTGCATTTACTTGCTATTCCTTATTACCACTGTGTAATTGGTTATCGTCGTCACCTGGTACTGCTTCTGTCCCTGACCAGAAGTAACTGTAATAAAGGCTTGACCAAGTTATTGAGTCTCTCAGGAACAGGGGAGAAGACATTTTAAAAGTGAAACAAAGCTAGGCTAGCAGGATCAGATTTTTTTTAAAGAACATTTTAACCCTTTTTTTCTTTTCAAACTCTTGACTCAGACCTTGTCTGACCCATCACTACTACGAAATCATAACAGGCTGGTGTCAGATTTAAAATTAGGGTTTTTAAATCAGTCACACAGAGTAATTATGACAATGAATATACTGTCAGCTATGAATGCTGGTGCCAGATCCTTGTCTGATTGTAGGGGAGCATGGTGAATGAATATAGAAGGCCCAGAGAAATTTAGGCTATGCTTTTAGGGAAAAGGAGAAATGAGGTTTACACTGGAAGGGGCTGGAGTGGAAGAACAGAGGGGAGACCAATTGCACTATGACAAGTCACCTGTGGCATCAGAGAGGAGCTGTGCTTCCTTCTCCCCTCTCCTCACTAATCCACTGCAAGCCTATACAGCCCAAGCCTCACTACTCCTGTATGCTCCCCCAGCTCACAATTCTTCCTCTGCTCCCCTGTTTTATGCTCCCCAAGCCATGCTTAATGTATTTTCCCCTACATACCTACTCACTGCCACATCCCCTTTACAAACCCTGAGTTCTGAGCAGGGCTGCTGAGTCAGGTAGGTAAACTGATAGCAACATAAAACTCACCTAGAAATCTGTTATCTAGAGCCCAGGCACTCAGATATCACAGAATATGCTCCAAGGAGAAAGTCTGGGATACACACCTAAAGGCATTTATATCTGTCTTTTCCAAACAAGGAAATTCCACGAGAGAAGTAGATTGCATCATGGAATGGGACACCTAAATACTTTGAAAGAACCTGATTCAATACAGGGGGGAAAAACTCACACATACCCTATGAGCACACATCCCTAATTATCACCTACTGTCAGCAACCAACCCACAATGGATACTCTATATGGAGTATCGTCAAACAATCACAACACATACTCAATGGGAACCACACCCTGAAAGGTTTCAGAGTAATAGCCGTGTTAGTCTGTATCCGCAAAAAGGAACAGGAGTACTTGTGGCACCTTAGAGACTAACAAATTTATTGTAGCATAAGCTTTCGTGGGCTACAGCTCACTTCATCGGATGAGTAAGCTGTAGCCCACGAAAGCTTATGCTACAATAAATTTGTTAGTCTCTAAGGTGCCACAAGTACTCCTGTTCCTTTTTACACCCTGAAAGAAATCTTTCCCAACCCGCCCTCTTCAAACAACCTCCCAACCTTGCCAAGCTCATCATAAGACCATCAGAATGGCCATATTGGGTCAGACAAATGGTCCATCTAGCCCAGTATCCTATCTTCCAAAACTGGCCAATGCCAGTTGCTTCAGAGTGAATCAACAGAACAGCAATCATCAGGTGATCCATCCCTGTCATCCACTCCCAGCTTCTGGCAGTCAGAGGCTAGGGCACCCAGATCATGGGTTTGAGTCCCTGACCATTTTGGCTAATAGCCATTGATGGACCTATTGTCCATGAACTCATCCAATTATTTTTTGAACCATGTTAGAGTTTTGGCCTTCACAACATCCCTGGCAATGAGTTCTACAGATTGTGCATTGTGTGACAAAGTACGTCCTTTGGTTTAAACCTGCTGCCCATTAATTTAATTGGGTCACTCCTGATTCTCTTACTATGTGAAGGAGTAAATAATGCTTCTTTATTCACTTTCTCTACCCCATTCAACATTTTATAGACTTTTATCATATCCCCCTAGTCATCTCTTTTCTAAGCTGAATTGTCCCAGACTTTTTAAATCAGAAGAAGCAAGTTCCCAATAGACCAGGGCCCCCCAACTCCAAGTGGCACCATTCCCTGCAAGAACAACAGATGTAAGACCTGTAGAGACATACATTTCTACAGATTGTCAGAGCCAGAAGGGTAACCAGAAGTCACCTACTACAGGACAGGCCCAACAAAGAAAGTAACAGAATGCCACTAGCCATCACCTACATCCCTAACTAAAACCTCTGCAGAGCATCATCAAGGATCTACAACCTATCCTGAAGGATGATCCCTCACTCTCACAGACCTTGGGAGACAGACCAGTCCTCGCTTACAGACAGTCCCCAAACCTGAAGCAAATACTCACCAGCAACTACATACCACACAACAGAAACACTAACCAGGAACCAACCCCTGCAACAAACCCCGTTGCCAACTCTATCTGCATATCTATTCAAGGGACACCATCATAAGACCCAACCACATCAGCCACACCATCAAGGGCTCATTCACCTTCACATCTACCAATGTTATATGTGCCAGCAATGTCCCTCTGCCATGTACATTGGCCAAACCATACTGTCTCTACACAAAAGAATAAATGGACACAAATCAGACATCAAGATTGTAACATTCAAAAACCAGTAGGAGAGCACTTCAATCTCCCTGGAGACTCAATAACAGACTTAAAAGTCACCATTATTCAACAAAAAAACCCTTCAAAAACAGACTTCAACGAGAAACTGCAGAACTGGAATTAATTTGCAAACTTGACACCATCAAATTAGGCCTGATAAAGACTGGGAATGGGCTGGGTCACTACAAAAAATAATTTTCCCTCTGATACTCAGACCTTCTTGTCAACTGCTGGGAATGGGCCACATCCACTTTGATTGAATTGGCCTCATTAGACTGACCCCCACTTGGTAGGCAACTCCCATCTTTTCATGTGCTGTATATTTATACCTGCTACTGTATTTTCCACTCCATGCATCCAATGAAGTGGGTTATATCCCACAAAAGCTTATGCCCAAATAAATTTGTTAGTCTCTAAGGTGCCACAAGTACTCCTAGTTGTTTTTACCGATACAGACTAACATGGCTACCCCTCTGAAATTTCTACAAGAATCAGCACCCATACAACACACCTTTCAAGATTGATGGGTCCTACAAATAGCTTTCACAACATGTGGTGTACCTTATCCAGTGCACTAAATGCCCAACAACTATTTAGGTGAAACCAGACAGTCACTATTCTCTCAAATCAACTCACACAGGAAAATGATAACAAACACTGTGAGTGAACACTTATCACAAAAATGATCACTCCATATCTTACCTCTCAGTCATCCTCAAAAGGCACCTGCACAATGCCTTCAAAAGAGGAGTCTAGGTGCTTAAATTCAGAATCTTGCTAGACACTAAAAATCATAGTCTTAATAAAAGACATTGGATTTATGGTTTATTACAACAATCTGTAATCCACTACCTTCCCCTCCTTTTTTAATCCTATGCCTGCAGAGGTGTTNTTGGCATACCGTGTGTACCTTCAAATCAGCAGCACTGCTATGGGTACCCGTATGGCCCCACAGTATGCCAACATTTTTATGGCTGACTTAGAATGATAACAGACAAAAACACTGTGAGTGAATCCTATTCTTGTTGCGGATACAGACTAACACGGCTATTACTCTGAAACCTTAGAATGTGTGTTAACTACTTACGCTAAATAATCTGTTCCAGTTTGTTCTTAGCTGTGACACTCTGAGTACCTTTCTCAGACCTAAAGAAGAGCTCTGTGTAGCTTGAAAGCTTGTCTTTCACCAGTAGAAGTTCGTCCAATAAAATATATTATATCACCCATGTCTCAGAAACATAAAATGAAGATAACCAACTAATGAGTGTAGGCGCATTTTTTAATATAATATATATAACCTCCTGAATAAAAGGAACAACTTTTTATACCTTTCATTTTAAAATTTTCAATAGTCACTTATATCCAAAATATTGTCAGAATGTTTGTGTGGAGATGGGAGATAGGGGGATTTGAGTTTTGTGGGGACTGTGAGAGTTTAGTTAGGGAAACATGAAGAAGTGTAAAGGAAACAATGCAAATTAAAAAAAAAAAAGCTATAGAAATGTTTCCTTTGCAAAAGTCAGTAAATGCTTTACTAAAAATTGAGATAGAAAAATCAGTTGTGCCACACTTGAGACAGTTATTCAGTAAAGTGTGAAGCAGGGATTTTAATCTTGTTTTTAAAGGCACATCTTATTATAAACTTGACAGTGGAATCACAATTAATGCCTCCATAATACAATATTGCTTTGTAGATATATGTATAAACCTAAATGTAGGCGATTAGGACTAAATCCAAATTTCATATTATTATGAAGTGGTGATTTTAATTGTATTTTTAACTGAAATACTTTAAGGGCTTATTCATGTTATTATTATGACCTAAAATTTGCCATCCAGATATGGAGTGAAAGAAGAAAGGAAAAATATTTATCTATTACTCAAGTCTCTGAGCTTCTCTGAGGAAAATGAAAAAAGAAAGAACCACGTAAGATTACCTTCTTTGTCTCAGGAGAAAATATTGAAAAATCTTGTTTAAAAAAAATAGCTGAAGAAAGGACAGCCATGGCATCTGATAATCCTCATTCTCTGAGTCTTAAATATTAATATTAGTATTTACAATTTTTATTCCAATAACACAGAGAGGCCCCTACATATTTTTCAGATACAGGCTTGTCTTGTTGTTGGCATTACACTTGGCCATCCAAGTCAGTATTTTGTTGTATCATGTTGAACCCAACAAAAAAATAAGATTGCGAGGATATCAGCTTTTAATTTTGGTAATGTCTAGAGCTGGGTGCACAGTAGGGGAACAAGTATTTAACGGATATTTGCTAAATCTGAATCATGATTTCATATGATACCCCTTTTATTTACTTTTCATGAACATTCATGCCACTGTGTTTTGTTTAGTCAAATGTTTGGGAATGAGCTTTCATTTCTATGGGTATTGAGGATACAAATTAGTATATTTGAACAAAAGGTGTGTGCATTATATAATCCAAACAGAAAACAAAAAACATGTCATGTAACTCAACTGGCTACTCACACAGCTCAATTAACAAATTCTGAATATCACTTAGGGCCCCAATTTAGCAAAACACTTAGGCATGTTCTTACCGCTATTGATTTTAAAGTTAAGCACGTGCTTAAGCATTTAATGATAGGGATAAGTTAAGGAATATTCTTATTTGAAGTTAAGCATGCACTTAAGTGTTTTACTGAATAGGGACCCAGGAACAGTTTGAAAACAATTAATTGGCTCATATATATGTTTATAAAAACTATTTGTAAAAATTACAAATAAACTCATTTCTACATATAATGACCTGCTTCTAGACAGCTTGTAAACAAAACAAAAAGGGCCAAATCTGAAATAGTTATATCAGCTCTACTGCTGACCATTTCCCATGTCAAGAAATGTTAAGTCTCCTCTTCTGGATGACAGCAGCCACTTCTGAAACTGATGTCCTCTGCTACACAATAAATCAGGAAGCAGATGGTGACCACGCAGTGAGTGCTTGTCACTCTAGCCATTAGAATCACCTTCAACCATGAAATAAAGCACATATGCTCTTTACCTGATCACCACTGCTCAGGAAACATGAGTTCAAATAGTGCTTTTGCAACTGTGTCTTTCATGCCAAACATGGATGCTAAGCCACTCAGCTGTCCTCCTTATGCAATAAAAAACCTGAGTTATAGGATATCTTTAATCTGAAACTTTAAAAATATCTTCAAGTTGGAAGTAACTGATGACATTTTTCAAAATTTAGCAAAAAAGAAAGTGGAGATATTAGATGAAAACATACCATGAGGAGGAAAGAATGGACATGAGTGATGATTAATATGCTGTTGAGGCATTGTAAGTAAATGAACTGTCTAATGCCCAGCAACTGAAGCAGTGAAAATAATAGTATAAAAGCATAGCAAATTTTATAGGTGTAATTGAAATTCTGAAAATCATCACTTTTCTATTAAGAAGACTCTCATTATGACTGCACGGCAGACATTTTTCAAGTGCTGTTTAATCTTGCTATTTTTATTAGGTGTCCCTTAACATAATATTATGTTATAAAAGTCCATTTTCTCCTTTTATTTTCCAAGGTGTGGGAATATACTTTGACATATTCATCATAGCTTTGATTTCACATTATAGCTTAGGTTTAATTCTCAGTTTTATTCTACATTGTGGCTGTTTAGTCTCTTTCGGTGAAATTCATTCCTTTTACCATCTGAATAAATGGGTCTTATGCAGTGAATTAAAAAAAGATTTGGAGGCTAAGCAAGGTGCTGCTCTCTCTAAAATACTATTGCTTGTGGTCTTTATGCAATGGACAATGGCTGAGTGACAAGGAGCACAGAAGCCACCATGGCTGGAGAAGTTGTGTGGCACAGATTCAATTGGGGAGAAGGAAGAGAAATAGGAGAGAGACTCTCAGAAGTAAGATGCCACCTAAGGATGTCAGAAGGATTGGGAAAAGTCCTACTGTTCTCTCCTTGAACAGACCAGAGGTGGTCTGTTGAGGGAGAGGTTGTTGTTGTTGGGGAGAGGCTTGCAGGGTCTCCTATGGGTCTGTATTTTTCAGATAAGCATTCAAATTGTCTTGCATCCTCCTACCTCATCCTCTTGTTTTCATATTTATGATTACAAGTATAGGAGTGCATTTTATTTTGATTTTTTAAATTTGAAATGTGTTTCCTCTCAATAAAAGCCTCTTTCTTTGTCTTCTAACTAAAACTCACAACACTTAACAATATGGATATTTTCAGTTCCATCAAACTAGTAAACTTCTGTGAACCCAAACTTTGGTTATTGATTCTTTGTAGGATTTGAATATAAGGTGACAGGACATCATCTAGTGTAGATCAGTGTAACTTCATTGACATCAATACAGCAATGTTGATTTACACTAGTTTGAGGATCTGGCACACCAAATCCATATTCATTCAATCCCCAAAACTTTTCAAACTTCTCGGCCTTTTAAGCACGTAAACCAGTTCTGACAATAATAATAATAATAATAATAATAATAAAAGAAAAATTGAACCAAATTTGGAAAGGTTCACAAAACTCTAATCTATAATCTACGTGCTTGAAGTAATACCAAAGGATGAGCACCACGGGGGCTACACAACAAATGTCTGGTCAGTTTCATCACTGCCATTTAGTGATGGGCAGAATGAAACAGAAAAGAATCATAGCAATTTCAGCCTGCTACCGCCTACCATGCTGGGGATCCCAGGAAGCATATTTAATTTTGGAAACAGCACATTTGGTGCTTCTTAAATGAAATATTACAGAATTTCAGTTTCCACAGAAATTTTTAAGGTTTGGGCTTTTTATCCCAATTCAGGACAACAAATATTTCTGAAAGCTCATTTTTTTTAAGATAAAATTCAGCTTCCCAGCCATCTGTAAACATAAGCTACATCAGCTGACTCATTTGCTAACTTTTTTGTCACTCATTAGAGGAAAAGAGTACACTTAATTCTCAGGCAATAACTTTCTTATTCCCTCAATCTGATTTAGGAGAAAAACTGTTTACATAGAAGCAGGTGCATGGCAAATCAAAAAACTGCGTTGACTATTCCAGAGTTGCAAAGTGAGCTATAGCTGCTACAGCTGCTCTGGGGAAGTTCCTAATTCAGAAACTTCCATTAGAACATTAGGGACTTTTGCTACTGTTCTTGAAAAGAAGGATCCCAACTGTTTTCAAAAGATTCCCTGCAATGACATGCATCACAAACTTACTGTTCTGAGTCTATTCACAGTTTTAGAAATTCATCTTGACAAGGTAGAATTTCTGAGAATGTAAATGTTTATCTTGATCAATAACAATACTTGCATGGCCATTATGTTCTTATCATTTTTGTGGTCTGGGGACCGACACTGGGAAAAGAGTGCCTGGAACAATACAGGAACACCACACAGACCTGAGGATGCATCATAGTGTAACTCGGTAATGCAACTACACATTAGGATTCACATTCAAAAGACAAAACTCTGAGCTATGCAGAGCTGAAGTATGGAATATTACAGGAGGAACTGAGAATCCCATAAGCAGAGCATCAGATCCAAAAATCCATTTTCACAGTGACATTCATCTCTAGGTATAGGAGACTTGCAAGGGCCTCAAACAGAGAAAAAAATATGATGTTTTTGGTATGAGGAGAGAGAGAGGTTCAGAGGAGGCATGCAGAGGGAATCCATAATACCAGCATATGGCAGGTCTAGACTCTGCACCAGTTCCTCATAAGTCTGTGTTAAGGTAATGTGGGGAGAAGGGGTATAGCAACTTTGCTAATTTCATACATAAAGGAGCAGTTTTCTCACTACCTTGATGGCTGGCTATATTCACACCAGCTATAAAGCAAGGAGGTTTTCATTTTTAGAACAAGATGGAATAAGTGAGACTGGCATCAGGTTCATATGAAGAGGATGGATAGTGATAGCCACCAGGCGGGGGCAGGAGAGCATAAGGAGTGAAGAAACTAGCATCTCATCTAAGCAATTTGACATACATATTCATATTAGCAACAGTTGCCATATATCTATAGGCTAAACAAGCAAAGAAAATAGATCATAAAATGAGAGAGACATTTCTGAAGAGAGAGAGAGAGAGAATCTCTACATATACTTAATGAGTTACTTTTAAGCTTTAACAAAGACATTCACAAGAAATAACTTGAATTTTCTTGCAACTGGATTATATTTTCATACTATTAAGTTTTGCACAAATTTAATATGCTATTAATTTTTCAAATATCTAAATAGAAGTCAGTTGATGACCTATGGTGGATATGCATAAAATTAAATTGCAACTGTACCTTTTGAAAAGTGTTGTATGCATAGCTGTTATTTCGCTGCCCTCTCACGCTCCAGTATGCTGCATCTTACAGCATCTGCCTGTCTGACACAATCTAATTTAAGTAGACATCTAGTGATGCAATATTACATATTGTGGAAAATTAAGCCATTTCAAATATGAGCTTCTCTGACATCCACGTATTTTGAAATCTGTGCATCTCAGATAAAAGACTAGGGAAAAGTTCAGGTAATGCCATCTGTAGGCATACCACCCAAAATACACCAATTAAAAAAAAGTCCCGAAATCACAGAATAAATATTACTATTTTGCATATACAAAAAAGGCATGAAATATTCACATTATTTGGGAAACCATATTCATTAGAAGAATATACAGTAGAGTGATTTTTTCAGTTGCTCTATGAAGAAACCCACATTCAAATGGAGTCCTATAAGTGGAGTGGCTGCAGACTGGTCATTAGAAAGCTAAATGAATATTATTTTACAATTATATATAGATTTAGGTATATATTTAGAATATTTAATAAATATTTCCTATACTTATAAAAGGTTCTAGAAACTTTCTCAATGATTGCTGCTATTTTACAGAATAAAATCAAAGATGGCATGCACAGGAAACCTAGAAAAAACACAAGAAGCACTGACGGGTGCACAGATATGCAGAAGAACAGTGTGTAGTTTCCTTGATAGATTGCCTGGAGAAATTGCTGTTGGAAGAGAACATCTTGGGGGATAAAGAAACAGGGCTAATAGTAATGAAGATACAGCAGTGCTGGACAGATAGTAATACGTTTGCATACATCTGGGTAACTACTTCATGCTATGACAAGAAGAAAAGGGATGCTGATCGCCCACATGTTCCGACTCCTAGCTGCTAAGTGGTTGGGGAGAGAATGCCTATCTGATGCAACACAGGTTTCTTACATGTTTCCTGTGTGCGCCTATTTCACCTGTACAAGTTCTCTGAGGACTAGAGGCTCAATCATCATTGTGCTTAGGCCCAACTGGATCAGCAAAATAATGACTTTCCTTTTCTTTAATCAGTTTTCATTTTCATGTTTGCAAATAGTTGTTTGTTAAAATATATATTCTAACATTTTTGCAGCTGGATGAAAGAAAGAGAAACTCTTCAATTTGATTGCAACTTTTCATGTGAATTACTAATTTTTTTAGGGATTTATTGAAGTAACTGCAATAGAATCAATTCTCTCATGGATGCAACTCTGCTGTATGCATACCCTACATATATATATCACACTACAATGTAGAAGAAACTAAAAATCTATGGATAGTCTGGAAAAAAATATATATCACATTTACTTCTGTCATATTTTTGTCCCTTTTGTGTTTACTTATCCCAAGCATTTCAGCTCCTCAGGGCATAAACTATGTTTTTTTGTTGTGTTTTTACCGAGCATAGCAGAAGAGGGTCCTAGTCTATGACTGGGGTCCCAAAGCACTATTGCAATACAATAAATGATGATAATGAATTATTGAGTTTTACAGGTATGATTGGTTGCAGAAATCAAATTATGAATTCACAGCCAAGAGTTTTCACACAACGTGTTTTTATGCTCATCCACTCTGAGAAAAGAAACATCATATGATTTTATCTGGTTAAACACTTAACCAACAGTTTGAATAGGATCAAATACTTGCAGAAATCTGTTTGGGATTAATTCATACAGTTAAAATTAAAAGTGAGGTTAAAAAAATCAAATAATAAATTTAGGGGAAATTGCAATCTGTTCATGATATTTCAGAAGAAGAAAAATAAACTTAATACACTGAATAAATCATTCATTATGAATTATTCATCCCAGTTTGGTACATATAGTGAAATGTGCACATCTCTAAATTTGAAAATTCATCATGTAGTTCTTTCATGGAGACTCCTTGAATACTTAAATCTTTCTTTGCCCATTTCTTTTTCAGAAAGTGGACTAATGTAAAAGGCTCTTCATGTACAGTATCTGCTTTCAGAGAATGCAAATAAAACACCAAGCTGGCCTGTGTCAGCTGACTCACCTGGGGGAGGTGGGGAAGAGGTATACAATTTCAATGTAGGTGCCCAGGCTCCCATGAGGTTCCACAGCCCAGGCTCCAGCCCAAGCCTGAATGTTTACTCCTCAGTTTTACAGCCCCCCCAGTCTAAATCCCGGAAGCCTGAGTCAGCTGACAAAGGCCAGCTGTGGGTGTTCTATTGCAGTGTAGACATATGCTAAGAACAAAAATTCATGTAGATTTTCATGTTCAGAAAGCCTGGAAGAAACATAGGAAGCACTTGCCTGTGTGTACAGATCTGCAGAAGGACTGATTATACTTTTCTTGATAGACTAAATAGAGGAACTTTTTTCATAGATGGAAGACAACATCTCAGGGGACAACTCTCTCCCTAGATCCATTTAAGTCAATGCGAGTTTTCCCATTGGTTTGAATGCATCAGGACCAAGCATATGATCCTTCCTCACTCGTGTCAGCTCTTTACTGTGCCAGTATAAAGTGGTTATAGATGTACTTTTTAACTACCTGTGCATTTATTTGCTATAAATAACGTCAGAGCTAACAAAAATTCTGCAAATTTTTCTAATATTAAATCTGCACTTTAAGAGAAAATGATCATGGAACATATATAAAATAAGCACAAAGTCTTTTTTTCCCAACAGCAAAAGTAGATATTCTTTTGTTAAAGCTAGATAAGTGTTGTAGGGAACATGAGGCAGATTTGAGTTTGCACCTGGATAACTTCATTTGGTCAAACGTTAAATGAAGGTTAGAATAAATAAGCAAGGCTACTTTAACTGAAAGGGTGCTGGAGTAGGCCATGCACTCACCGAAGCTTGTCTCCCTTCAATCCCCCGGGGCTCCTTTTCTCTTGTCATGCTTACTATCACAATGGATATGAAAGGGTAATTATTTAGGTAATTTAGAATGGGACGCTAAATGGAAGTCTGTTGGGAACTTTTTCTCTCATGGGCCTCTCAGATTTCCTGCGTACAAGGACATCTTGTGGTCACCAGCAGTTTTTTGCAACAGAATAGCCTTCTCAGGCTGGAATCTACGATGACCTATAGCCAACATGTTGGAATATCTAATTGGACAAAGGTGGTACTTGAGGTGGAGCTAAGGGACACAGAACCCTACAAAAGATAAACCATGCGGAAGGAAAGGAGACGATTTTCTATCCCAACTAATTACACCTGAAGTTCTCCTCCCTTTGGAGTGGCCATCCAGAAAAGAAGAAGTCACAAATTCTGAGTATCAGCTAAGCCAACTCTGAAGAGAGGGAAAAGATGAACTATCTCCACACATGCAAAATGAGCTCAAGTTATTTACACCACCAGATTTTTTTAGACCATTAAATAAGACCATTCATACAACTTAGATACTGCAAAGCCTTGTCTATACTTGCAGCGGTGCCTAGAGTAAGTGTAGTTATGTGCAGCAGTGAAAGGCAGGCTGCATCTGTGGTGTGTAGCTACACGCAGCACTGAAAGGTTCTGGCAGGGGAAAGCAATAAGGGAAAGGCTCTGGCACTGCTAATGTGGGAGGCACTGCTTGTGTTTGTAGAGAGCTGTGTAGGGTATACATGCAAGGGACTATACTTTACTTGCCTAAGCAGTCCCTCACCATCTATACTTCTATTTATACCTATGCTAAATGGGTATGCAGTGTCTCTAAGAGTAGACTTACCCTAAGATGATGATGATGATGTGAGAGTGGTTTTGTATGGATTTCTCCCACATTCCATTAGAGCACCTATGCATCACTAACTGTTTTCACTTATAGATACTAAAGAACCCCAAATCTGTTATTTAATTAGCAGGGAATTTATTGGGGGGGGGGGTAAAAGCTTGTCATTGCAAAGCTGCTAAATTCCCAATTTAAGAATTATTTCTGCATCTGTATAAAAGTGCAAGAAAGAATTAATATGGGAAGGGGGAATAAACTAAGTAAATAGAGTCTAACAAATGTTGCACGTTCAGAGAAACTTAAGGGGGAACAATCCAATTGGCAAGCTAGTACTTTGTTAAAACAATGGCAAGTGTCAGCTTCTGCTTTTAACACACTTTTAGCCCAACTGATTAGATTAAAAGAAAGGCATTCCTTCCTTAACTTTCCCGTGAAGTATCAAAGTAATTCTTGTGTTAGCCTTATATAATGATGTAATTACTCATTGTAATAATTGGCAAGCCAGATCAGCTGAACCATTGATCTATTGATTGAATTTCAATTGTAACCTTAATTTGTGTTATATTTTATTAGTTTAGGGAAATTAGAAGTAAATGAGTTAGTGACATATTTGCTTAGTTTCATATTTGTTTGCCTATTCTTTTAATAAATCTATGAAAGGACAATAGACTGATTCCTGTCTCAAAACTTCAACATGGAAATGGTAAACAAATTTAATGGTAAACCAAAACGTTAAATAGCTCCTGGACCCATATTTTATTATTTGACTAAAATCCTATTACCACTACAGTGTTATTTTGTTATCTGTGGGGGCGAGAGGGGTGGGGTAAAAGAAAAATGGACTTATTTTCCTTTAGCATTTTAACCATCAGTATTAAATCAAATGGAACATATTCAATGATTAAAATGATCACAAAAGGCAGACAATAGCTTTCCTCTGATTGCCTGCCTCAGCTGGGTAGCACTGCAAAAGTTATAAAAGTCATTTGTATCAACTCATTACCATGTCACCTCATTTCATGCCCATGCTAGATAAGTAGCAATAAGCTCTGGGTTAGCATAGTCCACACTGTCACCGTTAGTACGAATTGTAATAGCACCCAGCTGTCAAAGATTACCCTAGACAGTTATTGAGATTTAGGAGGGACAGTCTTCTTCTGATTTAGCACTCATTCCTTAGAATGTTCTCTCATTTATTCTAGAACAGAAATATAAAGCTAATTTTATGAATAGTACTCATGAATTATTTTCTTCATGTAGGATACCATAATGCTCCCAGTAGAATGTTCTTCTTGCACTTTAATTCAAGGTAATGATGTTGTTGCATCTTATGCTGGCACTTAAAATGCAGTTTAATGCCACATCGACAGTCAGAACTCCTGTGTGATTTCCAAAGGCATTAAATTATCTGAAAACCCGAGCTGAGAAATGAGCAGCTTTGATGTATTAAAACTTTTCTCCCCCACAGCCCCCAGGGTTACTAGATGAACAAGGCATTAGCCTTCTTAGTATATATATGAGAAAATCCATTTGCACAGTTTGATAAGAGGTATGAGAAGGTACACCTATGGGTGCACCTCTATAGTAACTTCATGCCTTTTTAAAAATATGCCTCCATAATCACCTATATAAATTGAAAATAAATTTCCCTTATTTGCAGCTAGTGACACTGATAAGATGCAATTAGTATGGCTTTTTTCTTTTGTTTTGCTTTACATTAATCTACCCGTGATTAATATTCCATGAAATTTACCATGCGACTGATTTGTAGATTCCAAGGACAGAAAGGATCTTTTGATGATCTAGTCTGACCTCCTGAATAACACGGGACATAGTACCTCCCCCAAAATAATTAACAGAGTATATATTATAGACAAAAAAATCTAATCTTGATTTAAATATTGTCAGTAGAAAATCCACCATGATCCTTGGTAAATTGTTCCAATGGTTAAGTACTAATTTAATGCATATTCAAGCCAATGGGAGTCTTTCCACTGATTTCAGTGTGCCTTGTATGAGGTCCCATATTAAGCCAAATCCTAAATTCCCTTATTCATTTAGTTTTTTCCCTTAGACCTTATTCATCCAAAAGTCCCTATGACTTTGCATGGAATTTTGCCTGAACAGGGGACTGAATAAAAACTGAGCATTAACCTCAATTCTAGACCCCAAACTGTGGCCAACATATGCCTGGTGCATCTGGGCTATGACAAGAGAGAGGAGTAGAAATATGGGGGCAAAGATGACTGTAAACCATGTTTGCAACATCCTAACCCAGGGGCTCCCCAAAGGTGTATCATGCCATTGGTGTAACTTAGAGCTCCTTCAATGGGACTGGAGTAAAAATAAAGATAGAAGTCAATCATGTATTTATCCATATATTCATTTCTAGTGGGGCAGAGGGGGTTGGTGGCAGAATGCTTCTCAGGCCTGGGGGGAAAAGTTAAATGCAGACTGGATTCTGTTTTCAATTACTCCAGTGAAATCATAATGTGGTTCTAAATAATAAATGGGCATGGAGCCTTTGATTTTGTGAAAAATGAATAGTATTCAACCTAGAATTTTGTATGAATTTCCCTAATACTTTCCAATTTTGTGACAAAAGGGAGGGTCTACTTTGCTTTACTCTGGAGAAATTTAGGCAATATGTTATGCCTGTCTTTCTGGAACTAAATTAAATATTTTTGGTGCTAGAGGAATTATTATTTAGAGTTCTCTTATTACCACACAATTCACCAGTCAGTTCACATAATTTATTTACCAGAACAAAGCATATACTTTAGCAAATGGTTGATTTAGGACCATTTTATTTCACGTTGTTATTGAACATAACAGTAATATGGCTTCAAATGTAATCCCATGCTTTTATCACATAATAAAAAGTTATAATATATTAATCATGCTTTGATGATGTCCTAAATAACTATGTCATTTATTTAGAAGGGAGTAGCCTGCAATACCCCTTTAGGAGATAGCCAGGTCTGATGGTGGTCACATGAGAGGTCTGTGTCATGGTTCCACCTACTCCCTTCCTGGTGAGAAGATCACAGAATCATAGCCCTGGTCTACACTACAAGGTTAGGTCGAATTTAGCCGCATTAGATGGATTTTATAACGAATGCGTCTACACAAGCAACCCCGTTCCATCGACCTAAAGGGCTCTTAAAATCGACTTCTGTACTCCTCCCTGGTGAGGGGAGTAGCACTAAAATCGACCTTCCTGGGTCGAATTTGGGGTAGTGTGGACACAAATCGATGTTTTTGACCTCCGGGAGCTATCCCAGAGTGCTCCAATGTGACCGCTCTGGACAGCACTTTCAACTCTGATGCACTAGCCAGGTACACAGGAAAAGCCCTGGGAACTTTTGAATTCCATTTCCAGTTTGGTCAGCGGGGCGAGCTCAGGTGACCATGCAGTTCCCCCAGAATCGCAAATGAGCTCCAGCATGGAGCGAACGGGAGATACTGGAGCTGATTGCTGTATGGGGAGAAGAATCTGTGCAGGCAGAACTCCGATTAAAAAAGAAGAAATAACAAAATCGCACAGGGAATGATGGACGGGCTACAACAGGGACACGCAGCAGTGCCGCATGAAAGTCAAGGAGCTCAGGCAAGCCTACCAAAAGACAAAGGAGTCAAATGGTTGCTCTGGGTCAGAGCCCCATACATGCCGCATCTATGATCAGCTGCATGGCATTCTTTGGGGGGACCCTACCACTATCCCACCACTGTCCGTGGACACTTGAAAGGGGGGAGTCTCATGCAACATGGAGGAGGATTTTGTGGATGAGGAAGAGGAGGAGGAGAACGTGCAGCAGGCAAGCGGTGAATCCGTTCTCCCCAGCAGCCAGGACCTTTTCTTCATCCTGGAGCCAATACCCTCCCAAGCAAGATCCCCGACCCTGAAGGCGGAGAAGGCACCTCTGGTGAGTGCACATTTGTAACTACAGTACAGGGTTTAAAAGCAATAGTGTTTAATGTTTGATTTGCCCTGAAGGCTTGGGATGCATTCGCAGCCAGTACAGCTACCGGAAAAGTCTGTTAACGTGTCTGGGGATGGAGCGGGAATCCTCCAGGGACATCTCCATGAAGCACTCTTGGAGGTACTCTGAAAGCCTTTGCAGAAGGTTTCTGAAGAGGGCTGCCTTATTTCATCCTCCACGGTAGGACACTTTACCATGCCAAGCCAGTAGCAAGCAGTCTGGAATCATTGCAGCACAAAGCATGGCAGCGAATGGTCCTGGGTTTTGGTTGCATTCAAGCAACATTCGATCTATATCTGTCTGTGTTAGCCTCAGGAGAGTGATATCATTTATGGTCACCTGGTTGAAATAGGGGAATTTTTGTAAGGGAACAGTAAAAGAACACCATTCATGCTGGGCTGTTTGCGCTTGGCTAAAAGGGATCATCCCTGAGAATAGCCACACGGCGGGGGGAGGGTGAAGGGATCGTCCCAAATAGCCACGCGGAGGGGTAGGGGGAGATGTGTGCTGCACATCCACCCGAAAACTGCAGCCCCTCCTTTTAAATGGCAAACCCAACCGGTATTGCTTGCTATGGGAAAGTAGGGCGCTTCAGTTTGAAAACATTCCCACATGTTATGAAGGCATTAGAAGCCAAACCTGGATACCCTTTGGCTTACCTTGGCTGCCTGGAAACCGAATGCTGTTGCCCAGCCATGTGTGATGTGTCACCATACCGGCAGGCGCTCAATATAAAAGGCAAAATGCAACCTTTTACCTAAAGCACATGTGCTGTCTGCTGTGAATTGCTTGATTCACGGTGAGTCTCCTTTTTGTTCTCAGAAACGTATCATCTTAAATTTTACTCTCCCTTTATATCCCCCCACAGGTGCAAATGTTTCTATGCTCCCCCTATCATCGCTGTCCCTGAGGTTATCGCAGATTAGAAGGCAGAAAAAAATGCACTCACGATGACATGTTTTCCGCGCTCATGCAGTCCTCCTGCACTGATAGGGCACAGCTGAATGCATGGAGGCATTCTGTGGCAGAGTCCAGGAAAGTATTAAGTGAGCGTGATGAGAAGAGGCAGGATGCAATGCTGAGGCTAATGGGGGAGCAAATGGACATGCTCGGGCGTCTGGTGGAGCTGCAGGAAAGCCAACAAGAGTACAGACCGCTGCTGCATCCACTGTACAACCACCTGCCCTCCTCCACAAGTTCCATATCCTCCTCACCAAGAATGCAGGGTGGGGGAGGGGGGAGGCTCTCGGCAGCCAGCCACTCCACTCCAAAGGATGGCCCAAGCAACAGAAGGCTGTCATTCAAACAGTTTTGATTTGTAGTGTGGCTACAATGAGCAATGTGGTCTTGTCCTTCCCTCCTCCCCTCCCCTCCCCACCTGGGCTACCTTATCAGTTATCTCCTTTTTTTTTTTTAATTAAAAAAGAAAGAATGCATGGTTTCAAAACAATAGTGACTTTATTTCCTTTGCCAGATGTGATCGAAGGGGGGAGGGTGGTTGGCTTACAGGGAATTAAAATCAACAAAGGGGGCGGGTTTGCATCAAGGAGAAACATACACAACTGTCACACTGTAGCCTGGCCAGTCATGAAACTGGTTTTCAAAGTCTCTCTGATGTGCAGCGCGCCTACCTGTGCTCTTCTAATCAGCTCCTGGTGTCTGGCTGTTCAAAATTGGCCACCAGGTGATTTGCCTCAACCTCCCACCCCGCCATAAACATCTCCCCCTTACTCTCACAGATATTATGGAGCACACTGCAAGCAGTAATAACAATGGGAATATTGGTTGTGCTGAGGTCTAACCTAGTCAGCAAACAGCGCCAGCGAGCTTTTAAACATCCAAAGGCACATTCTACCACCATTCTGATCTTGCTCAGACTATAGTCGAACTGCTCCTTACTACTGTCCAAGCTGCCTGTGTATGGCTTCATGAGCCATGGGAGCAAGGGGTAGGCTGGGTCTCCAAGGATAACTATTGGCATTTCAACATCCCCAACAGTAATTTTCTGGTCCAGGAAGTAAGTCCTTTCTTGCAACTGCTCAAACAGCCTGGAGTTCCTAAAGATGCGAGCATCATGCACCTTTCCCGGCCATCCCACGTTGATGTCGGTGAAACGTCCCTTGTGATCCACCAGTGCTTGCAGCACCATTGAGAAGTACCCCTTGCGGTTTATGTACTGGTTGGCAAGGTGGTCCAGTGCCAAAATAGGGATATGCATTCCATCTATCGCCCCACCACAGTTAGGGAAACCCATTGCAGCAAAGCCATCCACTATTACCTGCACATTTCCCAGAGGGACTGGTGGATTTAAATCAGGGAGTTTTAAGTTCTCACAGTCTCTGAGAAAATCCACAGGAAGCAATGGAATGTGGGCCAACTATAATGCATGGCTGGCTTCATGTGCATTCATGATGCAGGTGCAAGTACGTATGATTGCCTCAGCATAGACTGCAGACTGATTACAGTGCTTTCTGCTGTATATTGATGCATGCTCAGCTAGGACTCTGCTGATGCACAAGAGTACATTACAGCAGTCAGTCATCTCTCACAGGAGTGACAGTAGCTGTAGGATAAGAAATCCTAACCAACTCGTTTGAAATTCAGTGGAACAAGCATATTTGCCTTCTCTCTATTCTTCTTTACATTGTCACCTCTATCACCCCATCAAAAAAGTTTTTTATCTGGAAAGTTCACATTCCAGTGAAAAATTATTTGCCTTTATTCAGACTGCAGAATCTTAGTCTCTGAGTAACCCTATTTAAAATAACTGGACTCCTAACAAAATAGGTACTATTCAGTATTAGTAAGAAGGGCAGAAGCTGTTCCAATATAATGAGTAACTGTTTCCTCAAATAATTTAATGTAAGACAGAAATTGTTACCGGTTCAAGCAAAGACTTGACTACACAGAAAAGATAATAATAATCATCTGTAAAACATAGCTGGAAACACATTTTCTAATACAAAAGAGTCAAGAGATCCTAGCTTATGTAAAACAAATTGGAACTATGCTTCAGTAGCACATTTCAGCTACCACTAGCATATTATGGGCCAGATTGTGACCTTTATTACATGGCTTTACTTTTGGAGTGAAAGGGAGAAAGGAGACAAAGGGAGTAAGGAGCCATCGCCGGGGGGAGGGATAGCTCAGTGGTTTGAGCATTGGCCTGCTAAACCCAGGGTTGTGAGTTCAATCCTTGAGGGGGCCACTTAGGGATCTGGGGCAAAAATTGGTCCTGCTAGTGAAGGCAGGGGGCTGGACTCGATGACCTTTCGAGGTCCCTTCCAGTTCTAGGAGATTGGTATATCTCCAATTATTATTATTATTAATTGTATCACCCATGTAGGAGCTGTCCAGAGTTTCATCCTGATCTTGAGGATACCAAGATACTTCCCTTCCCCTCCCACCCAAGATCTCAATAGAAAGGAGGTGAGGAACCATCAGAATCATGCTTCTGCTCTCCCTGCATCCCATGCACCCGCCAGCAGAAGTGGCTGGCTTCATGGGGAACGGCTGGGTGGGGGAAAAGAGGGAAATTCTGCACCAAGTACCACTAGGAAGATTCAGGAGATGTGGGCTAGATCTTTAGCTGGTGCAAACTGGTGTAGTTCCAGTGAAATCAATGGATCTCTATGCCAAATCACACCACATGATGATCTGAGCCTTTATATCTTTCATGACTCCTGATGCACCCTCTTGGGTGGATGGAGCCACACTACCCATAATGTGAGGCTATAGTAAAATGCTATCCCCGCCCCCCCCCCCGTGCCCCCCGCCAAAAAAAAGTCCTACTTCTGATTTAATCATTTCCCTTTAGTGAAAGGAAAGGCGTGGCTTATGCAACCTCTTATTTTGAAAACAAAGGTGCAGAGACATTCTATGGGGATGTTGTGAGGGGCTTTCCAGGGGAAAAATTGCATTCTTTTGGACATATGACCCAGGTCTGTTTAGGATTGGCCATTGTGGTCAGGAAGGAATAAAAGGAAGGTAAAGAGGCAGTATTAAAAATAAAATAAAATAAAAACAAAATCTAACAAAACCTATGGACCCATGATGTGGGATAAATGTTTGAGAGTTGTTGAAGACCTGGCTGGCTATTGATGGCTTCAGGGAACACATACAAAAGCAATACAAAGAGACACAGAAGCACTCTCAACTTCTGGCCATCTTCTGTCAGTCAAAAACATTAACTTCCTCTGTTAATCATTTTTATTCACTCTGCAAGTATAGATGTCACTAAAATCAATACAGAACTGTCTATACTTCAGAGCACCGAGAAGGTTAAAGAAGCTGAAAGTAGTGAGCCTTGGTATGCAGCAAACCCATTTTGTTCCTGAAAACTTTGCCTTTAGTAGAACATGTTTTAAATAACTGGATTAATGTGGTTGTTCCTTTCTATGTAAATCACAATTACATATCTCTGTGCATGACTCTTAGTAACATAACTAAAAGGTATGGTTTGTAAGCAATTTATGCATCCTAAAGAATAAACACTTCAGATTTTGTCCCATCAGCACTCACTGTGTTCGTAACTGTCTTAAAAGATAAAACAAAGGTAGCAGCTGATTTACATTCAAGGGTACACCATTAAGTGTTTCAATATTGTGATTCAGAAAGATTAGCCTGTATAAAAAATGCATAAAAAATAGTTTAAGTATTTTGCACAAAAGACCTCTTTCCTGACTATAGTTCTTTGAGATGCAGAATATAGCAGCCATTCTGAGGCAAGGAAGCTAGAGTGAACATCTCTATCAACATGTTCAAAGAGCTTAGCATTACTTACTCATAAGCTAAGGTAATCTCCCTCAAACATTCTGGCAAGGCCTATGTTGGTCTTAACACCAAATGAACCTTGAAAAAATCCAATTATTTATTTATAGAACCTCCAACATGTGTCAATCAAAGTAAAGGATAAATGCGGAATACTAACTCCAGGAGCTTTTGGCAGGCAACGTCTCTGAACTTCATAACCCTTTCATATAAAGAGTTAGAATATAACTAAAAAATCCAGTTACCTACTTCCTGCTTATTAGCACTTCCAACCAAATGTGCTTCACATCCAGAATTGAGCAGTGACATTTTCACCTAATGAAAAAGATGTCAATGTTTCAGTTCTTATTAGGTTGCTCAATCTGAAGATATGTGCTATACACTAATCTGGACAAATTCTGACTATTGAAGAATAATTTACTTTTCCTGCAAGCTTCCAAATTTCATATTCCACAAATAAGAATCTTATTTGTGGAATATGAAATTTGGAAGCTTGCCGGAAAAGTTATATTATACATACATGAAGCAATGGAAACTTGGAAAACATCAAGTGGCAAAAACAATCTTTTTTACTCTGTAAGGGCTTAATCCTTTCAATTTCTAAGTCTCTTTTAGGAAGAGTTGAACACCTACAACACTGATTGACTTCTCGGGTGATGCTTGACATTGAGCTCCAAGTCACAAATTTATAGGAAGACGTTAATAAAAGTCAGTGAGAATAAGAAAAAGAAAAGTTGGTCAAAAATCAAAGATCTGTCTAAATTATGGGGTAGAGGGAGGGAAATTCTTTTCACTGCATTCTTTAGTTGGCCAATTGTGCTCTGAAAAAGGCATTGATAATTTCCCTCAGTAGTTGACCCAGTTATTCTTTGCAGACATCAGTAGCAGGGAAGGACAAGAATCTGTTTCAGAAGTAGTGGAATGGATCTCTCTCTGAGCTTTCATGTATGTAATGGGGCTGCAGTTCAGTAAAGGGTGGTGGTGAAAAACCCTTCCCTCCTTCCTCAAGCTGCTAGATCCTAGCCCCCACATTTCCTTCCTCCTACCAGCACAGGAAATGGCATCCGAAAGCTCAAGGTGAACCCTCGCCCTTCTGCAACTATAGATGCTTTCAACCTCTACGTCCAGAAATGATGTCCACAAACTTCTGGTGAAACCCCTCTTACAACTACTGTTTCAGTTTCTTACCTATAGGTTCTAGTACGAAAAAGCTTGTCCCCATGCCCTGAAATATTCTGTCTTCTCAGAAAAAAAAGAAAAGAAAAGAAAACTGAACACTTTCAGCATCAAACAAAATTTTGAAAAGTTTCTTGGTTTTTGAAGAAAAAGACAAAACTTTCTTGCTCTGTTTAAAAAACAAAACAAAAAGCAATTTTCTGTTAAACGGTGTTGACGGGGGGGGAAAAAAAGATCAGTCCTAGATATGGTGCTTTTTTTTCTATTTCTTCATGTGCTGATTATGATGATTATCATTTTTGCATCATTAGTTGGCTTGAGATTCATTGGCTCATGCATCTCAAGCAGCCCATTTTGGGAATAATGTCAGTATTTTATGCAATACATTTAATACCTCGACTTAAGAAGGAACTAATCTTCTGTTACTTCCCTTGAAAATCATTTGGATTTTAGTAGTGAGGCCTCTTCTGAATCTCAGGCAGAACTTTGGGGGAGAGGGAACTTCCTCTTTGCTAGTTCTCCATTTTATTGTACTGGGGTCACAGCTGAGCCAATATTAGGACATAGGTGGCAATAAGCCAGGTCTGGCCAATGCGAGTGTCTCACCTGAAATTAGATATGAGTGATGGTGGCAGGAGAGCTGGAATTAATGCACTATAAAGTACATAATACTGAAAGGCTAAAGGAGAATAGTTCAGTGCTCAATGACATTAATGTTCTCAGAGCTAGTTAGCCCTTTTCTTTGGCCTCTAGTTTAACTTCTGAAGTTGAATATAAAGCTTTTATAACAGCACAGATTTTCAAATAACTTTAAATTTCAATAATTAAAAAAAAATCCCTTAAATGATTGCATTATAATATAGGATATATAGCAATTATGGATACTAAGCTTCCAGAGGTAGGTTGAGTATTTTCGAGTACTTACAGACAGTTCAGAAATCTAGACATTTCAGGATTCATCTACTTTATTTGCCAACTAGTAGCCAAACCCTACATGGATTTATTGTTAGATGAATTTCCTATCTGGTGGCTAGGATCTTTATTTGTGTTTGGGTGGTGCTACACAAAACTCTTCTTCAGGACTGTACAGGTAGGTTGTAAGATTTACTAATGTTTGCAAACGTTCATAGGCAAACCTGGCTCAATTTGTGACTTAAACTGGGCTGATTTATTGTTTTCCTTTTGAACAATGAGAAATGACTTTTGCATGACATGGCACAAAAGTAGGTGAAACACAATCAGTTCAGCTGAGTTTCACTTTGAATTGGGTTTGAACACAAAACTCAGTGCAAAACTCCTGCTTTGCAAACATACTTGAATTGAAAACAAAACAAAAAAGTTAAACTAAACACTATGAATTAAAACTGTCAAGTTTCACATAAAACTGGATAATGTCTCCACAATACATTTGCCTGACAGTGAAAGGTATTAATACATATGGCTGTGGCTTCAGAATAATGTGTAAGGATAATATGCATTTCAGCAAAAAGGTGTGTGCACTTGCGTCCGTCCGTACTGTTCTGTGTACAGAATCACCCTACGCTAGCTAAACAGGTAATTGAAACTTCACTGATTACAGAGGCTGAAGTAAGTGCCGCTGCAGTAAAGTGATTTTGCTTGTTGTTTTAGTTAAGAGCACATGGAATTTTAGATATTGTATTTTTTATAAAATGTAACAAAAGTAAACTAAATCCTGAGATCCAGATACATCATAAGCCATTTTAGCGCTAGTATAGTAGTATAACCATTTTGTATGTGATTTCTCATCTATTACTTCATTTATATTTCAGATGATAAGATAGCCAGGAAGAATCTGATACCATCCCCTGAAGATAGTTTCCTTCTTGATACTCTCCCTAAGAGAACAGATATATTTGTGTTGCAAAGATTGCAGCATACATGAGAAGGTGTACAAATATCCTTGCTGTTCTAAATTCATGATCCTACTCCAGAGCCTGCACTGTTAACGAATAGAAGGTTGGGGCAAGACAATTTTTTACCTAAGACAATTTGATTAGCACAATGTAAAATAAAGAAAGTTAATTAATTATATGTAGTCATCAAAGCTCTGTCTAGCAGAAAATGTGTGAATGCAGGTTTTGCAAAATCAAACCTCTAAATTACACTAAGTTGTTTAGAAAATTGATGCGGGCAATAGTAATAGGAAAAGGAAATTTTGGGGGCGGAAAACAGGAGGAAAAAAGGGGAGGGGAGGAGAGGGGCTTGATTTATAAAGCTAAACCAAACTGAGCTTCATTTTATCTGAATTATACAGAATGCCCTCTCCCCCTCGTTCTAGGACAGTGGTGGTAAGGGAGGGAGGATTAAAAGGTTATGATTTGTGTCCTCTCTACTAATTAGACAAATTTCAGTAGGAAAAAACCTCTTCTGCCTTTATGATTCTCTTTATTACAAATGCATTGTAATATGCGTGACGGGTTGGATCACAGAAACCCCCTTGGGAGCTGCCACCCGGTGTACCAAGACTACTTCTATTCCAGTTTTCCCTGCCAGCTCAGTGGCTCCAGCACCCTGTCTTGCTGAAGCCAGACACACCCGTCTGCTCCAACACAGACCCAGGGTATGAATTACCTGCCCCAAAGCTGCAGGTTTACCTGAAAACAGCTCACAGAAGTGTGCTTGTCTTTAGCACTCAGATGCCCAACTCCCAATGGGGTCTAAACCCAAATAAATCCATTTTACCTTGTATGAAGCTTATACAGGGTAAACTCATAAATTGTTCGCCCTCTATAACACTGATAGAGAGATATGCACAGTTGTTTGCTCCCCCAGGTATTAATACATACTCTGAGTTAATTAATAAGTAGAAAGTGATTTTATTAAATAGAGAAAGTAGGATTTAAGTGATTCCAAGTAGTAACAGACAGAACAAAGTAAGTCACCAAGCAAAATAAAATAAAATGCGCAAATCTATGTCTAATTGAACTAAATACAGATAAGATCCTCACCAGTTCCAGAATGCTCCCTTTTACAGGCTAATCTTCTTTTAGCCTGGGTCCAGCAATTACTCACACCCCCTGTAGTTACTGTCGTTTGTTTCAGTTTCCTTTAAGTATCCTGGGGGGGGGCGGGGTGTGCGGAGAGGCTCCTTCTTTAGCCAGCTGAAGACAAAATGGAGGGGTCTCCCACGGGTTTAAATAGACTCTCTCTTGTGGGTGGAGACCCCCTTCCTCACTCCTATGCAAAGTCCAACTCCAAGATGGAGTTCTGGAGTCACCTGGGCAAGTCACATGTCCATGCATGACTCAGTCTTTACAGGCAGAAGCCATTGTCCACATGGTATCTTGCATGTCTCCAGGAAGACTTCTTATTTGGATTGGAGCATTCCAAGATGCATTGTTCCCCAAATGCTTCCTGATCGGGTACTTAACCTTGCGAATTCCTTCCTAAAGAAGCTGACCAAATGCCTCACAAAGCTTACTTAGAGATCAAGCAAGTATACAACCCATATTCTTAACCTCAAGTACAAAATGATATATGTGTACAAATAGGATGAATAGATATAGTAGACCATAACCTTTACAGAGATATGTTACCTGGCACAGGCAGCACAAAACATATTCCAGTTATGTCATATTCCCATAAAGCCTTATGGGAGGTACCGTCACAACTTGTACTTGTAAAATGTATTTTTCTAGTAATTAGTATTATTGAGTTTTGGTTTCTACCAAAAAGATCAAACGGGTGTGTGGGGGGGTTTCCTCTTTAAATTTTGCAGAATTAATATAGATGGGTCTAAGGTATAACACTATATCTGCACTCCTTTTTCCAGAACTTTAGGAGGCAGAAAGGTTTCAGACTAAAAGGATGCCATATCTGAAACATCTCTGGTTTTGTTTTGTTTTGTAAAACAAAACTCCCAAGCAGTCACAGTTTTGCCTGCTACCATTTGCACACATTGAAATTTGATAGAAGTGGGAAAAACACAGATTTCACTTTGCAAAACTTTTGTTGTTGTTGTTGTTCGAATGGGATTTAAGGATTACTTACAAATTGCCTTCTTTTTATATATATTATCCTAAAATATTCTTATGTAAAAAGATATTCTGCAGGTTTCTTGCATTCATTAGCAGTGCAGGGTGCAAAGAGGACCAGGAGTTTAGAATAGAAAGGGTATTTGTGCACCTCATATTTGTTACAATCTTTGAAAAATATTTGCTAATTACCTTGCTTGCTAACCAATTTACAACTAGGTCACCTGATCTGATGGTGCTGGTAGCATAGATGGGTCTTATTCAACCCTAAGATGACAAGTAATTGTGACACAAATAATATTCCTAGAGTCAATAATATAGTGCCAGATAACAAGCAGGCAGAAATAAGAATATTTTTTTATATTTACCAAAAAAAACCCAAACAACCTCTGATTTTTAAATTTATCATTGTCTGAATAATTCTAGTCTACAATAAGACCATATTTAGTGAGTTCAAATTCTCAGACACAAGTTGCCACAGCCTTATAAATTGTGTACACTATGTAGAGTCTTACTTACTGAGCCCCCAAGGACCATGCACAAATATTCAGAGTACAAGAATTGTAAATCATCACTTTACAGGAACTGAACATGAGGCTGCCAGGCTAACAGCAGACAGATAAATAAATAAATACATAATTAAAGTGAAGTATTAAAAAAGTGTTTTATTGAGAATTTAGCAAGCTCAGACAGACATTCTCCAGAGAAACACTTATACAAGAGAGAGCGGGCCAAATTTATTCCTGGTAGAAGTGTATTAAAATAAATGGGATAAAATCAACCCACTGGACCAATCAGTTACATCTGTTTGTATATGAAATAACTGCACTGACTTCATAGCAGTGCTATGTCTATGCTGTAGGGTTAATTAACAACTGAACTCTTCATGCTCTCGCCATCTACACATTTTAAAAATACGTTAACTGTTTTACTAGCCCACTGCCACCAAACTCTTGTATATAATATTTTGTAGCCTTGTGGTAACATCAGCCTCTGGTCGCTGTTTGATGTTTGCAAGAGAAAACAGTGGGAGAAAAAACAAAATAAATATAAATTAATGGACATTATTGGGCTGACTGATTATCTAGTCTGACCTATGCAGTGTTGTTGTAGCTGTGTCGGGCCCAGGATATGAGAGACACAAGGTGGGTGAGGTAATATCTTTTATTGGACCAACTTATCTTGGTGAGAGAGACCAGCTTTCAAGAAGAACTCTGTATAAGTTGATGTCTCTGTCACCAACAGAAGTTGGTCCAATAAAAGATATTACCTTTCCCATCTAGTCTGTCCTATTCAACACAGGCCATAGAATTACCCAAGTGATTTTTGCATCTGGATGCACTACAACATATTCTTTAGAATTATATCCAATCTTGATTTAAAGACTACAAGTGAAAGAGAATTCACTGCTTCCCTAGGTTAGTTGTTCAAATGGTTGATTACCCTCACTGTGAAAAATCTGCACCTAATTTCTAATCTGATTTTTTATATCTTCTGCTTCCAGACACTGGAACATGCATAATCTATTGAAAATTTGGCCTATATTTTGAGCCTTTTTTGAGAGAGAGAGAGAGAGAGAGAGAGAGAGAGAGGTGAAAACACTCACAGCAGCAGAAGCAGAAGAGACTTCAGAAGCCATTTGCCAAATATGGGCCAAGAGGTAAATTGAAACCATTGAAACCAAGTAAATTATTCCAGATTTGCACCTGCAGAATTTGGTCTAAATCATTAAAATAGTTTTGCTCAAAGGAGGGATGTGAACAATGACCAAAAATAAAATTTGCCAGTTCAAATTCTAGGCACTTCTGTGCATCTATGTAAGCTTTTTGGGCTGAAGAGCCACAGTACTGACACCTCTGTTTCTCTCTCTCTCTCAATTTATGTATATTCAGTGACCTTATCAACCTGTCTCATGAAACTCATTTAAACTTTATTTTCACCCTTCATTTAAACTTTATTTTCACCCTTCTATGCCAGAGGCCCTCTGGACAGCTACTGAGAGGCTTCACAAGCAGCCTCCACATACAGCATTCTTTTATTTGAGAAATGGCAAGACCATTGTGCACCTCTAAAATGATTTATGTAGGTTTACAGTTGTTTTGTTGCCTTGCTCTTTTATTTATTATTTTTGTCATCTTGAGACATAGGAATTTGGAGCTACACATAGTGGATGCATCTTGTTTAGGAATATATTATCTTTGGCAAATTCAGCAGGATTAAGTGAACCAATTTGTGTGGTGCTGAGGAGACACCATGAGTAAAGATGGCAGTAAAAATGAAATCCTTTTTTAGTATACACCTTTTTCATGTCTTAATCTAGAATATTTTTTGAAAACTATGTTCTACCTTTGTATTATAATAAATCTTGGCATAGTTTCATTAATCAAGTTTAGATTAATTTTCTAATTTAGGGCCAGATTCTGACACTTTTGCTCCCTTTGCTCTCAGTAGAATACTTTCCCATTGATTTGGAAGCGTCCCATTGATTTCAATGTGTAAAGCACTATTCTCCATGGGGAATGGTAGTGTCAAGGTCTGGATCTTAGATTATAATATCTTCAGAGCAGGGACTGGCTTTGATTTTATATCCATCCAGGACCTAGACTAATAAGGCTTTGATCATGATTTGGGCCTTTGCTATAAAACAAATACATGATAATTTGCATTGTGACTTTACAGCACAGCGCATATATTCATTTTTTTAAAATACAGCTATCATTTCATTACGTTGTGGATTTCTCTTGAAAAATGTCTGTGTTTAATCCAGTAGTGCACTGTGTGCCTCTAGTTGACCCTTTCTTTGAAATTCTTTGATTAATATAAACATTCATACTGTGAAAAGTAAGCAAAAAGTACCAAGAGCTCAAACTATGGCCACACTTAAAGTGTAGGTGCAGTTTTTAATGGAAATACCTTTACAAAACAAATGCAAAAAAGGTTGCAGAGCAGTTATTAAACTAAGAGATGGCGGAAAGCCGATTGCTGCAGAGGAGCACGTGGATCGGACAGAGACTTCTCTTAGAGGAGAGTCTATTGATAGAGATTCTCTAGGTTTTAGTCAGGAGGAGAAGATGGAAAAGGATAAAGTTTGGGCCAGATCACATGAGAAACATTCACATAAAAAAGAATCTGACACGTCAGAAAAGGGCAGACAAATAAACAGTGACACGTTTTTAAAGTGCTTGTACACAAATGCTAGAAGTCTTAATTAGAAGATGGGTGAACTAGAGTGCCTCGTTTTAAAGGAGGATATTGATATAATAGGCATCACAGAAACCTGGTGGAGTGAGGACAATCAATGGGACACAATCATTCCGGGGTACAAAATATATCGGAAAGACAGAACAGGTTGTACGGGGAGGGAGTGGCACTATATGTGAATGAAAATGTAGAATCAAATGAAGTAAAAATCTTAAATGAATCCACACATTCCATAGAACCTCTATGGATAGTAATTCCATGCTCTAATAAGAATACAACAGTAGGGATCTATTATTGACCACCTGACCAGGCCAGTGATAGTGACTACGAAATGCTAAGGAAGATTAGAGAGGTTATCAAAATAAATAACTCAATAATAGTGGGGGATTTCAATTATTCCCATATTGATTGGGCACATGTCACCTCAGGACGAAATGCAGAGATAAAATTTCTCGATACTTTAAATGACTGCTTCTTGGAGCAACTGATACAGAAACCCACAAGGGAAGAGGCAATTCTCAATTTAGTCCTGAGTGGAGCGCAGGATCTGGTCCAAGAGGTAACTATAACAGGACCGCTTGGAAATAACATTTAACATTCCTGTGGTGGGAAGAACACCTCAACAGCCCAACACTGTGGCATTTAATTTCGGAACGGGGAACTATGCAAAAATGAGGAGGTTAGCTAAACAGAAATTAAAAGGTACAGTGACTAGAGTGAAATCCCTGCAAGCTGCATGGACACTTTTCAAAGACACCATAATAGAGGCCCAACTTAAATGTATACCCCAAATTAAAAAAACACAGTAAAAGAACTAAAAAAGAGCCACTGTGGCTTAACAACCATGTAAAAGAAGCAGTGAGAGATAAAAAGGCAACCTTTAAAAAGTGGAAGTCAAATCTTAGTGAGGTAAATAGAAAGGAGCATAAACACTGCCAAATTAAGCGTAAAACCGTAATAAGAAAAAACAAAAAGGAGTTTGAAGAACAGCTAGCCAAAAACTCAAAAGGTGGTAAAATGTTTTTTAAGTACATCAGAAGCAGGAAGCCTGCTAAACAACCAGTGGGGCCCCTGGACGATTGAGATACAAAAGGGGCACTTAAAGATGATAAAGTCATTTCAGAGAAACTAAATAAATTCTTTGCTTCAGTCTTCATAGCTGAGGATGTTAGGGAGATTCCCAAACCTGAGCTGTCCTTTGTAGGTGACAAATATGAGGAATTGTCAGAGATTGAAGTGTCATTAGAGGAGGCTTTGGAATTAATTGATAAACTTAACAGTAACAAGTCACCGGGACCAGATGGCAATCACCCAAGAGTTCTGAAAGAACTGAAATGTGAAATTGTGGAACTATTAACTATGGTTTGTAACCTGTCCTGTAAATCAGCTTCTGTACCCAATGACTGGAAGATAGCTAAAGTAACACCAATATTTAAAAAGGTCTCTAGAGGTATCCCGGCAATTACAGACTGGTGAGTCTAACATCAGTACTGGGCAAATTAGCTGAAACAATAGTAAAGAATAAAATTGTCAGACACATGGAAGAACATAAATTGTTGGACAAAAATCAACATGGTTTCTGTAAAGGGAAATCATGTCTTACTAATCTATTAGAGTTCTTTGAAGGGGTCAATAAACATGTGGACAAGGGGGATCCAGTGGACATAGTGTACTTAGATTTCCAGAAAGCCTTTGACAAGGTCCCTCATCAAAGGCTCTTACATAAATTAAGTTGTAATGGGATCAGAGGGAAGAATTGAGGATTGAAAGGATTGAGAACTGGTTAAAAGACATGGAACAAAGGGTAGTAATAAATGGTAAATTTTCAGAATGGAGAGGGGTAACTAGTGATGTTCCCCAAGGGTCAGTCCTAGGACCAATTCTATTCAACTTATTCATAAATGATCTGGAGAAAGGGTAAACAGTAAGGTTTCAAAGTTTGCAGATGATACTAAACTGCTCAAGATAGTTAACACCAAAGCAGACTGTGAAGAACTTCACAAAGATCTCACAAAACTAAGTGATTGGGCAACAAAATGGCAAATGAAATGTAATGTGGATAAATGTAAAGTAATGCACATTGGAAAAAATAACCCCAACTATACATACAATATGATGGGGGCTAATTTAGCTACAACTAATCAGGAAAAAGATCTTGGAGTCATCGTGGATAGTTCTCTGAAGACGTCCATGCAGTGTGCAGTGACAGTCAGAAAAGCAAACAGGATGTTAGGAATCATTAAAAAAGGGATAGAGAATAAGACGGAGAATATTTTATTGCCCTTATATAAATCCATGGGACGCCCACATCTTGAATACTGCGTGGTCTCCTCATCTCAAAAAAATATACTGGTGTTAGAAAAGGTTCAGAGAAGGGCAACTAAAATGATTAGGGGTTTGGAACGGGTCCCATATGAGGAGAGATTAAATAGGCTAGGACTTTTCAGCTTGGAAAAGAGGAGACGAAAGGGAGATATGATAGAGGTATATAAAATTATGAGTAGTGTGGAGAAAGTGAATAAGGAAAAGTTATTTACTTGTTCCCATAATATAAGAACTAGGGGCCACCAAATGAATGTAATGGGCAGCAGATTTAAAACAAATAAAAGGACGTTCTTCTTCACACAGCGCAGTCAACCTGTGGAACTCCTTGCCTGAGGAGGTTGTGAAGGCTAGGACTATAACAGGGTTTAAAAGAGAACTAGATAAATTCATGGAGGTTAAGTCCATTAATGGCTATTAGCAAGGATGGGTAAGGAATGGTGTCCCTAGCCTCTGTTTGTCAAAGGGTGGAGATGGATGGCAGGAGAGAGATCACTTGATCATTACTTGTTAGGTTCACTCCCTCTGGGGCACCTTGCATTGGCCACTGTCGGCAGACAGGATACTGGGCTGGATGGACCTTTGGTCTGACCCAGTATGGCCATTCTTATGTTCTTATGCATTAATTTTATGACTGTTTACTTAGAGATTTCCCCTCTGCCCCAAGAACTGTAAACAGAATAGTTATAAAGTTCTATTCTCCTTCAGGAGATTACTGTCATGTACGGCGAATTCACAATACTGCTGAGAACTTGCAGGGGGAAAAAACAAAAAAGCACAACCATCCTTGTTATAGGACAGATGAAACATTAAGGCTCCAGAATTGTATGTTGGAAATCCTGGTATTATTCTCTGCTGCATACAGATATATTTCTGTTAAAAATAATTTTATTTCAAAGCTATTGGACACACCAAAATCATATAATACCTGCAGATAACTTCTGTCATCACAAGAGAGTAGAACCGATGTTACATATTGATTTTAGTTGCTGTTGGAATAAACTAGCCAGATGACTCTCATGAGGTTCAAAATTATTTGCCTGATTCTCCCCTCACAGCAGTTTCATAACTCCACTGGGCCAGATCCTTGACTGTCCTTTCCAGTTGCTTCTTGCTACTCTGGCAGCAAATTAAGAGCTGGAAAACTACTCTAATGGAGCAGCTCAGGATTCCACTGCTGTAAAAGAATCATCGTGTAGGATAAAGCCAACATCAGTTCTATGCCACCCGGTCTTTGCCCTGGGACATAGGGGAACACAGAATCAGCAGTTAATGGGAGGGTTCTTTAGAGGACCGTTACTGTTAGAATAATTCATAGCAGCCCCAGGCTCTCTCCAGGATTGGGAAACAGAATTGTGGCTTACAGCCACTTTCTATCTACCTTTTAGATGTTACGCAGAGAGCACCTTGGCAGTACCCAAGGATCTAGTCTATTGGTTTCAGTTGAATTACTCCTAATGTGCACCCATATCATATTTAATGTTAGCTACAGCTAGAGCTGTTTAAAGTTTTCGGGGGAGGGAGAGATAATCCCCCTTTATTCCCCCTTTTCATCCGCAGCCCATGTCAAATGGCAAGGGAAGAAAAGGGGGAAAAGACTGCCGGGGGGGGGGAGGGAGGAGGAGAAATGGAGGAAAAAATCTGAACATTTAAAAACGGAGCAACTTGCTAGTGGCCTCTGACCGTCTCCAAGTGCACAGGCTGCTATCCAGCCCTTACCTGGGCCACCATGGGTCAGGACTCTTTACACCCTCCCCCACCATTGTATAGCCACCTAAGGTGGGATGAGTGGGAAATTATACTGTAGCTTATAAGAGTGAGTACTACTTGAAATGGACGCCACTTTTCAGAAATCTGTGCATAGTTACATTAACTGCATGAACCATAGCAGTGGACAAGGAATTGCTCAGGCTATTGTACACTATGTTCAAACACTAAATTAACACTGCAGTCTTCAAGACCAGCTTCAGACTAGAAGAGTCATAAACACAGTATGGTTCATATATATAGTAAGCATCATGAGTGTCAGCCACTTTCATTGCATCAGTCATGCTCAACATAGCTAGCAATGTAGGATTCTCTGCAAAAGATGTTCACAGTCATCAATGTGGAAAAAAAAATAGGAGATTTGCTTAAATATGCCTCAAATTCTAACCACAGAAATAAGTTACATGAAGTTACTGCCCCTTGGCATTAACGGTCCTTAGTATAGATAACTGCAGTTCACCTTAACCTGTTCATAAAATATTTTGCTATCTTGACATTTGAACCTCTGGAGAAAATACACACTCCAATAAACTGATGCTAGATACTGATTTAGTTGTGTCAATCCTGACTGAATCTATTTACCTACAATGTTTTCAGAGTGCACAGCTTACAAAATCTCATCTGTGCTTTGTGACTTATTTGAAGAAAGCAATCCCTGTGCTTTGCTGCCTTAATACACTGGTGACACTTGTATACCTGCAGAGTTTTCGGATCTGAAATTTGAAACTGCTAATGGTCCTTTTTACAGATTTAAGCCTACAAATTGTTAATGTCACTGATGTTGAAAGGCCAGTCTAGGGGGTTCAGTTATCTGGATGCTATTAAAGTGTACAGAAACACTCTGACACACTATAAAGAAAATTTGAGAGCTGTGGTTGAATGTGTAGATAAGGCTGTTCTGAAAAGGAATGTTTTTAAGTGCCATGCTAGACAGATAAAGCTTTCTTGTTTGAGACATGTGATCTCAGAAAGGGGTATAACCCTTGACCATAAGAAAAATGGTAGTAGGCACACAAGCACTCAAACCAATATATCTGACCACTGTACATTATTTTAGTCAATGTAACTCATGGTCTGTCTGCCACATTTATTCCAAATTAAGAAACATTTGTGGATCCCTGCAGATCTGCAGTCTCTATTACTGGATATCTATGCCCCAATACTGTTCAACCTAGCCTTTAATACCATAAGGTCAAAACCTACTGCTTACTTTGTTTGATTTTATTTTGCCTACACAGTGGTTCACAAGTTTTTTTATACTATGACTCCATATTACAACAGAACCTTTAGCTACAAACTAAACAGGGAACGATATCTAACAAAAATGGGTGAGTGATCAAAACCCCCTATAGTTTATATAAAGTTTGTGGTCACTTTAGGAGTCAACTCTCAGGCTGAGAAACCATGGCCTAGAATTATAACTACAGCTACTTCTGCATACTCACAATGAATGAAGTCCAGTCTAATAGAACAGTTTCAAGGACGTTAAGTGGGGCTTAATTAATATATGTAATACTATATATATTGTACATGCCCATTGAAAATAGAGAGTCCGTATTTGTGTTCTCTTGATATTCAGAGCAACAGTGTCTCCTTACTACCTACATACGTTTCTCAGTGAAATGAAGTTTTACCAAATTACCGTAGCATTTGAATATGAATGCTTGGTCCTGCCTCAGCACAGGGGCTGGACTTGATGACCTCTTGAAGTCCCTTCCAGCCCTACATTTCTATGATTCTATGATGAGCAGCTGACTGGGTCAGAGATTGAAGTGTGTCTCAAAAGAATGTAAATACATCTGTTTTTTAATGTATTCATGTTGAGTTTGCTTTGTTATGTTTTAACATGGACAACATTATTTTCAGTAAGTCATACCTACTCTTTTGCTTTTGATATCTGGAAACAGTTTAATATTCTCTGAGTTTAATAGTGTTCTAATAGAATCTATCTTTTCTGCTAAGCAACATAAATATTTTACAAAAAGGGAAATATGTGGGGATAAGAGTATAGCTACATGGCATTAGAATGTTTTTCACAGTTACTAGGCAAACTGCATCTTCCACTCCTCTGGGTCTTGTTGAGTGCTCCCCCTTTCCAGGTCTCAGGCCTCAAGTTGCCACCTGGCTCAGAGTGATTCTCCCACTTTCAGATGGGGCCGTGGTAAAAGCAGTGATTGCCTTAGCAGGTTTGATGTAGGCTCAGACCCTCCAGTTCTGTTCCCTCTGGGAGCCATGATCTAATAACCTGGAACTTAGAGACCAAACAGCCTTCTTCATGTAAATTATTATTTATTGGATAAAAAGCATTTTAGAGAAAATGTATCTTAAAATAAACCAGCCTATCTGGATACCTGCCTTTCCTCAGGGTTTCCCATTCCCTGGATCTGACCTAACTACTCCAGACTCCTCCTCCTCAGAGCCTGTCAGATTGTTTAACTGTCAGAGCTCTCTGACAATTAAGCTCCCTTTAGAGAAGAATTTCTGTAACTTTTTAGCTTTCCCTTTTCTCTCTTGTTCTCAACCTGGCAAAACAGCTGAGTCATTTCAACCTGGAAGTAAGCAATTGTCTTACACCTGCCACCTCAAGTGTTCGGTTGGAGATTACTTTTCTGGGCAGCCATTGTGTCCCCTTCCTGTTCATTCTTTACACTGCCCCCTATTAAGCTAGATCAATGCAAATATAGTGTGATAGAATTCAAGGCCAGAAAAGACCACCAGATCATCTAGTTTGATCTCATATATATCATAGGCCACTCACACACTAAACCAAACAACCTGAAGTAGACAAAAAGTATTACAGTCCTCAGGAGACTAAACTATTGTGTGCCACAGACTGAGAACAGGAGGGACTGAGGTGTAGCATTGCCTGAGGCTCCTGTAATGGCAGGGAACTGCTTAAGAGAAATATCCAGATGATCCTGGCAAGTGATCTGCACCCCATATTGAAGGAGACCCATCCCCTCCCAAAGACCATTGTCAATCATACCTGCAGGAACATTCCTTTGTGACTCCACATATGGGATAAGTTAGACCCTGAACATGTGAATAAGAACCACACCTAGCCAAGCACCGTAGAATTCTCAGTACCACTTCAGAGCCCTGGCCCACCCCATCTAGGGTCCCATCTCCAGCTGTGGTCATCTCTGAGGTTTCAGAGGAAGAAAACAAAACAAAAACCCAGAATGCACTGGTGAGAAAAATATCCCTTTCTGTCCCCTACAGGTGATCAGCTGAAACCCTGACGGATGAGATTTTAGGAACATAAGACATGAACTGGAAGGGACCTCCAGGTCTGCCAAGCCCTTCTGTCCATATATACATTCATACACAGCAGTCTTAAACCAATATACAAAACTTTCCCTCACTAACCAGGTCACCTATAGGGTTAATAAAATTGTTACAGCTCAGTAGTCTTAGATTATTGTGTAATATCTCCTACATTATTCATAACACTATTACATATCAGTTCTACTTCCATCACATCATACTTATATGATGCTATACAAATGTGGGTCACACTTTATACTACGGGCACATTTATAAATGGCTTATAAAGCATTAATAAATTATGAATAGATGTTACAAGCATGTGACTACATGAGTAGTATGTATTATAGATAGTTATACAGCAGTTATAAGCCATTGATAAATCGTTTGGAAATTAACTGGTTAGCCATTTCTTCAAACATCTATTCATCATTTATTAACATTTTATAAACCATTTATAAATGTAACCTTAATATAAAGTATGACGCAAATGTGACTGACTGGAATACAATCCTGCTTTTTGCTTGAGAAGTTCCTAGAGGAAGGTTTTTTTGCTGTATCATGCTATTCCTTTTTTCTAATTAGAGCATATGGCACCACTGCCCACTGTACTGACAAAGCTAGACCTTGCAAGATGCTGAGCAACTCCTAAGAGGAACAGAACACACTCATCTCCCATTTAAGCCAATGGGAGTTGAGTGTGCTTGGCCCCTCGCACAGCTGGGCCCAGCATTAGGAAGACAAAGGGGCTCACTACATTATCAGTGATAGCACTCAAGAGACACAATGGTACTGTATAGCATATGCCATGCTACAGAGTTTTCAAAGAATGGCTTTTCTGCTTTCCATCTTTCACTGATACTGAAGGGACAAGAAAAAACAAAACAACAAAAAACCCAAAACACAGCCTGATTCTCATCTTACACCAAGTATAGAGCAAAAAGTAACACTTTTGAAGTCAATGGTGCCCTGTAAAACCAGAGTACATGAGAAGAGATTCAGACTCATTCACTTTCCTCTGTTTAAATGCTTGCCTATTGACGGTTACTAGGCAACACAGATCTCATGCAGCCCCACCTCTGATTCTTCCTCAACAGGTGTGACCGATTTTCATTTCTCTGCTTCTGAATCAACATCATCCACCACACCACACAACTTTTCTTTTCAAACCAGAAAATGAAAGGAAAAGGAAAACAAAAGCCATCATTCCTGACAAATGTGTAAAACTGGCTTTTTGAATTCCTGCCTAACAAACATACAAACTTTATACTATAATTTACAGCACATTCCCTTTTCAGCCTCTAGCAGGAATAAAAGTCATTCTAATTTCTTCATACACGTAAGAGCAGAGCCTGTCATCCTTATGCAAGGCACACTCAAGCAAAACTGACAACCTTAATGAGAGTGTGGTCTGTGTAATTCTTCAGTAAGGACTGCAGGACCTAGCCCACCGAATAGTATACAGGGATAGAATGAAAGAGTGTCCTGATTCTTTATTGTGTTACTCTATTTTTAGACTGATATAACTTCAATGCAATTACACCACTGTGAAAGTGGAGTAATATTATAGTGAATTAGGTCCAGAATTCAACTCTTGATCTGGATCTCAAACACTTGTAAGTTTGGATCTGGTGTTGTGATTCAGCTTATTATGAAGATACATCACCAGAGATTTTTAAAAACAGTCTGGACAAACACCTGTCAGGGATGGTCTACATTTACATGGTCTGTCACATTGCAGAGGGCGGGACTTGATAACTTCTAGAGGTCCCTTACAGCCCTACCTTTCTATAATTCCATTTGCAACATTAAGATCCGGATACAGTGTTCAACAATCCCATAGTTTGGGGTTGCTCTGATGGGGGCCCATATCTAATAAGATGTGATATTAATTCACACTTACATTCCTCTGGGCACTACATAGAAATTTAAAAGTGTCCTTTTACATGAAAACAGAATCTGATCTATAGGTATGAAAACAGGCAGTGGCTGCCACATGATGATACAGGACTATAGAGGCATGGTCATTAAAAATTTGGCATGAGAAGTATGATACTGCACTGAACTCTGTCAGGCAAGCAAATATGACTAAAAAAGCACTCTGAATGAAAAGAAAAATGCTGGAAATTTGCTTTTGTTTCCGACACCTGTTTGTTTCCTGGGGGGGCTCCAAATGGAACCCTTTATTGCTTTTTTCTAATCCGTCTTGGAGTTGACAGAGGTGCAAGTTGTGAACCACAGCTTGCATGCTGTGCTAGAGAATGACAGAACTCAATAAAAACAATTATTTCAAAGCCTATATCTCATCTATTATTAAACCTGTGAAAAGAATTTTAATTTCCTGTGCAGTTACACAGTGAAATGTCATACTTCAGAGGGAAAAAAAGATAATTGCTTTTGATCAAAAAATGTGTTTTTATTTTACATTTTGGACAATCCATGTAACTCAGGAGCTCGTTTGGAGCTGGTACCCTTCTCAGCACTCGGAATTAGTATAATTCTGCTAGGCAAACTCTTCAAATATTTCTATTTTTTTCTCATAAAGAAGGAATGATAAAATATTAATGTTTTGCAGCTTGAGATGCCACAAGAAAACAGTCTTTTTATCACTGTGTAAATACTTTGCAAATGTGTAGTAGCAAAGAATGATTAATGTATATTGATTGCCTTGACTAATGTTTATATGTCATGTATCTGACAAACCAGATTCTCGATTACTTTTATTTGTTTTCTACTTATCAGTGATTATTAAACAATCTATAACCATGAATCAGTCACTTTTATTCATTTACAAATATGACATCAATTAATTTTCTTATTGGGGATAAGCTCACAGCAAATGAATCTTTTAGAAAAAAACAAAACAAAAAAACTGTCCAAACACTTGCAGAACAACTCTGCATAGTGACAGAGCCATGGAGCCCCAGTGGAGTTGGAATCTCATCTGTGAGACAGCACAGAAGATGATGATTCTGACATTTAGACCTCTCATAACCAGTCTAAGCTAAATGGTACATCATTACTGAATTTAATTCTTTCACTCTGCTCTCGTGTTCCTGCAAACATCTGGAATATTCATTTCACAGAAAATTAATATTTCCACAGTTCTACAGAGGGAATACATCTTAACATTTTTTTCTGCTTAGTATTCAAGTGTATGTTCACTTGGACTAAATACTAGATAATAAAAATACTGAATAAATATTTGCTAGGAATTTAGGAAAGAGTTATGATACAAGGAAATGTTTCCATTATTTATCTGGCACAGTTTGAATTGATTAGGAGTCTCAGATCAGGGAAGGTGTTGCTGCAGGTCAGCACTGAAATTGATTGGCAGACAGGTAAAGACAAGTTTGCACATCAGGCAAAAAAAAAAAAAAAACCCACAGAAAATGCAAACCCCAAGGTCACTTAAAAAGGTAGTATTCCAGTTCTAAAAATGGTCCTAAAGGAGTACAAGATCAACAATGCTATAGGAGTACAAGGTCAAAAATGCTGCAGTTCCCGTCTCTTGCATGGATGGGGAAATAGGGAGAGAGGTTACATTTCCAAATACTTCTAAAACTGCACCAACTTGTTGCCCAAGTTTTGGCATGGAGAAAAACTCAGATTTGTGCATGCAAACTGACCTTGAAGCACAATAAAGTACCCAATTAGAGTACCCCAACTATGTCTGTGTATACAAATCAAAATATTAGCATACACCGAATGGTTGGTGTATTTGCATGAGTACTAGCAATGGAAATGTTTGTGTGGCCATCTTGAAAAATTTGGTGTGGGGGAGGTTGTGAATCATCCAGTCGGGGAGCAGAAACACCACCCGGTGACTGAAGTGACCAATCAGAATGAAAAGCAAATATTCAAAGCAATGGTTTGTGATCATTCCATACTCTGACATATGTTTGATAAACAAGTTGTTAAATGATTTGACATACCAAAAATTAGTAAAATTATCAGTATTCACTGTGAACAATTTATCCAGTTCTCACCTCCATGATATTGCTGTGTTTTATATAATTTGGAATTGTTCACGATTTTTTTTTATTTTTGGGGGGGGGGGGGGGGGGAGATTTTGAGAGCCAAATTTTATCCCTAGCAATACCTGTGTAACCTCCATTGTCTTCACATTCTGTTTTCAGTTACACAAGTGTAACTCCACTGTCTTAAATAGGGATTGACAAATACAACTAAGGGCATAATTATTTCTTGAAGTTGGAATTTAAATTCTGATTCAGAGTTGCTGGTATGCGTCAGTTACTTTTTACTGCTTCAGCAATGCAAAGCAGCCATAAACCTGGTGTAACTAGCTGGTTAAGATGGTTTTACAGCTGTTATGCATCCCTAAGGCCGCATGTAGTAGCGAATCTGTCCTTCTGTTTAACGTATATGAAAAGGAATAGAATCCAGCTCACTCTTTTCCAAGCTGTGTTGGCTCCTAGGGCAAGCAGGAGGAGATATAGTAAATCTTATTTTAGTCACGACAGCAAGATGGAACTGATTCACATGAAAACTAAGACCCCTTTTTACTGCTCAGGCAATGTAAAGAGACCATACAGCGGGAGTAATGGCTATATAAAAGGACCTTAAGCGGGGATGTGGGGGGGAGAATGTAATTTACTCCCACTAAGTTATGTTTCTGTTTAAAGCTGAATTTTACATCTTCAAAATCCAGCCAAAAGAGTCGGATTAAAGGTTTTTGTTTTTTTTAAGGAAAATGCAAAAGCACATATAGTTTAACTTAACATAGCATACAGTATAATCTTTCTCTCATTATTTTATAAAGATCATCTAAGTATCAGCAAAATTTATTAAATTATAATTGCTACCAGTTTGTTATTGTTATAGGTAGTTGAAAAATTGTCAAGATTTTCTGATAAACAGATTTGATTTATGAATTAATATATTTATTTTGGGTGACAATTTTTCAGTCAGCTCCAGTTATTAGTTAAGTGCTGAACAGAACAAAGAAGAGACATGGCTTAAGGTCTCTGTAGCTATAGAAATGTAGAGGAGATGTAACTATTACATTTTCTTTGTACCGCATATTTTAATATAAAGGGCAAAGCTGTGGGTCTCCTTTCATTTCAAGGAGATAGCCACACTGAAAAAAATCATACTATATACTCAATATTTACTTAAGTACACACTCTAGGGTCCTGTCCTGCCCTAACTCATGCAGCTAACATAGATTAGCAAAGCAATACATACACTGCACAATCAAAGAAAAATGAAAATAATAAGGTCTGTGCAGTATGGGATTTTTGTTGTGGGTAAAAATATCAAATTTAGAAGTGTATTATTGACATTTGACACATTTCTTGCTATAAAGTCAAAACCAAAGATATACTTGAAAAGACCAATCAAATCTTAATTTAAAGGGAGAAAGGAAGAGAGGTTTTTAATTCTCTCCTTTCCGTTTTACTCCATAGTTTCCTTTATTGTATCCTGCAAATTAATAACATTTTATTCTTCAAACCTTTCTTCTAAATCCCCCAAACTGTTTATCCTCATTTTTCTTCACTGTACCTAAATTTCTGTGCAATATTAATAAATATGAATAAAAAACTGAATTAGGAGAGACAAGCTTTCACTATTTTGTGTGAGGGTTTTATTTTTTTATATGGTACTCATAACAGCATACATTATCTCCATTGATCATATTGAATTTCATGTACAGTGTGCAGGGCTTACCCTCAGCCTTCATTAGTTATTCATTTTCTGAGCCTTCATTAGAAGGAACTATTTGAAATAGTAGAATTTAGTGACATCACAATGTACTTGTTGTAAAAGCAACCATTATAGAATAGCCACCAATAAGACAGAGCCTTTCTAAAACAAATGTTTATTGAATTATTAGTGCCAAGGGCTGTGTTTGTCAAACAAAAAGTAGAGTTCTATGCCTCTAGCCACTGACATTTCCCCTCTCTAAACAGCCATTATGTGGCAGTGTTAATGTTATGGACAGCCATTTGTTCATTATTTACTGTAACTAACTGACATTATTATATTGGGCACTCTTAAAGTTCAGAGATGAATGTATGCTGTAAGCTGGTGGAGCTCCTTAGATTTAAGATATAAAACTAGCTGGCTGCATGCCACAGTATTATATTGTTAAATCAGTTTATTGTTCAAGATACTTTAGATATAGCAGTTGCCGTGCATTTGTCAGTCAGGTTGCCCACCGTAAAGCTGTCTACAAGGATGAATTATTGCTGCATTAGCCACCTTCTCCTCCCTCCCCCCGCCCTACACAGCCTGTCTTAGCGACACCCATGTAATCATCAGTTCCAGGACTTTAGAGGGTCTTTTCCTTACACCTTGTTAGTCAGATTTTGTTATCAAGACAGTTGCTAACAAACAAAATATTCTCTCTTTCCCTGGAAAGCTAAGTGATATTTCAGTGGAAGCTGACAGTGAACAAATCTGGATCATGAAGTTAAGGTTAATGCTATGCTGGAAGAAAAGATTTGTCATCTGTAAGGATAAGTACAGATACTACAGTGATGGTGAGGAATTATTGGACAGCCTGTTTAGGAAAGCATCACCCTGCTGGATTGAGGGAAAAAAGGGAACTGGCCACCAGTTGAAACTAGGCAGATACAAACTCAAATTAAGGTCAGAAGTGACCATCATGATCATCCAGTCTGACCTCCTACACATTTCAGGCCACAGAACCTTGCCCACTCACTCCTGTAATAGACCCCTAACCCCTGGCTGAGATACTGAAGTCCTCAAATCATGATTTAAAGACTAAGTCTTCAATTAAGGATGTTTCTATCATCAAAAGAGGTTGGTCCAATAAAAGACATTACCTCACCCACCTTCTCTTTCAAATTAAGAACACATTTTTAACAGTGAGGGCATGAACCACTAGAACAACTTACCAAGGATTCTGGTGGGTTCACCATCATGGGAAATTTTTACATCAAGATTTCACATATTTCTAAAGATATGCTTTAGTTCAAACAGAAATTGATTTAGGAAAGTTATATAGCCTGTGTTATGCAGGTCAGACTAGATGATCAAAATGGTCCCATCTGGCTTTATAATCTATGAACACAAAATTGCTATGCAAGTTACTGCATGTAAACCTATCATACCCATTCATAGTTTCATAGATTCCAAGGTCAGAAGGGACCACGGTGATTATCTAGTCTGACCTCCTGTATAATGAATGTCATAGAACTTCTCCATAATAATTCCTTGAACATATATTTAAGAAATATCAAATTTTGATTTTTTTTTTAAATTTCCCATGATTGGGAATCCAAAACAGCCATTGGTAGATTATTCCAGTAGTTAATTACTCTCGCCATTAAAAGTTTACACCTTATTTCCAGTCTGAGTTTCTCTAGCATCAACTTCTAGGCATTGGATCATGTTATGCCTTTCTATGCTAGACTGAAGAGCCCATTATTAAATATTTGTTCCCCATGTAGGTACTTACAGACTGTAATCAAGTCACCTCTTAACCTTTTCTTTGTTAAGCTTAATAGTTTGAACTCCTTGAGTCTATCACTATTAGGAATGTTTTCTAACCCTCTAATCGTTCATTGTGGTTCTTCTCTGAACCCTTTCCAATTTATCAACTTCATTCTTGAGTTGAGGCCACCAGAACTGGACACAATATTCCAGCTGTGGTTTTACCAGTGCTAAATATAAAAGGTAAAATAACATCTCTACTTCTACTCAAGATTCCTCTGTTTATGCATCCCAGGATTACATTAGCTCTTTTGGCCACAGCGTCACACTAGGACCTCATTCAACTGATTATGTATCCTAACCCCCAATTCTCTCTCAGTCACTGCTTCCCAGAATAGAGTCGTCCATCATGTAAATATGACCTCCATTCTTTGTTCCTGGATGTATACATTTGCATTTAACCATATTAAAACATATATTGTTTGTTTGCACCTAGTTTACCAAAAGATCCAAATCACTCTGAATCAGTGATTGGTCTTCTTCATTGTTTATCACTCCAACTTTTGTGTCATCTGCTAACTTTTTCAGTGATGATTTCGTGTTTTCTTCCAGGTCATTGATAAAAATGTTAAATAATGATGGGCCAAGAACCAATCCCTGTTGGAGCCCATTGGAACCACACCCACTCAATGATCATTCCCCATTTACAATTACATTTTGAGACCCATCAGTTAGTCAGTTTTTAATCCATTTAATGTGTGCCATGTTAAATTTTTTAATCTAAAAGTTGTGCATGCAGTACCATTAGAATACACATTGACTGTGGATAAATTGCCGATATTGGCCCATACACAGTAGGAAGAAAGACAAGACACCAAGAATGCAGTTTAACTAGAATGCAAATACATTTTTAACAGTCATTGGAACAAACTACCATGGGAAGTGGTGGATTTTCTCTCTATTTCTTCAGATCAAGACAAGATACCATTCTGGAAGACATGCTTTAGCCAAACACAAATTATTAGGATCAGTCTAGAATAATTAAGTGAAATTCTATGGCCGGTGTTATACAGGAAGCCTGACTAGATGAACTAATGATCCCTTCTGGCCTTAAATTCTACTAAACTGGAAACTATTTGGCAATAACTAGTTAGCACAGGTTATGCTTCCCTTCTAATCCATATCACCTGGTCATGTCAACACCCCTTATCCACTAATCTGGTACTAGGACCCCATTGCCCTCCTGTCATATGAAAGTTAATGGAGGGTGCAAATAGGGGGTTGTCTTCTCACCCTACCAGACATTAGTTACCCAACCCTATTCTTCTACTCTGCTTCTGATACCACTGTATCAGGAAACTGGACTCACTACTGAACAAATACCTGCAGTAGGCACCTGTCAAATTGTGACATGTATTTTACAACATAACCTACCCACTGTGGCCCTGGCTCCTGAGAGGAAATTGAAAAATGCCACTTCACCCACCTCAATCTCTCTGTGAAGGGAAAATTCCTTTCCTAGCTCCAAAACGGTGACTAGCATGATGCCCACAGCAAGGACACAACACCTGGTCATACTCTAATCCCAAGGGTGGGTGAAGGAGAATTTCAACCCAGCACAGAAGGGTGTTCTTGGGCAAGAGCAAGGCTTTATAAATCTTGGGTGCCCAGGAACCAATGGGCTTATGCTGCACCCTTCTATGCAACCAATCTGCCACAGAGATTCCCTTCTCCTCCCTTCAAACTGATTAGTGGGGGAGGGTATGCAGCAACACAAAGGGATGTTTGTTTCCCCTGCTGTCCCAGACAAAATCCCTCCCTCCCTCCGAGGCTGGAGATGGGGAGGTTGGGGCATTAACTTTGATTTACAATTGTAAATCATCACATATACCACAGGTATCAATTAGACTCAAGCCTGGAATATGAATACCTTTGCCTATCCTAACCTTACAGGTTTAAAGTAGAAGTGATTTAAAATATAGCATAGTAATCAAATGCTTGTATAGGAGCCCGTTAGGAATCATGGTCACGGGAGGGTGAAAAGGTGTGTTAAAAAGTATCAGCAGCTTCCACCAGGACAGGCTTTCATGGTATTGGTTTAAAAAAAAAATTCACAGTATTAGTAATTTCTTCTGAATTTACCAAAGACACAGGTAGTATGGCTTTATGCACTGAAGGAGTGCATAATATTGCATAATGCTGAACATGATAGCATACATTCCATAAAATACTTGGATTTAAAAAATTGCTGAATATTAACAAACAAAAATAATCACTGTTCCTATTTAATCACAATGGAATGATACCAAATAAAATGCAAAATTGTTCTTTAACAGTCAAACTTATTTTACACTTCTGCTTGGTTTAAACCCTAGGGCTTTATTTTATTTTATTAAATAAAGCACTCCGTGCATGCAATTGTGTCAACCATGGAGACTGTATTTTAAAAGGGCAACCCCAGTAAAAAAATATTTTTTTACCTTATGAGCTGTATATTTTCTTTTTCTTTGCTGAATCCAGATGAAGATTAAATTTGTCATTAAAAAGGCAGATTTCTTTTCCTTTTATTCAAGTTAGAAAAGAAAAATATATTCTGGTAATGACCACTACATCAAACTGCATGATACAGTAAAGGAAGGAATATATGTGGTTATTTGTTGTATTTTATAGGATAATAAATTACATTATAGACTGATAAATTAACATATTTGTATATCTTCCTGCTTAACAACATCTGGAAAGATAATAGTAATAGTTAGCACATACACTCAAGTTCTGTATGCAAATTTTAATCTTCCAAACACCACTGAAAGTCTGATAAATATCTTCACATTTACTGAAGAAGAAACAACCCATTTGTTCCTTGGTTTGACAATGAGCCAAAGAGTCATACTGAGAACGGAATTTCAAGTCTATTCTTATTATTTCTTGAGTTCAATACTTGAATGTGGGCATTAGTATGCCAGCAGAAGGCAAACAAAGATGATGGTGGGAGAAATATTCAGTATGAATGAAGTGTTTCACCGAATCAATAAAACAAAGAATTACTAAATGTGAGGAGAGTGGTGCCAGTTGTGCTTTTTTTTCTTTTTTGTTATTCTCAGAAGTTAAATTGTAAAAGAAATTCTAAAAGAAACATTTATTTATTCAGAATGAATAACCCTCAATTGAAGAAGAATTAAAGAAGAGAGGAGGACGGGGGAAAAGTAGAAAAGAAACGTCCTAGTTAAGTTCAAGACAAAAAACTCGAGGAGGGCAGCAAAATTAATGTTCATTTTTAAATACAAAATTGTCAGGAAATGCAAGAATTAAGGACCCAGATCCTAAGCTGCCTGACATCAGCTTAGGGGGAGTGGGAAGAAAAATGGAATTTCAAGCTCTCTTTATGTTATCACAATCCATGCAGCAGCCAAGGACTGAGCAGCCCCTTGTGCCACTTACAACAGTCTGTGGCCTTGTCTATACTGGCAAGTTTCTGCACAATGAAGCAGCTTTCTGTGCTGTAACTCACACAGTGTACACACTGCCAAGCCACTTAGTGCGTAGAAACTGCACAGCTGTAGAGCTCTAAAAAAAACATCCCAACGAGAGGCGTACAGCTTTCTGCGCTGGGGTTACAGTGCCGCGGTGCCAGTGTAGACACCCTGGTCGATTACAGCACTGCAATTGGCCTCCAACCTCCCAATAATGCCTGTTCTCACTTCTCTGATCATCAGTTTTAACTCTACTGCCCTGCCCTCAGGTGACCAACAGTAATCTCCACCCTTTGCAAATTTGAAAGTCCCCTTCCTTTTTGCTTGGTGATGCATGCAGTGGTCTCAGTGCATCTTTCCAGGTGGCCATGCCTGCTCCACGCACCAGGTGATCCCCCGCTTGGAGCAATGCTGAGCTGCTGGACCCCATCAGCATTTACGCTTCAGCTGTAGGAATTATGATACCTATAGACAGATTTCACGATGCATGAGAGAAAGGGGCCATGACCGGGACACATCTGAAGCTCCTTCACTTTGACCCTGCACTGCAAACGCCTACCCCAAGGTGCGGGAGGCAAACCCCTACTCCGGTGCTATGCCCACGAGCTGCCGCTTCTACAAAGAGCTGGACGTGATACTCGGTGGTGACCCCACCTCCACTGCGAAGGCCCCTGTGGATACTTCATTGGCTCGTGTGCCAGTCGAGCGTGGACCAAGCCAGGAGAAGGAAATCTTGGACGGGGGAGGAGGGGGACCCAGAAGCAGAGGATGACTCAGAGGCCAGAGATGCATACAGCCAGGAACTCTCTTCTACCCCGGTGGAGCCTAGCCAGTCACAACAGTCGGATCTTGTCAAAGCGCAAACAGGAGAGGAGGCCCCTGGTAAGTGGATCTGATTTGGGGAATTGCTGAAGCGAGTTGTTGAGGGCAGGAGGGTTGAAGAAAGCAGGCTTGTCTCCCACCGCATGCCTAGTCTGAGCGGCAGAACAGGCTATTGATAGACTCCCTCACTTCATGGGAATCTCCCTCAGAGATCTCCAGGAAATTCTTGTGGATATACTGGGCAATCCGCTGCCGCAGGTTCCTCGGCAGAGCTGCTTTGTTTCTTGCCCCATTAACGGTAACTTTCCCGCACCATTGTGCCGTCACAGAGTGGGAGAAGACACACCATTGCTGCACACAGGCGAGCTGCATAGGGGCCAGTGTGGAAGCCGCAGGCTTGGAGAAGAGCCTCTCTTGATTCCCTGCTCACCCTCAGCAGCGAGAGATCTTCCATAATGATCACATCCTGTGGAAACTGTGGGGACAGGAATGATTATCAGCCCACCCCCAGTGCTAGCTCTCCCGAAGAGCCATGTGCCCATTGTACAGCAGGGTCCAGGAAGAGTGATTGACCCTGTCCCTGCGGTTACTTACCATTTTGGGGGTCTTGTGGTTTGTGTGCGCTTGCCTGGGGTCAGCCAATTAGTGACAGGTGTGAGAGTACTGGCTGTGTTTTAAAGCACTGAATCAGTGTTGTCTGTGTTGCAAACAATACTGCTTCTGTAAAATATTGCTTTTAAATTTCACAGAGATGGCCTTGGGAGCCCAGCCTCCCTCTTTGTTATCGGCGGCAGAACGGCTGCACATAATTAGAAAGCGGCCAAGAAGAACTAAGGAGGAATTTCTCTGTGATGTTATTCCACCGAGAAACAGGAATTGAAGGAGTGATGGGACAGCGAGAAGAGGAACCAAAAGGAGAACACGGCATACCAGAAAGAAGACATGCAATGGCTCTTAAACGTCATGGAGTGCCAATGGGACATGCTCCAGGTGATGCTAGCTCATCAAACCGAGCAGCTCCGTGCCCGCCCTCCCCTGCAGCCGCTGTTGCAAAACTCTTTCCCATGCGCCCCCCCACACACACACCCCACCAACACAGTTATCAACCTCCTGGCTCCACTCTCTACCTGCAGCATTCCACTCCTTGCTCCTCACAGTCCAGCACTGTGGACTCCCACTACCCACTGCACTCAACACCCATCCCTCTGCAATTTGGCCCTGTTGAAGTACAACACCTGCTGCATTGTACTCCAAAGGAGAAGGTTGGCTATGATACCTGGACATACACAAATCTGTAGCCATCCCGGTACCTCTTCTCCTCTTGAGACCTTCCCTTTCCCCATCCCCCATCCCCCTCCCTGCTTTTTTTCATTTGACTCTCTCCTCCGGGTTTTGTCTTTTAATGAAAGAATTGTATTGGTTTGAAAGCAATCTTTATTCTATTAAGTGAAAGCAAAAAGAGCACTGCAAAGCAACATACAATTATGTTAAGCCCCCTTCTTGCATCATGTGCACCAATCACCTCCTAGCATTACAAGCACTGCAATCCCTAGCATAGCAACAAATATTAGTGGCTTTCAGCTTTAAATTACTGCCTCAAGGCATCCCTGCTCTTTATGGACCTGCGCTGTGCCCCTCTAATAGCCCTGGTCTCTGGCTGTTCAAACTCAGCCTCCAGGCACTGAGCATCTGTGGTCCAGCCCAGAGTGAAGCTTTCACCCTTCCCTTCACAAATATTATGGAGTGTACAGTACACGGCTATAAACATAGGAATATTGTCATTGGCCAGGTCCAGCTTCCTATACAGGCATCACCAGTGAGCTTTTAAACTGCCAAACGCACATTCAACAGTCATACTGCACTTGCTCAGCCTGTTGTTGAACCACTCCTTGCTGCTGTCAAGTTGCTCTGTGTATGGTTCATAAACCGTGGCATTAAGGAGTAGGCAGGGTCTCCCAGGATCACAATAGGCATTTTGACTTCCCCTACAGTGATCTTCTGTTCCCTGCTTGCAACTTTTTGAACAGGCCAGTGTTCTGAAAGAAGCGTGTGTCATGCACCTTTCCGGACCAGCCTGAGTTAATGTCTGAAATGCCCATGGTGATCCACAAGCGCCTGGAGGACCATTGAGAAATACCCCTTGTGATTAATGTACTCGGTGGCTAGGTGGTCTGGTGCCAGAATTGGAATGTGTGCCATCTATTGCCCCTCCGCAATTTGGGAAGCCCATTTGTTCAAAGCCATCCACAATGTCATGCATGTTGCCCAGAGTCACGGTCTTTCAGAGCAGGATGTGATTAATGGCCCTACACACTTCCATCAATATGACTCCAACAGTCAACTTTCCCACTCCGAACTGGTTAGCAACCGATCGATAGCAGTCTGGAGTAGCCAGCTTCCACAGTGCAATCGCCATGTGCTTCTCCAGTGACAGGGCAGCTCTCACTCATGTCCTTGAGCCACGGGGCTGGAGCGAGTTCATCACACAGTCCCATGAATATGGCTTTCCTCATGAGAAAGTTCTGCATCCACTGCTCTTCATCCCAGACGTGCATCACGATGTGATGCTACCACTCAGTGCTTGTTTCCCGAGCCCAAAAGCCACAAGCAATCTCGTGGCATAGCTCGTGGCAAGATCAATGTCACACTCCTCTTGCCTTTGTAGTTTAAGGAATAACTCCACTGCCACTTGTGATGTGTTGGTCAGAGCAAGCAGCATACTGGTCAGTAGTTCGGGATCCATTCCTGCAGCCAGAAAGATGCAGGGCACGCAGTACACAAATTGTTGAAAGATGGCACCAAATGTGGACAGAAGCACAGGGATTGCTGGGATGCAAAGCAATGCATCACGGGGCATTGGGACAGGACTCAGGATGCCTCGCTATCCCCTATGCCTTCCCACAAGTGTTAGCGGCAAAAGAGAAAGAGGTGCTCTGTGGGATAGCTGCCCAGAGTGCACCACTCTGAATACCGCTGCAAGTGCCGCAAGTGTGAACATGCTATTGTGCAGGCAGTTGTCAGTGTGCACATGCAACAGCAGTTTCCCTTCTGCGCTCTCTGAGTAGCGCTGTAACTGCCGGCGCTGTAACTTTACCAGTGTAGACATGCCCTATGCACTGCTCCAGTTACGCAAACATTACTTCTAAGCAGTGCACTCCAGCAGTACCACCGCCAGCTCCCAGCGTAGCCCCTAGGGCATCTTCCCATTTAGGGCAGATTTAACACATGTTTGCATCATTGGAAAAGCCATGATCTGATGACCTTTTCTTATTAATATCACCTAATTTACAGGTAGTTCCCACTACAGCTAAAGAGATAATATTCTTAGAAACAAATTCAGTAAAAAATGGTACCTTCTTACTTAAGAGCTTATGAAGTACAGAAATAGAAGGAGAGTGATTCTATTTTGGCTTGTGTATCATCAACAGAGTTGTTAACTAAGGCCTGGTCTACAATGAGGGGGGATTGATCTAAGTTAGGCAACTTCAGCTACGTGAATATTGTAGCTGAATTCGAACTACTTAGATCTACTTACTGCGGTGTCTTCACTGCAGTAGGTCGACTGCTGATGCTCCCCCATCGACTCCACCTACGCTTCTCGCTCCAGTGGAGTATCGGAGTCGACGGGAGAGCGCTTGGTGGTCAATTTATCGCATCTTCACCAGACGCAATAAATCGACCCCCGCTGGATCGATCGCTACGGAGGTAAATGTAGACATGCCCTAAGTTCCAACCACATGAGTGCAATATCTGATGGAGATCCAATGGAGTAGGTGAAGATATCTAATGGAGGAGAAACCAGACTGGGGCAGAAGGCTGAAACCAGGAAAAGGAAACATAGAAAGGAAGAGGGACAGATGAAAGGGAAAAAAACTTTAAGGAAGGGAAATACAAAAAGTAAAACTTAATCAGAAGAGAAACAGATATTGGGGCAGGAGGAAGGAGCCCGATAGATAAAAGGAAAGAAAGAAAAACAAAAAGAAACAAAAACAAGCAGGAGATATTTAGTAACAATTGTGATCTCTTTTAAAGAAAATTAGATCTCGATGCTAGAAAGATACATATATAATCTAAAACAGATATATGTAAGATAATATGATTGGGGGGAGGGAGTGAATGGGGAAACTTGAATATGGATGGGAGATAGGTGTGGAAACCTAGTGTTCCTACACAGGGATATTGAAATAGTCTACTTTGGGGGTTTAATATTGTTTTACCACAATTTTACCATTGTCGATACTCTGAGAATATTTTCCCATGCTGCATGGGAAACATGCAAGGTCAGTTAGAGCCTTGGAACAATGTGATTTTAGTGTGTAGTTAAAGGAATTTCAACAGAACACAATTTGCCACTGACAAGTTTGTTTAGGACAGAATTTCAGAAAAGTGCCAGGTAAGGTTGGTTTTATTAATTTTAAATACTTAGTTTTGGAATAATATCCAGTGTTTTAAAATCCAGGGAATCGCACCCATGATTTCTTGAGATACTATTTCCCCCAACATTTTGTTTGTTTTCACTCCCTACTCTTTGACGACTGGCTAGTAACCCATTAAATAAAGAGTAGATGGAGGGGGACATTTGAATAGCATCACAGTGCAAGATTAGATCATGCAGTAGATAATCAGGAAGGCTAGGGCCTGCTAATTTAAAGTAGGAGGATCCAGAATTGGAGGCATCTTTACGAATTTCTGGAAATTTGTTAATGTGTTTTCTTCTATGTTTTCTCTTTTATGCTCCTCCTTGCTTCTTTTACTCCTGTCTTCCCTTCCCTCTTGTATTCTCTCCCTTGTAGACGTGTAGGGCATCTTTCTTTGTAGTTCTTTGATGTGAGTGCATTATTGGGATAGAACATGAAATATCTTATTAAAAGTATGGTCCTGTATTTTCACTTAGAATGATACAAGATATGTAGCACTGCTTTCTTTCTGAGAAAAAAAAAATACTTCTTATACTTTCTAAATGCTAAACGTCTTTTGCTATTTTCTACCCATAATTTCTTCAGAGATCTGTCTTACCTCCATTACTAGGCAGAACATGGCACACTAAGTTAATTTATAATAAGATACAGAATTTTTAGAGTCTTTTATAATGGTATTTATCAATATTTTCCTTTTTCTTCAATCATTAAATAATATTGTGATGTAACTGAGGAGTAAAATATATTTTACTTTAACATAAATAGACTGTGTAAAGTATTAAACTAAAATACATACATTTGATTTGTTTATTAAAAAACCTCTATTACCCATAACTTTTATAATGCTGTCTTATTACTTAACTATGCAATATGCTACTTTTTGCAGTTCATGAATGACATTGAAATGGGCAACCTGTCATTGTGCCATTAGATTTTCTGCTTTGATTATGAAACAGCAGCTCATTAGATTTTTCTCCTGTATGTGTGTGTGTATATATATATGCTCATCATCACTTCGAAGAATGCAATCACTTGAAATTGGACAATGTTTCTCCCCCACCCCTCCCATCGTGAGGGTGTTTCACCTCTGGACTCGTACATAAAATTAATCATCATTTCCCCTTCTAATCTCTTGCACATCACTAGGACTTTCAAAGTAGGGATCTGTTTTCTGTAACAAATGACTACATGTCCAAAAAAAAAAAAAAAAAAAAAAAGGTGGCGGCATGTTAAAATGAAACTGACTCAATCCAACAAATCAGTTTCATTTATTTAGTCTTCTGATTCTTTAGAGCTAGAATTATTTTAATTTTATAACCTTGTTTTCCAAAAGCTTTTTGTTTTTTAAATGTTTAATTATACAGGTGTTCAGATGGCAAACCATTGTGTGCAGGGATACTAGACAGCCAATTGATTTTATTTTGATTTTTCAAATACAAAAAAGGCACACATCCAAATGGTCTGGGAACCTTGCCACCACCTAAAATCACATACAAGGCAAAATACAACAAGACTCCCTGGTAGCAGGGCCGGCGCAACTCATTAGGCGACCTAGGTGGTCGCCTAGGGCACGAACATTTGAGCGGCGCCGGCGCCCCGGCCGGCCGTGGAAATTTGGGGGTGGGCCCTTCCGCCGCCGAGGGCGCTGGAAATGCTGGTGCCGCTACTGCCTGGTAGGCTTCAACCCCTAACAAAAATCAGATGATAAAATGGGGTATTGGAATGCCTATTTATCCAGCTCAGATACTACCCCTCTGTGGTCCCAGATACCCCAGTAAGACGATGGACCTCATGGTATTTTCTGAAGGTTAACCATATATTTTGGATCAAAGCAGAGAGTGAAATCCAAATTCAAGGGTTCTTCTGGGAGAACGTCCTGCCTGCAGTTGCCCCTCTGTTATATAGAGAGGGTTCCAACTTAAACACTTCTGCTGAATAAAACTGTGGCAATAGAGCAGGGGTCAGCAACCTTTGAGAAGTGGTGTGCCGAGTCTTAATGTATTCACTCTAATTTAAAGATTTTGCGTGCCAGTAATACATGTTAACGTTTTTAGAAGGTCTCTTTCTAAAAGTCTATAATATATAACTAAACTATTGTTGTATGTAAAGTAAATAAGGTTTTTTAAATGATTAAGAAGCTTCATTTAAAATTAAATTAAAATGCAGAGCCCCCCAGACCAGTGGCCAGGACCCGGGCAGTGTGAGTGCCACTGAAAATCATTTTGAATGCCGCCTTTGGCACGCATGCCATAGGTTGCCTACCCCTGCAATAGAGATTATGAAGAGAGCCAGTTTCTCATGTAGGCAGGTCTCTAACCACACAAAATTTTACAGCGCAAAACTAACATTAAAATTCTATCCAAGAGCCAAGTGGCCACCATTGCTGATTACAAAGCACAGGCATCATGTATCCATTACAAAGCATGCAATTTGTGTATGAGTTTCAGGTTCCTAATAGATGAAAGACTGAAGATGCTGTTCTACGTACAGCATGTTACAACAGTCTAATCATGAATTGACAAAAAGCATGAATCTGCATCTAAAAGAAAGGACCATATGTTAACACTGTCTGGAGTGGATCACAACTGTGAATGCCAACCTCAGGGCAGACTCCCCCCACCCCCATAGTGGCTCTATGTTCTATAATTCGATTTCATCAATTCAGTGATAAGTGTGAACTCCTGAAACACTAACTGTTTTATGATGGAGTCACAGATAGTCCCCTTGGGCATTCCAGTCTATGTTACGACCCAGACAAGCTGGACTTAGCGATAGATGGTTGCTATACACCAAAGATCACAAAATATTCAGGTTGCTCACAATCCCAAGAAACCAGTCACTCACATCCGGTCAATTTGTAACTTCAAAGACAACACTTGTAGCCAATCCTATAGTAAACTATGTTAGAATTTATCAACTAAGAATGTAAATGAGAGAATTATTTCAACGTTAAAGCAGGCAAGCATATAGACTGTGATTCATTTGTGTATATGGTTTCAAAAGGTGACCAGACTAGATGATCTAGTGGTCCCTTCTGGCCTTGAATTCTATTATTCTGACTCTGGACCTGCGTTGAATCTGTCAGCATTAAATGTCTTTTAGGGGTAACCCAGTCTGACCCTGGGGATCTCTGCTTCTGTTTTATAGCTCCAGCTCTTTGAGTACAAACTGAAAAAAATGAAAACATTTCTTATCAGCTATTCTTTATTTCCTTCTTTCAGAATTCAAGATGATCCCTAGATTATTAATGGTTGTTCCCAAAGGGGAGCATATGCTCTCTGTTCTGGAGGCTATATCAAGCTTGTCCATTACTTCCCGTTGTTTCTCCCACCTCACTGACAATGTTGTTGACTGCTGGTACACTGATACAACTGCCTATCATATTTGTCTCTGTCTTCTTGTACTCCTCCAATCTGTCTGGATTGATCTGTTTTCCCTGGTCTTATACTTAGACTATATGCTTCTTGGAACTTGGATCATCTTTTCGTTATGTGTATGTACAGCATGTATCCTAGTATGACAGGATCCTGGTTAATGACTGGTGCTCCTTGGCGCTATGGGAATACAAATATTCTTATATCACCTCATTTTATCAAGGTTGAAATTCAGCCAGCTCACTCTCATCCATAGCACAATGTCCACCAGATACTGGTTCATCTGTCTTTATCAGGTCACAGACTCCATCCTTTCACTTCCTAACCCAGACTTTGGGTCACAGGTTCCCATGCTTCCTCCTTTTCAACCCCCCACACCATGTCATAAGCTCCTATCTGCTGCCTCAGTGAAATCAAGAACTGGCCAGCTACCTCTGTTTTCCTTCCACTTGAGCAGAGCTAGATAAACACAATCTGGGGCCCTAGACGCAGCACAACATTGGAACCCCTCTGGCTACACCCTTATTGTGGGCCAGCCCTTGCATCATGGAACTGCAACCAATTTGAAAAGGTGGTGGCAATAAAAGAAAGTCCTTCCCTCCCAAAGAAGCAGAAGCATGGGCCCCATTGACCCCTTTTATGAGTAGCAATTGGATCCACTCTCCTTTACCACCAGCAAACCCAGAAAGGCATAGTAAGCGCATAGGATGACGAGAGGCAGTAGTTCAGAAATCCGCTTTGGTGGGCAGACTGGGCCCACTACATTCTTTTACCAGAGTCCTCTCCTGGGGTGGGTAGTCAGGGTATTTGAGTTAACCCCAATGAGATGCCTGTGACAGAACATAGCTCTTGTTTCAGGCTTTCTACAGAATCCAGAAGTCATCACTGTTGATTATGCTCAAGTCACATTTTCAAACTTTTCTTCCTAAAAACTTGAAGAAAAGAAGTTTACTTTGATTTAGCACACTATACATATAATAAAATGAAAACACTGATTCAAATCACATGACTTTAGGAGCCACCACTCCTGGCATGGATCTGTGGTGATTTTGCTTAATCTGGCCCTGATAAAACTGCTCAGACTCTTTGGGGCAAATCTTACTTAGTCCCCAAAAGGACTGAGAAGGCAGGGATTGAGCCTGCTCTGATCGTATCCCTGCTCTCTTCTTTCAATGGAGGGAGGCACTCTCTTGGAGGCTTAAGGCCCACCAGCCCGTCCATCCCTCCCCAGACTGCACTCTATAGTCCTGCTTTACTGAAGTGGCTAGTATATGCCAGCAGCTACTACCCATGCCTCACTTTCAACTACTGCTACTTTCTCCTTTTCTCTGGTAGGAGGAGGAAAGAGGAGAGAAAATGATGCATCTGGCACAAAAGTTTTGTTTGTTTGTTTAAAGAAAGACAGGCAAATGGATTTAACTGATGGGAGATATGCAGTAGCAACTGGTAGTGAATGCTAACGAATAAGAGTGACAATTATGTAACCCTTATAACACCTTGTATGAGGGTGCTCTCAAACTTAATGGGCAATTTCCCAACACAACCTTTTGGGTTCTCCCAACCAGGAAGGAATAGAACAAGTCAAAATCAGCCCTATCAGCTCCTGCATACAACAGCAGCTGGCAGCACCACCTCATGATCAATGGTATCCAAGCCTGCTGACAAATCAAATAGCTTCAGGATAGACAATCGGATCATTATGCATTGGTAGGAGGAAATTGTCAGCCAAAGAATAAGTGTGGTTTCTGTATCATACTCACATCCATAACCAGGTGTGTCTGTGACCAGGGTAACGGATAGCTGAAGTAAGCATATACTGTAACAAGTGTCTTTCCACAACTTTCTCTGCCACTTTATCCAAAAAGGGAAGAGTGATAACAGATAGATAATTGGCTAGATTGTTCAAGATATCATCACTTGTCATTGACAAAGAGGGAATACAAGCCTCCTTCAAAGCATTTTTTGTGACATAGGTGTTGACCCACATGTTCTTTGGTCTAGTGTACCAGTGTACAACTCAGCTGAACTGGAGAATTAGAATAGGTTAAGTGAAGCCTGCATATAAATATGCAGAATTTGCTCATTAGGCTTGTATTACAAATACATTTTTGTAACCATAAGTTTAAAATACTTATTTTACCTAAGAAAACAAAACTGACATATTCCAAAGGAAATGGTGGGCATTCTAAGTACAAGAAAAAAAGGAAGAGCAGAGAAAAGGAGAAACAAACAAACAAGTTCTGACAAAGCCACTTTCACAGTAACTTGTCAATGATAATTAAAATCTAATTATGCCTGATAGCAGGGACCTTTCTTACTACAGGTTTTTGGAGAGGACTTAGCTTGCATCATAAACATCAGTTCAAATAGCTTCAGCACATATTCTGTGGGCACTAACAAGATATGGATTATTCACAGTCCTAATGAAGACTGGGAATTGAGTGTAATGACTGACAACCCACAGAGAAACTTCAGCCAAACCATAGTGTAAATAAAACTGTAATCCAAACTCTGTCTTCATTTATACTCTGAGCAGCCTCCCTCAAGTCAATATCAGCATAAAGTGGGGAGGAAACTAGCTCATAGTCCCATATATTTATAGACACACACATTTATTATTATTTGTTGGTTGTATTTTTGGAAGGCTAGTGAGATTGGTTCTAAGTAATACACATCATGCCCAAACTGGCGATTATTAAAATCTTGACAATTGCCATTTGGAGTCATGTGGTATAAAAGGTTTTATTCCTATTTGTTTAAGGTGAACCACACAACTAATTTGTGGTTACCATATTTTGGCGCATTTTACAGAAAAAAAATAATAATTGAGCAATGCTGCAGAGTTGTGGGGTTTTTTTTTAAGTATAATATTGAGCTGTGGCATGAATCTAAAACCTGCAACAATACAAGACCATTTTGTTTTTCTAATGGTTTGAAAGATAGTGGACCTAAAACTATTACCAGTACCAAATATTTGCCTATCCTGCAGCTGAGTCGTGTGTAATTGTATTGGCACTTTTTAAAAACTCTGATTAGTGCTAAGAGGTTTGAAATTTTTAAAATAGTCCTAACTGAGATGTATTGGAGGACAAAGTACCAGGGAATCAATCAAAGATGTAAGAAAAATGCAATTTACCATACAGTTCAATACTTTAGCATATAAGCAATATATACACACACACACACACACACACACACACACAATGTAAATATGCCTTTCCTCATTTAAACAAAACAAAGAAATAGTAATAGCAGCTGAAACTCACAGTGAGGGAACTTAGCTATCCTATATGCATTTATTCAAAATTATATGTTTATTTACTCATGGGTATGCGACCCAAAGACCACAGCGATGGGGACATTACGAATGCATAGATGTACTCAATATACATCAGCTTCAGCAGCACAGGAGCCAGCAAACAGAGCTGTAAACAGGGGAGTTTCAATGGGAGTTTGCGGGGGAGACTAAGAGAGCGAGGCAGAGGAATAGACAGGCTAGTGAAGGTAGGGGGTGGTGCTCTGCCAGTGTTTTGGTGCCCGTTGGGGGTTTGTTTTGCTGTGGGTGTTGGTGGTTTGGTTTGTGTTTTCCGGACTAACAGGTTTTAGGTGGGAAGGCTATGACCGATACAGAGGCAGTAGTGGAAGACACAATGAGGATAACTGGATGTGGAAGCTGCGGCATGTACATGATCCTGGAGGGGGTATCTGAAAAGAGTTTCGTTTGCATGAAGTGCCGCCTGATAGAGCTGATGGAAGAAAAGATCCGAGGATTGGAGATGCAGGTGCAAACTCTGGTGGAGTTTAGAAGGGGGTTCGAGCAGATGATGGAGCAAAGACATGAGGAGGCTGAAGGAAAAAGCTGAGACTTGCAGATGGAAGCAGGACCAAAGAATTCTGAGGGGAGACTGCTGGATGAGGATAATGGACAGTGGAAGCATGTGACTAAGAGAACCAGGCAGAGGAAAAGACGGACTAGTAAAGGAGAAATAGAACTCAGGAACAGGTTTGCAGAGTTGGAAAATGAAGAAGGTGCACTGCAGGTGGTCGCTGAAGGTGAGAGGGCAAGGAAGAAGAGAAGAGCAGCTAGTCCTATAGGAAGAGGGGAAGAGTCAATGGAGATAACACCAAATATGAGCCCCAGGAGGATACGGGATGGGTTGCGGAGGATTGCAAGGGACAATAGAAATTGAGAGGACTTGCAGCCAGAGGGAGTAGGGGATAGACCGGAGAATTGCACCATTACCAGGAAAAGGCAGGTCTACGTGATTGGGGACTCCTTACTGAGAAGAATAGACAGGCCTGTAACTACAGCTGATCCGGAGAACAGAAGGGTGTGCTGTCTGCCAGGTGCTAAGATACGGGATGTGGACCTGAGGCTGAAAAGGATCCTAACGGGAGCGGGAAAGAATCCGCTGATTATCCTTCATGTGGGAACAAATGATATGGCTAGATGCTCGCTGGAACATATCAAGGGAGACTATGCCAGGCTGGGGAAGACGCTTAAGGAAATCGAGGCTCAGGTGATCTTCAGTGGGATTCTGCCTGTTCCTAGAGAAGGCAACAAAGGTGTGACAAGATAATGGCGATCAACAGATGGCTCAGGCAGTGGTGCTATAAGGAGGGCTTTGGGATGTATGGCCACTGGGAAGCATTCATGGACAGAGGACTGTTCTCTCGGGATGGAATTCACCTGAGTAAGGAGGGAAATAGACTTCTAGGATGGAGGCTGTCACAACTGATTAAGAGAGCTTTAAACTAGGAATTTGGGGGAGATGGTTGGGAGATGTCCAGGTAATCTCCACGCCGGAATTTAACATTGAGAAGGAAGAAAACAAAGTAAGAAAGGATACAGCCGTGGGTATGAGAATGGACATAAGGAGGAAGGGTAGTGAAGATACCAGTCTAATAGGTGATACTGGTGGTAGAATGTCTGTGCCTAATCGGGTAAAGAATGTCAGTGAAGCCAAACGGCAAAAATTAAGATGTTTGTACACTAATGCGAGGAGCCTAGGTAACAAAATGGAGGAACTAGAGCTACTGGTGCAGGAAGTGAAACCAGATATTATAGGGATAACAGAAACATGGTGGAATAGTAGTCATGACTGGAGTACAGGTATTGAAGGCTATGTGCTGTTTAGGAAAGACAGAAATAAAGGCAAAGGTGGTGGAGTAGCATTGTATATCAATGATGAGGTAGACTGTAAAGAAATAAGAAGTGATGGAATGGATAAGACGGAGTCTGTCTGGGCAAAAATCACATTGGGAAAGAAAGCTACTAGAGCCTCCCCTGAGATAGTGCTTGGGGTGTGCTACAGACCGCCGGGATCCGATTTGGATATGGATAGAGACCTCTTTAATGTTTTTAATGAAGTAAACACTAATGGGAATTGTGTGATCATGGGAGACTTTAACTTCCCAGATATAGACTGGAGGACAAGTGCTAGTAGTAATAATAGGGCTCAGATTTTCCTGGATGCGATAGCTGATGGATTCCTTCACCAAGTAGTTGNGAACAAATGATACGGCTAGATTCTCGCTGGAACATATCAAGGGAGACTATGCCAGGCTGGGGAAGACGCTTAAGGAAATCGAGGCTCAGGTGATCTTCAGTGGGATTCTGCCTGTTCCTAGAGAAGGGCAACAAAGGTGTGACAAGATTATGGCGATCAACAGATGGCTCAGGCAGTGGTGCTATAAGGAGGGCTTTGGGATGTATGGCCACTGGGAAGCATTCATGGACAGAGGACTGTTCTCTCGGGATGGACTTCACCTGAGTAAGGAGGGAAATAGACTTCTAGGATGGAGGCTGTCACAACTGATTAAGAGAGCTTTAAACTAGGAATTTGGGGGAGATGGTTGGGAGATGTCCAGGTAATCTCCACGCCGGAATTTAACATTGAGAAGGAAGAAAACAAAGTAAGAAAGGATACAGCCGTGGGTATGAGAATGGACATAAGGAGGAAGGGTAGTGAAGATACCAGTCTAATAGGTGATACTGGTGGTAGAATGTCTGTGCCTAATCGGGTAAAGAATGTCAGTGAAGCCAAACGGCAAAAATTAAGATGCTTGTACACTAATGCGAGGAGCCTAGGTAACAAAATGGAGGAACTAGAGCTACTGGTGCAGGAAGTGAAACCAGATATTACAGGGATAACAGAAACATGGTGGAATAGTAGTCATGACTGGAGTACAGGTATTGAAGGCTATGTGCTGTTTAGGAAAGACAGAAATAAAGGCAAAGGTGGTGGAGTAGCATTGTATATCAATGAGGTGGTAGACTGTAAAGAAATAAGAAGTGATGGAATGGATAAGACAGAGTCTGTCTGGGCAAAAATCACATTGGGAAAGAAAGCTACTAGAGCCTCCCCTGAGATAGTGCTTGGGGTGTGCTACAGACCGCCGGGATCCGATTTGGATATGGATAGAGACCTCTTTAATGTTTTTAATGAAGTAAACACTAATGGGAATTGTGTGATCATGGGAGACTTTAACTTCCCAGATATAGACTGGAGGACAAGTGCTAGTAGTAATAATAGGGCTCAGATTTTCCTGGATGAGATAGCTGATGGATTCCTTCACCAAGTAGTTGAAGAACCAACAAGAGCGGATGCCATTTTAGATTTGGTTTTGGTGAGTAGTGAGGACCTCATAGAAGAAATGGTTGTAGGGGACAACCTTGGTTAGAGTGATCATGAGCTAATTCAGTTAAAACTAGATGGAAGGATAAACAAAAATTGATCTGGAACTAGGGTTTTTGATTTTAAAAGGGCTAACTTTAAAGAATTAAGGAAATTAGTTAGGGAAGTGGATTGGATTGAAGAACTTGTGGCTCTAAAGGCGGAAGAGGCCTGGAATTAATTCAAGTCAAAGTTGCAGAAACTATCAGAAGTCTGCATCCCAAGAAAGGGGAAAAAATTCATAGGCAGGAGTTGTAGACCAAGATGGATGAGCAAGGATCTCAGAGAGGTGATTAAGAAAAAGCAGGAAGCCTACAAGGAGTGGAAGATGGGAGGGATTAGCAAGGAAAGCTACCTTATTGAGGTCAGAACATGTAGGGATAAAGTGAGAAAGGCCAAAAGCCATGTAGAGTTGGACCTTGCAAAGGGAATTAAAACCAATAGTAAAAGGTTCTATAGCCATATAAATAAGAAGAAAACAAAGAAAGAAGAAGTGGGACCGCTAAACACTGAGGATGGAGTGGAGGTTAAGGATAAACTAGGCATGGTCCAATATATGAACAAATACTTTGCCTCAGTCTTTAATGAGGCTAATGAGGAGCTTAGGGATAATGGGAGGATGACAAATGGGAATGAGGATATGGAGGTAGATATTACCACATCCGAGGTAGAAGCCAAACTCGAACATCTTAATGGTAATAAATCGGGGGGCCCAGATAATCTTCATCCAAGAATATTAAAGGAACTGGCACATGAAATTGCAAGCCCATTAGCAAGAATTTTGAATGAATCTCTAAACTCAGGGGTTGTACCGTATGACTGGAGAATTGCTAACATAGTTCCTATTTTTAAGAAAGGAAACAAAAGTGATCCGGGTAACTACAGGCCTGTTAGTTTGACATCTGTAGTATGCAAGGTCTTGGAATAAATTTTGAAGGAGAAAGTAGTTAAGGACATTGAGGTCAATGGTAATTGGGACAAAATACAACATGGTTTTACAAAAGGTAGATCATGCCAAACCAAACTGATCTCCTTCTTTGAGAAGGTAACAGTTTTTTTAGACAAAGGAAATGCAGTGGATCTAATTTACCTTGATTTCAGTGAGGCATTTTATACGGTTCCACATGGGGAATTATTAGCTAAATTGGAAAAGATGGGGATCAATATGAAAATTGAAAGGTGGATAAGGAACTGGTTAAAGGGGAGACAACAACGGGTCATACAGAAAGGTGAACTGTCAGGCTGGAAGGAGGTTACTAGTGGAGTTCCACAGAGATCAGTTTTGGGACCAATCTTATTTAATCTTTTTATTACTGACCTTGGCACAAAAAGTGGGAATGTGCTAAATGTGTGTGGATGACACAAAGCTGGGAAATATTGCTAATACAGAGAAGGACCGAGATATTATACAGGAAGATCTGGATGACCTTGTAAACTGGAGTAATAGTAATAGGATGAAATTTAATAGTGAAAAGTGCAAGGTCATGCATTTAGGGATTAATAACACGAATTTTGGTTATAAATTGGGGACACATCAGTTGGAAGTAACAGAGGAGGAGAAGGACCTCAGAGTATTGGTTGATCACAGGATGACTAAGAGCCGCCAATGTGATATGGCCGTTAAAAAAGCTAATGCAGTCTTGGGATGCATCAGGCGAGGTATTTCCAGTAAAGATAAGGAGGTGTTAGTACCGTTATACAAGGCACTGGTGAGACCTCATCTGGAATATTGTGTGCAGTTCTGGTTTCCCACGTTTAAGAAGGATGAATTCAAACTGGACCAGGTACAGAGAAGGGCTACTCGGATGATCCGAGGAATGGAAAACCTGTCTTATGAAAGGAGACTCAAAGAGCTTGGCTTGTTTAGCCTAACCAAGAGAAGGCTGAGGGGAGATATGATTGCTCTTTATAAATATATCAGAGGGATAAATATCAGGGTGGGAGAGGAATTATTTAAGCTTAGTACCAATGTGGACACAAGAACACATGGATATAAACTGGACATTAGGAAGTTTAGACTTGAAATTAGACAAAGGTTTCTAACCATTAGAGGAGTGAAGTTCTGGAACAGCCTTCCAAGGGGAGTAGTGGGGGCAAAAGACATATCTGGCTTCAAGACTAAGCTTGATAAGTTTATGGAGGGGATGGTATGATGGAATAGCCTAATTTTGGCAATTAATTGATCTTTGATTATTAGCAGGTAAATATGCCCAATGGTCTGTGATGGGATGTTAGATGGGGTGGGATCTGAGTTACTACAGAGAATTCTTTCCTGGGTGCTGGCTGGTGAGTCTTGCCCACATGCTCAGGGTTTAACTGATCGCCATATTTGGGGTCGGGAAGGAATTTTCCTCCAGGGCAGATTGGCAGAGGCCCTGGAGGTTTTTCGCCTTCCTCTGCAGCGTGGGGCACGGGTCACTTGCTGGAGGATTCTCTGCACCTTGAGGTCTTTAAACCACGATTTGAGGACTTCAATAACTCGGGCATAGGTTAGGGGTTTGTTACAGGAGTGGGTGGGTGAGATTCTGTGGCCTGCGTTGTGCAGGAGGTCAGACTAGATGATCATAATGGTCCCTTCTGACCTTAAAGTCTATGAGTATAGATTTTCTCTTTTGTAAATCACTATTTGATATGTAAAAAGGAATAGGAGTACTTGTGTCACCTTAGAGACTAACGAATTTATTGTAGCATAAGCTTTCGTGGGCTACAGCTCACTTCATCGGATGCATGCAGTGGAAAATACAGAAGGAAGATTATATATATAATATATATACACATACACACACACATGAAACAATGGATTATAAGGAGAGTGATCACATTACACATTATAAGGAGAGTGATCAGTTGTCAGCAGGAGAGAAAAAAATAAGTCTTTGTGGTGGTAATGAAAATGGCCCATTTCCAGCACTTGACAAGGAGATATAAGGAACTGTAGGGGACGGGGGATGGGGGGGGGGAGGAGACGGGGAGATAAGCATGGAGAAATATAGTTTTACCTTGTGTAATGGCACATCCACTCCCAGTCTTTATTCAAACCTAATTTGATGGTGTCCAATTTGCAAATTAATTCCAATTCAGCAGTCTTCAGTGTTGTTCTGAAGAATGTGGTTATATAGTGTTCGTTATGGTGTGAAAGGAAATAGTATTTCAAACAACATGAATACCCTGGTATATAGTTCTATTTACTTCAGTGTAAATGAGGATAATTTGGATCATAGGAACACTAAGATCTGTCCCATTGAAAGTAAAAGGGGATAACCAATGCATCGGCATATTCATTGCAAATACTCAGTCTTTTTAATTATCAGCAATAGTCAACATATTAATACTGACAGTAATGCCCAGCTAATTGCATTTAAATTGCCAGCCACTGTTTAGCCCATAATTTCCATTCCTCTTCCCTTCCATCCTCTCCAAAAGGGTGATTTGATGATGGCTATGTTAGCTATGACTCCAATAGTTTTATTGGAGATGAGCACAATATCAGTCCTGACCATTTTCAGCAATCAGACATACGGTTTCATGTATGTTGGTTTTGTTTTGTTTATAAAACAGCGTGATTTTAAAAAGTCCATACAATTTATAAAAATCAGAAGGAAAGATGAATAATGAAGTGTGATATTCTAATTAACACTAAGCTATCCTTCAATGAAACTTTATCAAGGTCAAGTCCAGATTTTAGGACTTCATCCTACATTCTAAGCTCCCACTGACTTTATTTGTGCAGGATGAATAGAGTTGTGAAGACAGTGGGCTATATTCAGACATGGTGTCACTCCTCTTCACCTGCTTAATGTGAGTCACTCCTCTATTTCTTGTTTATATCTTTTATAAAGACAACCTCAACTGCTCAGTTTTACACCAGGCACATGAAACTATCAGGCACGTTAGAAAACTATTTAATTTTAGTAGTTAGATTTTTTTTAAAAAGTTCTCTATGCATACACACATGTGCACAATCTGGATGACAGCAGACAATAAGTCCAGATACTTTAGGATATCCCTTATGTCTGAGAGATTATCCATGATCATCCCATATCAGATCTAGAAAGAACTAGCGAATTATACCATCATTCAGCTCTGCTCCATTTGACATTCCCAATGGCAAAGAACAATTTAAGATTCAATTTCCCAAAATAAAATTCCAAATACTAAAATATTTGTACCACTTAGCGATCATTACTCATGGTCATGTACAGCACTAATAGCTGTGATAAAATGTTACACTTGCTGTCAGTAAGTGTGTGCATCATCCATGCACTCCTGTTTCACAAACAGATTCATCTTGTAGATACTCAAATACAGGTAAATATTTGGAAGTCAGTTAGATGGGTGGGGACACTACCCCTTAAATAAATTATTATACAGAAAATGTAAAATTATCATCATCAGCCCGATCATGTTTAATTTGCTGAGGATCCAAGCAGCATATTTAGAAAACACTAACTAAAATGTGTGCCCACAGAGATTTTATAAGCATTAATAAGAGATGTCATACAAGAGTACTCCAAAGACTGAAGAATTAGCAGCTAGAACTGGAATTGAAGATTTCAACTAAATTTAAACACATACATAAATTCAACACATTCATTATAGGGTATCTTCTATTCCAAACATTTTTTTCCTCCTTTGTCAAACAGTGGTGAACATCTTTCTCTCTGAATTCTACACTAATTGTAACAACCTTAAGATTTCTCAATCCATTTATTTTCTCTTACTAGAAGTACTATATATATACACACACACACACTAAGAAAAGGTGATTATTTTGTAGGCAGAACCTTAATGGTCTGATAATTTTGAATCAGGGGTTAGTGTCACCAAAAACAGTAATCATAACTATTTATTTACCTTGTAACAACAAATTATTGATATTTCTTGAGTTTTAGTTAATAAATGAAGATAGTAGTTGATAAAAAAGACCTCCTCACTTGCAAAGATTCACTCTTCTAATACATATGGTTCAAAAATTTGCTCATTCTGAACTTGAATTGCATACGTTATAAGACTCTGAAATGTTCCAGTATTTATTGACTTCTGATTCATTATTAGAATTGACCAGGGCTTGGATAATATGAGTCCATTTGATTCACTTTTTTCTCTATACTCTTTCTTCAGGTGACCTCATCTACATCCACAATTTTAGCTCAAATAACTATACTGCTGCCTCTCAAAGCTACCTGTATACAAAGTCCCCCCTCCTGTCTCAAGCGACGTATAACCAACTATTTCCCCAGCATCTAGATCCCCATAAACATCTTTAACTTAATATGTCAAAAAACACACTTCCTAGCCTTCCTCTCCACTTTCTTTTCTACCAGAGACAACTACAGTATCAACTGTTATAATCAGGATCACAATGTGTGTCTCATCTCCTGTATCCTCCTGCCTCTGTATCTTGGCTCTTGCAAAGTCCTGCTACCACTTCCTATACATTATCAACAAAATCCATCCCTTCCTCTCCATCTCAACTGATAAAAGTCTTATCCATATCTTCATTGTTTTCCACTTTTCTTCTCTGGTCTCTCTGCTTTTCACAACTTTCTCGTCTAGTAAACCTAAAAACCACTCTTCTTCCTTTGCTACCACTCACTGCAAGCACATCAGTTTCTTTCTAAAATCCCTTCATTAGTTTCCTTTCCTTTTGGGCCCTGAAATTAAAACTCACCCTGCATAATCCTGTCCATGTCAACTGCACTTTTGTTTTCTCCTTACTATTTACCCTCTCACTTCACTTACAAGCTCTCCTCAGTGCCCTCTCCTTATTACTTCCTTTGCCTTCTTTCCCTTTGACAGGCCAAAAATGGAACCCCTAGAACCAACAGGAGTTAGAAACCCCCTCCCCACCCTTCAACCACATGTCATAGAATGGCTGCTAGTGTATCCCTGAGGAGGCATTAGACACTGTAGTCCTAGTGCATTTCCACTGTAGGCCTCAGAAAGAGAAGATTGGTGACAGATCCTTCCTACACACTCCCACCTGCCCTTCTATGTTGGCATGCAGGAATTTATCATTGAGCTGAGCTCCATGTAACAGAGATATACACAGTTGTAATACTGTTAATGGAATAAATGGGCCTGGAGAGCTTGTAAGTGGAGCGTAGCCTCCTGCGTGCCCCTTGTATCTTGAGGTCACTCTGCAGGCACCCTCTGCTCAGTTTCCCTCTTATACAGGCTCTCAATCAAAATATCACAAGTAGTCTTCTCTTGATCAGCAACACTCCACCTTAGGGCTGGACACAATCATTCCCAAAACAGAGTTCTCAAATTTCCAGCATGTCCATATTCTCAGTATTTCCCACTGAGGGTCTCCCAGGCCTGTTCCCTGCTGGTACCTACTCACTCCCAGCAATTTCTATAGTCTCTCTCAATTCCCACCTGATACTTCAGTGTTCCCTGCTGGTATCTATTGTCTCGTAGCAGCAATTCCCTGCTTTGATAGGCCTCCATTGAAGTCTTTCACTCCAGTTGTCTTTCTTCACAGCTTCCTGCTGCTCTTTACAGGGAAATCAGCAACTCCTTAACCAGCTGGTTCTGCTAATTAAACCACACACTACATCCCAGGTGTGGTGGACAGGTTTCTGGTCCTTAAAAGGGGCATACCACATTACATATTCAAAGGTGTTAATGTGACTCTTCATTAGTCTATGTTTAATGTTCCCAAATCTGAAATGTTGTTGCTAATGTATTTTGTTTGATACAGGTTGTGAACTCTTCGGGCAAGGATCATGTCTTAGTCTGTGTTTTGTAAAGTGCCACATACATTTAAAGCACTACATAAATATACCATATATATACACATTCCAATTCATATTACATTGACAAGTCTAAATCTAAATATTTCTCACCAAATCTTTGAAATTCAAAGAGTTTCAGGGGTTGATTAGTACTGTCGGTGATTTTGCCTTAAAAAAAAAAAAAAAAAAATCCATGAAGGTGAACCTTCTGGGTTCTATCATGACCATTTTCCCTCACATTTTCATTCTTAATTTAATTTAATTTCTCAGACATTTTTTACTGAAAGTGACAATATTTCATATATGCAGCTTGCTTAAGCAATAGAAGGCCAGAGTTTTCTTTAAAACATGTAGAATAGAATATTAGGTCATGTTTTCAGAGGTGGGGTGGGATGTTTCAAATTATCTGCATGCAGTTCAGCTCTGCAGATCGCTACCCACCCATAAGCCACTAGTAAAAATCTTCCAGGTTTCGCAAAATAGAATATGATGGTAATTGGATTCAAAGGTCAACTGTTACAGGGTGCTGCATAACACTGTCACTTATGATACCTCCTAGGTGTGGACACCTCTGAATTAATGATATTTTTGATTATCTCTGTGTTGAATTCTCTGGATGTGGGGCTATATTAATCCACATGGACCCATTTTAGTTCTTACCTGGGCAGCAGTCATTCGGCTGAAATCACATCCTGTCATTTTGATCAAAATGGGATTTGAAACTAGGTCCCAGAAATAAAAATTGAATGAAAAAAATTGCACTCCACTTCCAGGTTGGACAATAACCCATCATAATTCTAATCCCTTTTTTAGTACTCCAGTTTGCTTAGCTGTATTTTCTGCAGAACTGCTTTCTCAGTCACATTTTGGATGAACCAAATGCTAAACATTCTGCATGCATGATTTCACAGTGTATAAAAAAAAAAAAAAAAAAGTTTTTCCAGAGATGATTTTAGGAGCTTTTTTTCTTCCTTTAAATAGCACAATTCAAAATTGCCTCTATTTTTCTACACCAGTCAGTCTGGCATTCCTTATTAAAGCTACTATAGCATTACACAACAACCAGACACCTAGTATAGTATCACTATTGTAAGATTGTTATGGATCATTTATGTAAGATACTGTAGTACGTTATAAAGGATTAAAAGAAAATCACATGGAGAATGTTCCTAGTGATATTTTATTAGGAGTCTGGAGAGTCAGCAAAAATACGGTTTCAAACAGTGAAGGACAAAACTAAATAGGTTCAGGAATTAGATAACCATTGAATGTACAGGGAATATATTCATAATTACAATTCCTTTGTTTCTAAACTTTTATGACCTTTTTTAAAAAGCTAGAATTAAATTTCATTGCATCTTTGTCCAACTGGAAGGGACAAGCATTTGGCTCTTTTCCTAAAAGGAATTTACGTTTTCAGAAGTTGTGTTCTAGATTATTATTAAACTTTTCCTGTTGTAGCAACAGTTAAAGGCCTTAACCAGGTAGGGTCTCCATTGTGTAAGTACATAGTAAATGGCTGCACCTATCCTAAGGAGTGTCTCAGCAATGCAAATGCATAACAAAATAAACACAAATAAAATGAATTACTAGGATTAATGTAGTAATTATCTATGGAAGTTACTATTAAGCCATTTAATTAATTGCCCAGTTTGCACATTCAAATACAGTAAATGTCCATTTGATTTCAAATGTACTTTTTCACACATGCTTTTGCGTACTGCCAGGGGCTCTGACTTCCAATAATTTTGGCTTTAAAGGTGATAAAAAAGTTATGCACCATTGTTCATCATTATCTTTAAAGTGGAAGCTGACTGACAGGGAGATGATATATAGAAAGGAGTTAGTCAAAAAGTGAGCAGATCAATCTTCTTTATTTATTCATTTTATTTATTTTTTGCCCCTGAAGGGTGTCAATTTGAAAATCTTGAATTGATGAAGCACAGACAGTAAAAGTACAGGGTTGGTCATGGGAGCAGGTGAGCAGGGAGTTCACCGTAGAAGACAACTTTCAGGGGGTGTCATTCTGCTGTGCCACTGGGCTTTTGGGGCTGTATTTTTTTTTGGACAGGGAGGGAAGGGGAACACCAAAAATGTTTTCTTCCTGGCTGGCAAAACAGCTAGGGCTACTCCTGTAAAAAGTGTCCCCCTAGAATTTCTCCACGTCTTGACCTTGATTAGGAAGTGACACTTCTGGGAAAGAGGAAGAAACAGTCTCCATGTGTATTCAGCCTTTAACTCATTTAAAAAAAAAATACATCCAGAGAATTGATAGAGCAAGTTTTATAAAGCTAAATAAAAATAAATACCCCCAGGGAATGGGACAGCACTAAATGGTAGTGACTAGAGCTAGTCAGGGAAAGGGGAAAGAAAATTCAGCAGTTTTCTGTGGATTTTTTTCTCCTGTCTCCTGATTAGTTCTAATAGCAACTCAAAGCTACACCTGATCTGGTCTAGATTTTAACAGATAACCTAGTGCCGAATAGTTTTGCATCCAATTGTCAATACCAAATACTGTACAGTTAAGATGAGATAAGGTGATTCAGTCACAAGTGAGCATTAGGCTTCTCAATTTTTTCTTGTCTTGTTTAGCAAAATGTTAAAACCAGAACATACATTTAGTGAGAACTCTTTAATTACACCTGGATCTGAGTCTCTCTTTTTTTTAAAACATGATATCTGATCCTGGATGTCAATATCATCATAAGAAAATTCAAATATGTGCAGAAGCTTATCTCGGTAAGAATCTTGTTCAGATAATATCTTTGATAGACTCAAGTTAATGAACTCCTCTGTGGCCTTAAAGTCAACAAACTCAGCATGCCTTCATGAAGATGTATTCTGAGTCGTATAGCTTAGCCTTCTTATAGTGAATTTTGAGGCCCTTTTTCTGCATAGTTACCTATTTTATATAGGTATCTTTGTGTTTATTGGAGGGGTGCATAGTATGGCATAAGTTATCAAAAAGCCAAAACAAAACAAAAAACAAAACCCCTCAGTGCGTATTAGCATCTGCACACCTTAAAATCAATGCATAATGGGGCATGGGCTGAGTAAAGATACATAGAAGGTTGCTACAAGGAGAAGGGAGAAAAATTGTTCTCTTTAATCTCCGAGGATAGGACAAGAAGCAATGGGCTTAAATTGCAGCAAGGGAGGTTTAGGTTGGATATTAGGAAAAACTTCCTAACTGTGAGGGTAGTTAAGCACTGGAATAATTTGCCTAAGGAGGTTGTGGAATCTCCATCATTGGAGATTTTTAAGAGCAGTTTAGACAAATACCTGTCAGGGATGGTCTAGATCAGGGGTCTCAAACACGCGGCCCGCAGGGCTATCGCATGCGGCCCGTGAGCTCCTCCCGGCCCCTCCGCCGTTTACCTGGCCGACCAGCACCGGGGGCAGGGCAGGCTCCCTGCTTGCTTGCCCTGCCGCGGCGCCGCACCAGGAAGCAGCTGGAACCCGGGGGAGGAGGGGCGCAGGGGGGTGTGTGGCTGTTGCTTCAGGCACCGCCCCCAGCAGCTCCCATTGGCCACAGTTCCCCATTCCCGGCCAATGGGAACTGCTGGGGGCGGTGCCTGAAGCAACAGCCACACACACCCCTGCGCCCCTCCTCCCCTGGGTTCCAGCTGCTTCCTGGTGCGACGCGCGGCGGCAGGCAAGGCCAGGCAGGCAGGGAGCCTGCCCTGCCCCCGGTGCGGGTCGGGCCGGAGCCCTGCCCCCGGTGCGGGTCGGGCCGGAGCCCGCCCCCCTCACTCCTCCTGCACCCCGAGCCCCTGCGCTGATCCCCAGCCACACCCCACATCCCGACACCCTGCCCTGAGCCCCCGCCACACCCCACATCCCGACACCCTGCCCTGAGCCCCCTGCTGCACCCTGCACCCCAACCCCTTACCCTGAGCCCCCTGCTGTACCCCGACCCCCTGCTCTGAGCCCCCACCGCACCCCACACCCCTCCTGTGCCCCCTGGGGGCAGAGTTGGGGTGGCGATTTCGGGGAAGGGGTTGGAATGGGGGCGGGGAAGGGGTGGGAAGAGGTGGGGCAGGGGCGGGGCCTCATGGAAGGGGTGGAGTGGGGGCGGGGCCGAGGGTGGCGGGGGGGGGAGGGTGTCAGTAAATGCGGCCCTCGGCCCAATGTACTAGTCCTCATGTGGCCCTCGAGGTCATTTGAGTTTGAGACCCCTGGTCTAGATAATACTTAGTCCTGCCAGGAGTGCAGGGGACTAGACTAGAAGACCTCTTGAGGTGGCTTCCAGTCTTATGATTCTATGATTTTATTCACAGCTCAGCTACTTCATTCCTTCACAACTCTTGGATGAACACCATCTGGGCCTGGTATTGCTGTTTATTTTATTCTGTGGGTTCCACTGAGGTAAAGAAAGTATTTAGTTTCTTTGCAATGTTCTTATCCTCCTTAATTACTCTCTTAACTCTCCAACACAGACTTTTTGCTTCTCATATATTAAAGATTAATTGCTCTTCAAAATTTCACTTACTTCCTGATTTTAAATTTACCTGCTAGAGTTTATGTTCCTTTCTATTGGCACTAGTTGGCTACACTTTCTGAAGAGGAGTAGTTTGGCTGACTATCTTTTTGTACTTTGCCATTTAATCAGTTTCCCCCCCCCTCCTTTTAGCTTCCTGTTTCATGTATAAGTACTGTCAGAACAGCACAAGCATCATAACAAAAGATGGCCCATGTGTCTAATTGCTTATAATCTAAGTGGTTCAACTACAGTTAATTTGCGAACTAACTCCTCCGTATTACCTAGGACTCATTGAGAAAAGCATCATCTTTTGTAAACTCTAAGCACTACCTTTTTTTCCCAAAAAGTAGTTATTTAAAGTGTCAAGAAATTGCTTCTCTAACTCTTTATGTTACAGAAGGAACTTGATGTGTTAATAGTCCTTTTACAACATGCATATTGTGACTTGCTTCTCTCTCATAGAAACAGAGAGACATTGGAAAACCATTCTCAGAGATTCCATGGCCAGATTATCAAAATCTCTCTGTGATAAATGCAGGACATGCTTTCCCTTCTGTTTTAAAAGGAAAGACAAAAAAATAAACCCAAAGGACATTAGTGTTGTTTTAAGCATTTCAGGGTACTTGTTTCTTTGGCTTAGACATGAATGAGGTTATATTTTTAAAGCAGTGCCAGACACATTGATTGTCCCTCACCCCAGTTAATTGTCCAAGGGCAAGGCTGATAGATATAGAATCCTTATTTAGATAGAGGAGTACTTACTTCAGTGATTAAGATGCCTTATTTTAATCAAAACCTAGTACACCTCATTGTCCTTTTCTTCACTAATGAAAGCTGGATTGTTTCCAGCTGGCTCCCTTAGGTCACATTTCACAATGTTCAGGTGCAGCATTGTCCAGTCATTCTGGCAAGCTAGTTCCTCAGTACATAGGATTGGAGAGAAAAAAATGAAAAACACAAGACTATGACCATCACCTGTTAAGTAGTATTTTCACTTTAGATGTTCAAAAAGTGGAAAGTAGACAGAGCTCCCATTTCTTTTTTTAAAATCAACTGATGTAAGTTGTAAGATGTAAGTAAGGTCTAACCAAAACACAATAATGTCTTCTTTCATAGATTATATCATATTTGATACAAAAGTGACTTCCTGGGGCAGCAAAAAGTAAATTATCCAACAAGGCACTCGCACACTAGTCTACGGCAATGGGCATACCTACAGCCACCATCTCAAAAACATCCCTCTACCCATGTGAAGACCTATCTCCAAGGTTGAGAACTCTCCTCAGTTATGAAACCTCTTCCACCCAATACTGCCAAGCCCCCAAAGCTCAGAAAATTCCTCCCAATCACACATTGAAGAAAAACGATTACCATTCTGGGAATTTAAAGGTGCTATTTTTAATAGCAGAGGGCACCCATATAAATATAACAAGGACATACTGAAACATTATGGAGGTGATGTTACCTCTATTCATGGTATTGGTGAGACCATTACTAGATTAGCGATCACAGCTTTTTTAAAAAGGACGTTGAAAAACTGGAGAGGCTTCAGAAAAAAAAAAAATAGAAATATCAGTGACCTGGAACATACTGCTTATAATAGGAGAATTAAGGATATCAAGTCATTTCCCTTATCAAAGTGAAGGTTAAGAAACAACTTGAATGTAGTAGATACGTACATACATGAGAAGAAAAAACTTTTATCATCATATAACACACAAAGTCATAACATGATCCAGTGGCTGTAAATTGCAAATACACTAATTCAAACTGCAATTAAGGTGCAAATTGTTAGCCATGCGGGTAATTAGCCATTGGAACAATTTAACGGGAGAAGAGATGATTCTCCCATCACCTGAAGTCTTTATTTAAAGATGGGATATCTTTCTAAAGGACATGCTCTAGTTCAGTCAGAAGTTATGGGCTTGAGGTAGGACTCATTAAAAGAGAAATGCTATGGTATGTGTGATGCAGCAGGTCACACTAGATGTTCCTTGATGTCCTTAAAAGTCTATGGGAAAATATAAAATTGAACGTAATGGATATCACATTCAAACAAAATAGGTTCCTTTCTTCATGCCATAGTGTAATATATTTCATAAAAAGCTGCTATAATGTATGAGATGACTAAATCCCAGTTTTAGGCTCCACAGCAAGCCAAATACTCCCATTCAGCTGCCACCTAACCCTGTGGCTATCTAGAGGGTCAATTGAGGTTCAGATGACAGGGACAATCAATCAAACAATCAATCCATAAAGATACCAAGCTTTTATATAGAATTTTTCATCCATAGATATCAAAGTGCTTTAGAAAGGAGGTCAATCTATTCAATCTCACACACATAGCAATCTGAGTAACCATTTTAATTTTAGATAAAGCTTAACTCTTAAGGTATTACATACAAAATGGTGGGAATGGAAAACATCTAACCATTTTCCTGTATTGGTGCCTGTGCACTGTAAAAAAAATAAAATAAAAAATAAAAAATTACACTCTCAAACACCATTCTCCAGTTTGGGTTTCCCCAAAGAATCTGTGTGTGCCATGCACTACCTTGGGTAAAACTTGATATTTGGAGGCCATTTTCACCTGCATTGTATCAACAGTTTGATCTCTAACTCTGGAAAAAAAAATCCACCTTAAACCTTTTTGAAAAAAAAAAGACTACAGTTATACACAGCTCTGCTGTGCCACTATAATATTGTTATTTGTACTGCAGTAGTACCCAGAGGCCCCAACCAAGATTATGACCTGATTGTGTTAGGCATTGTACAAACACACAGGAATTAATCCTGAAAAGTGCTGAACACTCTTAACTTCCATTAAAGCCAATGGGAATTAAGGAAGCTCAGCACTTTTCATGACTGAATGCCCATTGTGAACGAAAGTCCGTACCCTAAAGTTCTTACAATCTAAACAGACAAGTCAGACAAAGGGTGCAATAAAATAGTATAATGTCTGTGCTGATCCCACTGTCTGAAAGTGGTAGAGTCAAAGAGTGCTATTACTGTCAACATTTATATCCTAAATTTATAAAGGTTCAGGCTTATCCTTGCAAGAATCTGAGTAGCACATGCACAATTTACCCAAACCTCTGAGAGTGCACAACCCCAACTTGTACATGTTTAATAGGTCTTGTATATGCACAAAAGTGTGTTCACACCTCTGAAAACTAGAGCCCATTTATGTAACAGAAAAGAAAAAAGATAGACTACTTCTGGAGGTGGGGGGAGAATGCTAATAATTTTACCCTCAGAACAGTGTGGCAACCACAAACAGCACTCCACCTTGTTGAATGAAAATATGATTAAGATTTTATTCAAAGAGGTTTTGTACTTTATTCCAAACATTCACATAACATGTTTTATCATCTACAATTTTGAAAATAGAGTTTTACTGATTTATGAAGGTGTGTTACATGGTGGCAGTTTTGGGTGAAATATTGTCAGGAACCAGACTGTGTTAAAGAAAGTTTGTGACAGAAGATACCAGCCTGTTGCACATAGCTTTGCAAACTTAACCCCAGGTGTAGACACTACTAGGGCAACAGATGAATTCTTCCACTGCTGCTTAGAGAGGTGGATTACCTACAGTGACAGAAAAACCCTTCCTTTGCTGTAGGAAGGGTCTATAATAGCATAGCTGAAGAGTCATACCTGTGCTGCTCTAGCACCACAGTGTAGGCATGACCATGATATGTACAATATAAAAAAGATTTCATGAGGTCCAGAGTTACCTGGTTATTGCATAGCTTTTTTTCTTTGAACCGAGAACTCCATGTGATTTTAGAGAGATACAAATTTCAGCAGTTTTGAGCTGCAAGCTTTTTTTCAGTTTCATTTCCCCAGGGAAATTATAAAATCCCAGAGTTTAATTTAGATTTAGAGTGTGAACCCAGAACTCAAAAAGCAAAACAGTCCAAACTATCGTGTTTAGCTTTTTTTTCTTAACTCAAAGGAACACTACAGAGTAACACCACAGAGTTTTGCATATTCTCCAGAAGTAACCATACATCAGATCAGGTTCACTGGAAGGTTGGCCTTGTCTCACTGAAAGGCTTGAGAACCTTGGCTAATATTTTGGTAAAATTGTCCTAACCTTTGAGTTTGTAACATAACCAGGTACTGGGTAAGATTCATTGGCTATTTTCATCATAAAGGTTTTGCATACCTTCATGGCCTTTGATCCATGGAATCCTTTATCTGAATCTCAAATATATGGGCCCTTTTCTTCCACCACATCATATGGTTAACTCCCACTGAAGTTGATGAGATGGTGTGAGTTACTAGCATCCTATGGCAGGAGAACAAGACCCTAAATTCCAGTAATATACCTGCACTTACTCTTAAGAGAAAAGATAAAATTATGTGCCAACTGTGTTGCAACAGAGAGAGAAGGTTCTGTTCTCCCCATAATACATTTACACACTCTAACTTCAATTAAAGAGGAGAATCAATCCCTGTACCTTCTATAATTCTTTATTCATGTTTCATCACATATCCTATGCACAGAGAAAAGACACAAATGCTGACAATGACATACCACCTTGCTGGTAGCTCAGTCATATCCCATATGCTGATACTGAGAGATAACTGACAGTTATTACAGGACATCAGTTACTGTCATCCAGCCATGAACAAAACCACACATGGGTTCACTTCAGCTTTCCTGTCATATGAGTAAATGCACTCATTAATTCTTCCTTATTTAAAGTAGTCCCCTCCCTAGAAGTCTTAATTACCCTAATTCTAGTTGACACGAATTATCAGCACAGGTTACTTTCATGGTGTCTACAAGTGCTGTTACAGTTAAAGTTGTGTCTGCATTGCTATTTAGAAATCCATTCTTCAGGGAGTTTCTATTGCAACTCTTACCTGTTTGAATTCAGTCAGGGGCTAAAAACAGACTTTGTAGGTGTATGTATGTGTGTTTAATTAAATGCGACAAAAGGTTTGATTCAGCTGCTCTAAATATATTTTAAGTTATTAATAATACTCATTTTAAAGGTATTTAGGGCCTTTCATTTGAATCAGGACATTTCACAGAACAGCACACAAAGCAATGGTTCAAAAACTTACTTGAGGTTGTTGTGGGTGCCTGCAGTTTAGACCAGTCTCCTGACTGACATTGGCAAGTTCAATAGTTATAAATCCAACTCATGGAAGAAGTCTTAGGCTTTTCAATCTTATGTCATTATTGCTTGATTATCTTACTTTTTCTGGAATACTTTTTTGCAGTTAGTGAAGAATTAGCATTAACATTCTAAAGCATTTTACATTGTAATGAACTTCACATGTTAATTGGTGGGCTCTCTCAATTATAGGGTAGAGCTAATGTGCTAAAAAGAATCTATAAGAGACAAAGGCAAATTTTTATTTTGGAAATATAGAAACAAATAAAACAGTTGAAACATTTTCCAGAGTCCTCATGTTGAAAAATCATTTTACATAGAAAAACAGAGATCCCCAAAAAATCACATCAAAATAGATGTGTAGATTATTTTTTCTTTGACTGAGCAGGACAGCCGTTTTGAATCCATTGCTGGTTTCTTGAATTATCTTGATGATTCTGTACCTCCCATTTCAGCATGAATATTTTCTCACATGCTAACGAGTATATTGCTTCTGTTACTTTAAACAAATCTCTTCGACCACCTTCAACTTGTAGAGTTTCCCCCCTCACCAAATAAAAAACATTGACAAAAGCAGTATAGGGGAAAAAAAAAAAAAAGAAAAAAAAAAAAAAGGATAAAATTCTTTAAAATGAGAAAAAAAACTCTGGCGTTTCTCCTGCTGTTGTTAAGGCCACAAAAAGTCATACAAATACATTATTCTCTCTGCACAGTGATTTCCTCCCCCCTCTAGATTTTACCATGAGTATTATATTGAGGAAACTTGTGAATTACAAGAGCACATAGTTTTTTGGAGCGTTTTTCAGAACAATAATGGTGCAAGAACCATTTTGACCTCAGAGAACTACAATAAAAAAACTGAAAATGGAGCTATAAGATGCTGTAGAAGGTGTGTGCTTAATATTTGCATTCTTGCATGAGGATTTTTTTTAAGTCCATATACTGAGTAAAAAAAAAAAAAAAATCAATTGTTTTGAAATAAAATTTTCAAAAGCACTTAACTAACTTTAAGTGTCTATGTCCGATTTTCAAAAGTGATTTTGGCATCAAGAGCCAGATTTTTTTTTTTTAAAAGTACTTATGTACTTAAAGATGCAGATTGGCATTTAGGTGTTTTTGAAAACCCCACTAGGTGCCTAGTTGCATATTTCTACACCTAAATAATTTTTTAAAATCTGGTCCTTAGGACCTTAAGTCTTACTAAAAGGCAATGATACTTAGGGTCCTAAAGCCACTTAGGTGCTTTGAAAAATATTTACCTTAATAATTCGCAAGTTTACTACTTAATTCCCCCCCCCCCTTTCTTTAAAAGCTCAGCTTCACACTTCCCTCTCTCTCTCTCTCTCTCCTTTTGATATTTTGCTTGTATCTTTAACATGCTTTTACTCCTTTCAGGCAAAATTTTTAAAAATGGATTATGATCATGTCTATAGAAACTTTTTCTGTGTTGGTCTTTAAATGCCCCCCCCCCACCCGCCCCCACTGTGGAGTTTATTTCTTTGTTATTTTTTCTCTTTAAAAAATGGGGGGTGGGAACTTAAGGGGCAAAAAGGAAACATTGAAAGTTCTACCAAGATGTGATCCTCTGAAGATGTCATTTAGGATTTCAATGGGTATTGATTCAGTGACTCAGTTTACAAGACATCAAGGGTGTTTTTGTTTGATTCCATTGTTTTATGTTTTTCTACCAGGGAGACCTGCACACCCACACTCTGGAGGCAGACAAAGACTTTCCTTTCCAAGCCTCATCAATACCAGTAACAAAAAAACTGGAATCAAAATTCTGCTCTCTTACCCCTGTGCAACCTCACTATCTAACTATCCCCTCAGTTACACCAGATAGTAATGGGCTTCACAAGTGTAAGTGAGGGCATAGGCTGGCCTGAGAATGTTCAATAAATAATAGAATAGAAATGGAATAACTGGTGCAAATATTCTATAGCAGCGTATCCCTCCAACTAGAAGGTAAGGATGAGAATTTTGAATATTCACCTCTAACTCAGTTGACAGTTGTCAGCACTACTGAAAATCAGGCCCTACAGTGGGTTTCTAAAGATGGACACCCAAAAAATGAGGAACTGAAGCATTTGAAACTTGATCTTAATTATACTGATGGACTAAGCTAGATATAGAATACAGAGTGTGGTTTGGGATTTGAATAAACTGGAGCAATTATGAAAGTACTGAAGAGTTTTAAAAACTAAAGCCCAGACATTTTCAAAAAGGCCTCAACTGGACATTTAATTTTTGGCTTGCAATTCATATTTCAGGTACATTGTCTCGGTATACCGAAAGGAGGACAGGAGACACTTGATATGAATTTCAATCAGGCCGCAACTTTATTATATAGATGTCTGGGACTACCTGGCAGATACAGTGTACAGTGCAGGAAAATCCATGTATATTCAAAAAATTACCCGGGGCTTTCACCAGCCCCCTACATTTTCCATCTAGGTCACCCCCAGCCAATCCATGGCTTGGACCTTACCATCCACTCCCCTCATAGGAGGGTTAAGGTGGGCTATGAGAATGGGGAGGGGGTTCGCTCCCTACAGTACCAATCATAGGAGTCCCTAACCCTCCTCCCCTGTTCTGTTCCTTTATCCAGCACCTCCTTTAAGTCCTTTACCAGACCATTTATCTGGTCACTGGATGCCTTCCCTATGGACTACCTGCACTGGACATCTGCCATAAGGAGGCACCAGCAATTTGCTTGGCTGCCTCCCCCCCCCAACCCAGGTGGGTTCCCAGACATCTCCCAATGGCCTCTTGTATAGCATCCCCAATAGGTGAAGCCTTCTGTGTGGAACAAAGGGGCTTCCCACTCCCAGGGCTTGCACCTTTATAGCCTTCAGACCTCACATTTCTGGGGGGTGAGTCAGCGCAGCAAAGCTGACCACCGTTCACCTTTTGCAGCAGTCTCTGGCCTCATTCCCCTCTCCCCCTTGGCCATAAAGCACAGCTGCCCTCCTTTGGCAAGCCCAGCCAACGTTTGTCCTGCTTTAGATGCAGTGCAGTCAACCTGATAGTCAACATTTTAAATGCTAGCATTTCCACCCTTTGATGCCCTCAATTGACTGAGGATGCAAAATTAGAGGCCATATTTGAAAGTGTCCCTAGAATTTTATTGAGATATGCAGTGTTGTTGTACCCATGTTGGTCCCAGGATATTAGACAGACAAGGTGGATGAGGTAAGTGTTATTGTGCCCAACACAGCTATAACACCTATCTCACCCACCTTGTCTCCTTAGAATTTTAATATTATTGTTACAGTGTAGAGGTAGTAAGTGTAACTGAATAAGATGGTGGCATTGCAACAACAACAATTAACAAAGTCAATTGTGTAGCAACGTTTTTAAGAGACTGTAAAGGCTCAATGACTGAATGGAAAAGGATATCCAGAAGACACTCAGAAATATCTAAATGTGAAATATTTAGGACAAAACCAGAAGTTAGGCTGATGGCATTCACTGTTTAACATTTAGACATTTTATGAATGTTAAACAGTCAGAAGCAACATGATTTGTGGTATCCATACCCAGAGATGAAGAACACTTTGAGTAAAAAAAAAAAAAAAAAGTACTGGATTGGATACAAATGGAATTAGAAAAAGAGTGAAAATTGGTAATTAGATGAGGATCAATTGAAAGGTTTTGTTTTAGTAAGTAGCACAACAGTGTGCTTGAATACAAAGTGAAAGACCACTGCAGTTAGTGATTTATAATAGCAGTTATAAGTTTAGGTACTCTGTGTAAAGAAAAGGTTGTGACAGAATAAAGATTGAATAGTGTCAGACACACATCTAGGCACCAGTTCAGTAGTCCATATGCAAAGAATTTAAACAAATGCTTAACATTAGACCTATATTTTAGTTCCATTAACCTCAAATGATCTTAAAGGAAGCAGCAAAGTAACAATATAGGAGCAAGAATAAGAAAATGAGAAATGTCATAGTTTTCATCAGAAAAATGGTGAAGCCTATCAATTTTGTTGAGCAGCAAATATAAATTATGATACATTCATCAGTTGGACACTGAATTGGTATGTACACTAAGAATGAAAAGACTGAAGGAGGAACTTTGATTAGCGATTTTTAAATCTTTCGTGCTCTGGTTTGAGATATCAGACACACATAAAAAGGGCTGATTTTGAGTGCAATTATTGCAAATACATTTGGCAATAAGGCATTTATGAACATCAGTGTCTATTTTAGTATGGTATGGATAAGCAGCGGTGGTACATGAGTATAAATATCAGGCACAAAAGTGCGCTTACACATATACACACGGATTTGGGCCTCAGCTTTATGAAAGTCAAGTGTTATTTTTTGGAGAGCAAAACATTTTTATAAACTAATCATCTCAGCTGAAAAGTTTAGAAACCTGAAGCAGGTGTGGACTTCCAGTCCTTTCCTCAGTAATTCACCAGACATATAATGAAGAAGGTCCTGACCCCTGGAGCCACTGTTAGAGAATTTCCCCCCCACTTTCAAAGGGACAGAACTACAAATCCCACCAGTAGATACTGTGGGATGGGACTAACCATAAGGATCCACTGAAATCCCACCCAAAGCAGCAGGCTCCTCTTCACAGGAGTGAAGAGACAGCGATTGTTCTATAAAATACACTGTATTTTAATTTTCTTAAGTACTTGTGCAGTAATTATATTTTTCAGCAGTTTCATTTCTTTTTAGTAAAAATATATAGAACTATATATTTAGAGCCTGACGATCTTTACAGAAGTATACAATTTGCCTATTAAATCCCACCTTCATTCAGGACTTGATTAATAATGTGCCTGCCTATTCATTGGTCTGCACAGTTACCCAGCCTGCAAATACAACTACCTGCCTGTGCCTTCTTAATAGGCTGTCCCTATCAGGCAAATGATCTAGGGCTATATCACATCCTTCATCTATGTGCACAACTCTCTCTGATGTTCAATATCACAAAAAGATTTATGACCAAAAGGACAATGACATTTGAAGTTAAGACTGACACATGATCCTTGTACTAAGATAGAAGAGAGAAGATAGGAATTGTTGCAATGGATCAGACCAGTTGTCCATTTAGGCTAATGTCCTCTCTCTCTCAGTGGCTGAATGAGATTCTTCAGAGGAAGATGTAAGAAACCCCATACTGGGTAATTATGCAACATACTGATAGGGGGATTTTCTTCATTGTTTCCCAGTGGCTAGAGGATTGTTTATACCCCTTTTAAAAATCCTGTCATATTTAACTGTTGATGTTCTTATTAACCATGTCTAATCCTTTCTGAATGGCACCTAGCTCTTGGCCTCAGCAACATTTAGTAACACATAGTTCAGAGCTGGGACTCCACCCCCATAGTATTTTGAATGAAAATGAGTTAAGAGGGGAGTTCACTTTAAATTACCTGCCTTCTATGAGTAAATGTCACGAGCATAATCACAAACTGTTTTGTGTCATAATCATATATATAAAAGACACGGTACAGTTTCAAATATTTTGTGATGAAACTAGAGTTTACATCAAAGGCCTGCTTTTTACCTGCTCAGTTCATTGCTCTGATGTAGCTCTGTCATGGCAAGAGAAATATTATTGACATGCTGTGTACACCAGTTTTGAATCTGATGTTACATATATATATTTAAGCCTTCACTGCTGCCTGGCACAGCAGCATAATAATATCTGTATGGCTGAAGAATTCATTTTCCCTTTCTAAAATGTTCATCCTTATGCTTTAAAGATTGAATGATACAACACTTCAGCTCACAACAGAATCCCAAATAGACTTCTCTGCCTTTTTGCTCCTCTGTCTGACTGATGACATATCTGAAATTTTCTGCTCCAAAATCTGACTCAAGATTTTAACTTGGAGCTAAGTAGCCTTATTTGTGGGTTTTTTTATTCTGCTATGACTTTTTTAACTCTTTACTCTTCCAGGGTGAAAGTCCCCTCAAAGGAAGTGGATGTAAGTACTGTAAAAATCTGGTTCTTGGCTTTTATACGGGGATGAATTTCATCCAATATCAGTAAAGGTGTCAGAATTGGACAGGTTTGAAGTGACAAACAAGTATGAATCCAGATCCTATTGAAGTCAATCGGAGTGTTGCTATTGACTTCAATGGGACAGGATTTCCCAGCAAAGTGGAAATTTCCATCATACCAACTCTCACACATGACACAGGATTGGCTCTTGCCATGCATTACTGTCTACTGCCTTCAGCAAACATCACCAGATCAAGTTTTCACTATCCTAGCCATCATATTGGAGAAGTCATAGATTTTACAGCATCCTGAATGCTCATTGTTTAGTTTTTCAGCAGCATTAAAACCAGCTATTTCTAATATCTCAAATGTGTGTGGCCGGGGGGGGAGGGGGGGGGGATGAGAGAGGGGATGGTTCCCTCCTCACACTCTGCATCTCTAAATACACCCAATTCACATGAAAACATTCTTTGTAGAATTTACTCTGAAGGGCTATTTTTCAATAGCTCTGCTTGAATGCAATATTTTTGGTCCACTTTAAACCAGAAATGCACATTTTAAAAGCAATTTTAGTGCAGCCACATGAAACAACTTGATCTTTGGCTTCACTTTTGCACCATTAGTTATGTTTTCTACAATATTTCTCAGTGTTTGACTTCCTCTTAAAATTGTTCTTGATCAGTAGTATTGCTAATAAGCCCGCCAGCAGGTTTTACTTCCTCAACTATTACATCTGTTTTCAACAGATTAAAAAAATACTCTCCCCATGTGCTCATTATCTTCTCCAGTTTGGAAAGGAGGCTGTCAATCTTGACAATTATACTGCAATGTCTTTTTTTTTTTTTAATTTTCTCCCATGTTTTCTAACTCTTATGATCATGATCTATAGAAATGTTCTCCCAATCCTTACTTTATCTTCAAAGAACCTTCTTTTTTAAAAGAGAGTTTCATATTTGCTTTATGAAACTTTGTAGTCTGCAGGTAGTGTCTCTCTATTATTCCAGTGTTACTTTCTATCTTTTATGAATTAAATTCTCCCTTTGAGTTACATTCTTTAGAGCTATTGTCCTCTTCACCTCCTCAGTTCATCAGACTATTTAATCCTTTATATCTGTGTGCCCCTTCTCCCTCCTATGACCTTTCCCAGTGTTTTAAAGTCCTCTAATTTTGTATCTCAGTCCATCAAGTCACACTGCTACATTTAAAAATAATTTTGCTGACTGTAGCTTGAACCATTCTTTGAAGATTTGCTTCTAAACCGCTTGTCATTCCAATTGGAGATTTTTTTTTTCTGGGTTAAGTATCTTTTAACGTAATGATCAAGCAAACTAGTGATGCCATGTCATTCATATTTTTGATAGCTATTTAGGAAGTCCTGTCCTCTCAGAAATGTTTCAATACATATGGTCAGTGGGTAAATGTGCATAAAGGTGTGTGTTTGAGTACGAAAGAGGGGGAGAGAAAAACAAGGGTGGCAGGTATTTTATTTAGATTATAATTGAATATTCCCCTTTTTATTTTTGTGCAATTTGAAGTGAACACATCCTACTGATACTTGAAAAAAGTCTTTATGTAGTCTTAGTAAAGATCAGATGAACAGGTTTAAAACAATCTGGGTATCTGCCTAGAGGTAGGTAGACTGGCCACCACTTCTCGATTAGGCAGACTGGTCTTTAAACCTAATTCCAGTGACACTTCTAGACAGATAATTTTAAATACTTTAAGCAATTAGATTTTTACCCCACATTTGATAGTAGGCTCTCCCACTCTGCTGGGAATCAGTGTGTGCTAAGATTGCTCATTTACCAAATAACTTGTTTAATATTTAATGAGAGGCATCTTCTCTTTCTTCTGCTGCCTTTTTCCCCCACATGTCATGCTTATCATTGCAGTTTTATCTATGGAAGTTTATAGTTTAAATAAATACCAAACAAAGAACATGCATTTTCTTTGATATCAGCCTGGTAAATCAGATTTCCTCTTACTGTTTGCTTTACCAGCTGCAAATATATATATATATTTTCCATGTAGAAAATCTCTTGATACCCTGGCTTTATATTTTGACCCAATTTGCTCCTTCGCTGTCTCTTGGACTATAAAGGCAGATCTAGCATCAAATAGTAATCCCGAATGATTTTTCTATTTCCTGATGTTCCCTCTTCCCCCACCCCTACAGTTTTAATCTTAAATGGAATGGAACACTTTAGTGAATATAAACCATTTTATGTCCAAATACCAGCTTAATCTGAACGCAAATTAAATATGACTTTCTTTTTTCTTGTTCCCTGATTCTAAAGTACAAGTCATAATGATCTCATTATTGATCCCTTGTCTAATACAGTGAGTAATAACAGTATAAAGTTGCATCCTTTTATTCTTCATTTTGCTAGACTTTATGCCCCAACCCAGAGTTCTTTTCATGTCTGGCTCAGTACTGTTTATAAACTATGTCTTTGTAATAGGTCTTCAATATCTTCAAAGGCCTCTGTTTGGTCGGCAGGATGTCTGTGTGACAAGATAAGAATGTTCAATGTTATATAAAGCAGAAACATGGCTGTTATAAACAGCTGAGGAGAGGAAACTAAATGGTTTTCAGTGTCAAAAGTTAAAGTACATTCTTAACATCCATTGGTTTGATTTTATGACAAATGAGTCTTGGACCAGTTGACCATAAGATGATTTTAATTCTGGGGTCATGTCCAATGTTCAGAAGAAGGTATATTTTTACAGGTAGTTTATAGACCTGAGGTCAAAGGAAATAGAGCATGAGTCTGACCACAAGTGAGGTTGGAAGATGAATTTTTGAGGGATTTAAGAAGCCTAAATGCTTTCATACTGATTCTTGCCAAAAGACAACGATTTGCAGGGGACTGCTCAAGATCAAAGTCCATTCCACTTGCCACCACTGCTACATCATAGCCATGTGAATCTGCTGCTGCTGCTGCTATTTTGTAGATAGATCAATCTGTACATATACCCCATGCCACTTTTAGATTCATAGGAATAGAAAGCTATAGTCTGCTGACCCAGAGGCTCCAGATCAATGATTATGGCTGGAATTGGAACATTTTAAGCAATAAATCATATGTCTTTTTAAGGTGGAATCATTCACTGCAGGCTCTCTGTCCTTTCAGAACTCAATATATGGAATATCTTAAAAGCCATTGCAACTAAGCAGAGTGTTCCATCTTTAAGGGTGTATTTCTACCTGATCACTAGAGAAAAACACTATATTATAATGTATAGGTCTCAAATATTTAAAGTTCAATGCAATCTTTATTTTCAGATGTTTGTTTCAAACTTTCAATGAGAAAGTATTTTCATATTATAACAGTCACTAGGAGTTCAATGCCACTGGAGAACAGAGAGCTTCATAATAATGGCACTAACTTCTGAAAAGCTCTGTGACCTCTGTTAACAAAGCTGCAATTTCAGTTCACAAGGAACAGGATTTCTGTACATTTGCAGAGATACTACAGCTAAACGGAGACATATTCAACTAGTTCTATTGCAGTTGCAAAATTAGTTGATAAGGTTTAACATAGTTCATTCTTTTTTGTATAAATACATTTGGGAAAATAGAACACTTATTTTTTCCAGGCAAAAAGGTAATTACTCTTTTTTTCTTTGAAGATTTGTATCCTATACCATTTAGTTAGTATATTACAGTTAACTTCTCCCCCATTCTGTGCATGACAGGGAATTAGTTCTCCTTTTTAAACTATAGACCATGTAGTACAGTCAGTGCTTAACTATTTAAAAATACACATTCTTCACTGGCTGGTCCCCAGCTACACAGAAACAGTGTCAGGAGTGGTTCAGCTCCTTTCTTTCTGAGTGATTACAGAGAGTAGTAGATATTGGACAGTTGTTCTTACTCCACAGGGATACAAAGGTTCCACAGGGCTTCAGATCACACCTCTTGTTCAACAGGGAAAGAAGGCCATTAGTGAGAAAATATGGCTTGTGGTATCTTCTACCTCAAGTATGTGTATGGCATCCATTATCACAGTACCTGAGTGCCCCCCAATCTTTAATTTATTCATCTTTAACATCCTGAGAGATAGACAAGTACTATTACCTACATTTCACAGCTGGAGGACTGAGACAGTGATTTGCTCAAATCATCCAGGAAGTCTATAACAGAGTAGGGATTCAAATTATGGTCTTCTAAGTCCCAGACTAGCATCCTAACTACTGGACATTCCTTTCCCTCAGCCCTCTGCATGCTTGATAAAATCCAGTTGATTTCTGACGCTTCAGACCATCTCATGAACAAGATACCAATATCTAATAAAATATGGCTAGTATCATTGCAGACACACCATGCAGGGCCTGATAGGGAGAATCTAATGTCATTCTCCAGCAACCAGCCCAGTAGGCTTGAGAAAGATCAGTACCAGCTGCCTTATGACACAGAAAGGATTACTAAAACAAAGGGCAAAATCCTGGCTCCATTGGGTATGTCTACACTTCAACTAGGAAGTGTCATTGCCAGCCCTGGTAGACAGAGTCGAGCTGCTTAGCTCAAAAACTATTGCACTAAAAACAACAGCTTGGATGTTGCAGCATGGAAAATGGCTCAGGTAGCTGCCCAAATTCGGATCCAGGGGGTCAGGTGGGATTGGACATGGATAGTTGGCCTGAGCTGCCAGCAGTATCCACTCTACAAGTCTGTCTACCTGTAATCTGAGTCACACTTTTCAGCTGCAGTGTAGACATACCCATCAATTTCAAGCAGGACGTTATTTCAACCAACGTCTTTTAATGGGGAAAAGAAGTAAAGTGACACTGTATAGGATACTTAAGGCTTTGAGAGGCAATCAGATATCCCACAAGGGAAAACAAAAACAAAAAAAACAACAGTGAAATCCAGTTTTTGTAAATGACAGGTATAACAAACAATAAGCAATTATTAACAGGTATAAATAGCCACAGACATTTCTGGTAGAATGAAGTCAGAGGGTATAACTGAACTCCGGCATATCTGACAACCCTCTCCTTGTTCACCACTTTTTCTGCAACAGCTATCAAATCTAACACTTCACAGTAGTGAAATTCACTATTACAATTTGGAATTCAGGTCAGCAAATTTTACCACAGATTCTCTCACTCCCTGCAGGAAACGAGGGCTAGATTTAGGGACAAGCAACCCAGGCGACTCCCTGGGGTGCTGTGCTTGGGGGAGCCAGGCTCGGGGTGCTGTTTTTGTTATTAGCAAATTTATCATCTTATATGACAGAGATAACTCATGCATGCAAATTGTGCATCAAAGTTGTGAAATGGGCTACAAATGCAATACAAAATAATTGAGGGGAGAAGGCACCAAAGATGCTCCTTGCCTGGGGCGCCATCCTGTCTAGGGCTGGCCCTGAAGAAAACTGTGCTTGCAAGGACTGCGTCCCACTTTGTTTTGTTGTTGTTGTCTCATTCACTTTCTTCAATGATTATTTTGTCCTAGCTTTAATATTTTGGTCATACTTTATGAATGTTTTATAAATAGTTTATTATAACTTTATATAAAGTTATAATAAATTGACGGCTGTTCTAATAAATGGCTAATTGTTACAGAGTCCAAGAGGTTGCTTATAATCCATGTATTAATAGGTTATTTATAATCCATGGTTATAAGTAGAACATATTTGTAATGCTTATAGACCATCTATAACACACCATTCATGTCTACAACCTTATTATAACATCTACTAGTCTTAACTCTCTATTAACAGAATCTTAATATAAAGAGTAGTATCTCTAAGGTGTGTAATGCCATATATTATCTAATCATAGGACACAACAATTTATTTAGCTTTCAACTAATCAAAGTGTGATATAAATTTCTCCACAGTACCAGGGTTTACTCCTCCTTATCCCAGTCTCATCCTCCTCCTCCACACTCATTCCATACCCCTCAACATCCTCATCAGAAGCATTGTCAGTTTGTTTTGTCTTTGATCTAGCTTCAGGGCCTGAACTTGCAGTGCATGTTGTACAGGTACACCTTTCCAGCCATGGAGAATCACACTGAAGTTAACAGGGCTCCTTGCCAACACCAAGATCTGCTCATGTGTAATACACTGCAGGGTCAGGGCCATAGACTGCAGTTACCTTGAGGCATGGACCTTTTCTTATTTATGCCTATAAAATGCCCTACATAGTTATGGAGATATATAAAATCGATCAACGACATTTTTCTCTTTGTATGTAAAATCCTTCTCTTTGCAATCAAAATTTAGTTCAGCTAATAGAAATCCTGACAGCACTTTCAACTACTTCATAAGTGTATCTACTGTCAAATGACATTTTTCATACACTATTTTACTTATTCTGCATTTGTTATTTTTGTTAAATTACATCAAGATGAGCTTTCAACTGAACGACAATCATCTTCCCATGGAATTATCAGACATCTGTTGTTGTTTTTTACTCAAAGGCATTTTTCTAACCTCAGCTTTTTAAAAATCCTGGCCCATCCCTCTACAAAGGGAAACAACACTAAAGTGATATTCCTCAGAGGATTTTTTTTACCGCACAAAGCATAGATTGAGACTGTGAATAAATTAGTCTGTGATTACAGTTCAATGAATTCAGAGTAGAAGTAAAAGGATTTTCCTCCCTCCTCTGTGGATTGTGTGATTGAAAATGTGTACAAGAGAAGCTGGCCACTGGCTGTTAAAGCAGGGTATAGTAAATCTAAACATCATTATTCTGCAATGCTTCTTCCTTTGCTGCTTGTCACTACATTCCTTCAAGCTTGAGTTTATTTTCAGTGGCTTTTCTTCCCCATCATCTGCAAACTGAGCAAATCAGCACCCAATTTCAGTGAAGTATAGGACTTCTTGAGGTAAACCATGATTATATGTATTTACCTTCCTTTCCCAAGGAAAAGTCAGTCCGCCAGGTCAAGCTCAGTGTAACAAAGCCCACATGTTTCAAGTACTGGTATATATAATTGATAAACTGGAGAGAAAGTGGGCGTAAATTCTGAAGTGAAGCCATACCATCTATCCCAGGGTGGTGAATGTGGGTGGTGGTTGTTTTTTTGTTTTTAATTACTCAAGAGTGCATTAATTACCTACAGTCACAGACACCCCGAACCCCACTGCTATCAAGAATTGTATACTTTACAAGTTAATAAAACTCATTCTTTCACTCCCGTGTAACTAACATGTGTCAGTGTATCCAGAGTAAAATGCAAGCATGGAACAGACAGACCTAGTTAGCATAACAGGATACTTAGTTTTCCCTGTAGCATAAAGTATGCCTGTTATAAAAGCTGAGAACTGGTCTAGATTTCACTCTGCCACTAAGTATTAAACATCTGTGTTCATGAACTGCGGAGTTGAAACACTGGTAGAATCAGAGATCACTATAATTCCTTATAACATTAGTTTATGGGGTTTTATGGAAACTACAGTTAGATGGTTACATATAAAATTATTATGGCAATATTTATAGCCTTGCCAACTATAGCACAGTTACTGTCAAAACTGTATTAATAGAACCACTATTACCTTAGCATGGTTGCTAAGTAGTGGTCGGCATATACATGAGATTCTGTAGAAAATGAAAACTACAGTTCAGTTTCTATTAGAACTAGTCAATACTTTTGAATTTTTTTGAGAAGACAATGAAGATCTTCCATGAACTATCCTTCAGGGAAGAAGGGAAAAAATGGAAGGAGGTAATTATAGATGACCTTGCTTGTCAGCAAGCTTATATAGCTGAAGCAATAGCTGGTATAGTAAGGACTTAGTGTGGGAAGGTTTGCCTTTACCAAAATCTGTAGATATTGCTTTGCACTTGAGTGAAGTAGTAAGTAAGTAAAGAATAAAATAATAATAAAAATAAAAACAGCAAACAAAGCAATTATTGATTCAGGCCAAACCCTGCTTACCTTACTCATATGAGTGGTCATATGGAAGTCAATACATCTGCTTCTGTGAGTTACACATGAAGTATCTGGCCCTCAATCTTTAAATAAGGGATTCACATCTTTCTAATAGTAGTTTTAGCTTAATGCTGTTGTCTTAGTTTTCACTGTCTTGCAAGTGGTGCATTAACTAAAACCCAGTGATCCTCAAAACAGTCTGAGCACTGTCTACTCTTGCATTTCTCATATTCTGCTTCTAAGCAGGTGGAATCTATGGAAAACTACACACATACAAAAAAAAAAGTCACACATGTTAAGGCTTGGATTATTTACAAAATGTAATATGAAAACAATACTATATGAAACCCCAGCCTAATCCTTCTTTACAGGCTTTGCTCCTCCGAGTGCTAGATCTTTCCTGTCCCAAACCCAAGCTTGTAGTCACTGTACTACCAGGGGAGTCTCATCTCCTTTATACCTGGGTGGGGTAATGAACCAGCTGCACCAGTGAGTCAGCAAAATCCATGTAATACTTTCCCAGCAGAATCAACACCTGTTAACAAGGTGAAATTCTTCAGGCAAACATTGCCATCATTACATTTCTTTTGTTAATAGTCAGGACAAATATATCTTTATTTTTCTGTTGATCTGGGGCAGTGCCTATGATAATAAATGTCTGAGCTTTCATCAAAGGTTTTGGTTTTCTGTAAGCCTTTATATATGTGCAACAACGTTGTTTTGGTCTATTAGTTGTCCTGGAAAAGATTATTTAATGACCAGTCTCACATGCTTCCTAGCAGAGGATAAGGCTATTGGTGTTAAATGTTGTTGGGACACAGAAGACACCTGTGGTTAGTTTCCACTGAAATGGTCTCTCCAGGATGGTGAGGAGGTAGTGGAGTGGTCATACTGGAAGATATTTTCCCAGGAACCATTCTCTATGGTATGCTGACATTCTTTTTGCAATGTGACTCTTTCCACTCTGGTTTTAGAGCTACATAGACAAGCAATCTGACCTTTACATCCTTTAGTAATAGGGATAATCAACATGAACTGGTTCTTACACAGAAATAACCCAACTCTGTTGTCTACATAATGTCATCAGACTGAAGCCCTCTGTGATTACAAAAGTCACCAGAACTGAATTATTTCATGATAAACAGAAAATCCCATTGAGCTAAACAGAGATGTACAGTATTTGATATAATGATTCCGGATAACAGGATACAACATGAAAGCTCTTCTAATGAGAAATATTGTGATCATGTTGACTATATGAGGACACAAAGAAATATTTTCCATAAATACTTGATAACTGTCTTTAGAGATTGTGAAGTAGTTATGATTTAGAAGAGCTGACCTACTGTATATAAATAGCCAAGTCTGTTAAACTCTGTCTAACGAATAAGTCAGGCCATCCAAGTAATCATTTTTACATTTGTTTGTACTTTTAAGTGACCCTCTGAAAAGAATCAATCTTCACAGATATTTTCTTTCTAAAGTTTTGCTGTTATCTGTCCCTGAATTGAGCTTCACGATCAGACATCCAGTTTAGAGGAATGAAGATCCAATCTGAAAAATGTTAATAAAAACTCATAGCATACTTAAATTGACCCTTTTTTCCCCCTTTAATAAATAAAATAAAATAAAATAGATTGTTTCTGCACTAGATTGGAGGAAGTTTGGAGAAGAGAAGGAAGATAATATGGGCCAGAGTACATTGTAGATTAGAGAGATGTAGTAGGAATGGATGGGGAAATCTATGCATAGACTGACACAAAGACAATGATAGGGAGAAAGTTGGTGTCTTGGTTGGAGGTGAAGGGGAAACTTACCCCTGTATCTTACTTTGTGTACAAGCCTTTATAAAATTATTTGCTTAATATATTTCAATGTATTTAGTGAATAAATAAGAAATGCCTTTTTGTACACAAGCATCAGCAATGACATCTGCACAGCTCATAAAACAACATTTAATAGGGATAATCTCATTTTATTTCCTGCAGAAATATTGAGTGGATCTGCCACAGGGATCTACCACCTTTCAGGTGAGTGCCCTAACCACTAGGCTATGGGATAATCTTATGATGAGGGGGGTCACTCAGTCTTTCCTGTGGAAGCTCTTCCACTTTGGATACATTAAAAATATATAGACATTGTAGTTCCTGGGTCACCCACATCCTGGGTGAATGCTTTAACTAACAGGGTATGGAATCAGTCTCATGCTTGCTATCTCCCACTCTGGCCCAATGGCCAATTTTTTTTTCTACAGTGAGCAGCCTCAACAGGAGAGAACAAGGGTATCCAACAACAGAATATGCCATATCCCAATGGTTAGGGCACTCACCTGAGACATAGCAGATTCCTGTTCAAAGCCCTTCTCCTCATCGGGGGGAGAAGGGGCTGGAACTGGAACTTTTAGCCCAGTGGTTAGGGTGTCTTCCACATCCTAAGTACCCTAACCACTGGGCTAAAAGTTATGAGAGAGCTCCTCCTCTGTAAGCACCTAATTCCAAAAGAGGATTTACAGCTGAGACTCCTAAGCAGCAGGCGGCACCTTTCTCTAGCTCAGAATTAGGTGCCTATTAATGGGGGAGAGGGCTCAGTGGCTCGAGCATTAGCCTGCTAAACCCAGGGTTGTGAGTTCAATCCCTGAGAGGACCACTTAGGGATCTGGGGCAAAATCAATACTTGGTCCTGCTAGTAAAGGCAGGGGGCTGGACTCAATGACCTTTCGAGGTCCTTTCCAGCTCTATGAGATAGGTATACCACTCTCCTCAATATCTCCCATTGGCTAGTTTAGACTCCTCCACTCAAGTGTTCTGGCTTTCATGAATCCCATTCTGAGGCATCTATCTCCCTCCTTTCATTGTATAGGAAGCCTGATCAGTTAACTCAGGCTTTGTGAATCCCAGTAATTTTCTAGGAACTTCAAAATTAGGTGTGCTGACCCTGAGCATTGCCACACCCAAGTTTCCTTGTGAATCTATCCCTTACTGTAATTTTAAAGCTATGTTGTAAGGAATGGTGTCCCTAGCCTCTATTTGTCAAAGGGTGGAGATGGATGGCAGGAGAGAGATCACTTGATTATTACCTGTTATGTTCACTCCCTTTGAGGCACCTGGCATTGGCCACTGTCGGTAGACAGGATACTGGGCTGGATGGACCTTTGGTCTGACCCAGTACAGCCATTCTTACGTTCTTATACCTAATAATCTCAGAAAATGAAACAATGCCCACTGTTAAATATTTGTTCCTCATGTGGGAAGTTAGACTGTTATCAAGTCACCCCTTAACCTTTTTTTGTTGAAGTATTTGCTAGACTGCAGGGGAATGTTGAGACTCTGGATTCCTTGGTTAAATTCCAGATTCTGAAAATGAGTGTTCTCTAGTGGTTATAAATACCCTCGTTCCCAGTAGCTCCAACTGCTGCTTCCTTCATCTTCTACTAACTCTAGTCCCTCCAGGCTCCAGATCCTGTCTGTGAATTCAAGTCGGGAAGCTTCCTCCTTCTTCACACACCCTTGGTGCCAGCAGCCGGAGCAGTGAGAAAATAAGAGAGAGTGTGCTTGCTTTCAGCTCTGGTGTCTAGAGCCACAGTAGCCTCTGGCAATTTGGAGGAGCAATTGTAAGGGGAGTCCTGCTCAGTCCCTGAAGCTCTGGGATAGAGTATGCTCACCTGCTTTGTGTATATGATACCTGCACAGTCCAGCTGACAATTAGGAGCTGTGTTGGAACAGATCATGCTCAGTAAAGATGGGAATTTAGATGCCAAACTTTAAGAAGCCTCAACTAAGCATGCGTGAACTCCAATTTTACAAAGGCTTATAACTTGGTCCAATTTGGGCCAATTTTCATGGGTACAGCAAAAAGCACAGTCTTGACACCAAAGTGCTCCTGCCCCACCCTTCCCAAATTTTAAATCCCTTCTCCAAAACATGGAGGTACTAGAGCTTCTCAGTGAAACCGTTAACATTTTTTCTTAACATTGGCAAAACCTAATATTTTCCCCTAGCATCATTCTCAGAATGATACTTGAACCCTTTCAGTTGAAACTTACAACAAAACTCAGACTGAGGCAGACATGGAGGGTTTAAACCTACACCACTGAAATCTAACATAGGGTTTTGTAATGGAAAGTGTCTGGTAACCTTAACTTTAGGCAATGAGGTGTGTTAGTCACACATTTTAGGACCCACCCTGGAAGTGTAACACTTTCAAAAACATCAAAAACATTTAAGTGATGCAAGACCCACTTTCAAAAGCTGACTTTTAATGAGACTTAGAATCTTAAAGGCCCAAGTCACTTTTGCAAATGGGTCTTAGGCTCTTGAGTCACTTAGAAGTGTTTGAAAATGTTATGCTGTTATATTTAAGATATCAAAACAAAATAAAATTGGCAAAATTCAATGGTAAAGGATAGTCCATTTCCATTCTTTCAGAAAAATAAGATTTTTCCACTCCACTAAAATTTCTCAAAGCACAATTCAGACAGTTTTTCCCTGGTTCTAATCCATATTTATTTAGTTTCATACTCAGGGCCGGCTCCAGTGTTTTTGCCGTCCCAAGCGGCAAAAAAAAAAAAAAAAGCCGCGATCGGTGGCACTTCGGTGGCAGCTCTATTGCTGCCACTTCATTCTTCGGCAGCAATTTGGCGGCAGGCCCTTTCCTCCGAGAGGGACTGAGGTACCCGCTGCCGAATTGCCGCCAAAGAGCCGGACGTGCCGCCCCTTTCCGTTGGCCGCCCCAAGCACCTGCTTGCTGCGCTGTTGCCTTGAGCTGGCCCTGTTCATACTAGAACTGATCTTTTGTCAACTTTGCAGCCTTTACTGGATTTGTATTCTCTGTGCTTCTTTCTATTCCAGAGAATGAGTTTCCAGACTTGCAACTGTGAAATACTACAGGATGTATATGCTAGTATTCTTTTCAGGGTGGCTTATCCTCTATGTACTGTTCAACAGTGAGAAGCAGCTCTTAAACATAGAGGCCATTTCCTAAATAGTGCTCAGTGACAAGGTGTTCATGAATTAACAAATTCACAGTTTCATCACTAATGCAACAATGACAAAGACTTATTCTATTGCAGGTATTTTCAAACTTCCTTGCTGGAGTCTCTTATGAATCATGTCCCCTCCTATTCACAATTCAAAAAGACCACCAACACTCTTCCATTTGTGATCATGTATCACATCACTCTTGTGGAAACTACAGACCCTGCTTTCTTGGAAAAGGATTATTAATATCATTACATGGATTTTGAGCTATCTTCTAATGCAATTAGAGAGAGGGAGGGTACTCAGCTCTCATGGTCACTTGTTCTGCAGAGCACAGTTTTGAAACCTGTTCTTTCAAATGCAATAGGTGATTATGCCTTTAATATTGGGGAACATGCATCACATATAAGTTAAAAATCTCATATTAAAACATCTTGAAAAAGTCACTATATAAAGATGTTGAGACTGTTGCAGTCTCACCACTACTCTGATGTTCTCAAGTAAAACAGAATTTAAAAGTCCCCGGAACATATTTTAATTTGAAAGAATATGCTTTGGTTTCAGAACAAAAATACACTTTAACTAATGTAATGATGAGCTGTTTGATCCTTCTTTTTCCTTATTTACTGCCTCCAAATGCAGCATAACAAATATATGGACACAGAAAATCATTAGTTGGCAGCACAGTAGAATGCAGGTGACATACTGTAGAGACTCTCGGAGCAGATCAGCAGTGCTATTGTTTGCAGTTATGCTGCATGTTCAAGCATCCCATGCGGTGGAATTACTAATGCTGGCTAAACAACCTTGATACTCCTTTATTTTGTCTTTGTTCCTCTACTACTACTTTTATCCCCTTTTAGCCTGAGGCACTACTGCATTATCATCTGTCAAGCAAGTTATTGTACCAATCCATGAAAAAACTCTTAACGAGATTATTAATAAAGTTCTGTATTCACCACCATTTCTGATCATCTGCATAATAATTACTATTTTCAAGTTAGCCAGTGATATCAAACATACCCTGCTAAGAGTGTGGATTCAGTGCTAGTCTGTTGAACCACCATTCCTGCTTAAGGAACTTTATTGCATTTTCCAAACTAGTTTTCAGTATTTAAAATCTATTTCTTTAGAAACACATTTTATTGCTGCATTGTGTCAGACAGAAATGAACCAATTTACGTAAATGAATATTCTGCATACTGGAGATAAAAAAAATATTTTTTAAACAATTTCAGACATCTGTCACAGAATTTCTAACTGAAAAGACTGGATTAATCAAATTGCAAAATGTAAGAAAAGTAATATATGGTCACCCTTTTAATCCTTAAATTAAATGTAAACTACTACTTCAAAGGGCAGTAGTAATTTCACACCTTTGAAGTTTTAAATCACTTTTCTGCTGTTAAACTCAAACAAATAGCATATTTTGTTTAGCAGTTTGATTTGCTCTTAATTTTCCTGATAATTTCTGTTTTAATCATTATAATTTGAGACTATAATGATATTCCTCTAGCACAACAGTCTATGTAGCTGTGTCAAATTTACTATCAAACTTCTTGAGATGCAATTGCAGAAAACCTTAAATTAGAAAAGCAGGGTATGTCCAAAAAGAATCTAGATTTTTACAATAGAAAAATATCAAAGATAAACACATGGACGTAACTAGTGCAAAAATATCAGGTTTGTGGAAATGACAGGGCATCTTCCACCCAGAATTTTAGCCATCAGAATGGTGAGAATTAATTATAATCCCTCAGAGCTATTATGTTTATCATTGTTCCATCACCACTGATCTTTCGAATATGGACGCATCCATTTACTGGATTTCTTTTCCACAATATGCTTGTCTGATAACAGACTCTTCAAATAAATAAGTGAGAGAAAGAGAGAAGCAATCACAAGGTGGCCATTTTGTTTTTAGATTCTGCCAGCTATAATTTCCTTGTTTCTAACTGGCTGAGTAACAAGATTGTTAATCAAGTTGTGGCAGATCACCAGGTGGACTGCCCCAGACCTGGGACTCCATTTCCTTTCATGGAAAATTTCCAAATATTAAAATATCAACATGTCATTACTGTTGTCTGCACAGCTCTAAATTAGAGCTGGGTGAATAACTGTTTTTTTTTCAGTTCACAGGCAATTCTACAAAAGGAAAAAAAAGTTTTGATTCAGGTTGAATCAAATCAAGAAATTAAAAAAAAAAATCAGCAAATTGAAATCCTGCATTCCAAATCTGAACCTGATGGGGGGGGGGGGGCGGGGCAATTGTAAATGGTGTTGTAGCCTCCCTTACAACCTTTAGCCCAGTAGATAGAGCACTCACCCAGGACATAGGAGACCTGGGTTTAAGCCCCACTCTCCCTGATGTGGAGAATGGATTAGAACTTGATTATCCTATATAAACGGCCTAACCACCAGGCTGTAGAGTCATTCTTACTCTCTCTCTCTCTCTCTGGAATAATGACTACTCATGGCAATGAATAATCATTAAGCCAGAGCAAGAGCAAAAATGATATAGCCTGGTGGTTAAGGTGCTCACATAGGTTGTGGGAGAAACAAGTTCACGTTCTTGATCATATGACAAAATTATTTATACACAGTGGAACAGCTTCAAACAAGAGAGACAGAGACCTATCCCAGAATAGCCCAATGGCTGGGCACATCAGGCAGAGGGGGCAATTGAATTGGTCTCTCCTGCATCCTGGAGGATGTCCTTAAGATTATAAGGGAAGCCACCTCCAAAAATGGCTGAAAACTATTTGCCAAATTCACGAACTTTCAGCTCAACTTAAAAAGTGCATTTTTCCAATGAATAAATTATATAGCTGAAAAATGTTGATCAGCTCTGCACTAGGTAATACCTCACTTCACCTGGGTGTTGTGAAGATAAAGCCATTAATTTTGTGAGGCACTGACATACTATGATGACAGCACCATAGAAAAGCCTATGAGGAAATTATGTTGTATTAAATGCAGGTTTAGAATGGTGTACAGTAACTACTAATATAAATGTAAATGGAATCCTTTCTGCCATATCATATGATAGTGAGATAAAACAAATATGAAAGGAGCAACTAGCTCACAATATAAGTCTAGTCTACAACTAGACGCTGAAGAACCAAAGAACCCGTGTAGGAGGAAAGCATAGAAAATCTGTGGCAAGACATCAAACCACAGCTGAAAGCATTGTCCAGCAACAGAGGGAGAGTGTTCCATAGTCCACAAATATGACATTTTGCAAGAGCACGCAAATCATCCAAATCAATGAAACAATCTAACCATCTGATGGAATATGAAACTACAGGAAGCTACCCTTCAAATAACAGACACCACTATGGTTTCTAGTATCTAAAGATCGATCTAAGTGGACAAAACAAATTTAAAATGGAGTCTGGCACAGTTATCACTACAATGAAAAAGCAAAAAAACAATAAAAGAAAACAAAAAAACCCCCTTGAAAATACTTACAAGATTCTGTATGAGTCAGTAACACAGACTTGGACATTAGTAGGGAAAGAAACAGAAGAAAATTCTTCAACAAATTCTATGCATAATACCAGCATTGATAGGACTGACAGCAATATGAAATTTATACCTAGTAGAGAAACTTGATAGCACTGAATTTAAAAAGTAAAGCATACACATCCACAGATGGAAGAGCAGATGGAAGAAGTAAATAAGTAAGGCTGGTGTCATCAGCTAGTCCCCCGTTCCTATCACAATTACATGACAGCTCAATGTCCTTGTTGGGAAAAGAGAAATGATTGTGTATTTCCCATCTAGACAAAACCCCCATACTGTGGGTAGGAATGCTTGGGGTGCCAGAGCCATAGGGAAAATCTGCTTTTACGTGGGCCTCACACAGTTAAAAATAAAAGCACATGCAGAGTAAAAAATACACTTCCTGCAACTGGCCAGACATTTCTTGCAGATGAGCAGACACAAGTTGTATTATTAGAGACCAACATATTTTCAAAGTTAGATATCACAGCATGCAAATCCCTTTTGCTAAAGAATATACACCATTTACTAAATTCAACTCCATATATTACTCCTAGGGGAATTCTGTGCCACTGCAGAGGTGAAGAATTCATTCTGTCTGCAGATTTCTTTGCTCCCCCCACAAAAATGGGGGAGCAAATAAAACTGTGGGAACAGACGCTCCTTCGCCAGTAGCCAAGTGTCTGCCCGGAGCAGCCGGCAGATATGTAAATTTGAGAGAGTGGGGCAGGGAGTCTGGGCATGCATTTCTGGAGAGACGTTAACGGAGTGTGCCTGCGTGTAGACGAGTGGGAGAGACTCTGTCCTTCTCGCTCTCTAGTGCAGTACCCCCAGCTTGGAGGGGTAGGTCTTTGTGAGGCAGACACTGTCCCCTGAGGCAGAGTAGAAATGTAACAACTAAGCAGGTTGTCAGTTAATTGTTCTCATTCTTAGTCAATTCCCCTGGGAGCCTAAAACACATGTAAAAGTTTTAAGTTTTACATTGCCAGAGTGGTGTAAAGGAGCCTTATAGTCAATGACAGTAAGGGAATCCTCAGCTAGGAAGATCTATATGCTTTCTCACTTTTTTTCCTGTGCCAGAGTGGCACATTGTGATTAGATTACAGCTCAGGATCTATTTTACTTACCCATTTAAAAAAAAATGCAGGACAATGATTAGCAAAACTGTATGACTTTTATGTGTGAGAGTCTGAGCAATTTAAATGACATTTTACTTTACTTTTATTTTGGTGTTCTGTAATGTAATTTAAATGAAAATCCAGGACTATACCTAGAATGCAGGGTATTGGTTATCAAGTATTTGTAATTTAACTTTCATGTGTTTAAGAAATGCTGAACAGTTATTGTGATTTTTTTTCTGTATGGTAGTTTAAATAAATTACCAAAATAAGTGAAACAGGTGTAATTATATTCCACTATTTTGACAAATAAAATATGAAGAATTTTTATTTTTTTTGGCGCAGAATTCCCCCAGGAGTAATATATAGAAGGTACAGTTTTAGTGAGTTCATACTCAGCATATTTTTAGTCCAAGAACATTATAAAAAAAAAATAATTCTGAAATCATGACAAGTTATTTGCTGTGAAGACATTGTGTTGTTATAAGGAAGAGACAAAACAACTATGATGTTTTAGTTCATGCAGTTCTGAAATGCTTTCAACATGCTTGTCTCCTCCTGAATAAGAACTGTTAATATTGGAAGGAACAAATAATGTGTTGAACATATAATTAGCAAACAGGTAACTCAACCTGATACAGAAAAAATGAAGGCATTACTTGTCCGTTTCCAATTTCAGAAAATTAATGGAAGTGTCCAATTACACTAAACATTTCTACTATCAAAACCTGTAATAGATCTTTGTAATGGCCGTTACATGTGGATCTGGGGGAGAGTCCACAACAAAAATATTTAATAAAAGAACTGGCATTGCACATATTTTATAACAATATTCATTAGTAAAATCTCCAACCATGGTAGCAGCTATTGCATTCCCACACCCCCCAGGTTAGTAGCAGTCCTCACACAGAAGCAGTCAGCAGGAGGCCAGAAATTTCACAGAAACAGAATTGCACTATGCCTGTTTGGGAAAGGAAGATCTAGCAGTTACTTGAATGATTCAGTGCATATCTGTTAGGCTTAGATCTAACAAAAGAAAAAGACCACACACCCTTAGGGTCACTTTTGGGTTCAAACCCACTAAGATCACCTTTAATCCAGACTGCATGGTTGTTATGATTTTCTTTCAAAACCGCACCCAAGGAGCACTCATAGCAGCAAACATTATCAAGAGCTCCTGTTAAAGTGCCAGTAATGGAAGAAGCAGCAACTTGAAAGACAAAGAAAATCATTATCTATATCAGAGCAATTCCAGCTTCAGGCATCCAAGTTCAGCAAATTAGAAATGCACAACTAAAAGATGAAACTTGCAGAACTCTTCTAAAGAGTAAAGTCAAAGGACGAATTCCCAGACCTTCCACTATATAGAAAGGCTCACAATGACTTCACATGGCAGATGGACTGCTTATCAAAGGGAAACACACATTTATTTGAACAGTACTTCAGAAAGAAGTGCTTTCCAAAATTCATGCGGGACAAGCCTAAGTGTAGTACAACAGCACAACAATCATTAAGGTGGCCACGACTGAATAGGCAAATTCAGACCCAAGTAGAAGCCTGTGATGTATATAACATGGAGAAACATCTACTTTCTACAACATTATATGACAGTGAGTAGCAACAGACTATTTTTTTTCTGGAACGGAAACAGTTTTGTAGTCCATTATGTCTCTAGATATGTTGAATTGGCAATATTTCCAAAGAGTTCCCCAAACACTTGCAAGACGTGGTGTTCCTGAAGCCCTGATAATGGTCCCCAGTTTACAGCATCAACATTCATAGCATATTCACAGGATTTTGATTCTGTACTAGTAGTCCACATTTGTACCAGAGCAACGGTGAGGAAAAAGAATAGCACAGATCTTTCTGGTACAGAAAGCAGTGGACTGTACAAAGAACTCTGGGCATCCTGTTGAACAGCACTCACTACACGGCTGTCTCAGCAAGTCTTCTGACAGAAACAATACTTTTGTCAGTGGTATCAATACATCTTAACCCTAAATGGTCCAACTTGGTAGAATTCTGAAAGAACGATGCTGCAATAGACGTTTGACAGCAAGAAACCTTTAAATGTTTGCTACAGAAAAATAAAGTGTTCCTAGAGCTGAGCCAAGGACAGAGACGTCTTTGGATCAGTTCTGCAATCCCCAAATCATCAATGCTGTATGCTCCAAAAGGACTTCACCACAGAAATCAAGTCCATCTCCACTATACTCCCACACAACAAGGAGGGACTACTGAGCTTTCTAGTACTTTGCTGGAAAGCAAGTCCCATGCTTTTCAGAGAAATCCACACCAAAGATTTAAGTAGTGAGAATATGGTGTGGAAGGCTAATAATACCTCATAAAAGATTAGACCTTTGCAATAAAGAGACTTTTGTATTAAGTTTTAAGGAGATATCTGTTTAAATTATTTTGAAAGAAAGATTTAGTTCAGGGTGAAAAATTTAAATGTTCTCTTACACAGCTGTTGTTTAATGGTTTATATGCCAAGATAATGGGCTTAACGTTCCAAAGAAAGAGAGATGTAACGTTAAAAACTATAAAGTTTTTGGTGCTCCATTTCCTGGAGGAAACCACAAAGTGTTGTGATGGAGACTTTAATAAAGTCAGAGAAAACAACTGGTTCAGAAGAATCTTTTCCTAGAAGCATGCTTGCTAGGTCTCATTGAGTTTTAAAGCGAATTAAAAAAAAAAATTCTAGGATAGTTTAAGAGCCTCCCCTTCCCCCACCCCATTAAGTGCAATTCATAACTCCTTGTAAACTTGCTCTTCCTTATAAATACTTGTGGGCACTTCTAGCACATTAAATATAATGCAACCTAATTATATCTGTGCCTTTTTATAGTACAAGTGTTAAAGAACTAATGAAAAAAAGTTTAAGAAGATCTTTGTTGTGATTTGGGAAACAACAATACAATCTTTCTTATATTTAGAGTGCATATTTTTAATAGCAACAGCCTTAATAGCAACAGTTACTCCAAGGAATCCATAATATTATGACAATACAATATTTATATTGTAGCATGCATCATACAACTTGTATATAAAGTCAAAACTATTTAAAATAAGTTTGACTGTACTATCATCAATGACCATAAACTTATTTATTAACCTAATGCCATAGACAAAAACTAAAACCTTGGATGAGTCCATACAAACATGCCGTGAGGAGGAGAATTCTCACATATCCATAATCACTTGAAATTCTTAACAGAAATTAGTAGTAGATTTAGTAACAATTATCCTTACTCCTTCGAACACTGCAGGGCAAATATGCCTTTGACTGTTGGTCTACCAGCAATCTAAACCAATCTCTAAATTTGAAGAAAGTATCACATAGTATGCCTATTACTTCCTTATCTGGCTATGAAATACCAAACTGAATATTTATTTTCTAATTAAAGCAATATTAAATAAGACTGTATAGCTTCTCCTAGTTCATAATCCTCTCAAATCTTGGAATATTTTATTCACTCACACACACACTTATGACCAACATAGGCAGCCTAGGGGTGGGGGCGGCTCCAGGCACCAGCGCACCAAGCGCGTGCCTGGGGTGGCAAGCCGCGGGGGGCGGCCTGCCGGTCGCCGTGAGGGCGGCAGTCAGGCAGCCTTCGGCGGCATGCCTGCGGGAGGTCCGCCGGTCCTGTGGTTTTGGCGGCAATTCGGCGGCAGGTACGCCGAAGGCGCGGGACCGGCGGACCTCCCGCAGGCATGCCACCGAATCCGCGTTACCAGAGGACCTTCCGCAGGCATGCTGCCGAAAGCCGCCTGACTGCCATGCTTGGGGCGGCAAAATACATAGAGCCACCCCTGCCTAGGGGATTGAGTGGGCTTGAGAGCCCAAGCTCCAGAGCAAGCTGTAATGTCTACATTGCTTTTAGCATACTACGAGGCTCGACCTAGCAGAAGTCTGACTACCTGGGCTGCGACGTTCACTCCCAGCTGCTGTGGAGACATACCCTTGATGTCCCAGATGGTCTACATACATAGACAAGTGGAACAAATAAACCTTTATGTGCACTTCAGGAGAAAGAAGTTACTGCCAACAGCTGGAGCCAAGATGCAAAATTAAGTTAGTGCTGGCCCAGACACTATCTTATCTGGATATACTGTCAGACATTACATGGGTTAGCAAGAACTCCATAATTAATGAAATAGCTACTCCCTGACTTAGGGTGACCCGATGTCACGATTTTATAGGGACAGTCCCGATTTTTGGGTCTTTTCCTTATATAGGCTCCTATTACCTCCCACTCCCTGTCCTGATTTTTCACACTTGCTGTCTGGTCACCCTACCCTGACTCCACCCAATATAACCACCACCCCCCCCCTCTTGAAACACTACTAGGACTTTTACAAACATCTGCCACCAGATATGTGGGTGTGAGAAGTTTATTTTCACCCTCATATTGTATTTGCAACCACATTTTGGTCATGAGGTTCCACTACTCTGTGTGGTATATAAGCTGTGAACATACAGGCCTATGAAGACTTAGTGTCTTCACACAGGTAACCCAGGGTAAAACTTGGCAGGTTTAAATAGGGATTGAGGTAAAGGTAGACCTTTGAGATACAAAGATAAAGGCAGGGATTGTCATCCTTTCTGGATTTTTGTTTGCAAACTCATATTTCATGGGGGAAAAAATCAGAGTTGAACAATACTGTTACACTCCAGAGAATTTAAAATGGTGTTAGAAAGTCTGAACAGTGCAAAGATAACATCTTTGTTTAATAAAAAAATGACTAAGCATGTTAAAGTTAAAGTACACTGTAAAACCTCCCATACAACAGTATGCCTTACTTTGGACTTAGAAATCTTTGTTTGTTTGTAAGTCACATACATTATGGACAGTATCAGACATAAGAGAGTTATTTTCCTTCCTTTTACCAGTTTGTGCCATGACCTAAACATGAAATAAACTTATTGTTGTTATTGACTATTGAATCCTTGCTGAAATACAACAGGGAATATTAATGAACATTGCTACATTTTGTGAGGAGTGAAATCTAAAACCACCAGTGAGTGGTCTGGTTACAAATGAGAGGAAATTGTGCTCATATCTATAGATCAAGATGAAGAGATGTAATGAATATCTACCATGTGCTCTTTCAAGAATCTATATGGTTTACACAAAAGGACTTGTTCATATATTGTTCTACCATAATGGCCTATTGAATTCAAATTAGCAAGGCTTTAGAGAAGGACATTTTTGCCAATAATGGAGTTTACTGATAAAATCCTCTGTAGTTGTGATAAGGCTGATACTATAATGCTACTTTTATTGATCTTAAGAAGGAAAAGTTTGATATGAGGTAGCACAATTTGATGATTTATAGGTTTTTACAGATAGGTACGTCTGCAAGTGTCAATATGTAGATCAGCTCTTATTTCTTATTTGTGCACCATAATAAACTAAATTTGTATGAAGCTGACTGTGGACTCCCCAGTCCTCTCTCCTTCATTGTTTTCCTTTCCCTAATTTGTATTAAAAATTCCTCAAAGTATTGAAAGGCACTGTTCTAAGTGGATGAGGGGTGGTTGTTCTTTTTAAGGTGGCCGCACATACGTCCTGAGGGACATTGTTCAAAACCTGATTATTTGCTGAAACAGAAGTTTGTTCTCTTTTCCATTACAATTGATAAAATAGTTAACTTATCCAGATAGTGTAAAGCAAAATAGTCAATATTAGAAGAACAGTGACTAGCACCAAACTTAACATTTTTAAGAGAACAGGTTTTCCACCAGAAAATGCTGTTTCATCACAATCAAAAATGTTTCACAGGATCATGTCAATTTCTGTGCAATTTTTGAAAGGAAAAAGTCAAAACAAACCATTTAATCTTAACTTTATCATTTTGTTTCAACTTTTATATTATATTAGAATATAATTTTCACGTGTAGTGTATTTTATATTTAATATTATGTGTTATTATAATGTTTTGACATGTCCAAAATAAAGTGATTAGACTGTTCTGTATCAAAAGCTGTTGAAATCTTTGTTCTGTGATTTTGGCTTTTCACTCAGATTTGAAACAAAACAAGTTCTAAACAGTCAGAAACACAATGTTTTAGTGTTAGAGACTGTTAGAAAATGGAAAGGTTTTATTTATTTTTTTAACATGGAATCCACACTACAAACAATGTAATAAAAAGATAGTAATGCACATTTCTCAGGTCTGACAGCTGTATTTTTGCTAACCATTTGCCAATCTCTCCCCCCCCCACTTTTGTAATCAAATATAAAAAAAAAAATGATTGTATTATAGTAAATAAAAGCAGTCTTTACCCTAGAAAGTTATTTCAAATAAGAGAGATTTACTGAAATCTTATTTATTTATTTATTAGCTTATTCCTTTGACCTATGGTAGAGTATTGTCAAACCAACATACTATTTGATAACACAAAAACACTATGATACACAATCACATAGTATATCTCTAAAAGAAAGAACCTTCCCATCAGCTATGACAAAACTAATTTTCCATTTAAAAGAAACTAGTCAACCTCACTAAATTTCCTAACGAGAAAGATTAGAGATATTATGCTAAACAAGTAAACATCTTTAAGGGTAGAAGAGCACTGAGTTATTGTTTTATATAACATATATAATGGACAATTCAGAAGGGGAAAAAAATGCCATCCAGAGGCCGGACTATTTGTTTTTCAATAGATAGCTTGTCTTCAGTATGATCATACACATAGGGGAAAATTTACACAGCAATTGATTATTTTGTTTTTATAGATAATTGGCTTATTTCAGAGGAGGATTATTATTTAATAGAGCTGGTAAAATGGTAGATGTTTAAAAAAAGGATTTTCTGATATTTTGGGTGATTTTTATTATTTATTTATTTTGATTTTGAAACCAAAAACTTTTAAATTTTTCTTTTTATCATAGAACAATAAACATTTCAGAGTCAAAAACAAAAATATTTTAAGTTTATTTTTTTCCTCACAAAATATTAAATGTAGAAATTGTGTGTGTAAATCTTTGTTTTTGTAAGAAGGCCATGTTTTGTCAAAAAGTTTTAGAATGAAAAAATGTCAACCAGTTCTCATTTATTATTTTTTATTTAAGTAGTACCCAGATACACAAACCAGATGAGGGTCCCACTGTGCTATTGCTGCATGGACATAGTAAAAGTCAATATCTGCCCCCAAATAACTTAACATTTTAGTTTATGACAAAACATAACAGGTGAGTGAACAATCAAATGAGAAAAGAGGGAGGATGACAGAGCAATGGTAATATAACACTATTTTTATAGACTTGTGCACAATGTATAGGTATAGGGAGTGTTGTGATTTTTTTTTCCCATTAACAAGACGTAACACCTCAATAGCAGTAGTCTCAGATCATATCTGCTAGCAATTATCAGCTGGTAGTGTTACATAATCATCACCATTGTAGTAAGTCTTAAGGATATTTTATGACCTGAGCAATAGTTTAAATATGTTACCTGACAGGATGATTTCGAAGAATCAATCTGGTTAGCTGGAAACTCACTCCTTTTGTCACATGTAACAGTTATGAAATGGTTAGTGAATGAAATTATCTTCAGAGAAATGTTTGACTGAGGCCATTATGTGACTTGTAGTGTTATTTTAATAGTCATTCAAACTAAAAGCACTAGACACATTATAATAAAATAATATTTAGCTTTACTATATAGTATTATTTTACATCTATATCTCTCTATGCATAGTACAAAGATAGGCAGGCATTATCCCCATGAGAAAAATGGGCATATTGAATTGCAGAATTTAAATGACTTGACTAATGCCACAAAGAGAGTCAGGAACAAAAGACAAGATTTCCTGACTTTTAGTCCAGTGCATCGTCCTGGGCAGTGGAGAGGGAAAGGTGTTGTCCAACTTACCTTCTCTGTGACCAAATCAGACTACCATAATTACAGAGATTATCAGTGTGTGCTTACTGAAAACACTAAAATATCCAATTACGAATATAAAAGTTATTGACAAGGATGTGAGGGGCTTAGGAGGGGAAACCCCTTTATACTGCCTTATGGATTCTACTCACAAAAACTAGATCCTGATCAGAAAGTTAAGGCTATAACATCTGACTGCTAGGAAAGTGACCAAATATTTTATATGTATCCAGAGACTAATATTAACTAAAGATATTTGATCCAAGGGTATTTATAATAAAATAAATAAAGGTAATAATAGAGCTAACAAAAAAAGTCACTGCTGGAAATGACTTTTTAAGCACTTAGAAAACATCATTCTTTAAGAGACATCAGCAAGACAATTAAAAAGAACCTCTACCACTCAGCTGGAAACATATACATTGTGTCTGCTGATACCCAAAAATCACTCCTCAGAAAATAACTGAACGCTTAAGAGAACTGAGCCATTGTTCAATCATGATTGCTGTAATGTAACTATTTGATATTTATAAATTTTTCACCTGAGTGAATCATATAATTAACTTTGGTGTAGTCAATAAAGCAGTATAACATGTTTTGCAGACACTATAGGTACATCAATACTAGTGCGCTTTGAGGTTACTTGCCCATGTAGTGCTGGTGGGGGTACCGGGTAATTGCACTGAGTGTCCACATATGCAGTGATGGGCATGGGTAGAAGCTCTGCACAAGAATATACCTGCATCTGCACTGCCCCTTTGAAACAGTAATGGGTGGCATTACTATTTCAAAGGTGGTATCTCACAGTCCTGTGCATCACAGGAGACACTCTAGGAGCTGCCTTGCTGCATGTTGCTCATACCGTACGATACCTTTACACATTTGGCGATGGCAGCTCCCACTCCTCTCTCCCTTCTGCCCAACTGAAGGAAGATGTGGAGCAAGTCCCTGGGGATGTGGTTTTGCTCCTGCTGCTGCTCACAGGACAAATGATCCAGCTAGTATACTGAAATCATTCCAGAAATATTTGAAACGCTGTAGGCAGAAGACCGAGAGGGTGAATGAAAATCCACTGGAGTACCATGGAATAGATGTTTTCAATGCAATGGTAAGATTATGCTAATGCTTCTGTTCTCAGAGAACTAGCATGGTGTAGTAGGGACCACATCGTCTTGGAAATCTGGGAGGATGACCAACGGCTGCAGAACGTCAGAATTAAAACAGACCTTGGAGCTTGCACCATCCCCTCCCTCCAGTGCCAGACTACTAGAATTGATTTTGGAAACCCACGGTAGTGCAGAAGCAGGTGGCTATCACACTTTGGAAGCTGGTAACCCCTGACAGCCACCACGCATCTATGAATCAGTTAGGGTTAGCAAAATCAGCTCTTGGGGTGGTGGTTGTAGGTTCACCAGGCTATCAACACTGTCATCTACCCATGGGAGGTTGCCACAATTCAAATCCCTGAAATTATAGCTGGATTTCAGATTATGGGGTTTCCCTACTGTGCCTTTGATGGAACACACATCCCAGTAAGTTGCCCACCAAAAGGGGTGAGTGAATATGTGAACCAAAAAGGTTACTATTCACTTGTTCTCCAAAGCTGAGTGGACTACAGGGGTCAGTTCATGAATATGAACGTTGGACATATGAAGAGAGTCCATCATGCCAGGGTGCTCAGAAGACGGGGATTGTATCACAAAGGAAAGAAGGGACTTTATTTCCCAGAAATGATATGGTTATGTACAGTATTTGTTTCTGCAGTTATTTTGGGGGACTTTACATATCTGGTCCTAACTGGGCTCATGTGGCTATACCCTGAGATCACCAACTCAAGAAAAAATAAAGGGAATTCTACTACAGTACAGACTGAATAGCTGTAGAATGGTGATTGTGTATGTTTGGGCAGATGAAAACACATTGGTGATGCCTGCAGAACCACCTGGATCGCAGGGTGGCAAATGCAGTCTGCATTATAGTAGTATATTTTGCCTTCCTCAACATACATGAAACTAAAGGTGAATACTTTCAGATAGAGTGGGCAAAGGACAGATCCAGTTCTCAAAGCCTACGCAGGCAGCTGGATCCTGGCAGGAAAGGGAAATACATTACGCCATTTATTTGCACATCATGGAACAACAGGGAGGCAGAAGTTAATTTTGGAGTGAGCCAAAGGACAGTATGTGACACTACATTGCTGCTGGAAAACCTCAATAGACTGACCATAGCTATTTGTTGTGTTCCATGGGTGGATTTCGATATCCTATAGCCCACTTCAGCGTACCACCTGAGAGCACACAATTATGTTACAGATTCATAGACTTTAAAGGCCAGAAGAGACCATCATGATTATCTAGTCTGACCTCCTGAACATTGCAGGCCACAGAATCTCACCCACCCAGTCCTGAAATCGATCCAACCCCCTGGCTGTGTTACTGAAGTCCTCAAAACTTGATTTAAAGACTTCAAGTTACAGAGAATCCACCATTTACTCTACCACAAACCAGGAAGTGGCCCATGCCCCATGCTGCAGAGGACAGTGAAAAGCCCCCGGGGTCTCTACTAATCTGACCTGAGGGATAATTCCTTCCTGACTCCAAATATGGCTGGTGGGTCTTGCCTAGACACCATCTAGTGTCCCATCTCTGGCTGTGTCAGGGTTCCTCATCAAAATTAATAATTTAGGATGATGGTTTGTGCTGCTCAGATGTTCACCTGACAACCCAACAGTTCCTCTTCCCTTCCTGGACCTATGCAGGCTAGCATACAAGCCACCAACCACACCTATCCCCTTCTGCTTGGTTCCTATTCATAATACGAAGAAAAGATGTGGGACCAGGGAGGGGGGGGGGTCACAATAGGGATGGTTTCAGATCTTTTGAACCAAAGTACATATCACAAAACTGTTCTTTCCCCATTGGGCCATTTCCAAACCTGCCCCCTCTAGCCCTCCTGTTTCTCCCCCCAGGGACTATCACTGTAGGAGTGCTGGCTGAGAAATGCCCAGACAGAAGGGCACAGTGACTGCTCATTAATCTGTTATAGCATCTACTACATGGTTTACAGTGCTCATGAGATTTCAATAAAATCATTAATTTACAACCATGTTTTGCTCTGGAAACATGTTGTGGTGGAGCGGGAGTGGGATGTAGTGGAGGTGCATGTATGTATTATCAGAGCAAGAGGGGATATTTCCGGAGAGGTGGGGGTGTATTGTAATTTACCAGTTGGTTCCTGCCATAGTTCAGGGACCTCCTTATTTGTTAGGTCCTCACTCTGAGTGACTATTGAAGTCCTTCACCCTCCAGTACAGGAGCCTGAGGCAGTTCATGTGCTCCCAGCACTGCAACAGAGTCCTGTGAATGCCAGCCTCCTCAAAATCTCCCAGTACAGGTGAATGTTCCTGCCAACACAGGCAAAGTCCTGGAGGATAGTATACTCTGACCACATCTTCATCAGCACCCATGTCTGCTCCAGAGACCAGGTGGCTTCTCTAAGACCAGGATCCATGGTCACCTGAACTGATCAATCGATTTCAGCAGAAAACTGTTCTGAAGTGCTCAGCACAAATTGCTACTACCACTGACAAGAGTGTGGGGAGTCAAGGACCTTTACACCTTTGGGTAAGGATCAGGCAGCAAAGGGATCAAAGTGTTGTCGGAATGGCCATGTAGGACCATCAATATCCATTACAATATCCATTTCATTTCCAAATGCAAACGGATGGACATCATACCAAATGGACTGAAGGTGAAAAATCCATTGCTATCTACATACTGCACAGACCACAGTGAGAGATTATGCCATACACTATCAAAGAAACCGAGGAACCACCTGATCAGCATCCTATACAACAAACAGGAAAACATCAAAAAAGAGCTCTCCACACTTCACCTCTCTACAAAGGAAAAAGGACCGTAAGCTGTCTAAAATCCTACCTGCCACATGGAGCCACAACAGTGGTACCCCTAACTCACCCAGCAATATCGTCAATTTATCCAGCTACAGACTCAACCCAGCAGAAGAGTCTGACCTATCTCGGGGACTCTCATTTTGCCCCAGCATCCCCACGAACATGATACAGTTCTGCGGTGATCTGGAAGCCTACTTTTGCCACCTCCGACTCAAAGAATACTTTCAAGATAGCACTGAACAGTGCACTGATACACAGATACCCTCCCACCAACAACACAGGAAGAAGAACTCCACATGGACTCCTCCTGAGGGTCAAAATGACAGTCTGGACCTATACATAGAATGTTTCTGCCGACGTGCACAGACAGAAATTGAGGAAAAACAACATCACTTGCCTCATAACCTAAGTCATGCAGAACACAATGCCATCCACAGCCTCAGAAACAACCCTGACATTATAATCAAAGAGGCTGATAAAGAAGGTGCTGTTGTCATCATGAACAGGTCTGACTACCAGAAGGAGGCTGCCAGACAACTCTCCAATACCAAATTCTACAGACCACTTTCCTCAGATCCCACTGAGGAATATACTAACTGCACCATCTACTCAGGACACTCCCTACACTAACACAGGAACAAATCAACATACCCTTAGAGCCCCGACCGGGGTTATTCTATCTACTACCCAAGATCCACAAACCTGGAAATCCTGGACGCCCCATCATCTCTGGAATTGGCACACTCACTGAAGGACTATCCGGAAATGTGGACTCTCTGCTCAGACCCTATGCCACCAGCACTCCCAGCTATCTCCGTGACACCACTGATTTCCTGANGCTCAGCCTGGACCAATGTACACGGGTGGTCCACTTCCTAGACACCACAGTACAAATAAGTGATGGTCACGTTAACACCACCCTATACCGAAAACCCAATGACCGCTATGCCTACATTCATGCCTCCAGCTTCCACTCCGGACACACCACACGATCCATCGTCTACAGCCAAGCGCTGAGGTACAACCGCATCTGCTCCAACCCCTCAGTCAGAGACCAACACCTACAAGATCTTCACCAAGCATTCTCAAAACTATGATATCCGCACAAGGAAATAAGGAAACAAATCAACAGAGCCAGACGTGTACCCAGAAGCCTCCTGCTACAAGACAAGCCCAAGAAAGAAACCAACAGAACTCCACTGGCCATCACCTACAGTCCTCAGCTTAAACCTCTCCAATGCATCATCAGTGATCTACAACCCATCCTGGACCATGATCCCTCACTTTCACAGACCTTGGGAGGCAGGCCAGTCCTCGCCCACAGACAACCCGCCAACCTTAAGCATATTCTCACCAGCAACCACACACCGCACCATAACAACTCTAACTCAGGAACCAATCTATGCAACAAACCTCGATGCCAACTCTGCCCACGTATCTACACCAGCAACACCATCACAGGACCTAACCAGATCAGCTACAACATCACCGGTTCATTCACCTGCACGTCCACCAATGTTATATATTCCATCATGTGCCAGCAATGCCCCTCTGCTATGTACATTGGCCAAACTGGACAGTCACTACGTAAAAGGATAAATGGACACAAGTCAGATATCAGGAATGGCAATATACAAAAACCTGTAGGAGAACACTTCAACCTCCCTGGCCACACAATAGCAGATGTAAAGGTAGCCATCTTACAGCAAAAGAACTTCAGGACCAGACTCCAAAGAGAAACTGCTGAGCTTCAGTTCATTTGCAAATTTGACACCATCAGATCAGGATTAAACAAAGACTGTGGATGGCTAGCCAACTACAAAGGCAGTTTCTCCTCCCTTGGTGTTCACACCTCAACTGCTAGCAGAGGACCTCACCCTCCCTGATTGAACTAACCTCGTTATTTCCAGACTGATTCTTGCCTGCATATTTATACCTGCCTCTGGAAATTTCCATTACATGCGTCTGACGAAGTGGGTATTCACCCACGAAAGCTTATGCTCCAATACATCTGTTAGTCTTAAAGGTGCCACAGGACTCTCTGATCCATTACTTGGTACACACCCCTTGTCCCCATCCACACTGAACTGTAAAACAGGTACAGACATAGTAGAGACATGTACATACCCACACCCCACATGTATGCAAGCTTTCACACACTAGATTGTGCTTCAGGAATGTGCTTCTGGGAGTTAGATGTGGACAATGGGGGGTTATGACAACAATGCACATGTATGTTAAATCATAGTAGTCTAAAAGATTTAATTTTCCTTTTAAGAAAAGGATGTAGTGCAGGGCTTGTGAACTTTATATATAGTTTAGTACAGCCCTTATGAAATCTCTTAGCCTATATTCATTATATAATCATCAACTTTATAGGACTATTCAGACTATAACATCAAGCATGCAAAATGTGATCCAAATAAATTGCTCTCAGTCCAAATACAAGTTACTGAAGTATATTTATACAATAAACAGAAACAGATAACCAATATATTCTTATTAAAACAGAAATATGCAACTATATGTTAATATCCTAAACCCCCCGCTATGGATCTAATACTATGCAGCATTAAATGTGTCTTATTTAAGGATATAAAAGAGCTTCAGCAGTGCTAGTATCCATCCTATCTTAAAAATGTCCTTTATTTATATTCCCTGAATCAATATGTTATGAAAGAGGAGGACAGCAATAGCTGCTTAATGGACCAGCAGTAATAGAGTGTAAACAAACTGTGGCCTCCGTGTCCCTGAAAACATGGATTTTTTTTTTAAATATTTTGGGGTCTGCTTTTAATTTTGCTAAGAGACTCTTTCCAAAGCAGCCACAGTTCACTGTACACTCCTCAAGAGAGTCAACTGTTATGTTGATTTATTAATATTACTGAGAGTATCCCTAAATCAGATAGCATGCACTTACCGCAAGCCATTTAGCAGTACCCCAAAAATTTCCCAATAAGCTGAGTCATATGGGCTGTGATAAGAATATCAATCATGTTGAAGACTAGTCATGTAGTGAGAGCAGTAATAAAGACTGTCACACTGACTACACTGATTCTTCAAAACTTATAAAGCAAACTAAAGACATCACTCATTAGTGTTGGAACCAATTTCTGAGTGTAAGTCAAAAAATAAAACCTTTCTAGTCACACAAGTGACCACATACAAATAATCATTTTATGTGTATTCAGAGCATTCATAAGCATGAGTGAGCTCTCTACAAAGGAGACACTCAATATCAGCTGCTTGGAGTTTCCTTTGCATTCACTGGCATAATGTACATGTGTCTTTGAAAGAAAGGTGGGCATCTGGTCACTCCAGGTATGTTCAAACATTTTCAACATTAGCATCCAAAGACTACACTGAACTCTCCTAGTTCAGATGATATAGAATAGTTCCTACACAGCCAGGGAAAATGGTAGCAGAGCTTGTACCGAAAGAGTAGGAATACTTACTTTACATCATCAAAATGCATTTATTTCTACTATGTTAGTCACATCATGTTTGTGGTAGAAACAGGACTCCTACACCAAAACACCCCCTATTATTGTCTAAGAGTTTAACAGCAGATGATATAATACAAGGATTTTTGTGGGGAGAGGGGTTTGAAGAAATAAAATATTCCATAAATTATCCCATCATACTGCTTTGGACACTGAGGTAGGAGCACTGGTTTTGCCATGGCTCTGATTTCAACCATAGTCCACTGTACAGGTCGGTGTATCCACAAATCTCATTGACTTGAGGTTTGTCCTTCACTGGGTGTAATCCAATAGAAATATTTCACTTTTTATGCCTTATTTCTTTAAAAAAAACCAAAAAAACCCCAGTACTGTGGTAAGTATGACACATTTAAAAAACTACCATTTTTAAAGCAATGATTTACAGACAACAGCATTTAAGAGTATGTACATTTATGAAAGAGCATATAGGACAAGACCCTAAACTTTTATTTATATGTGCATTGTTAGGGCCTTACGGACTTGACTGTTAGTCTTCTGGTAGAGACAGTGTTACAATAAGGCTTCAGATTCTTGGGCTAGGTTCCCCACTCATACCTTTTGCAACTGCAAATAGTCCTTCATTAGTTTCGCCATTAAAATATTTGTTGTGTTCCAAAAGCTTTGTTTTAAACATGATTTATTGTTCAGAGAGTAAAAAGAAAATGTCTACACTCCATTCTCAAACTGGAGAGTAAATGAAATTTTTATATATATAAACACACACACTTTTCAACTAGACAGTACCAGACACATACACACTCTTCAGCTAGAGACTAACAAAATTATGTACAATACATTTTCTGAAACTTTACCCCCTAAGTTACTATTGAAGAGAGTGATGTTGGATGACAGAAACAATGATTGACACTGATATTCCTTGGTACATGCTCATTTGGTGCAGTCACTTTAGACTAGAGGACATTTTCAAGGCAGCCAGTGAATCGAAGTGGTTACTTTTGCTTACTTCTATCATAAACCAACATCAAATAATTTTACTGTAGAGGTTTACTTGCATGCTTTGAAATTGACGCATCATTCACTGAGCAAGCATCTGTATCCTGAAGTAAAATTTGGATTTTTTTTCCTCCAGAATTCAGTTTGGAAACAATATGAATCATAAATATGTGAAGATTAGAAAGTATCCTCAGTATTTATACATTTACTGACGCTCCCCCCCCTCCCCCGTTCCTTTCTTTAGAATTCTATGGATCAGGCCAAGCTAATTAAGGCCCACCCAGAACAGTCTTAAGTTCTGGTTGCAATATAGGAGAAACATTCAAAAGGTTGTGTATATTTCCTTCTTAAAATCCCTTCCTGTCATAATTTGGTGATATTGGCTGAAATTCTGTCTTCCTTTATATCCATATTGCTCTCACTAAAATTCCTGAGCGTAAATGATGGCAGAAGTTAATACGGAGTAGAGATGTCACAAATACACTATTAGATATTTGTTTGAATATGAAACTGTAACAATTAGTATTTGAGAAGTTACAAATCTGAATAAACTACAACCCTTTGTAATAGAGTGATCCATATTTTTCTGTGTATTTCAAACAGTTGACAGGGATAGCAGAGAACTAAATGGATGCGTTACCAAAGGGAGATCAGTATTAGCTGCTGTGGCTGAAACTGGAAAATTATGATTCTTCAACAGTTTTGTACCCTCAAATGTGTTTTCTTCATGGGTGATATTTTGATAATATTCATCTTTATCTAAATTTTGCTGAGATAGAAACTGTATTCTATAAACACATAGTGAAGCACAGATGTATGAAGGCGCAGAAATGCTGTCAAAGAAACAAAATATGTTCCTCACCCTCCAGCATTTATCATCACACACTGTTGGTAGCACACGTGAGAGATGAAGGCCACATATAGACAAAATCACGGCAGGAAGCTTAGAAAACCTTTTTGTGGGGAGAAGGGAGGGTTTGCGGCCCGGGAACAGAAGTGGCAGGATGGAACTCTTCAGCATAGCCATCCCTGTCCTGGGTCTCAACTCACAAATATTCCTTCCTCCTCTTCAAATCTGTCTCTAAACTTTGCCTCATGTCCTGCTGCTGCCAAGTCCGAGAGGTTCCCTGCCTCAAGGAGAGTGGGGAATAGGAAGGATGGCCTCTTTTACTGATAACAGAGGACACTGAAGAATTGAGGAATGGAAGGAATGAGCAAAGGGAGAAGAGAATGCATAGGTAAAGCAGGACAAAACAGAACCAAAACTAATTTTGAGCACAGGTCTAGGAATAGGTCTGTATTTTTATTTATTGACCAAAGAAAGTGCTGATCAATTTAATCTAGCTCAAAAAGATTTCCTTCCTATTTTATAGTGAATACCAAGTAATTTCCCTTGAGGAAAATGTGTTTCTCAGAAATAGCTTTAAAATTTTTATTTATTTTAACAAAACACTTGATACTTGTTTATAAACCTCTACCGGTTTTATGAAATCTCAAATTATATTCCTCTAGTCTAAAACAATTTGAGTTGAAATGTATTTCTCTGATAGGCAGGAAATTCTGCCTGGAACGCTTTCTATGTTTTCAGATACAGGGACTCAAAAGGGTTTTTATTTAACAACACCTCAATAATTACCTTTTCTACCTTCCCATCTTTCCACTATTGTTTCTGGCATATTAGTTTTCAAGGTCTCAAAGTTCACAGAACTTTGTTTTTTCAAGAACAGTGATAAACTGCTTGCATCATGAATAGTAATGTTATTTTCTGCTATTGTAGCTAAATACAGTGACATATAGGCTACCTGCTTTTCAATATCGTACTACAAATTCCTTGGAGTTCTGTGTCAGCATCAGCAGATTTAGCAAGGTTGAAGAATTTTTTTATGGTTTTATTTATTTAAAAACTATCCTCATCAGGATAGCCACATGATATGCAGCAACTCACTGTCATGAAGATAGAATGCCTACCATCCTAACATACTGAACAGCACTTAAATCAAGTTAAGCAACAGAATAATATGAAATGTTATTTAGATATTGTGTTCTAAATAAAGAGGCACACAGCCTATACAGTTATATTTTGCATTTCTTTTGAACTTGAATATGAGGATCAGAAAGCATCTTACAAATACAAAACATCACAATTAGTGTTAATTCAAATCTCTGTGTGAAAAAAAGAGTATTACTATCCCCATTTTCTAGCTGAAAGCATAGGCACGCTTTCATTTCTCTCTAAACATCTCCCATAGACAAATTACAGCTACCTTATATAATAAAGAAATATTTTTACAATTCAAGGCAGATCCAGTTATGTGCGCAAATATTTGATCCTGTTTAAGTCTTCACTTAAAATCAAACACCATCCTCAATACACAGAATATAATGCAAACAACAAGAATTATTCTGACAATGTAGTATAGAATTTTTTTAGGTTAGCAGAATAAGTTATCAAGATCAAACTGTATAGCAGGCAAACTTTGGAAGCAGAATAACATTTTTAATTTGATTAAACTAAAAATATTCTATATAGTTCAACTGTCATATATGATACACCTCTACCCCGATATAACGTGACCCGATATAACATGAATTTGAATATAACACGGTAAAGCAGTGCTCCGGGGGAGGGGGGGGGGCAGGGCTGCGCAGTCCGGCGGATCAAAGCAAGTTCGATATAACGCGGTTTCACCTATAATGCGGTCCCTTCCAACCCTGACATTCTATAAGGGGAATGGGGCACAGCTGGGCCAGTTTAAAAGAAAAAGTATTTAACAGAAAACTGCAAAATTCCAAAGCTGTTTCCATTTCACAAGATCTGAAAGACATATTTTTCATTTTGTGTAGAAGGTTTTTTAACCAACGTTTTGTAATGAAACATAAAACTTTTTTGTACTGAAAAGCTATTTTTCAATATAGGGGAAATATATAAACTCTCTTTCACACACACACACACACACACACAGATATGGTTTTGATTTAGTCAAAATTCAGCTCTAAGACAAAGTCTTCTACTGTGTGGGTCTCACTAAGGCTTCTCCAGCCATTGGACTAAAATAGCCTCCCTAGAGTAATTCTACAGCCATTCCATTGTCTTTCTATACATACATCTCATCTGGGTCTAGGCTTTAGACCTTAATGCAGAACTTCCATGAAAACTGTGTGAAAGTACAAGTGCAGAATAATGTAGATTGCTCTACTAAAGCTATGGTACATTTTTTTATCCAGTGCTGACCCTGACCCAAAAAGTGATAATCAGTAAAGCAATAAGACATTAACAGAAACCAAAGATAGGTGCAGACTACAAAATTCAGATCTGGGTTTTAAACATCTAAGTCTAGGGGAGATCAAATCTGGAACTTCGGTTTGAGCTTTTTTCTCCATGGACAAAAATGGCAATAAGGTTCATATGTGGGTCTCACAAAAGAACTTGTCAATACTACCAGCTATTGCTTTAAAAAAAAAAAAAAGTGTGTGTGTGTCAAAATTGACAATGTTCCCAACATTCAAACCATTTCAGACACATTCCTGGCAATGTGGTATGCAATTAAATGACAACTTCATTCAAATGAATTGTTAAGTTTGTAAACATTTCTCACAACAGCATCTGTGGTTCTCTCTCTTTTTTAAAAAAGAGTGGATATGCATACATTTGCTATTAGTGTCATTCCTTTGCTATAGAACCTATATGGGCAGTTATGATTTAATGTGTTTTATGAAAATAAAAAAGACAATTGAGGATAAGAAGGAAGAAATTCATTTTTTAGGAATGATTAAACTAAATTTTATTGCTCTAAGGTGGAACCACCAGCTATTGACTCTACTTTCATATCACATTGTATAGTATTAGCTATTCCAATAGATTATTTTTCAGGGTATCTAAGCTGTTGATACTACAAGGTATGGATGACTTAGATTCCAGGGAAGCTTGTGTGACTTCTGCTCCCCTACAGTAAAATCTTTAACTCACTTAACCAGATGGAATTCCACAATAGCTACTACATAACTGAACATGCTACTTTCTGATCAAGGTACAATCACTGAATACATTATGTAGAGAAACACAGGAGAGACCCATGCTCTTCCCTAATAGGATTGCCAACTCTCCAAGATTGTCTTGGAGTTTCCAGGAATTAAAGATGTCATATCATGAAACCTCCAGGATTACATCCAACCAAAATTGGCAACCCTATTCCCTATGCTTGATGACCATGCTGGTTAGCATACCTTCTATTACACACCCTGACATTTACAGTATCTCTCCTGCACCCGGTTTAAAATTTCTTCATATCACACAAGGTAGAGTAGGTAATATTTTTTATTGGATCAACTTCTGTTTGTGAGAGAGACAAGCTTTTCAGTTGGTTTAATAAGAGATATTACCTCACCCACCTTGTCTCTAATATCCTGGGACTGACACAGCTACAACAATACTGCATACAACGTTTCACACAGTGATTTTCAATTGCTTTTTTGTTTGTTTTTTACCCCTTTAAAAAAAATCTGGATTCAAAAAGTCAGGATATCAGTATTGCCAAACCCTACAGTTAGAACCCACAAAATCACAAGATTGGCCTTAAAAACATGGGATTGTGTTTTTTGTAAAAAAAATAATACACTTTTACCCCTATATAACGCAGTAAAGCAGCTCCTCGGGGGGGGGGGGGGGGGGGCGCACTCGGGGGGATCAAAGCAAGTTCAATATAACGCGGTAAGATTTTTTGGCTCCCGAGGACAGCGTTATATCAGCGTAGAGGTGTAATAATAAAGAATAAATGATTTTTTCAATTTGTCTTGTGGATTTTTAACTCCCTCTGCCCACCCCCACTGTGCATAAGTGGAACAATTACAGTTTGAAAATACAACCTTAAAAGTACATACACACAAAGTACATACACACAAAAATGCTGACCCTAGGTCCCCTATGCACCTGCTCTGACACCTCCCTCCCTCATCTTCTCTCCAACTGCCCAGAGAACTCTCCATCCCATTACTTCCACATGCCCCATAGGGTCCCCGCCAGCAAATTCTCTCAACCCCCTGCTTACCCGCAGCAGGCTCCCACACTGTCCCTTGACCATCATAGAAGATTAGAGTTGAAGAGATCTCAGGAGGTCATCTAGTCCAACCCCCTGCTCAAAGCAGGACCAACCCCAACTAAATCATCCCAGCCAGGACTTTGTCAAGCCACACCTTAAAAACCTCTAAGGATGGAGATTCCACCACCTTCCTAGGTAACCCATTCCATTCCCAGCCCCCTTATCATTTTCATTGCCCTCTGTTGGACTCTCTCCAATTTGCCCACATCTTTTCTGTAGTGGGGGGCCCAAAATTGGACGCAATACTCCAGATGTGGCCTCACCAGTGCCGAATAGAGGGGAATAATCACTTCCCTCGATCTGCTGGCAATGCTCCTATTAATGCAGCCCAATATTTCATCAGCCTTCTTGGCAACAAAGGCACACTGCTGACTCATATCCAGCTTCTCATCCACTGTAATCCCCAGGTCCTTTTCTGCAGAACTGCCACTTAGCCAGTCAGTCCCCAGCCTGTAGCAGTGCATGGGATTCTTCCGTCCTAAATGCAGGACTCTGCACTTGTCTTTGTTGAACCCTGTTGACATCCAGAAGGGGAAGGATCTGCCCAAGCCTTTACCTTCTTGTACTTCAACTGAGCTCAGAGATTAGGCTAGTTCAGTTTTGATGCACTGAAGTTCTGCCCTGCTGAGTGAGCAAAGGAGTGCCTGAGTATTGCAGGAAGCACAAATGGTACAGCGGCCTCTGGTGGCCATAACGAAATATTCAGATAACTTGAACAAAATTCCTCAACAGCTATTTATGTTTTATCTGAAGAGCCCCCCAAAATTGGCCCAGTAACACTCACAATACTGCCAAATTGTTAGCAATACTGGGATATGTTCAGAAAAAGCATCTGAAATTTGTGGGTATTATTTGAAATGGGTATTTAAAACCTTTGAACATAGTTTATTTTAACTTATTTATTCACCAACAGAACTAGATGGTTAGATTTTTAAACTGTACAGGTCCACTCATGTAGGCATTTTGTATGTACAAGTACCTACCTATCTTTGTGTGTACAATACTTTAACTGTATGCACAAACTGGGACAATGAACATGCAAACAAACACCCAACTAGCCATATTTTCCACATAAATGCCCAATTTGCATGTGCAATCAGACCAATTTCACAAAGTAGTTGTGTCCCTTGTCAATTACCTCACTGAACTGTATATGTGCTTTGAAGTTTTGTAATGTCAAGGCACAATGCCAGTACAAGATTGAATTTCACTGGCACAGCAGAAAGGACAGCAGAGTCAACTGTTCTTGACTCAAGGTAAAGAGCACATATTTTGATATTGAAAATTTCTTTTCAGATGCATTATTTTTCTTAAAATAATAAAATGTCCAAGCAAAGCATCAACACAAACTATGGCAATTATATTCTCATTTGTCTTGTTATGGCTTTCTTAATTCACTATTTGCAAACAGTGTGTGTTTCCTTCTGGCATATTTCTTATTTCTCATTTCTTTACATTAATCCTAATGATCTCACACACACACACACACACTTTTTTTGGTGCATTTGAAATTTCACACAGAAATGGCAATTTTGGCTAGAGAAGAAATGTAAAAAAAAGAGTCAGAACACCACCTAGACTTTACACTCAAACACCAAAATTACAGCTATAGACAAGTCAAATAGGGATAGAAGAAGTCAGGGATGTATGAATTCAAGTTGCACCTTTGTAAGTGACTAGAAATGTCCACTAGGTACTGCACACTGAAGACTTCATTCCCTATAATACAGGCAGGTCAGAGCTCAGAGGGCCATCAGAAGCACTAAGGTGTTCAAAACTATAAGTGGGGGAAAAGGAAGAAACAGCAGTTGCCCATTTGAGACCCGTTCTCCCAGTGCTTTGCAGCTGCTTTCACTCATCTTGACCATGCAGAGCAGGCAGACCTAGAACCTAAATGCCCAGGAATGCCAGCAATACTTTAGGAGAGGCATACAAACCAATCCCTGCAACTTTGCAGACAAGGACATATGTTCAGAACCTAGGAATGCAAGTGGCTAGGCAATGGTATTCAAAGTGGGCATCTCCACTACTGCATCCTTCCTAACAGGATCCACATCTTGCACTGCCCCTGTCCCTCTTCCCAATAGAGGTCATGGGGATGTACCAATGTTTTAGGAGGGAAGCTATTCAGAGACATCCATGTGATTTCAAACTGGAATTCAGGGCAGCTAGTGCAAGGGAAGCAATTTTAAGGCCAAGAATATAATAGTTATTGCTTGTTAGCTATTAGTTTCATAATTTGGCAGCACATTAGGCAGCTGTTTACCACAATGATTTGACAGTATACCCACAGCTTTGCTGATTTTAACAACCTGTATTCTATAGTTAGAAGATTTTTTTTTAAATGCAAACATTAATCTAGCCAAACTACATACAAGCACACAGTAAGTGAGTCACACCACAATGGAAATATGCATACATATGAACTACCTAAAATGAAGAAAAAAAAACACAAGGCCATGTGATCCTGTCTCTACACATCCCATAATAATCCCTCACACCACACCCACCTGGTGATGTCCTTTTTACTCTGCCTCTGAGAAGGACCTATGTACTGATCCCAGCATCTTCAGTATATAAATTGACCTTCAAATTCTGCATTATCTTTGGGGTTGGAGAACTCAGTGATTCACCTACACTGCAGCACTCAGTGACTCCCTTTTTCTGTGATTCAAGGAGAGTAGACAAAAATCAGCCACTGCCTGATGGCAAATGAGATAAAATGGTTTCTTCTAACAATTTTGAACACATTGCGTATTTTCAGACAATCAGGGAACTAAAACCAAAATCACATGAGTTATGTGACTAGTTACAATTAACCAACCTAGCCTTGAATCTAAAAGGTGAAAAAGGTGAGTCAAGAGGGGATGGAGGATTGGTTGGAGGGTTTGGAATGATCATCTTTCTTTTCAGAACTCCTTTATATATATATATATATATTTGTAGATACTGAATATACATGTTCCTCAACTGAGTAGCTGCACTAATGATTAAAGGGCACAACCTAGCTGAAGACAGTGAACTTTTGCCTGATTAAGAGCATGATAATTGGGCTCATAATAATACAGACTAGGGCCCCAAACCTGCAGGCATTTTATGCACTTGATTTCAGTGGAACTACTCATAGCAGTAAAGTTAAGTACCTAAGTAAATGGTTGCAGACTGCATTATGATCTATGAAATACTGTAACCTGGAAAATATATACCTGAAGACTACAATCAAACATTGATGGATTAACTGGTTCTTAACAGAATTTTATATGAGTAGTTGTAACTTTATTTGGATGTTTGTAAAAACTAACTCATTATAGTCTTTAACTTTTGAGTGGTGTTTTCAGACATTATTTTCATATGCAAGTATGTCCATTTAATATTATTTGCTATTGACTGGTTTTGGTTGTTAAGAACCTAAGTATTAATAAGTAACACTTTCCCCAGTACCAATTATAAAAAGACAGATTATTTATTTATTTAATTTTTTTTGAATTATTCATGTATCCCACTTCCCTATAAATCAACTTTGTTTTTAGAATGCCATTACTTCAAGCCCATTTCTTGTTTCATTAATAGAGTAGCAGCGATGACATTAAGTATCTTTTAGCATTTCCATTAGAAAACCATATTTTTAAGGTTTTATTATTTTTGCTGTAACAGTCTCAGACTGAAATACTGAAGATATCACTGTAAATACTATATAATTTTCTTTATAAACTATTTGTCTTACAGGATTGGCAACTTAATTAAGCATTTCTCAACATATGGGTGTTTTAAAGAATATATTATTATGGGTGCTGTTACATGGGTGCTGTTACAGTTAGAAATGAGTTCCAACTTTCAGCTGAAATCCACTACCACCATTTTTAGCTGCACCTAACTTTCTCATAATTTTCGGTGTTAAGCTAGAAACCTCAAACTTGGCTTAAAATCTAAGATTTACGTAAAGCTTGAAAGTAATTGACATCATCTTTAACAAAAATAACAAACCAAAGTCCCTGATCTAGGAAAGTATTTAAGCACATCTTAACTTTTAAGCAGAAGGGACTAGATCTGCAAAGGGATTTAGGCCCCCTACATCGTAAATTTAGATCCTCAAATCCCCCATTCAGCTGCTGCCTAACCCTATAGGTGCCTAAGTTTGCACCCATAAAATTCCCTAAATTCTTGCTAGTGCACATGCTCATTGTTGTGTAGGTCCTAATGTCTGGCAACTAGCTCACTCCTAAACCCCAGCAGGATTCATAAAGTAGCCATTCCCCAGTTTGTCTTGCCTGCAGGGCCCAATTTGGCACGTGTGTTCAGAGTATGCCTCACAGATTAGGCTTCACACAAAGTGGTGCTGCTGCTGCTCCCCCCCCCCCTTTTTTTTAAACCATATGTCAAAGTGGTTAGAGCACTCAACCATCAGGTGGGAGATGTAGGTTTGAATCCCCACTCTACCTGATGTTTAACAGAGGACTCATATCCAGGTTTCATACCTTCTTGGAGGGTTCCCTAACCACTGGGCTATAAGCTATTTGGGAGTAAGTTGTTCTGAGTGTGTCCTCTTGAAGCGCTTCCAGTTTGAATAAATATTCCAATATTCATTAAGCCAAAGAGTGAGAGAACAACTCTATAGCCCAGTGGTGTAGGCATTCACCGGTGAGACCCTGGTTCCATTCTGTCCTCCAGTTACTATATAATTATTTATACAAAGTAGAATAGTTTCCACAGAAGAGAGTGAGAGAATCCCACCGTAGAATACCCTGCAACATGGTGGCTAAGGCACATATAGCAGAGGTGAGAGTTAAAGCTCCTGCCCCACATCCAGCAGACTGGAGATTTGAACCTGTGTTTGCTGCCTAATGGGTAAAGGGGAATGTGGCACCACCTCCTTGGATTTTTGTGAGAAACGGTTGACCTGGCTTAGGTACTTGACTTCAAGAAAGGGTTTACATCCACAAATGCCAAGTGAAATGCAGCATCTAACTTACTTTGAGTTAGGGGCCTGAGGCCACCCTCCTGTACTCAGCATTTTCTATTGGCTAGCATTTAGGCAGCTCCCTACTCAGTGTGCTGGCTTTCGTGAATCCCATTTTTAGGTGCCTAAATCTCCCCATGCTTTGTATATGGAATCTAGACACCTAATTTGGGGCAAGGGATCCCACTAAGCAGCAGGATCTTGCAATGATGAACCTAAGTCTGCTTTGTGGATCTAGCCGAGAGGTGGGCAAACTATGGCCCACGGGCCACATCCGGCCCGCAGGACCATCCTGCCTGGCCCCCGACCTCCTGGCCTGGGAGGCTCGCCCCCGTCCCCTCCCCTGCTGTCCCCCTCCCCCGCAGCATCAGCTCACTCACTCCACCGGTGGCGCAATGCTCTGACCGCCTGACCCAGTCTCTGTGCTGCATGGTGGTGGTGGCGGCATGGCCTGGCTCCAGCCGGGCAGCGCAGCTGTAGCCCACCAGTCACCGCTGCTTCAAGCAGCACGGTAAGGGGGCAGGGAGCAAGGGGGGTTGGATAGAGGGCAGGGGAGTTCGGGGTGGTGGTCGGGGGTGGGAGTGTGGATAGGGGTCGGAGTGGTTGTGGGGGAACAGGGGGTTGAATGGGGCAGGGGTCCGGAGGGGCAGTCAGGAAGGAGGGGGGGTTGGATGGGGCAGCATGGGGCAGTCAGAGGCAGGGGTTCTGGGGGCAGTCAGGGGACAGGGAGCGGGAGTGTGGATGGGGCAGGGGTTCTGGGGGGGCCATCAGGGAATGGGGGGGTGGATGGGGCAGATAGGAGGTGGATGCCGGGCCACAACTCCCTCTCCTAACCGGCCCTCCATACAATTTACAAAACCCGATGCGGCCCTCAGACCAAAAAGTTTGCCCACCCCTGATCTAGCCCATAAGGATTCATGTTGAAGATAATGAGACTACTCGTATGCTTAAAGTTAGGTACAAGATTAAAATCTTGCTGAAACATGATGAAAGAGAACACATTTATGCACCCAGAACATTTCTTCTCTTTATTTGTAGAGGAGGGTTTGTTTTTTTGTAGATCTCTGAATACAGTAATTTACAGTATTAGTTATGATCAGCCATGTTTTAGTTTAGTGGTACTCATACTAAAATTCTTAGCAGTTCAAGCTATCTCCCAACCTAGTTAAGGATACACTGATAAAATAAACTTTTGCCAAATTTTAACATTAATACATTTAAAATTATAGAACCAACTTTTTTCAAATTTGGCTTATAGATCAGGTGGAGTTTTAGCATTAAATACACTTTTAAAGAGACAAAGGTAATCTGGGACTATAAAATGTTTTTTGGCAGACTAGCCCTTTTTCACCTTTCCTTCTGTGTTTACACAAACATATCTAGTAGTGTCATTTGCAGTGAATCAAAACCAGCATTCTTTGCCACTATTCATTAGTATCATCATTGCTACACATTAATTGTTATCTGACATTTTGTAACTTCCAGCCTCATAGACATAGTGTGACATAATGAGTATAACCTTTAACATGTTGCTTCTGGGCTAGTGAGTATCACAGACTGACTTCATGCCATTGCTTCTTGAACTTGTCAGTTTTAAGGCCTCTGTGGCTAGCAATAGATATAAGCTATGAAACTCCAACTCCTCCTCTGAAATAAATACAACTACACAGCTGCAACTGAATATCACCACTGTTTATAGCAGAGTGACTGTAGTCACTAGATCTGAGACACACTGTAGCATGCTCTCATGGTTGTGCTGTTACTAGTTCATTAAATACAATCCACACCAGTACTCAGCTGGTGCAGTGTGATATCAGAAATGCCCACCTATTCAAACATAGTCAAAACACAATAATGTTTTCATTTATATCATAGAAAATAGTGTCCATTATTTATGTAGTACCTTTCACCCAAAATAATCCCAAATTCCTTCACTCTCCATTGAATCACAAAGATCTATTTGGTGGAATGTGTCACCTATACAACAACATACAGAGAAACTACATAATAATTTAGGAAAGGAAAGTAAAAATATTATATCCAATTGAAACTCCAGGGGAAAATAGGTAGGAAAAATGTAATTACCAGCATTGGAATTGGGGGGGTAGGGGGGGGGGGGGGGGAGTACTAAAAGTATGATACGATCTTCAACAGGAACAGCAGTTTAGGATGTTTGTTTTATGTCTCATCTACTTATATGTTTCCAGTTGACTCTAAATAAAACTCTCCTATCTATGTTTCCCAAATATTAAGTAGTTATGTTATGGATCAGGAGTTCACATAGCCTCTGGAAGTAGAGAAGAATTTAACCAGAGCCCTGCACTAATGTGTCTAACCCACAAAGATTTGCTTTATCTTTAAATTCAGTAAATCAAATTGCCTTTGCTGTTATTGAGATGGAAAAGCAATGGAATCTTGGATATACATCCAATACATCTGGCCTATTGGGTTTTTCACAAATCTAGGAAAGGGGTCAGGAAATGTAGATGAAATATAGTGATAACTATAAAAAAATACTGTTTAAATACACACGTTATATAACACTGAAGCAGATGTTCGATAACCAAGAAAAAAAAAAAAGGTTGAAGAATAACTTACGCTGTTTAAATATCAGGTATTCATTTTGATTGGAAGGCTCAGAGTTGAAGACTCACAGAAATCTGATAAATGTGATAACATTAAAGACTTTACTGAAACCAAGTGAAAAAAAAGTCTTGAATATTTTTTAAACAGACATACAAATTGAAGTATATTCCCACTAAGGAATTTGGAAATCAGCCATGGTAGATACGGGTTAGTAAGTCGAAAATTTATTCAGGAGACATAGTTAAGCACCTTGAAAGTCAATATGTTCATTTTGAATTCAGTCTTCCCTTTAATGGTCACCTAGGGTAACGTTCCTATCAAATTGATGTGATGGGAACTGCACAGTTAGACTGAATGATGCTGTGTTTTACATTGTTAGAAGTTGAGGCATACGTGGGAGGTGTAATATAGAGATCTGCATACATTAGGGAGCATTAACCTTGTGGTATAAATAATATTCTTCAGCAATGAAAGAAGGCATGAACAGAGGAGTTGTCATTGCATTCAACAACTTGGAGTGTGCTGTAAAATCAGCAAATAATAAAATAGCAGATCTCCAAAATACAGGAAATTAGAAATTATTTGACACACAAGCACCTGTCTAAGAATGAACTTCATAGACAAAAAATAACAGTGGCAGGGATTGTGAAGTAAATTGGAATGAATAATTGCAACTGAATTGTAGATTAAAAAAAACCCCTCCATTTCTTATTCATCATTCTCTCAATAGCAGTGCTAGTAGAATTTTTTTCATCAACTCATAAATACTATTTTATGCAGCTCTAATATTCTCCCATACTGATTACTAGAGACAGCATTTCAAGTTCACAAACACTCTGACCCCTATCCATGATTTTGGGTACCTGCAAAAGTAAAGGGCGAATGAAGCTTTATTTTTTAAATGAAATTTCAAGCCATTATCCTTGCAAAAATGGCCTTGAACACATACTAATTTTATAAACTGATCACTGAAAGTCTCTCATTATGTGCTCCACTGACCATAGGTTATTCACAATCTCCATTCTTACTACACGTCTGGCCTATAGAAACTGTGAAACCTCTGCATGAGCCCTCTAAGTTTTGGGGCACAGCTGTTGGGAACTGCCTGGGAACTGTGGTGCTGCCTGGACTGCAACTACCATAAAATCCCACCCAGTTGGCTTTCTGTAGGTGAGCCAACTCCTCTACTGATCAATGGATATAGCTAACCATAAATAAAAAATACACAGCACAACCTCAGCTGGCCTAGATCAGCTGACTTGGGCTTGTGGGTCTCAGGATATGGTGCTAAGAATTTCAATGTAGATGTTCGGGCTCATCCTGGAGCCTGGGCTCTGAAACCCCATGAGGGGGTTGAATGTCAAAGCCCAGCCTCCAGCATGAGCTTAAACATCTACACTGCTATTTTTAGCCCCGCAGCCAGAGCCCTGTGAGTGTCAGTTAACTGACCTGGATCTGAGACTCAGTGCCATGTTTTTTTTTTTAAATGTCAAAGTAGACATATGCTCAGAGTCTAGTTCCCCTGATCCAATGAATATTTAATTATTTATACACAGTGGAACAGATTCAACAGAAAAGATTGGGAGCAACCGACATCAGAATACAGCCACAAAAAAGTGACATCCACTGCTGTGTACTACATCTTTATCATCTTTTTTCTATTCTCTTCCCCCTCACCCATTGTTACCCGTTCTTGGAACCAGCCAAGAAATAACCACAAACAAAGGTCAAACTAGAGCAGCACTGAGGGTTGATTTATTGGCATCCCTTACTTGCACAATTATACTCATACACACAACACATTCATGCTGGCAGACTGCAGACACGGATGCTGGTTTCGATTTCACAGGTGGCTGAGGGTGATCAGGCGACAGATGGCCGGAGATTGGCTACTAGGCGACAAGAGTCACCAAAGTCCCTTTGGATCTGCAGGAGGGCTCTACTACTTCCGGTCTGGTCCTGAGTTTAGCGTGCTGTTATATTTCCTTGTTGGTACTCCACCTGGCCGCCCGTCTTGAGATTTATACCTTCACAAGATAATACCATGGTTCCATAAAAGGCGATATTTGCTTCTTTGTTTTGCCATTGGCTGTCACTCACACTATCTCACTCATTCCTTATATTAATTGCATGAATACAATTGGTAATATAGAGCAATGCAGCTTTAAGCAAGCATCTAACATCATTGGAGAGCTTCCGCTGCTTGTGGCTTTGCAATAGCATAACAGTAAACTGTGCAGACTGCACTAGAAAAAGAAACTGTGCAGACTGCACTCAAAAGAGCAAATGGGGGGAGGGCACGTCTGGCTACGCCCATCACCATCATCACAAGTATAACAACTAAAGTTAAGCTTTACTTACTGTTGAATAGCAATTCAAGTAAAATTAAGTGGATTCCTGATGCTGTAAATTCTCTCATGATCAGGCCACTGAGACACACATAATAGTGAATTGAACTGGCAACAAGTAGTCTCAGTTTTAGACCTTTTATGTAGCAAAACAGAGAAAGTTGTCAGTTCCTGGGTATCAATTTTTACCTTATAGATAGTTCAGTCACGTGATTCACTGTCTTTGCTGGTAGAAGTTTGACCACCCTGCACCTTTAAGTAGGGAGACGGGGGGTGTTTGGCTGGCTGGCTGAGTGAAGGGAACAGTGCTTTATGGCTGGTGGGAGGGGAAATGAAAAATACTGCAAAAAGGGGTCAGTGCAGTAGCTGACTCATCCCCTGGGAATGCAGGGTTTAAAAGGGGCACTCGTTACCTCAAGCCTTCCTTTTTACACAGATCAAGTCAGCTGGGGTGAATCTGTTATCCGCTGGGAGGATGGTGGGCCTGGGGCTTTCCCTGTCAGGTTTTGAAGGCCTACAGGGTGATACGGCCAAAGGGGGAAGGCCCCCTTCTTATGAATGCTGATGGGAGTCTCCTGACAGCATATCAATTTGTTACTGTGTGGAGATGGGGGCTGATGAGGTTGGGGGCGGCCAGCCCATGAATTTGGTCCCACTCATTCAGAATTGGGGCAGCATTAATTTGTTGTAATCTTATTACAGATGTTGGATGACCAGCCATGCAGAAGGTGGTGTGGATCTGTGGGCACAGTATTGTCTTTTGGGTGCATGAGGGTTTGCAGCTGGGCTTTAGTGGTGAAGCAGTACTCATTTGGCATGCAAGAAGGGGCATGTTATGGGACCAACTAATACCGCTGCTGTATGCTGTGCAGGTCTGTCAGCGACCACCAGATATAATTGTGGTGCATCTTGGGGGAAATTATTTGGGAACGCTAAAATGGGTAGAACTAATGCTCAGAGCAAGGAGGGACTCAGGGCTGATCCTTGAACTTTTTCCAGGAGTTAACATTTTTTCATCAAACATGCTTCAGCACAGGATTTGGTGGGGAGGAGCCATGGTGGACAAGCCAAGGAGGTATGTGAACAGGGAGGTGGCCAAATTCCTTGGGACCATAGTAGGGGCAGTAATTTCACATCCTGGCATTATAGGGGCAGCAGAGCTGTTTTGGGAGGATGGGGTTCACCTGTCCAACTTAGGTGCTGTCATGTTTTTAACCGATATAAAAGATGGCATTAGGAGATATCTGGGAACCCAACTGAGTGTGGGGAGGAGGCAGCCAAGCTAATTGCTGGCACCTCCTTGTGGCGGATGTCCAGTGCAGGTACTCCATAGGAAAGCTATACAGTGACTGGATAAATGGCTTGGAAAAGGACTTAAAAAGAGATATTCATTAAAGGAATGGGGGCTGGTTGGGGACTCCTATGATTGGTACGTCAGGGAGTCAACTCCCCATTCTTATAGCACACCTTAACCCGCCTATGAGGGTGGGGTTGATAGTAAGGTCCTGGCCATGGATTTGCTGGAGGGACCTGGATGGAAAAAGAGGGGGAGCAGATAAAAGGCCCCCAGGTAATTATGGAATAAAAATGGGGTTACCTGCACTGTACACTGTTATCTGCCAGGTAGTTCCAGACATCTAATAATAAAGCTGCGGCCTGATTAAACCCATGTCAAATGTCTCCTGTCCTTTCGGCATAGCCAGACAAGCTGTTACATGTTTGAAGCAACCAACATCTCTGACCACAAGGGTGGGGAATCTTCGAAATGTGAGAAGGAGCCTTTTTTAAATGTGTAATTGAGAGCAAATTATCTTTGCATTCTAATGCCAGCTTTGCACTTGACTCCCTTTGTGGCCTTAGTTCAAGTCATTCAGGACCACATTTTCAAAAGCGCTCATCACCCAGAACTGGAATCAGATTTTCAAGAGTTTTTTCTCCCATTTAGACACTTAACTGAAAGCACTAATGGTCCAGCAGCTCCTACTGAGAATGACAGGAATTGCTGAGTGTTTTTGAAAATCTGGTCTCTAACTCTTGTGTCTTTGTTTCTACCTCTCTACAGTAGTGGATAACACTTATCTTACATACTAATAAATGTTTTAATTAATCAGATTGCATGTAGATAGAGCTTTCCTACTGATAAGGATAATTGTCCTTTGGAAATCATGTTTAAATGTTGCCAACTATACCCCCCCATCACAAATGAGTCAGTTCCACTTCTATAGCAGGACATTGGGAAGAAGTTGACTCTCTTATTTAAAAAAGGTTTAGATAAGTATGCAGATGTTCCAAAGAATCATCTCACTGCCTAAAGTCTGAAAGCCTGCCATGTGCACTTAGTGGTGTGAATGTAGTGGATAGGAAGCCAATCTCTTTTAAGATATTCACTGGAGACTAATTTGCAAGGAATTTCAAATTCAGGGAGATTTCATTGGCTGAACAAGCAATATGGGTGTTAAAGTGTAAATCAGAGATAGGCCTCTCAGATATCTGTAAATAATAGGTAAAATCCACCTAAGATAGGGCTATAAACTCCTATGTCTGAGTGGCAGACAGGAAAAATTAAAAACTGGTCCCTGTAGTAATGTACTTGAATCACAGAAAATAATTGATACAGAACAATTAATTTCAGAATCACTTCAGGGTGGATGCCAAATGTATGGGATCAGGACTCTGACAGTTAGGAATGCCATAGGCAGTTGGTAATCCTTCCCCACCCAACCCCCACAACTCCCAGAAACAAAGCTGAACAGTAGCACCAAGCTCATGGTTCTGCCAGTGATTCTAGATTTACTTATGCCAGCTCTGATTTCTTTCTGCATTTAGTTACAGTTTTGATCCAGGACATACACACAGTGTTTCCATACACAAAATAATGAAATTCCACAGCACAAGCTTTATTAGCGATAGAAAACAATAAGTTATCATAAAATGCATCTAAGCTTCAACTGCTTGCAGCCAGATTGACTATTGCAGTCCACTGCAAGAATGCCCTTATCCCCCAAACAGAGAAGTGATTCACAAAGGTCTAGGATATTCTCACTATGAAGAAAATTACCTATCAAAAGACAAATTAAAAACTATATGATACTTTTCCATATGAAATCTGCTTTACATGCTATAGAAAATCCCTCACATGTTAAACCTTCCCTCTTTGAATTTTTTCAACCCTGTCTGAATTAGTATAAAATTTGTTAAAATATGAAATCTCTCAATCTTCATTAATATAGCTAATAAGAGGGGATAACAGTTCTTATAAACCCATTTCAGACTGTTTGATGGATTCAGTTGTACATTTTATTTTCACTTCCTTTATGGAACTTTCTGTAAAAATAAAAGTCCTCAAAAAGAGATTATCTTGGAGGGCTACACCAAGAGTTCTTAAGGCCCATTCCTGGAGTTAGTTTTGTTGTCTCCCAGAGGGGGCAAGTTGGTGAAGTAGTTCTCAAAGACAGATATTAACTCTCTGCTAATCTTGTTTATCACACTGCTGATTTCAAAGTTACCTCACAGACCTGCCCACCTGTTCTTTCCCTCAAGTGGCCTTCGAAGAGATTCCAATGCTACAAAGCAGGGATCAGCAACCTTCGGCACACGGCCCATCAGAGTAATCCGCTGGTGGGCTGCGAGATATTTTGTTTACGTTGACCGTCTGCAGGCACGGCCCCCCCACAGCTGTCAGTGGCTGTGTTTGCTGTTCCCGGCCAATGGGAGCTGCGGGAAGTGGCAGCCAGCACGTCCCTGCGGCCCGCCGCTTCCCACATGACAAACCACGGTCAACATAAACAAAATGTTTTGCGGCCCGCCAGCGGATTACCCTAATGGGCCGCGTGCCAAAGGTTGCCGACCCCTGGTACAAAGAGTTGTTGGTTCACAGATGAGGACATATTGACAACATGTCTTGGTGCTACTGCACTGCATAATAGTACATTCTATAAGCGGCAAGCTATAGGATGAGGTGGAATATGACAGACTTAAAGACGTAGTTTGGCAGCACAGAGCTGGAATGATATTGGAGAGGATGCCAAAGTAAAATTTCATAAAATTCATAAATGTATCTCAATGGTGAATGACAGAGATAGGAAGTAAATACTATCAAAATGGCAGGAACTAAACTTTCTATGTGTTGTGTTTGGATTGTGCAAGTTTCATGAGATAGAAGAAGATAGAGAAGACAAATATATGCATCCCAACAAAATGCAGATCTCAAAATCTCAGCAAACAAGAACACTAATGTAAGGGTAATAACAAGATAACATTGGCTTCTCTAAAACTCATATATTTCACAAAACTAGATTGGGCTCATCAGTTTTTCCCCTGAGAACAACAAACTGGTTTAGTTTTAGCAAATTTAATTATCCAATTTGGTGGTGCATCACAACTCCCCTCGCCCCTGAAAACAAAATATTTCCCCTGTAGTGTTTGAAATCCAAACACTGAAGCACTGAAAATAAGAAAGTGAAATAGATTATAAAAAAAGACTAAATAGATAAATATCTATTTTTCTATAGCATTATTAGGATCTGAAGACATTTTGTACAGTATAAAATTGTAAACTTGACAGTGTCTCTGTAATCTGTTTTTCACTGTTTAGTCTTAGTGGTGCATGCAACTGGCACAGAACAAGTAATTAGAGTTGCCTGATCTCTTTCTCGGCCAGCGTGTATTGTTCCCAGGTTCTGCATTTACCTTATAATGCATCAGTTTTACCCTGTGTCCCTTACTGGGGGAATATTTAATTATCTCAGTTTAGATCTAATATGCTGGGGGTGGCAGCCTTCTCTAGCTTCATCCTCACTGTTCTGTCCTAAGGTCTTCCTTGCTAACATTTCTTTCAGGTTCTCAGTCAAGATAGTCTTTGGCAATTTGTCAGCCCTTGGTGCCACACACATTCTGGAAGCCTTGGCAACATACTTGCTTTTGGTTACCGAGTCATTATCTTGAACTGTCTGATGCCTTTGTTTTGTGCCTCGATTGGTAAAGCCATGGCAGTGGTAACTGGTACCCCAAAGGATGGCACTCACTGCCTAATTGCCTCCTAGAGGTTACTCACAAATTCTAAACAAGCTGTGATAATGAAGCAGTATCAGAGAAACAGGTATTATTGTAGAATACTTAATGGTAGGAACTGTCTAATCATGTATAACAAATAAATGTCCTCTTATGGCTGAGGATTTTCATGGATTTTTTTTTTTTTTTTTTTTTGCTATCAGGTAGGAATTAAACTTTTACTTTTAAAAGTAATATAAAAGTAAAACTATATTATATATCTATATAGATACACATTCACAGAGAGAGAGAGAGAGAGAGAACGAGACGGAGAGAGAAATCCCCCATTTTTACATCAAAAGAAGATTCATGCAATCAACTAGAACTTTATTTGCAAAAACATTGAATTAAACTGCTATAAATATTCTGGATTATCACCAAACAAAATACACTAGTCCAAATCCTCAGCTGCTGTAAACTGACTGTATACTTCCTGTCAAGGCTGAATCCCCACTCTGGCACTTCGAGTGCAGAAGGTGGAGGCCCGCAAGGATTAATACTTGCCACTCCAGGCTTGTATTACACTTCCAAGGTTACAGCTTTTCTTTGACCTTGGCTTGGTAAACGCGGCCACCACCCAAATGCAAAATAACCCCTTTGAGCCCAGGAAGGAGTACTTGAGAATTCCTCGCTGTGGGGTACCCTCAAGCCCGTTCACCCCCCTCCGGGGAAGAGCTGACAAAGGAAACAAAGGAAATTAGCTGTTGTTACCAGCTAATCAAACAACATTCACAAACCTCTTAGGACACCAAAAATCCAATCCTGTTCTTAAAAAAGGCAAATTTTATTAGAAACAAAAAGGAAGAAAATACATCTGGAACTTAGGCTTTTGCTAGATTTTAAAAGAGCAATTCCAAAAATTAAGTACCAAGAATAGCTTTCTTGGGGTCCAGCTTAAAAGATACAAGCAAACAAAAAGCACCTGGGATTTAGCACAGAGGAGATTCCACAAGCCAAAAATAAAGAAATAAACCTGATCATGTCTATTTAAACATTCCCTGTTCAATGATTTCTTCTAGGTATGGAAGATGAATTTTTATATCTGGTTCAAGCTTTACACAACACTCCTGCTTATAGCATTGCTGCTCCGTGTCTCCTTCTCTGGAGAACAGACAAAGGGGAAGTTTTTTCCCCATTTTAAAAAGTTCTAGCCTTCCCATTGGCTCTTTTGGTCAGGTGCCCACTCCCTTTCTTTTACCGGTGGGCTTGTTAACCCTTTACAGGTAAAGCAAGCAGAGAACAGACACCAAGAGGGATTTTACAGCTAACTGGCTGGCTGGGTGTAAATAAAAGGGAGCTACCCCTCCCCCCTCCATTTATCACACTTCCACTGAAGACTGAGTTATTCCCCAGGTCTCCCCAGCCAGCTGCAACCAGGATGGGTGCACATCTGATACACCAACACTATAATTGCACAATTGCCCAGAGCTAAAATACAGGTAGTTCTCTCAAGCACAGGCTCGGAAACACCAGGTCCATATGCTGGGGTCCCACAGATCCAGGCTGAGTGTGCAGTGTAGACATACCCTAAAGTGGCTTAACCATGACATCAGCCTTCCTTTAAATCGCATTGTTTTCATTCACACTAGAATATGTCTGACTTACCCAGCTCCTCTGAGTTGCCCTTATTGAGTAGCCAAGTAAATGACAGTGAACATGAATTTTTCATTCTACATTTTGCAGTCCTCATTTTGCAACACCAAAGATACCATTAAATTGGTGTCCCCATTCTCATTGCTCAAAATGCCCAATTGTAGAATAAAAGGGTTTCCAAAATTCTGAAGAGAGTGTGCTTAGCTTTTTTCTCTATTTAATTATTTGTTTAGAAATATTACACCATTTTGAAAAGTCCAAGCAACATTCAAACCCCTCAATTTTCAGTGGTTTTTTTTTCTCCATTTCATTTAAGAGTATATGTTTAACATTTCCAGTCATAACAATATCTGAAAATTAGTTCCAACACTGCTAGCAGTGTTATTGTGGAAAGTATGTTATATTCCTGATGTGGACACAAATCTGACATCAGGAATCATAACATTCAAAAACCAGTAGGAGAACACTTCAATCTCTCTGGTCATTCAATAGCAGACCTAAAAGTGGCAATTCTTCAACAAAAAAACTTCAAAACCAGACTCCAACGTGAAGCTGCAGAACTGGAATTTGCAAACTGGATACAATCAGATTAGGCTTGAATAAAGACTGGGAGTGGTTGGGTCATTACAAAACCTAAACTTAATTTCCCCATAACTAATTTCTCCCTACTGTTACTCACACCTTCTTGTCAACTGTCTGTAATGGGCCACTCTCTTACCACTTAAAAAGTTATTTTTCCTCCCTTGGTATCCTGCTGTTAATTGATTTATCTCGTTAGACTGACCTCATGCTTGGTAAAGCAACCCCCATCCTTTCATGTATTAATACCTGCTCCTGTATTTTTCACTTCATGCATCTGATGAAGTGGGCTCTAGCCCATGAAAGCTTGTGTCCAAATAAATTTGTTAGTCTCTAAGGTGCCACAAGGACTCCTCGTTGTTTTTGCTGATACAGACTAACACGGCTACCACTGTTAAATACATGTAGACATACATAATTTGCCAAATATCACACAAGGTCTCTTAAGCAGATCTGGGAACTGTTACAATATCCCTTGAATCTAACTCTAAGGGTAAGTCTACACTGCACACAAAGCCTGGACTTTGACTCAGGGTTGAGCCCAAGTCTCCCTTCCATCCACATATACAAATCAACTTGACTTGAGACAGCAAGCACTTAGGATGTGGGTCCTAGGATCCTACTAGAAGGGTGGGTCAGACCCCAAGTTCCTCTGTGACTCAGGTCCAGGTAGTGTCATTTTGCAGTGAGGATGCATAGCCAGCCAGACCCAAGTCAGAAGGTCTGCATAGTACAGCATGTGCATGTTACCATAGCTGTGAAACCTGGCTCCAACGATTGTAAACCCAAGTTTATTATGCAGTGTGGATGCTCAAGCACAGGCTTGGGAACACCATGTCCACAAGCCCAGGTCCTAGAGACTCATGCATAGTGTATAATGTAGACATACCCTAAAGTGTCTTAACCATGAAATAAGCAGTCCTTTAAATTGCACTGTTTGCATTCACACTAGAGCAGCATTTCTCAAATGCCGCATGTGGCCACCAGGGACTTTTCTTGTGGCTACAGCCTCCTGGGCAGTAACCGGGAGGGGGATGAGAGGGGGAGAGGGAGAAGCAATGGACTCTCTCCCAGGGCCACCAGCAGGGGTTGGGCCCTGCTCCCTCTGGAGCCACAAACCCCGGAGAAGCAGGCAGCCAGTGAGCTCTGCACCTTCCTGGGGGCAGTGAGGCTTGGGCTTCAGCCATGGGGTAGTGGGTGGCAGGCTCTGGTCATGGGGTTTCGGGCTCTGGCCCAGGACCCCCAGGCGGAAGGCGGGTGGTGCAGGCCATCAGTTCATCATCGGCTCTGGCCCCTGCTGCCTCCTTACCCACCTCCCCACATCGAGGGATTAATTTGTCCCCTCACTTGCCAGACCAGAGTAAGTCTGCTGTGAAAATTGATATTAACATACAAATATTACTTTTCACAGCAGCAGACTTACTAGCTAGCAAGTCTTTTTTTTTTTAAAGGCAACCAAAAAGCAAAAGAAACAACAAAAAAGATAAGAATATGCAAAGCACCTTATTTGTGTTTTTATTCTATTTAGGTCCAGTAAAGAATAGAGACAACTGTACATTATTTTTATTGAGTCTGCAACAGAAACTCTACAATACACTACAATGATTTGGACATGTATATGTACATATTTATTTGTTTTTCCTAAGTATTTTAGGAACAATTTTCAGAGCAGCTATCAGCAAGAGTTGGTTGGTGGCTGCACTCTGAGGCCACCAAAAAATTTGTTGTGAGAATCCCCGCAGTGGAGTATTTACCTAGTGCTGATTAGGTAAATACTGATTTACCTAGTGCTCATTACTTTCTCATATCACCACTGCATTCACTTAGTTTCTTTAAAGTGTATCCTTTGTATGTTCAGGTCTCACATTAAAAATATTGAACTAAATATGTGCAATTGTTGCAAAATTCATATCCATGGAATCAATGCAAACTGACATGTACTGCAAATAACCATGTATGTGTCTTCCTTCCTGTGCATTAGTAGATATTCAATCATAAGTGAAAATAGCTGGCAGCAAGTATTTTGTTTATTCCAATCATTTGGGAACCATGCTCATCCTATGATGTTCTATTAACCAGTAGATGGTGGTCCGCAATAGTTCAGTCAGTCACTGTCAGAAACAGAGATCCATCTCCTTTGCTTTTCCCTGCTTCCAGTTTTAGAAAAATATATGAGCTTTACATAGCACAGACTAGAGCGAAATTTCTGCTAGCAGAGATACAGCGTCTAAATCAGCAAAAGAAAATTCAAAAAAGATACAGGAAGACCAATGTGGATAATCCACAGATAGTGGGGATTATTTTTCCATTGTGGTTTTTCATTCTAATTTGTGATTCAGGTACTTTCATTTTTGCTATCTACCTTAACACATCTTTAATTACAATACCTCTTCTGATCATTATTTAGGGAATAATAGTGGCCTCAAGTGAGTTTCAAGCTCCCTCTCCCCCCCCTACACACACACACACTTTAAAAAGTGTATTTGATGGATGTTAGTGTTTATGAAACTGAATGACAGAGTGACCGGGGGGGGGGGGGGGGGGGGGGGTTTNGTCAGAAAGGACTGATAATTGCCTTTAACCTAGTGGTACGTTTATGATGTGTACAGATGTCTACTGTAGACCGAGTTCAGACTAGAGGGGTTTTTTAGAATTTAAAAATCTTTAAAAATAGGTACCTAAATTTAACTTTATAACTATGTATTTAAATAAGAGGCCTGGTTTTCAGAAGTGCTGAACATCTGTCAGCTTTTTTCAATTTTATTGTGACCAGTCACTGACATGCCACGATGCTTTGTATTGAAGGATTTATTTTTTATTATTATTATTTTTGTGGGGGGTGGGGTAAGTTTTTGGGTCTCAGACCAAAAATGTGAAAATTACACATATTGGAAAATTGGACACAATGTAAACTTTCAGTTTATATTATATATTAAAATCTATTCATATTAAAACTCTACCTCGGAGTTTTGTAGGCATTCATATTCCATACATATACCAGAGAAGCAAAACCATCCAAAAGTTTTAAAAATAATAGACTCATTCTGTGTACCTAAGTTATCACTATGGAATAGACTGAAGAGGTTTGAGGAATTCATAATGAAAATATTAAAACTAGTCAAAATGCAGAAGTGGGAGAAGGGGGTTGGTTTGCACATTTCATTAGTATCACAGAAATAGAACCATTTTAGATAAAATTTTGCTTAGTTACACTAAGTTTTTGAGGAAATGGGGGTTCCTTTCCTCATGAATAAAGGGGTTGTCTATTGAATAAGGAAGGCTTCTATGTTAAAAAAATATAGTCTAATTTGTATATGTTTTTGATATGAAAGTAAATATTTCACATAGTTTCATGTGTTATTGTGAACATTTTCATCAATACCCACTTAAAAAAAATAGAGCAAGTAGAAATTTTTCAGCTGAAAAATGGTCCTGTCAGAAAATGAGATTTCATCTAAATGAAAGATTTTATTTTTTTGTTAGGAAATACAAATTTTAATTTTGAATTGACATTTAAAAACAAAAATATATTTGATTTTGAAATGGACATTTTTCTTTTTGACATTACCAAGTTGAAATTTTGGTAACATTTTTCAATCTTAACATTCTTGATATTCTGATTTTTTTATCCTGATTCAAGCTGAAAACAATCAAAATATTACTATTACCCATAGGAGAAAATTCTGACCATCTCTAAAAAGAACGAGAAAAAAAAATAGCCAGACTCTTGAAAGCATAATTTTATTGCTTAAAATTACTACTTTTTTACCTTTTCAAAATGTGAAAAGTAAAGTGCTATTAAAATTGCCATTCCCTCTTTAATTTGTTCATTAAAAAAAAAAAGTTCATCTGCCATAGTTTAGGGGAATCTTCCATTGTTTAGTGTGGCATTTTGATATCTGAACATGGTTGATCCTAGCCAATCCTGTGATACTTTTGTTCTGACAGGTCTGTTCCTCCACATCTACACTAGTACAGTTTTTTTATATTTCTCTTTGTTTTAATATAGTTTATTAATTACTTTATAGTGACAGTATATTGATATTTACATGCAGGGAATGATGGGAACTCTGTGCCACACCACCTCCCATAGTGCCACTTAGTAGAGAGGAAAGCAAGATAAGCTAGGGCTGGCTACCAGGCTGAACATACTCTTGAGGTTGCTGCATCCCTATCAAGTCTGAGACCAGCTTTAACCCCAAATATTATGTGAGGGATGAGTCCCCCTAAAAATGTAAAAAGCAACAGAGTCCTGTGGCACTTTTAAGACTAACAGATGTATTGGAGCATAAGCTTTCGTGGGTGAATGCCCACTTTGTCAGACGCATGTCTAAAATGTAATTGAACCTAGCTAATTGTAAGTGCTTGTAGCTTTCCTGCACTTAAGTAGATTGCGAGAAAACTCTATATGAATCAGCAAACCAGATAACATCTTGTGTTTTATCTTATTTAGGCCAGCACCGAGGAGCTCAGGTGTTCATCCCACCTTTCTTACAGAAGAACGGTCAAAACTCGGAGCTTAAAATAGAGACAACATAATAATCAAAATGAATAATAAACTGGCACTAGTTACTCAAACCCCATGGTTTCAAAGCAGTCTGAAACCGTTGTACAAAATAATAGCTTAAGTGAAGTAAAGTAATTTTTAAGCCAACAATTGAAAAAAAACCATCAACACCAATTAAAAACAACGTTACTAGGCTTCAAGCACTGCTGTTAATGACTCATACTGCAATCTGAAAAATAAAGCACAAGGGGACAGATCCTCAGCTGGCATAAATCTGAACTCACCCATTGAAAATCTGGCACAAAGACTTTTTGTTTTGTTTGTTTTAATTGAAATGATTTGCTAGATGAGCGAGCAAAATGTTGAAGGATGTTGAATATACATCCTGTGGAATGTGAAACATGAGTACCGACAGGCAGTTTGTGAGTCAGCCAACCGTCTTTATTCAACAGCTTGTCATAACCCTTTATTATTACAATGGTTGCCATTAAAAAGTAATTATTTACCAACACAGTGGTACACAGACCTGTGAATAACTGCAGTAGTCCAGACATATTGGAGTATTTGGAATATTTATTTTATTTTGGCAATGGTGACCACTGCATAAGCAGTCATATATACCAACATATACACATCACTACTAGAGCAATGGAAGACACAGAAGCTTACAGTTGGTTGTGTGAACATCTTTAATCTTAATCCACATGGACTGACAAATTTGTTTTAAATTTCAAATCAGAACAAGCCAAAAATCTCAAGGTGAAATTCAATCAAGATGTCCTGGCTTCTCATAAAAATGATATGCATTCACAAACTTTACTTGATTCTGATGGGATTACTTGATAAGGGAAGTGATCCACTAATCAGTCCACAAATATGTTCTGAGATTAATTTGTAATGAATCACCCAAAATAAGATTTTTTCATATGGTTTTGTGTTAACTGGTGAACATTTTGCATAGCTCTAATCTGTACATTTTTCTCAGACACCACCAAAAACGTGACCCTGGTTGCTGAAATGAGAATTTTACTGTGCTTCTTAATTACTACTTTTGCTCTTTTAAGATACAATGGAACAAATGCAACAGCAGTCTCTTCTTCAGTATGCATACAATTTTCATTGTTGCTTTCGTTCACATGACTTTATAACTATTAAACTAAAACAATTACAAATAAACCCTTTTTCTCCTGTCAAATCTGAAATGATTTAGTCTGTTTTTCTGGCAAGTCAGAGAATTATTCTTCCTCTTAATAAAATGGGCAAAATTCAGTACTCAGGTATGCCTTGCAGAACTTGACTACAACCATCTTTTCTCCAGTTGTATGGAACTCCCACTGATGTTGTATATGAATGCAGTCTGCAAAGTGTTTTCTATGTGCTGAAATTCACAGTTGCTGGTTTTCATTTGCCATCTGAGTTTTAAAAAGACAGAGCCACCTACTATTTACTAACCCCTTTGACAGTACTTTTTCAGATTTGTCATGTATCTTTTGGGTTTTCTGGTTGTACTTCTGATTTCTAGTGGGTTGGTTAATTATTGTTGGCTTGTCAACAGCATTTGTTTTGAACCATATCATTTGGATTCAACTTTTGAACTGATAAGCTATGCCTATACAAGTGGCTTTTTAAAAGTTATTGTCCCAAGATTTCTCACAGCATAGAACTCATAGTTGGGTTTACAGTGTGAATGGCTGTGGGGGGCCTGTAATATAAAGAAAATCAGACTAGACGGTCTCATGGTCCATTCTGACCTTAAACTCTGACCCATAATCCAGTGAGAGGTGGGGAAAAGATGTCTTTGTACTTTGAGAATTCTGTGTTGCTCTGGAGACCAAGACAGTCCCTAGTATAACTTAAGTAACTCAAAGCATAAGCTATTCTAATTTACAGCAGCCTGTCCTGGGCTGCCTATAGATGACTGGGACCAGTGCTGCTCAATCTATGCATTGACAATCTGGAAAAGTGAGTAAACAGTGAAATGGCAAAATTTGCAGATGATACAAAATTACTCAAAATAGTTAAGTCCAAAGCTGACTGAAAAGAGTTACAGAGGGATCTCACAAAACTGGGTGACTGGGCAAAAAATGGGAGATAAAATTCAACATTGATAAGTGCAAAGTAATGCACATTGGAAAAACATAATCCCAACTATCCATACAAAATGATGGAGCATTAATTAGCTGTTCCCACTCAAGAAACAGATCTTGGCATCATCTTGGATAGTACTCCGAAAACATCTGCTCACAGTGCAGCAACAATCAAAAATGTTAACAGACTGTTAGGAACCATAATGAAAAGTACAAAGAATAAGATAGAAAATATACTAATGTCACTATATAAATCCACACCTGGAATACAGCTTGCAGTTTTGGGTCCCCCTCCCCCTGCCCTGGTCTAAAGAGAAAAAAAGATATATTAATATTGGAAAAAGTACAGAGAAAGGCAACAAAAATGATTAGGGGTATGGAACAGTTTCCATACGAGCAGAGATTAAAAAGAAAGACTGGGACTGTTCATCTGAGAAAAGAAATGACTGGGGGAGGATATGAAAATATATACAATCATGAATGGTGTGGAGAAAGTGAATAAGGAAGTGCTAATTACTCCTTCACATAACACAAGAACCAGGGATCACACAATGAAATTAATAAGCAGCATAAGGAAATACTTTTTCACATAGTGCACAGTCAGCCTGTGGAACTCATTAGTGAGGGATGCTGTGAAGGCCAAACATATAATGGGTTGAGAAAAGGAGTAAATAAGTTCATGGAGGATAGGCCACTAATGGCTATTAGCCAAGATGGTCAGGGATGAAACCCCATGCTCTGGATTTCCCTAAACCTCTGATTGCCAGAAGCTGGGACTGGATGAGTGGAGATGAATCACTGGATAATTGCCCTGTCCTGATCATTCCCTCTGAAGCATCTGGCACCAGCCACTGTTGGAAGTATATTGGGCTAGAGGGACCATTGGTCTGACCCAGAATGGCCGTTCTTATGACAGCAGCACCCAGAGTCCTTATAGTGCACAGCAATACAGACCTACCGCCTCCCATCTCAACACGCCTCCCTCTAGCTCCTGTCCCCATTCCCTACACCAGGCTTTTGAAGGGGCAACAACTGTAAACAGCTCTAAACAATGCCTGCACCAAGAGATGTCTCACCTGACCAGCTGCACAATTTTGCAGCTCCTACATGCCATTATACAGGTGGCATAGTGGAAGGGAGAATCTCTCCATAATGCATATATACAATCACATTAAAAATAAAGCTTTGTTAACTTGAAGTTAAGGCTGATCAAATGCACTTGAGTCCTCATGATATTATCCTATATGTACAACATGAAACAGCCTCATTACTGGATGGGGATGGTACAACTGAGGATAATAATGATGCAATCAAGGCCAAAGCATTTGATAAATAGTTTTATTATGTATTTGAAAAGAACCATGATATAATTTCCAGTTGATTAACAACTAAAGGAGGATGTTAAGCAGCATCTACACTTTTCACATGAACACTTTTCAGTCAGCAGACAGATCATTTGCTCCCAGGACTCCTAAAAGTGTTGGTTGTGATCCCTGGCTCGTGGATGTTAATATTTAATAAATCTTGCAAAACCAGGGAAATCTCAGGAGACTAGAAGAGTGTAAATGTTGTTCCAATATTCAAAAGAAGCAAGCAGGATGAGCTGGGTAACTATAGGCTGATTAGCCTGACATTGATCTGGGCAAAATAATAGAAAAGATGATACAGGATTCAATTAATAAAGAATTAAAGTATAGGAATATAATTAATGCCCAGAAACATGGTTTTACCCAAAACCGGTCTTGTCAAACAATCTTGATTTCATTCTTTGAAGAGATTACAAGTTTGATCATGTGATAGCATCTATAAGGCGTCGTTGGCCCCCTGCTGGAGGTATCAGCACAGCCTTTTGCCTAATGAAACCTCACTCAGGCTGGGCTACCTGTGAATTTTAGTCCTCAAAGTACCTACAAGGGCCATGAGATTACAGAGACCAACAGGGAACCAGCAGTGCTGAAGTGAGACTAGGACAGAGGAGGTGCTCTGCCATGTTAAACCAGAATCCCAGGACCTTGACTTAATATGCTGTGACAAAGTGCCTGTCTTTTACATTGTTTAAATACATAGACAGCCACATTGCAAGTTGGTCTTTAAATTTTTAAATAACCATCAACTGTGTATACAGTACAAGCCACCCTTCTACAGGCTGGCTGCCACACCTTGTAAACTGAGGCAAAAGAGTGCCTGCCATGTCACATCCTGATGTAAGGGGGTGCAACAGCAGCGAATGGAACCACTTACAACTTGGTACTAGAAGTGGGATCCCAAGACCACCCTCCCATTAGAGGGTTGGTTCAGCAGCAATGCCGGGAGGCTATATCACTGGCCCTCCTCATGAGAGTGATCCAGCCTTATAACCAGAATAGAAGTGTTCTACACCTGATGGCTGCAAGCCAACAACAGGAAGAGTAACAGAGGCAAATTCAGGATTCTCTTGTTAGAGATCCTGGAAACCCAGCAAAAACAGCAGGAGCTGCACTTCATTGTGCAATAACACTGGTATTTTTCTTCTGCAAACATGTATTTTGAAACATGGTGTTTCCCACTCACTCTAGAGCCTAACAGACATATCTATATGCATAGATATAGATTTAATTAAATGTTCTTTATCAGCGTTTCCATTTGTCATTGTTTAGTTTGTTGCCCTCTATATAGTCAAATATTGAAGGAGTTGTATTCTGCTCACATCCTCCTCCTCACCTCACCATTCACTTTATAATTCTAATCCAAATTATACCATCTGTAAAATACATACTTAACAAAATGGGTGAATATTCTCTGGTCTACAACAAACCAATCAAACTTTTTTGGGGTGGGGTGAGAGGTGGGGGGGGCATTTTCTTTTTCAGTATTGACTACATTGTGCTCAAATTTTCCTAGAAGCACAATATTCTTCAAGTGCTTTGAACAAAGTATCAATTTCCCCCCTTCCTCTCACTTCTTCATTTTTAACTACAGATGTAAAATAATCATTCTGGCCTTTCTTCTGCACAGTGTAATAGTAGGGCTCATGGATATTTATATGGACTGTCTCACTGTTGTGTTTACATGCAAGTTGTGTGTTATATTCTTTTGAAAGTTTAACTGCTTTTTTAGTGGGGTAATCTTCATGTACTTTGAACAAAAATTGCTAAATTTCACACTGAAGCCATATAATATTAACAATAAAAGCTCAGACTTTTGGTCACTCAAGACTTTTGGTCTTCAATTGCTTTTCATGCACCTCCTCCACCACCTGGCAGTATAATGGCATGCACATTATATACCCAAGGATTGTTAACTGAAAAGAGTTACATTTTATGCCAACTTAAAATACACATGCAATAGAAAAGTCTGTCTTTGATTGAGCTATGCCATTATTCAATACTGAACTCTTTTTTGTTCAGCATAACTTGGGTGTTAGTGAGGGCATCCAGTCATGCTAGTAGCCTTAGTAATCTAGTGCTAGATTTTCAAATTGTTTCAAGCATCACATTGTATCTGAATGTAGATGATGTAACTTCAGTATATAGTTTGACTTGCATGTTTCTGAATGATAATAATCTTTCTACTTATATGATAGATGTCTATTTAGAAAAGCACATGCAATGTTTATAACAAAAAATGTTGTTTAACTCAGTCCAATAGGAGGCTTCATTACTGTGCTGATGCTTTAAAAATTGCCCATTGCCTTATGGACAGATTCTGATACCCTCACTCTCCTTGACTTGAGCTCTGATTGAACAGAACTCATTATCTGATTAGTCTCATCAAAGCTAGTCTGATTACTTGTGAAGCTAAATGCTACTAAATTAGGGTAAAGCTACCAGGACCTGGTCCTTTGATAGATAAATAAAATTAAGAAATACTCTGAATATTGGCAAACTAACAATGGAATATTGCACATACTAGGTAACTGTACCTATCAAATCTGGGAAGCAACAGATGGTTGGGAGTCGGTAGAAAAAAATATTTCCGGTCAAATAATAAATTCCCTGAAGAATGCAGTTTGAGGGCAACAGAAACTGTTTGTGAATTTGGGTATAATTTGGTGAATAGCTTCTGCTTAATAAAAAATGAGAATAAATTCAAAAAAAAAGGAGTAAACCGTTCATTTTGACATTTTCAACTTTTTGTTTTATAAACATTTCATTTTAAAATTTAGTTATTTGTTTTTAAGTAAACAAATCTGAAAAAGGTAATAAACCCCCCAAACATTCAATTTGACACAAAATGATTTGTTTAATTTTTTTTTTAGTTTTTTTGTTCCAGAAAAATCTATTTTCATTTGAAAATTATTCAGTAGTTCAGCCACTGAAGCTAAAAATTCTAGACAGGAGGTCCCGAGCTCTAACCCGAGCTTTATCATGGACTCACTGTGTGGCTTTGGGCAAGTTATTTCATCTTTTGTTTCAGTTTCTCCGTCTACTTAATGGGCATACTACTCCTCATAAACCTATTCAGAGGTGTCGGGAATAAGAACTATATGAATGCTTAGTATTATTGTTATTGGCACATTTTTCAGCATCTCCATTTTATATCCATATTACTCAGTGACGTGGTAATTAGAGCCTAGTAAATGATTAAAAAATAATAATTTGATTGGTATTTCTTTCTGTTCCCAAAGTGTGCATGAAGAAATTAATTTATAATAATGAATAGGAGAAAAAAGTAAGTTATTTGTGAAATTTTTTTATTCCTTCCAATTGAAAATTAAAATCTGAAATTTAAATGGTTATTTAGTTTTAATGTGATGTTTCAATTCTGTGATTACATAAGCATGACTTATGATAAATTTTCAATTGTGACTGCTTACAGAAAGTAAATGTATAGTATACTTTCCAGATATATCAAAGTGAGTGAGATTAAAATTTACTATTTGTGACCTTTTGTGCTAGTAAAAAGGGAATTGTACAAATGCTTGTGAAAAGCGACAACAAATTAGCACAAGCTCTGCTGAAGCAAATGTGTTTGAAAATTAAATAGTGAAAAATTGTTTGCAACGTTTACATTGCTTTTGTTCTGAGTATTATATGTACAAACACATATTTTACTATATTTAATAATTCAATTAATCTACCCCAAGACCAGAAAAAGTAATGCATCTAATATATATGTAAAGATCACAACCAATGCTTATATAAAGCAACCACATTCTTCCTGTATCATATTAAAAAAATCAGATCTGCCACATGAACTGAGCATAGCCTCAGGGCGGTCCCTCATTTAATAGCTGAAGGGCACAGGAAACAAACTTGTACAGAAAAATAAAAAGCCACCAGTAACTAGTAAGTATACATTTAACAAGATGTAATATACTTTAATTTATTAAAAAGCCCTGCTTCATGAAAAGTTAATATTTCACATTTTAAGACTTCTAGACTACACAAAGCAAGGTCATTATATTACAAATGTTAGTTTGTAGATGGATTTTTCTTCATTAAGTAAAAATATTAAGTTTCCTACTCAGAAGAGCAGAAGGTGGCTTTGCATAACTCTATATTACTAAAATTGATTTTCACAAAAGCATTATAAAATCACTTTTCTATCTTAATATTCTACATTGGTCATAATTTTAATGGGAAAAAAGAGGATTAAAGTAAGGATTTTGTGTCCACTGTCTATCATCGCCAAGTTTCTAAACTGATGGTTAGTCATAAAAGCTGCAATCCATTAGCTAAACATCATAGGAATAAAAATGGTTGCCATTTTGATTATATATGGAATGTTCTTTCAATATTGAGTCTACTATGTGAAATTCTGTTCTTAAATTGGCAGAAACATCCATGAGGTTTGCTAATCCCAAAGTTCCCAACCCACTGCATTGCATTTGAAAGAACTAAGGGCAGCCAAGGTTTCATGTTATTTCTAGACACATTACTGTTAAAAGTTTGAAAGTATTGCTGCCTGGATAATCCTTTTATTTTGTAATTAAGATGTTAGCCTCCTAAGTTTTACTCTCAAGTGAAAGACTTCTACAAATGGTAAGGGATCATAGAATCATAGAATATCAGGGTTGGAAGGGACCTCAGGAGGTCATCTAGTCCAGCCCCCTGTTCAAAGCAGGACCAATCCCCGACTAAATCATCCCAGCCAGGGCTTTGTCAAGACTGACCTTAAAAACCTCTAAGGAAGGAGATTCCACCACCACCCTAGGTAACCCATTCCAGTGCTTCACCACCCTCCTAGTGAAAAAGTTTTTCCTAATATCCAACCTCAACCTCCCCCACTGCAACTTGAGACCATTACTCCTTGTTCTGTCATCTGGTACCACTGAGAACAGTATAGATCCATCCTCTTTGGAACCCCCTTTCAGGTAGTTGAAAGCAGCTATCAAATCCCCCCTCATTCTTCTCTTCTGCAGACTAAACAATCCCAGTTCCCTCAGCCTCTCCTCATAAGTCATGTGCTCCAGCCCCTTAATCATTGGTACAGTGGTATCCACTGATTTGTTTAAGTTCTTAAGTACGCAGGTCAAAGTATCCATTTTTTTCTATTTTTCTACAGACATCAGTCTGCGATGACTGCTGCCTTCCCATGTACATTTTTTTTTAAGGAAAACTATTGTGGAAGGTAGACTATTCATACTGGGGCATATCCTAAGGTTCTTGCTAAATTCTTCACTCTTTACTCGAGCAAAATTTCATTGAGACCACGGGCCCACTGTGCAAAATATTATTGTATAAAACCCATCTGCTAGAAAGGTAGCCATTTTTTAAAATGTTCTACTTCCTCTAGGACTCTGAACCTGGTACATTCATTTAGGAAAATATTTTTCTCCCATTCAGTACTGGCATTCACATTTTTTTAAAGAAAATTAATGGCTATATTTTGGAATTTCAGTTCAATTCATTTGTGGCTCGATGTGCAGGAAAATAGCCATTTCTTACATAAAGCTTTGAAAGCACATGCACATTTCTCCTGTTCATTATCTCTATATTTTTAACTTTGCTCACTATCTAAAAATCACTCTATCTATAAGCAAGGATACAAAAGAAGTGAGAGCATCCTCAAAGCAATCGTTGCCACTTATCAAAAAAATTTCTACCCCAAAATTTAAAGGGAGTTATCTATGTCTAGCTGACAATGCTGCCCATCCATACATTCCTCCAGGAATGAGACAAAACTTGCAGGGTTCAAGAGTAAGAAAGATATATTGAGAGAGTCATTCAAGTATTCCTAACCTCAGTCTTCATATTTCCTATTGGTCTTGAGGTGCTTTCCCTGAATCAAGGGGACTGAAACTAGAGGCTCAATTGCACATCTTGGATTTGTGCTTCATCTTTGAACAATTAAGTTGGTGCCTCTTAACTTTCCTCTGCTTCCGACTAGAGGACAGACATTTGTCTTTCTTTTTCTGCGAGCTGCTTGCTGTAATTGTTTCTAGGAACAGGGCATAAAACATTTTTAGATGAAATAAGATCTATTTATCCTAGAAAATAGAACATAATTAATGCAAATGCAAATCAGATGGGACACATCTGATTGAATCTAGAGACTACATAAAAGCTTTTCTTGCCAGGCTGAACATTTTTGGATTACAGAAACTGAAGGCTACCTACAGCCTCTCCCTTTGACAAAGTTGCCAGCTTCCTCAGTGCCCTACTCCACCCTGTGTCTGATCTCTTCTCTCCAGCTATATAATACTGTCCTTTGTTAACCCAAGTCACATCCCTCTCACTGTCTGACTTTCAAATCCTATCTCAAATTAACTTTTAGATAATGCAGAACCCCACCAAGCCTATTTGATGGGTAACTATTTTCTATCCTAATCTCTAACATGTATGGTCGGTAAATCCTGTACTCTATTTTTTTAATCCTACCTTGAAATTGCCAGTTTTAGTCATTTTAATGATCTTTCAATACAGCATCTGAGCTTGTCTTTTGTTCTTCTCAGACAGCCATATCTGTGTTAGCTGATTATCCCAGACTTCTCCAACACAAGTTATTCATAGAACAAGCAACTAAGGATTTATAAGTATTACACACACAGCATTTGTTTCTTTCTATTAAATAGACTCAGACTCAGAGTTTAAGGCCAGAGGGACCATTATGTCATCTAGTCTGACCTCCTGTATAACACAGGTCAATGTCTGATCTGTATTTAGAAAGGATTTCACCTAGAGGCCTCATATAACGCATTCGTACTTGCAGATGTGGTGTGGGTGTACTAGATATGAACAGATTTTTGTAGCCACATCTGTTGCACTCACTTTTGAAATGTGTACCCTTGAAGTCTAAAGGACTAAGACACTGTACACATTAACTTGTTCCATCTGGATAGTGACAGTAACTAAAAAAGGTTGTTAAATTGCGGTGCTCTTCAAAGACAACATCAACAGGTTTGTAAACATTTGACTGAGGCTATGACTGAGCGTGAGGGTCATGATTCCCCTGCTTGCATACACACTTGTGCTTGTTCTCATTGAGCTAGTACAAGTATAAATAGCCATGGTAGCACATGCAGCAGAGGCTGTATCGAGTTCATACCAACTGGTGTCCGGAGAGTTGTACTCAGCACAGTCCAGCCATGCCTCCATTGCCACTACCAGTTCTACTGTTGCTACACTGTGTACACAAGCTGGGGATTCCACCCCAGCTCATAGTGTAGACCAGGGGTCGGCAACCTTTCAGAAGTGGTGTGCCAAGTCTTCATTTATTCACTCTAATTTAAGGTTTCGTGTGCCAGTAATACATTTTAACATTTTTAGAAGATCCCTTTCTATAAGTCTATAATATATAACTAAACTATTGTTGTATGTAAAGTAAATAAGGTTTTTAAAATGTTTAAGAAGCTTCATTTAAAATTAAATAAAAATGCAGAGTCCCCCGGACCGGTGGCCAGGACCTGGGCAGTGTGAGTGCTACTGAAAATCAGCTTGTGTGCTGCCTTCGGCATGTGTGCCATAGGTTGCCTACCCCTGGTGTAGACATTGCCTGAATGCCCCTCAAGATGATTTACAAAATAATTACGTGGGGTTTTTTTAAACAGTCATTATGTTGTAAATTGTCAATGCTAATTTTTCAAGCATAATATGCTCAAAACAGCCTTAACAATGAAGGAATACTTTAATAAAATTTATCTTTTCATGTCACAGACTGAGTTCAGTAGTTCAGCATATCATGTGTGGTATAACAATGCTCTGTACTATGGTAACATCATATTGAATACAGAGATCTGATGATTATATTACTATATGTTTTAAAGTCCATAAATGGCTGTTAGCCAGGATGGGTAAGAATGGTGTCCCTAGCCTCTGTTCGTCAGAGGATGGAGATGGATGGCAGGAGAGAGATCACTTGATCATTGCCTGTTAGGTTCACTCCCTCTGGGGCACCTGGCATTGGCCACTGTCGGTAGACAGATACTGGGCTAGATGGACCTTTGGTCCGACCCGGTACGGCTTTTCTTATGTTCTTATGTTCTTAAAGCTCACTGTTGTAATGACTATTCTTTTGTATGATATTTACATGGCAAGAATTTGTAAACCTGTGAAAACTTCCTAAATAAATAAATAGCTAAAAAGGGGGAATACTAAGTAATAAAGATTTTGGTTTAAATTTATGAGCTTAAAAATGCTGTTCCAGATATTTTGGAAAGTAGCCCATTACTGTGAATTTAATAATATTTAAATACTACAAATCTCAAGGAATTATGTTTCCTTTTCATGGGCTGCTTTCAGTCTAAACAAAATGCTGGATAAGTAATGACATATGCTGAAGTTCCTAGTGGTCATAATAGATTGTAGAAAGAGCTTAAAGATTACAAAGACTGATCTAAGCCACCTGAAAGGAAGACAGTCAGAAAAATGTATTAATTAAGTTAGCATATCAAAAGGCTGGAGGCACAATATATTTTTCTTTCCTTCAAAATGATAAAAGCCAGTGTCTGAAGGTCATTGGTATTTGCAGAAGTGCAATACAATCAATTTCTTTGGTTCTACCACATGCAAGATACATGTATGAACAATCAGACATTGATAGCATTACTAAAAGGCAAATGTGACACTGGACTTAAGGTTTAACCTGCATCCACCAACACACAGTTATGCAGTCTTATTGATCTCAGATGGAAAATGTTGGTCAACTTTTTTTTTCTAGTAACTGTCTTATGCATGTTGTAATTTCTGTGTTTCTCTTTATTTGAAATCACTAGACACATTTGCAGGACTTACCATTGTTCCTCACCTAGTATCATAGGGCCAGATTCTCAGCTGATATCAATTGGCACAGCTTCATTTAAGTGAATGAGAATCTGGCCCATTATTGCCATGGAGATTACTATGTCACTAAAATCAAGGCGTAATCTAGTGAACATCTAAGCAACAAAGTTATTCTCATATAAATACTCAAAGTAAAAAGGGAACAGAAAAGAACTGCTGTGCCTTCCAGGTAGAATTGTTTCCAACTAGAAGCTTCTTCTAATTTCTCAGAGGCATCAGTAGCAAAGTTATATTGTACATATTACAGAATTTCAGGTATTGGCATTGCAAGTTACATGAGATGGTATTTTAAAGACAGCTAAGTCAAATTAATGTCCTTGTCTTTTCTCTCCTCTGTGGGTTAGGTCAATGCTAACAACTTGGTGATAGGTCAATACACAGAGTGCTAAAATCCTCATGAACACTGCTAGGATAATTTGCTTAAAAGCAGTGCACACTGATCATTAGGTGATGGAAAGTCCCTTCCTCCTGGATGCAAACACAGAAGATAGGAGGATGAAGAAGAAAGGTTTGGGCCATGGAATACAAACTATTTTATTCTCCTTTGCCTAATACTAAAAAAATCTGAAATAATATATGCAGTGCTTTGCTGTCGTATCAATCAGTTCTGTCGCAGTGGATGCCTTGACATGGCTCTTCATTTACAGCTTAATGCAGCAGATAGGAATGAAGATATGCTGTTTATCATTTTTAATTAAAATATTAAGCGTGTTGCTCAAAATCTGCTCATACATTATTTATTCAAGGAGTTGAATGCTTCAAACATGTGATAGAAATTCCTTCAAGCAAAGATAGTGAATCATGTGGCTGAACCATCTATCAGGTAAAAATTGGGACCCAGGAGCTGACAGCTTTCTGTGCTTTGCTAAATAAAAGGTCTAAAACTGAGACTACTTGGTGCCAGTTCAGCTCACTATTATGTGTCCCAGTGGCATGATCATGAGAGAATCTTACAGCATCAGGAATCCGCTTAGTTTTACTTGAATTGATATTCAATAGTAAGTAAAGTTTAACTTTAGTCACTATAGTGTGGGTGATGGGGGGGAGGGGAGAGAGTGAATAGAAAAAAAGATGACAACCACTGCGGTGTACTACATCTTTATCAAGTTTTGTGGCTAGGGCTGGATTCACAAGTGGGAGGTGGTGGTGTAAGTTTTAGTCTAGCTCCTCCCAGGCAGAGTAGAAACCAGGTCTGGAACACAGATTTGAACACAAGTCTCGCTGATAAGTCACCTAACCATAAGGCTATCTTGTATTCTGGAGTGGATTGCTCTCAATCTCTCCTATGTTCCATTGTGTATAAATAATTAAATACTCATGGAGCAGGGGAACTGCACCCGGGGTCTCTCTACTTCTCAGGTGCGTGCCCTAACCACCAGACTGGAGAGTAATTCTCACACACATCTTTGGCTATCCAATTATTTCATACAAAGTAGAATCTCTCCTTTTAGAGATGTTAAGAGAGACCGACCCCAGGATACCCTATAGCATCATAGTTAGGGCAATTATCAGGATACAGAGAAGAGTCCCAAGAATGTTTAAAGGACTGGAATAAGTAAAGACTCAAGGAACTTAATCTATTTAGTTTATCAAAGAGAAGGTTAAGGAGTGACTTGATCAGTTTATAAATACCTACATGGGGAACAGAAATTTGACTTTAAAGTGTAGCAGACAAAGGTATAACAAGATGAAGCGAGACAAATTGAGATTGGAAATAGGGCACAAATTTTTAACAGTGAGGGTAATTAACCAATGGAACAATTTACCAAGGATCATGGTGCATTCTCCATCACTGGCAATTTTTAAAACAAGATTGGATGTTTTCTAAAAGATGTGCTCTAGTTCAAACAGGATTAATTCAGAGAAGTTCTATGGCCAGTGTTATACAAGAGGGCTGACAAGATGAGCACAGTGGTCCCTTCTGGCTTTATAATCTATGAACCTAGGGAGAAAAAACTCCTGAATTTTTTTTAAATAACCGGCAAACAGAAAATCGAGTACTCACATAACTGTACCCACTATTACATATTCCCTCACCCTTCAGCCCCAACCCTTTCCTTTCCTCTCCTCCAGGACCTCAGATCTGCTTCCCTCTATTACTTGCTACTCCCAGAGCTCTGCTGTAATTTTTGCACACATCTCTGCTTCCTTTCTCTCAGCACCCTGCCCAAATATTAATGGGAGGTTAATTTTTTGTCAACCTTCCATTCCTCACACTGCACATGGAGCAATCCTGAGGCGGAGCACAGTATAGCCCCAAGTCCTCTAAACAAGGCCACTGGCTCTGTGCTCATGTGGAAAGGAAAAGTATTAAACTCCTCTTGTCATTGTAAGGACAAGGGGAGGGGGGGGGGCGCAATGCAGTTGGGATCAGACTGAGATTGATGAGAAGTTAGAGGGAGACAGCTGAGGAGGCTGGCCTACACATCCTCCCATATCACAGACCTGTAGTTGTTTGCAGGCCTTTCCAACTGTACTGAAAGCAGGGAGACCCCAAAAGTTTAGATTTTTCAGACATAATAAGTAACCGAAATGAACCAAATTTGCAAACTTTTTGCATTGCATCCATCAATGGCCCATCTACTACGTACTTTAGCTTATTAACAGCCATATACTGCAGCAGTTGAAAAAAGTTATTGCCATATCACAGTTGCAATTGTATTCTGAAATTTCAAAACACTGTAAGGAAACATAACATACTGTGAGTGCTTGGAAAGTTGTGAAAATACCACACTAGACATTTCGGGAGCTGTTGAAACATCTTACTCTATGTTTTTGAATAAGTCAATGATTATTTGAAAGCGGGTAATCACCATTATAGTGAGATTTTGAAAGGAGGCTAAAGGAGTTATGTGTCCTGTCCTCAGGCTCCAGCCAAAATTTGTAAGTCACACCAGTGAGGACAACTAAGCCCTAATAATACTTTGTACTTCTACAACATCTTCCACCACACAAAATACATTACAAACATTAAGGTGTCAAAAGATGCCAGTAGATGAGGTTAGTATTATCTCCATTTTATATATGGAGAGATTGTGACACACAAAGGTTAGTTAAATGGCTGTCTAAATGATTTAGCCAAAATCACGAACAAGCCAGTGGTAGAATACAACTTTTCTATTCCCCAATCCTCTGCTTTATTCACTAGACCATCCTTCCTGCCCTAATACAAAGGGATCCAGACAAATTATATAATGCCAGAAAATAAAAACAATTAAATACCAGCTTATCTAATGTATCCTGGGACACAGGGAAAGCAATAATGATAAAAATTTCCAATATGTGATGGTGACCTGAACGAGATATTTAAAATCTCTCAATTTGTGCTAGAGTAACATTTAGGGGTTGGAGAAGTTATTTGTGAACAAAGCTTAAAATAAGTAAATGTTGGCCTAATCATGACTAAGGAGGCAAGGAATACCATGTACATCTTTGGAATGTGTGCATACACACCAAAAAATGTGAAGGGTTATACTATTTAGGATGATACAAAGGGGATACATTTGATGTGATGGGATGAAATTACGGAAATATTTAGGTTAAGCAACGGGAAACGCATCCTACTAGCAATATTTATTAGACTAGAAAAGTGGTGAAGTGCTTTTGCTTGAGTTATTTAAAAATGGACAAAGCACTAGAAAATACACCATCTCCCAATGCATACCTCTAATTTCTGGAACACAGTCAATATCCTCCTGTTATGGGAGTATTTTGCAGCCTATGAATTAAGGCACACAGATAATATACAACACACACAACTGAAGCTTACTTCTCAGTGACCTAAGTATGTTGACAATGGCAGATAATGTCTGTGGATACTTTGGTATTTTTACAGTCCCATTCCCTGCTTTCTTTATAGCTACATTTTTAACATCTTGAATAGTTTTCACAAGTGGGTGGTGGGAGCTTTCCCACTTAACTCCCCCTGCCTACTAAATATATTACAAGCATGTATAGATATTTTAAAACAAGCAATAAATGCACAGATTTACAAGGCAATATATATATTGGTAAACTAATAAATTTGCTCAATCCATTTGATATCTTTCTATAGTAAGAAGAGGTACAATAAAGATTAAAGAAAACACAAACCCTGACCTTAACTAACTTTGCTATTATCACAAGGGATATAGCATGTATTTTGCAGACTATACTTTGCATTTACTCAATATTTATAAATATATAGCGATATATAGGGATTTGTGATGACTCATTGGCTCTGTAGGGAGCCACTGTGATGTCCCTCCAAACCAGAGGGTGATGAGCCAGTCTCTCAGCCTGAGTGGGTGGAGCCAGGGCAAGCTTACTCCACCCCCTAGAAGGGGAGGGGTGGAACAGGAAGTACAAAAGGCAGGGCCTTTAGCCCAGTGGGGGCAGCCCCAGGGAGGGAGACAGACACAGGCTGCTCCCTGTGGACCCTGCTGCCGGACCAGGGGATGCCCTGGACAGGGGAAAACCTGACCCAGAGGAAGGACTCGGGCTACCAGGACTGCTGGCTGCAGATGGGCACTACATTAGCCTTTTTCCAGTCATCGGTGTACCCTTTGAGTGGGTTGCGATGCACCTGGTGGGGCCCTTTCCAAAAAGCAAGGTGGGCCATCAATACATCCTCACCCTGATGGACTATGCCACCCACTTTCCCAAGGTCGTCCCCATAAGGAGTATCACCGCCTGCACTATTGCTGCAGAACTCATGAAAATCTTCACCCTGGTGGACTTCCTTCAGGAGATACTCTCTGATGAGGGGGCCAACTTCACAGCTAAGCTGTTCCACCAGGTATGTGCCCTTCTAGGGATCAAAAAACTGCAGACCTTGGTCTACCATACCCAGACTGATGGGTTGGTGGAATTCTTTAACTGGACCCTGAAGGGAATGTTGCGATGCTTCCCCACTGAGGACCTCCGCCAGTGGGACCAACTGCTCCCTCCTTTACTGCTGGCCATCTGAGATGTCCCCCAGTCATCCACAATGTTCTCTGTGTTTGAGCTCCTTTATGGGTGGCAATCCCGCAGGACCTCTTGAGAGAAGCCTGGGAACACACCCCGTCCACAATGCAGGGACTCCTACAATATGTCTTACAGTTGCAGGGACGGCTGGCATGGGTGGGCAAACTCGTGAAGGAGAACTTAAACACAGCCCAAGGAGCCCAGGAGCAAAACTACAATCGGGGCGCTCAGGCCTGATCCTGTGTGCCTGATGACTGAGTCCTCCTACTGCTTCTCTTTGAGGAATCGGAACTTTTGGCCCGCTGGAAGGGCCCATATGAGGTCCTTCGCTAGATAGGACCAGTCACATACAAAATCAGGCAACCCAATCACCGGAAGAAAAACATATCTATCATGTGAATCTCTTAAAGCCCTGACAGGAACGGGAAGGGCTATTCATTGCCCCATACCCCCCCCCCCAAGCCAGACCTGGGGCCTCAACCTCCAGAGGAGCCCGATGATGGCAAGCCCCAGCTAGTGGAGACTCTTATGGTCGGGCAGTGGGAGCAAGCCCACTGCCTAGTGAGAGCGTTCCCTAAGATGTTTACCACAAAACCCAGGTGGACTGCCCTCGCCTACCATGTGATCCAGACCAAACCTAGGGTGGTGGTCCGAGAGGTGACACGGTCCTTGCCCAGGCAGATGCGGAAGGCCATAGAGGAGGAAGTCCAGGTGATGTTGGAGCTGGGTGTTATTGAGTGCTTCCAGGGTGAATGGCGGAGCACCATTGTTCTTGTCCCAAAGCCGGACAGGAGCCAAGGGTTCTGCACTGACTTCAGGAGAGTAAACGCCATTTTGAAGTTCGAAGGGGTACTGGCAGATCCCCTTGAACTCCAAGGAGAAGACAGCGTTTACCACCCATTTAGGGCTGTACCACTTCACCCGGATGCCTTTCGGCCTCCATGGGGCTCCGGCAACCTTCCAGCGCTTGATGGATCGGATTTTGCATCCGCACACCAAATACACCACGGCCTACTTGGACGATGTGGTCATCTATGGCGGTCGCTGGGAAGAACATCTCAACCAGGTGGCGGCTCCAGGTCCTCTGGGACCTCCGTGCAGCCGGGCTTACGGCAAATCCTAAAAAGTGCTGGATTGGGTGACAGGAGACCACTTACCTGGGGTACACCTTGGGCCGAGGAAGAGTTATGACCCCTCGTCGGGAAAGTCCAAGCACTCCAGGAATACCAGGTGCCGACCACAAAGAGGCAGGTACGTCAATTCTTGGGCTTGACTGGGTATTACCGGTGGTTCATACCCCACTTCAACCATTGCCACCCCCTCTGACGGAGCTCCTGACCAAAGACAGCCCCCGTCGAGTTTGCTGGTCCGACGAATGTGAGAAGGCCTTCCGAACCATCAAGGAATGACTGTGTAGTGAGCCAGTACTCTTCAGCCCTGACTTTCAATGTGGATTCATCATCCAGACCGATGCCTCAGGAGTGGGTCTTGGGGCGGTCCTCTCAACGAGGTGGATGGGGTGGAACACCCTATTGTTTCAACTCAGTCAGAAGCTGTTCCCCAGAAAAAGGAATTACTCCGTCATTGAGAAAGAGGCCATCGCAGTTACGTGGGCAGTCGATGCCCGCCACTATTACATCCTCAGGGCCTCCCATTTTACTGGTTACAGACCATTCACCCCTGAAGTGGCTCAATAAGATGAAGGACACGAACGCTGGGCTTATATGGTAGTATCTCGCTCTACAACCCTACGCCTTCACCATTCACCGTCGGGTGGGTAGGGACAATGCCAATGAGGACTTTCTATCCCACTTAGGGAAGGGTGAGGACACCAGCTCCAAGAATCGGAAGCTGGGTTTGAGGGGTGGGGTGTAGGGAGCAGGTGTGGTCTCCCTCCGAACCAGAGGGTGACGAGCCACTCTCTCAGCCTGAGTGGACAGAGCCAGGCCAACTTTACTCCACCCCCTGGAAGGGGAGGGTGGAACAGGAAGTACAAAAGGCAGGGCCTTTTAGTCCAGGGAGGGAGACACACAGGCTGCTGGCTGCTCCCTGTAGACCCTGCTGCCGAACCAGGGGATACCCTGGACCAGGAGAAACCTGACCCAGAGGAAGAACTCGGGTTACCAGAACTGCTGGCTGCAGAGTTCCCCGAGGAACTGGAGGAGTCGGGCAGTGACCCGAGTGACCTCGACACTGAGGGTGAGCTGGACTGGAACACAGCGGAGTCGGGTGGGCCTGCGTTCCCCTACCCCTGCCACCCCGCCTCGGGTGGCAGAATCCTGAAAGTGTAAGGACTCTTGCTGGCACTCCCCTGCTTGAGGGGCGCATCACAGACTCTTGCTGCTACTCCTGTGTCGCGCCAACTGCACACCTCCCTCCAGTAATTCCCCATCAAGAGAGAGGTGACCACGGCCTTTCAGTGAGGCAGTAGCCTCCACAGTGGTTCAGCGGACCAACTGAGACCGTGCTATAGGCTCAGCATCAGAGTGAATTAGTTTTAAATCATCCCCTGGATTTACTTAGAACAAGTCTCCTTGATTCAAATATATGTTGGAAATGTTCCAAAGAACAGTGAGACCTGATGCTTTTGCTATGGGAGAGTATGCTAACTGATCTTTCAAGAGTAAGCTCCTACTAAATAATGGTGCAAATCCTCATGCTCACTAGGGCTTATTTATGCTGCTCCAGTGGCACAAGGCAGCCTTAAATCCAGCATAACTGGACAATTGAGGTTTCCCCTGGCAAAAGGATCCTTTGCCACCCCTTCCAAGTTCCTGTGGCTTAGTGGTGTTGCCAGCAATTGGAGGCCTGGCCAAGAAGTCACAATATTAGGGAAACCTTTGGCTGCGGTAATGGCCTTTGGAACCCATTACCAGCTGGTGCAATTTAGAGAGGCCCTGAAGTTACTCTAAGTTGCTTCTTGGTCCACAGACTGGTCCACAAAAGATTGGGGAGTGTGTAAGGGTTGCCCACAGATATGGCCCATAAAGTTACTTTTATGAGATCCAGCCAACTGTAAATTTATGACCAGACCTGACAACCCTTTCTAGATGTAGATACTGAATAAATGTCAGTGGGATGATGTGATTTAGTACAATCTACATAAATTTATTATCACACACAGCATAGGACAAATCCATTCACTTCTCAGCCACACTTTGCCATATAAGGTTCAGCAAGTTTAAATCTTAGCTGTAGATTTAACTTAAATCTCAGTTGAAGATTTAAATACATCTTAAATATTATATCCTTGGTATCAATATTCACCTGCTGCCCACAAACACTAACATAACCTTTAAAAGCTTATTTTCTTATTTCTTAATTTAGATTTTCCAATCACTCTATATGAAAGAGGGTGTTTCCATACCAATATGTTTATTTAGAAATGTGTACTTCAGTATTCACAACTATTGCAATTTTATCACAAGACATACAATATTTGGTATTTTTCTTAAAGCATCAGATCCTAGAGTTCTATGATTAAATGAGAATCAAAACAAAAGCTTTTCTCCTTCATGGTCATGGAGAAAAGCATTGAAATGTGAACTCAAAAACCAGGATGTTATGTTCTTATGTTTCATTATGTAAAAATGAGTAACAAGTTACTGAATTAAATGTATGTACATGACACTATTTCCTTAGTAAAAAGCAAACCATCCCCTATGTTAGTAGCTGGATGCTCAGTAACTCATGTCCAAGAAACATTTAATTATTTATGGAAGTGTCTATGTTGAATTCAGTCAGCTGGGGATGGAATTGGCCAGATTCCAAACCTCGTGGTCCCGATTCACTGCATTATTTCTGTTTGATTTCAATGGAGTTAAATTGGTATTTCAATGAAGTAACACTGCAGTTTATAGGCCCCTTGTATGTAGTGTCAATAAGATTTGAGATTGGAACAGTTTCAGCAGGTGGAACTTGAGAGCAGAAAAAATCATGTTGTTTGCTTGTACATACTATAGACAAAGCACAACATTTGTCAGGTTTCAGGTGTCAGTTCTTGCTTTTATGTGGGAATCTATTCCAGGCTTTGGCAAGCCCATGCACTGAGCTTTAAGCAATCTCATCACTTCCTACACTGCTAGCCTCTTACACTTCCTGGTGGAATTGTGTTCTTTTTTTACAGGAACTCAATGCTATTCAGTAGAATTGACCCTACAGGCAATTTGAATCTTAGGGACTATATATTCTTGCTTTAGCTAAACCACTATCACGGCTCATCTTGTATTTACTAGTTGTAACTGTAACAGGGTTGGTCAGACTCTAAAAGGTATTTCTACACAGCAACTATATACCCACGGCTGACCCATGCCAGCCAGCTGGGGCTCGCAGGAATCTGGCTGTGGGGCTGTTCTATTGCTGTGTAGACTTCTGGACTCAGGCTGGAGAGCGGGATCTGGGACCCTCCCACCTTGCAGGATCCTAGAGTCCAGGCTCCAGCCCTAGCCTGGAAGTCTACACAACAATGGAATAGCCCTGCAGCCAGAGCCCCGTGAGCCAAAGTCAGCTGGCATGGGCCAGCCGCAGGTGTCTAGTTGCAGTGTAGACATACAATTACTCAACCACAAGTATTTTATACCAATATGTGAGATCCACGTGTATCTTATTAACTAGTTTGTCAACTAAATTCTGAACTGCTCCCATGGGGTGCATTTGTGATCAGGGAACAGAGCAGTAGCAACCGAGGAGGAAGTTCCTCAATGCATTCTGCTCATGCAAGGCGAAACATCTCAAGATTGCTTGGGGGTAGTGCACACTGTACAATGCCTTCTGATCACTATTTGAGGTAGGTATGTCTTTCACTCCTTCCTTACAATGTTCTCGACATCTCCTCCACTGGAATATATTCTTAACAATGCCATTATATTGCTCACCTGCCATTCCCTTTACTGTCCTTCTTGGCTGACATGCTATGGTCTGATTAATTGTTTGACTGGAAAATGAATTTACCACTCAAATTCTTGCTTTTACACCCCTGGTTTAAAACCTACATTACTTGAAAAATTTGGTTATATGTTATGAAAAACGTTCTCCCCTTAAGACCAATCGTTCTTTTCATTATATTAGAGTTTTCTTTTTGGTAGCTAAAAGGAAATTCTTCAGAAAAAAACTGAATATTTTGAACTGTTGAAATCAACCTTGGCTGAAATGCAGTACAATCAGCTCACTCTACTTCATGACCACTTTGCTTTGTTAATAGACCTAGTTAATGGTTACAACACTTCTTGGACTTTCAACAAGAGATGGTATAAAAGATGTGCTAACTCTTAATTTTATTCATGGGTTTCAAGCTACCTTTTTCCACATAAAAGAGACATAGGTTAAAAATCACACACGCACACACACAGAGAATATTCTTAACTGTGTTACTAGTATTTATGATTAAATCTGAAAATATTTTAAATATCTAGTTTACTTTCTGTATTTATGCTGAGTTTTTTGTTTGTTTTTGCATTTAAAAATAAAAATCAACTAGCCAATTAGCTAACCAGTTTGAGCACTGAGGACTGATCATGCATTCTGACCAAGATGGACTTAGACACAAGGAATTTCTACAAAGGTATGGCACAATTGTCATGGAGACAAAGACAGCCTCTCTCTCCACTGCCACAGAGGAAGTAATGTTAGGCCCTGAAGAGGTTTTCTGGACCATAAATCACTTTGTAAACTCAGACTGACTCTACTCTGTCCCAGAACACCACACCTCCAAATTTGAAAAATACTCTTATTTAACAGAGATCACTCACATATAGGATGGCGTCAGGGGCCTCGAAGAACAAAACAGGATGTTATGTTATTCAGGAGGCTGTCCTACAGACATTGCCAGTATCCCTATAACCATGAGTGATGAACTTTTGGCTGGTAGCAAAATACTCATATCTTTGTTTCTATCCTCAGAATTTCTGAAATAGTAATTTTATGTATGTTTATTTTGTGATGAACCAACATCACCATAATATTTCTTTAAGGAGTATGTGCTACCATACTATCTGAAAACAGTTGCTGTGAAAAATGCTTCCATTGCAAAATTGTTCAGCATGTCAGTCATAGAACATTGCCTACATGGAGTTCCTGTCACATTTGAAATGATACCGTAGGACTCTACCTTCAGGGCAGAATGCTGAGGTCTGCAAGCAAAGAGTGGCTAGAACTTTCATCACTGCAACCAACCAGACAATTCTTCCTCCAGGGCAGGTCACTCTCTGTCTTCATGGGATAGTTCCTAGTACCACAGTTACGCAGCTCTGCATCCAAAGCACAAGTGATTCCAGGGGCAAGATTCCCAGCACTGCAGTGATGTAGCTCTGCTTCTAGTATACAACTTTCAGACCATTCTCTGCCTTCAAGATAGGATCTATCTCATCCCTTTCATCATTGTAATGATTTAACTCCGTCTCTGTCATAGACAGCTATATGGAACTTTGCCTGGAGCAGAAAACCCCAATAATATTACATTGATATAGATCAATCTTTATGGCAGAACATAACATTTTCATTATAGCAAGCCTGCATGCTCAGACTGATGTTGCTCTGCTTCTAGGGCAGGAGCAGCCCCTAGGGCAGAAATCTTATCACATTCAAGCTCTTATGTGAACTCGTTTCCCCTGCCTTTTTGTCAACCTTTACCTGCACTATAATGATGGTTGGACTCCTGCTTTGGAAGCACACAGTAAAATGACACTTATAAGTTTACTGCCCGGAGGGCAGATTCCACTTTGGAGGTAGACATGGTGTACATCACAGTAATGACTGAACTATTTAGGACAATATAATGAAATTCTGCTCTGGAGCAATAGCACTGGAATTTCTGCTTTTCAAAAGGTAGAGTTTTTATTGCTAAGCAATGTGCCCTACAGGTTTAGATAAACCACTGCAATGAAAATCTGGAGGCAGTGTTGCAGTGCTTCTGTAAAGATAGCTACTGAAACAAAACCGTAAGAACAACCATATGAATGAAACCTCATTAGAGATGATATCTTTTCTACACTGCAAATATAGTTTTGAATTAGAGTTTTTTTCTGCTGGAATTGATAAATTTAGCCAATAAAAAGAGCAAATGAATGATAAACCAAACTTTAATCTTTCAAATCTGGGAAGTCCTTCTCTGAGGCCAAGCTACGCTCATCATTGAAACATAATTGTAAACATTTATTTTCCGTACTCAATCTTGAGTACAAGATTATCCAAGAGCTATTTGTAGCCCATCCATTGACACAAGAATCCCCTCCAGCACAGGCTAGATTCCTCCACCCTTACTCACACCGGTTAAGTAGTACCTTACTCTTTATGGGTTTCCTGGGACTACTTGTGGAGAAAGGTACTACTCATCGTTGCTAAGAGTGGCAGAACCTGGTTCTATATGAGGGCACTGTATCTGTAAAGATGTGTACAATGTTTATTTAACTAGAACCATCTGTTCCTCAATTGATGAAAGACTGATCAAGGTAGAAATTTAAATATTAATAACTATGATTAATTATGACTGATTTTAAAACTTTATATGTTACAGTTGTTATATTTCCCAGGTTGATCTGCAATTTGAAAGCCATAAAACATTATTTAACTCAGTTATAACCCCACAACAACTGACCTGTGCAGCTGTATTACCTGAACTTACAGAAGAATCAGCAATGCCACCAAATGACTCAGTACACACAAAAAATCCTGATTTTTGTGTTCATGTGTCATATTTAATTGGTCAGGAACTTATCTCTAAAAGGAGACTGACAGAATAAATACAGTATATAAAATTAATAGAGCAAAATAAAACAAAATAAGCTTCCCTTCTTAAAAGTATAACAGAACAGTCAATTTTCCAGAAAGTCTTATATCACATTATAGTACATCTTACTCAGCAGCGATAGATATCACTCCCTCCAGGTTTATTGCTTTATCTCAAGCCACATATTTTAAAGCAATTGTTGCAAATAATGTAAGGATAATTCATCTATCTCATCAAAGAGTCCAATTCTGTGTGTATAGTTTACAAAGAAATTGAAAGTACTATATCAGCAACCTGCACACAAACAAACAAGCCACCAAACAAAATCCTTCAAAGTCCATTTTTTTTCCCTTTGAGGGTCTTAAGTTATTCTGAAAGTTTGCCACACTAATCGAAGGTCCTCTTGCTTTGCAGTGTGATTGCTCTCACTCAAGCTAGGCTAGACTGAGGGCAGTAATTTTAGTGTAACTAACTATTTCAGTGAAGACCAGCCCTTAGAGTAGACAGTGGAGCTGGTAAACTGCATAATGGGGAATATGCTGTACCGCAGAAATGGGTTGTAATAGTGGGAGCCCTGATCACCTGGGCTGGTGAAATTCAGCATTGCTTCTTACTATATGCCTTGTTTAGCCCATAGATTTTTTTTTTTTAAACAGGAATATCAGAACATACAAACATGTTAATCTGTGTTAAGACTATGTTATGAGTATTTAACCTGATTTTCAGAAGTATCTTTGAAGCCAAAAAGGTCAATAAATACGTTTAATTTAAATAAATGCTGAAAACAAAGTTATGTATTTCCCTGGGAACAATGTTTTCATCACTGATACTGGTGATATTTCTCAGTAGGAAAAAACTCCAGTTCATTTTTATTCTTGTCAACTGTGATTTAGCAAGGACTTCAGTTTCTAATAGTAAGCTGATGGCAAAACCTAGATTTAATGGACAATTTTATTCATCATTTCATACACAGCAAAGAATAGCTTCCTAGTGAGTGAAAAAGACAAACAATATGATTTTCAACATGTTCACAGAATTATTGCCAATGGGGTAAGACAATTATTCCTTTGGAAAAAAGATATGATAGCTCATTTTAAAATGGGTTTACTGCATGACTTGTATCTTAGGAAATAAGATAATACATCTAAAAACACCACACTAATATAATCAGTATTATAAACTTAAAAGTTAAACATTTCAAACAGCAAAACTATATTTCTCCCTAGACAAAAATATCTTGGTAAGTTGCTAAAATATTGTTTAAGTATTTATACTGCCACTAAAGCAATTTGGGCCAGATGTTTAAAACTATTTAGGTATCTAAAGATATAAATAAGCAAGACATGGGATTGAGGTGCCTAAGTACTTTTGAAAATCCCACCTGTCTGCATGTTTAGGTGATGCATACCTTTAAAAATCTGTCCCTTTCTTCTTTTAGGAAAAGAGCACTTTAATTACTTAGGAAAAGATTCTGAAAAAAAATTTATATATATACACACACATATACATATACATATATAAATGTGTATATATATATATATATATATATATATATAAATACACACACACACTGCATGGGGTCCCAAGGAAGTTAATGGACATCCATTCAGGAACTATGGTTCACACAAGAACTTTTTTTTGGGGGGGGTACAGGAGTCTTAAAACATACATGAAAGAGTGGTTCTGCTTTGACAACTTGCCCTTTTTAAAGTCCTGATCCTGCATCATCACCAATGACAGATTTATGAGTAAGTTAAATGGGATCTGGCTGAGATCATTACCCAGCTCCAATTGTAAACTACTCTAAACTGTTTGGAGTGGTAGAATAGTTTCACTGTTCTCTCAGTTCCAAAATGCTATGCTGAAAGACTAGACTAAGGAAGGACAGGGGAACCACAACCAGAGGCCACTAAGCAGCGGTGAGCACATCCATCCATAGTCTAAATGCGGTACATGGTAAACTACTTTATGTTATCAGTTCCTTTGGCTCAGATGAGTGTGTGTGTGTGGGGGGGGGGAGGGGGAGACAGTCGATGGCTGAAAATGATTTACTACCCCTGTCCCTACTTACCAAAATAAAATAAGACCTACCAGTCTTCTCAATGTACTATTAAATGACAGTGAGATATTTTCTAACTGACTTACTTTTTAAATATTTAAATGATCTAACATCATTTAACCCAGTGCAAAATTTGTGTAAAAGACTACGATTCTGATTTTCAAATGTTTTACATCCAACACTTTGCACAGGTGTAGATGACAACCTAAGGTGAAAGGCACTGGAAAATCATGTTATTTATGTTTTTAATGGGAGATTTACAAAAGCACAAATGTGAATTAGGTGCTCAACTCTTATTTACTTTCACTGGAATTTTGGAATTTAACTGCCCTTATAATTTGTAAATCCTAACCCCACAATATAGCTCTGTTTGAATATAGACTCTCCCCGGGTTACGCAAGACCTGACTTATGCAAATTCGCACTTATGGAAAAAAGTTCCATAAGCCAGAAATAGGATTTTCGAGTTGCGGAAAATTTTTGCGTAACGTACGGGTATACGTTTCCGACTTACACAAAATTCGAGTTACACAAGGCTTTCCGGAACGGAACGATTGCGTAAGTCGGGGCGGGGTGGGGAGAGTTTGTATTGTAATTTGTGCTTGACATGTTCACGTTGTTTGGCACAGAGTACAGAAATCTTGCTCTTCAGTCCTACATCAGCATGGAAGGAAACTTAATTTATAGACGGTTCAAATTATTATATTTCCTTACTTTTTGTCCTGATACTACATTCTTTTAAAGAAAATCTAAATAAACATTACATTTCCATCACACTATCTCAGATAAAAGGCATTACCCCTGCTGAATTTTAAAAGAAGATCAACTATTTTGATTTAAAATACTGTGTCCTATGTGGAATCAAAATTTACATTTAAATATAATTAATCAATGAAATGTGCAAAAGATTCAGTCTCAGCAATACACATGATGAAATATTCTGGTTCAATAATTTAATTAAAATTACACTTGCATTGGGTGTTCTTTAATTGTAATATTTGCTAAAATGTCAACAACTATGAGGGAAAAAAGGATGAAGGCAGATTAACAAATAAAAATATACCAGGGAAGAAAAACCTTGAGTCCAAGTTTCATCGCTAAATATCAGAAGGCTTCCATTTCTCCCCATCTGATGGGGAGACCACTGGGACCATTGGCTCAGGACCTCAGTGTCTGCAGTAGCTAGTGCTGAATGTTTTGCCAAAGGAGCCCCGAGGTCTAGCAAATTTCTATAGACCATCCACTTGAATAATCCTTAACTGTTGCTGTCTTTCCCCATGCTGGTGCTGCTAACCCTCAGGCTTTCTCCACCATAAAAAGAAGAGTGGTGGGCTCACTTTGCTGTAAAATAATGATGAAAAATTAAGCCACCTATGGAAGGACACAGGACATAGAGGCAAAAAAAGAACAGTTTTAAGACAGGGGAAAATAAAAAAGGAGAATGTACATGGATATCTAGAATGAATGGGTTAGAAAAACATATACAAGACCTTCAAAGGGGGAAATATGGGAAAGTGAGAAAGGAAGATGTGACACTGCACCATATATTCTTCATAATGATATTATGATATGATTATGGCATAATTCTGATGTATTTTAGGTCATGTGAGATATCATTGGAAAGGTTATGATTTACTGAATATGATTATCCTATTTGTATGCCTGTATCATTTTTGTACCTGAAGTTAGGAGTATTGACTTTATATCTGTATTACAAATGTGTTTACATCTGGGGAACGCCAACTAGGCAGAATGCACTCAGGCTAGATGGATGGCTAGGCCCATTCAGGTTAAAGGGCCATCAGGAGAATAAAATAGGCCTAGAAGAAGCTAATCTCCCACCAGGAAGCTTTCCTGAGTATGCTTTAAACAGTCTCTGACTCCATGGCTGCTATGACACTACAGAGTCATGTGACTAGGTCACCTGGTGCTGGACTTCATCTTGGAATAACAGTGGTTTTTCCACTGACTGGCATGGGAACCAAACTTTGAAACAAAGGGTTGCCGCCATACACAAAAGCTATTTAAGGCAGGGGAGTGACTGAATTGTGGTTCTTCACTGACTCCCCACCCAGTGCGACTCCTGGAAACACCTGAGGAACAAAGACTGAACTGCTGGACCCAGGCTTAAGGGATTTTTAGCCGGTGAATGAAACACCTGGGGATTCCAAGCTCTAAGTTATTGCAGCTTGCCCCTTAAGATCCTGCAGCCTGCATGCATCATCATTTAGGGTGAGAATTTGCTATTCATATCCAATCTATGTAGTTTATTAAGCTTAGTTTGTGCATTTTGTTTATTTGCTAGGTAATCTGCTTTGATCTGTTTTTTATTCCTTATAATCACATCTTTTGTAGTTAATAAACTTGTTTTTATTTTGTCTAAAACTAGTGTGTGTGGCAATCACAACTTGGGGCAGAAAGCTGTTGTATATTTCCTCTCCACATTGAGGAAGGTGAATTTCATGAGCTTATGCCATACACTTCTCTGTGCAGCGCATGACAGTATAATTTTGGGTTTACACTCCAGAGATGAGGTGCGTGCCTTAGGAACTGGGCGGTGCCCTAGCTGTGCCTCCCCATGCAGAGCTGATCACAGCATCTGTATGTAACTGCAGCTGCATGTGTCCCTACCTGTATGTGTGCAGGCTAGAGCCTGGGAGAGGACTTGGCAGGCTGGTCACAGCAGCACAGTGTAAAGGGAGCCCAGGCTGGCGGGTCAGAGGGGCTCAGTGGCACCCCAAGAGGAACCTGTCACAGAATAATTCACAAAGAGGAGATGAAGGGCCTAATCCGGCCACTGTAGCTTTGTGGCAGGTGAGATGAGAGAAAGATAGATGTCGCAAAGGGCATAGGATTTTTTTTTTTTTTTACATTTACATTGCAGTGCTACTGAAACATCTCCATTTGAGGCCCCATTGTGCTATAATCTATCGTAAAGGACAATTCCTGCCCCAAAGATTATAATGGCAAGCTTACAATAAAATGAAAACCTCACTGAAATGCAGTGACAACTGTGATAAACTTCATATAAATGAGGTGGATGTGCTATGGGAAGGGCAGCCGTTTTTTAAAACCTGCCATTGGGTGCAATCTGGACTGTTATGAAGGCAAAATAATTGTTCTTCAGAAGCATTTGTTAGCTCCAAAGATAGTGCGGCAGGTGCGGGGTGCAGATCCAGGGTGCGGGGACCCCAGCAGAGTGAAGAAAATCAACCTGACTCTTCCTTCAGTCTGGTGGTAGAATTTAAATGGAGGCTTCTGTGAGCCCCCATGAGCCCTTCCAGCACATCACTGCTAAAATGAGCTTCAAAGCAATACCAATTATTAACCAAATTCAATTAATCACATAAATAGATTTTACATTTTTGGCAAGTGCTGATAATACTGCTATCCTCATAAGAATGCACAGAACATTGAACAAATGTTCTACTTTAACACACTCACACTTCGGGTGTCTTTAGATATTTTATTCTGAGTTTAGAATTGTAGCTAGTTAACCAAGTATATGTCAAAATATGTTATCTAGAAACCACTTTAAAGTTAGAGAGGCCATGATTCATGCTCTGTTGCTGTCAGTACAGACAATTTTAAAAACTATGTATTTACTTTTGTGTCAAATTATGCTAAATTTTAAGTTGGACCAACAAAAGGAGAAAGTGTCAAGATAATTATACTTTTAAAAATTGTTCTGACTACATTTCAAAGTTTTCCTCAACATAGATAATGGAAAATCTGAGTGATGTTATTTACTGATGTTTCCCAACATTTTGCTATTATCCATATTTTTTTTCACCTACACATTTCTTGGAGTATAACTATATTGATTGTATCTTTAAGGCCAGGTCTACACTATGGTTATATCAGTATGCTACAAAAGCAAAGTGCTCCTAGTATGAGTGCAGCTTAGTAGTACGGTACAACACTGTCAAAAAGTATTTCTAGTAATTTAGAATGGTATTCAACTCAGATTTTTCCATTTTGATCTGGGAAATTAAAAACAAAACACACTTCTACATTTGTCCCTTACTGACATCCGCAGCAGTTTTCAACAATTACATTTTTACTGGATTTTTAAAAAAGAAGAATTATTAAACACCCCTTCAAGAAACGCAATAGAAAGCTAGAAAAAAAGTCATTCATTTTATGCTGTTGAGATTTATCTAGTCTCTCCCTTATGGATTAAATATTTATCACAAACCACTTACAAATTAGACCTCTTCTCAACACTCACTGTATTTACCCTATGTCCCTTTGATGCAGAATGAACAATATTTACTGCACATCTGTGTTAAATTCACAGATCCAGGGAGTACTATTTCATTCACAATTCTCTTCTTTATGTATTTTATGCAATTATGGTGTTTTTGGAGAGGAACATAGACATCTAGTTGAATGCACGCGTTTAAGAGGGAAGCAAGTGTATACACAGCTGTACAAAATTTAAAACTATAATACATATATATGTGCCTAACACCTGGCAGATGAGATCAGAACTCTCAGTAGTTGAAAATACTGAATTTTAAATTATTTAAACTGAATATGTAATTACTTAGTCAAACTTGAAAATATAATTGCATAAATCATTTCCCCCCCAGAAATATCTGCAAGAACGCACAGGTAACATTGAACTAGATGTCTTCTGTCTAGCATATGCCTTTTTCACAATCTTGATTACGCTTTTCAGATCCTTCTTTTACCAATGCATCTTAGCTTTCTAACTCCTCTTTTATTATTTAGTTGGCACATTACTGTCATAGTACTGAGTTTTCCCCTTTCCTCTAATCACATTTTACTTCAGTCAGTTTCATTCAATAATTTCTACATTCATTTAAACATACACTGCTGAAAATTAGAGTCTGTACTCTTTAATAGTTGCTTTACAACTAGACTGAAGATTTGTCTAATGCATCTAAGGGAGCAAGGCCTTCATGTTGTACAGTGTTGTGATAGACTCCCTCAGATTGTGACTCCAGACACTGGGTAGAAAGCCACACACCAATTATTCTGCCCCAGAAGGAATGAGAGGGGCAGGAGTGGACAGAGGGTTGTTGCAAAATACATCATCCCTAGAGGCAGAGGTGAGTTTGGGGGCTGTGCAGCTTTCGTACTATGCAGGGCTGAACCCGAAGGCTCAGTCCGGCACTTAGAACTAAATAAAACCAATTAAATGGTAGGGGTGGGCACATCCACTTGGAGAAGATAAAAATAAATTTTCTGATTTACTCAAAGTTCTAGACAAACTTGAACAAATTGTTGTCTGAAGCTAGAGGACATTTGGATGACAAACAAAAACTGCTCTTTCATATGCTTCTGCACTTTGGGGTTCTGACAAGAACTTCAAGGTTACATGAGTGGATGCTCCTCTAATTTTCAGCACAGGTGAATTTTACCAGGGAAACTTTGTTTTCATGTGATTTCTGGCCCAATTTTGCAGTCAGAAACTTTTGGATAAGCCATAATGCTTAAATTTATCTAGCATCAACCAACTCCTTTGCTTTATTCAAAATGAAATCTATAATTATTCTATGTTCCCCTTTCTATTCATGATTATTCATTCAATTCTGTCATCAGGTTTGCACGTGTGTCTTAACAAAATGAAGAGCAATCTTTGAGGTAAGGATGGAGAGGCTGGCAACAGCATCCATACAAAAGCATTGCTCTTTCAGGATTCTGTCATTCTCTGAAGTGTCTGTTTGGTCAGATGTGTTTGAAAATAAAGGAAATGGGTCATTGCTATACCAACATTGGCAGATACTAGTGATACACACACCTTCTCAAATGCATGTCATGCAAAGCGATCTACCTGGGGGTTTTCAGATCTTTCTGCTATGTAAGAGATCCAAACTCTAGCAACATGTCAATTCTGGCACTGCTTGGAGGAAATATGGTCTGCATGAGTGAATTATACTAATTTATTCATATACCTTTATGCTGTATTTTCTCCCTATGACAAGTAAAATATTGTTAACATTTTAATGTAAACCATTCAAGTAAAATTCACAGTAAGTTACTAACACAAGTATAAAATATTCTTCATTTTATGACTTTATTTTGGAATATAATGTACAAAAATACAATAATACAATAGATATTATTTATACTAAATGGTAGAGGGGGGCTTCTTATCATTACCCACCTGGATTGAATGTGAAGCAGACATCTGGTAAAAGTTTCTAACAATCCCATTAGTTACCAGTATCCCTCAGTCATTCTAATACAAGATATAGCACTTTTTAACAGAAAAAAAATTAAGGAGCATATGCTTCACTGTATCTGAGATGAGCTTAGTGCAACCTGGGAAGAGTACAAAGCTGCCCCTCACAGTCATGGAGTTTAAAGCCTTTAAAGACCACCAGATAATCTAGTCTGACCTCCTGTACATCATAGGCAAGTAAATACTTCCCTACCATGTATGCACCCAGCCTAACAACCAGAATTAGACCAAAGTAATACAGCCCTTAGGAGACTAAACAATTTCGTGCCACACAAAGAGAATAGGAGGCACCTGATCTAGGGACAAATCTGTTCTGGTCTGTCTGGGGCCAACTGTATTTGCCAGGTCATTAAAGTAGCTAGGGATCACTGGGGAGCCAGCATAGCATGCACACGGTGGTGTAAAACCAGTATAGATCCTCAATGAACCATATCCTGTCAGATTAAGGTCTCTCTCTTTGCACTGGTGGAGTGACTCAATGTGTCTGAAACATTGTGCAGGGTTAGGATCTATCTTTTTAATGCATTAATAGTGTTGTATTCCTTTGAAATATTGTCAATGTCCGAAAAGCACAGAGCACTGTAATACTACTATAACTTGCCTGATGGATGCTGCTTTTTCCATAGCAACTCTGTATGATACACACACTCGTATTATTTCAATATGGTTCCCTTTGTGCACCTTCACTACAAATCTGTGTTCTGTTATCAATAGAACCAGCATGTTCTGATTCTGTATGCATAAAGATTGTTTCAAAGCTCTCCATCTATCTCCTTTGGATGAAAAAGGTTGCCTTCTAGCATGAAGTAACAGAATTGAGGAGGGAGAGTGTAATGGTGATTATGGAAGCAATTTTTCAAATAAAGGGTCCCACCAACATCATATTACATCTTCCTTAGTGAATGCACCATTTAGGGTCATTGGGAATATCATATATGCAATTCTTTCTCTGCCTACAGCAGCAAACAACTGCCAATATCCATCAATTCAGGTATTCAAACAAAATTATACTAATACTTTATCATTTTAAGTAGCATATTCTAATAAAGGGGTTTGAGAAAGCTTTACCTGGAAAGATCTGTGTTACTCCATAATGTGGATTATCACCCATTAAAATAATGAAATCAATAGCTGAAACTACAAACAAACTCTACTGTATGTGTGTGTTTGTGTTTCTACCAAAGAAAGAATCCATTTATAAAAATAGGCCATTTGGATGATTAAGCAGATGTGCACTTTGCCCTATATTGGGACAAATTTCTGAAATGAATAGTCATCTGCTCCTGCAGATGGAGGGCTGTGAGGGAGGATTAGTGCTTTCCCATTGCTCATTGTAAATGACCTTAGCACCAGAGAGAATCATGGAAGGATCTCTGGTGTCTAACTATGACCAGAGAAGCAACTTAGAATAAAATGAGTGTTCTTGATTGCATAGTAACTGGCCTACATTGTAAAATTAATTCAATTTGTTACTTTATTAAACAAAAATGGAATAGAAATTTTCCATCATCATGTGAACTGGGAAGCAACTAAATGCAGTGTATGGTTTTAAAGTAAATTGCTTGGCTGCAGTTTATTTTCACACATTTAGAAAGTGGAAGAAAAGCCCATACAAATAGTTCAATAAGGGTTGGGATACCAGGAAATAATTTAGCTCTTTAACTGACTTTGTTGTTGAGCCAGAGATATAAGCCATATAATTACTGAAGTAGGAAGAAAGGCAGTACTAAAATGTGAAAGGATTAGCAATCTGTCATTTTGCTTGTGATCACTGGGTCACTATAGCTATCATGTTGTATTATGGACAAGAAAGAAGCACATGGGCCAAGGTGTTAATAATATTAAGTTTGACCGAAGACAGCAAAACAACTTTCCCATCCATTCAAGGAATTTAAAATTGCTCTGGTTTAAAGAAAAAGTAGTGTATAGAACAACTACACATTTATTTGAATTATCTCCTAAAATGCTAATTTTATTGCTTTTTAGCTTAAAGTGCATTTAGATAATGTAGATAATATTGCATTCTTCAGAATGAAAACTAGGGATTAGGGGAGACTGCACTTAATCCTCAAGGAGTTCACAATGTGTTTATTGTAATCCGTAGTACTGGCTTCATTTCTGTCACTGCAGCCCCTCTGCTACCAGCTGGGCTGAAAATTGCAAACACTCAACATTCCTGCTGGAGCCCCTTTGCTGAAATACACATGCAGAAATATAGGGGTGATGTTTTCTGGGAACCCTGGGGAATATGTTTATATTTCTATAGCAGAGAAAAATCTCAGAACAGCAATAGTAAAATCTGGAGCACTAGTGAAGATTTTAGTGTTTGATCGGCTACGTTTATCAAAATGCTGACAGACTGATAATGTTATATAGAGTCAGGCTTCTTTATGCTACAATATACCTGAAAAAAACAGTATAGAAAATACTAATACATAAATTAAATAGGCAACAAAGTCTTAAATGATTAGACTATAAAAGTTATACTAGTTGAAAAACACCTCTGCTCGAATAGAGACCATTTCCCTCCAAAACAATTTACAAGCTCATTCATTTGGTTTTAAAAGAGAAAATAAATAAAAGCTAAATAACGTCTGTACATGCTGTCACTCAGTAAAGAGAGTGCAAGGAGAATTTGAATAGCTTGTTAAGATACGTATTAGAAAAAAAAATAGTGCTAATCCATTACAGTTAATGCTAATTCAACATCTCTGAATGCCTAGATAGTTATGACTGCTAATTCTGAATCAATATAACACACAGTAGTTGACACAAGTTTGAAATGAAAAATGATACAATCCATTTTAATTATTGTATTGAACTGAAAAAAACAAAACATCTACAACTACATATCTGAATATAGGCAACATACCGTATGGACTTGTATATTTGTCGTTAATTGCCACAAAACTGCCTGCAAGGGCAAAGTTCATTCTAGCAATACATTCCCAAAGTATGCATTCTGTTTGATAATCAATTATGTGGTTCTAGTATACAAAATATGTTCTAGCAAATTTGCAGTCTCTGCTCTTTATCATGAGAAATTAGCATCAGCCTAGAACTTGGAAGTGGGAGAGACGTTCAGCTCCCACATGCAGCTCTGCCAGCACAGATCAAAACATTCCTGAGATGCAAAATTTTGCTTGTCCCGTTTTGGGACTCTTTTGAGCAGACACTGAACATCCTACTGGCCCAGAACATTCCCCCTACATCTGCAACCAGAAGGCATCTTCTCAATGAAGAATTCCCAATTTGGTGCGGAAGTGAGGCTCAATTGCTTCCACAACACTATCCTTTTCCCTTCCATAGAACCCCAGGCCCTGGTCTAGCATTCATGTTGGCATAAGAGTGAGAACTGATTAGATCTGGGATAGGAGTGAAATGCACAACTTTTCCCCCCTTCCAGCCCTTTGGAAGTAAGTCAGAAAAGACAATACAGGCAGCTGCTGTCTAATCTTTTCTGCAGAGTCCTTCTCTCCCTGTGGATCCTGTGACCAAAGGCAGGCTGGGTTATGTGTTGCCAGGGTCCTAAGGAGAAAGGGAAGTGGGTTACCGGGATCAGAGCCACATGGATTTGTGAGTGAGTAGCTGCCAGCTTTGAAGGCAGGCTCCACGGTCTTTTCTGTTGAAGGGCAAATAAAGATGTCATCCTCCCACCCCAAGGAGATGTTATGCGGGATCTCTACGAAGAAATCCTTGCAGAGAATGCTCTGAGACCCCTCTCCCAACTTTTATTATGCAGGAGATGTTAATCTGGGCTACTGAATGGTTTTGTGACACTCAAAAATGAGAACAACCAAGGAATTAATCACCAAACACATTCAACTTGTGATTGAGTCATTTTGAACTGAAAGCTTCAGAGCTGAAAGTACAATGTGTCACTCTATGACTGGATAAAATGTTGGACATATATACAATGCTATCAATTTAAAAAATGAATCTTTTAGTGCTATATTTATACATGGCCCTATACAATAGTTAAATTGTTCCACACAAACAAGAAGGTATGTTCTTCAGAGACCTTATATACTAAGGGTAGGATTTTTAGAAGTGCTCAACATTGAAATTCCCACTGATATCAAGTGGAAGCAGATTTAGGCTGAGTGCTTTTGACAATCCCATCCTAAGAATGTAGGTTTGTAATAGTAGCCACAGCCTCTCTACACTCGTTTTGTGAGGGTATTGGTGCCACTGAATCTACAGACATATGGATTAATGTCCCCTCAATATCCTGTCCTGGTCAACAGCAGTTGTAGCCATCCACTCTGATCTATATGAGGAGACTATTTTTGCTGAATGTGGTGCTACTACCAGAATTACTGTGCAGTCTCTATATGGGTCTGAAGTGAGGCAGGGGGTCTTCCGCAGAATTTCACAGTGAAGGTCTAAAGTGATGACAATGTCTCACTATTACATTTATATTATATAGACAAATTTCAATTGCTGTAGTGGGACTACTTATAGAGTAAGTTACTACACAATGGGAATAAGTATAGCAGAATCTGTCCTCATGGAGAAGAGCATTATTTTACCTTGGGTGGTTTGCTCACACCTATTATTATTTATTCACTGAATTGCAGAAGCACCAAGAGCCCTAGTCATGGACCAGGAACCCTTTGTGCTAGGCATTGTATAGACACAGAACAAAAGGACAATGTCTGGCCAAATCGCTTGCAGTCTAAGTAATGTCAATACACAAGAATGACTGATAAGTATTGTTTAATTAGGTCAAGCAAACACCTAACCAACATTTTATCTCCGAAGGTTTATAGTACTAGACAAGCCAAGTCACTTGTTTTTGGAGTACATATAGGTAGAGCACATTCCGACAGAAAAGACTGTATTCCAAATGTTCTCTATTTTATTTTTCCCTCACAAATGATGGACTTGATTCAGCCTGGGGTAACTCCAGTCACTTCAATGGATTTACACCAACGTTGAATTTGGCCCAAGGTGTCTTATGGCTTGTAGTGAGAATGACCAACCTTTTCTGGCATTTACTCTGTTTTATAGTTACACATGGCTTTCTTCTCTTCTGGAAGTCTTTTGAAGATGTATAAAGTAGCTATTCCCAAGTGATTACTTCCTTTCTCAATTGATGTGACAAAAGTTCATCACATAAAAAAAATATGTCCCACAGTGACTTATCTTTTGAACATATTGGCATTGCTGAAAACAAATGCATGTGTGCAAAAGCTGTCATCTCTCATGCTCCTGTCTGATACCTATTAGCTCCACAGGACACCAAAGCAAAGGGAACACATTAAACCTCTCAGCATTGTCAGAATGAAACACTCCTTTTATGGCTATTGTTGCAAGAATGCCATTGATAACTGGTGAACAAGGAGAACATACCTGCAGTTCTCTAAATGGTTATATTTTAATGTAACGTCTAGAAGAAAGTTAAAAGGGAAAAAAATCCAACTCACCCCTGAGTGGAAGTTTTCTGCTTTTCTTTCCCTATCCTGCTCAGTACAGATAAGCAAACGTCTTTCTGTCTTTTCTCCTTCCCTTTTCTTTTCTCGAATGTCTCTTTACTGATGATTATTCTTGTATGGTCTGACCTAAAAAAAAAAAAAAAGTGTACAAAATTAAAACCTGTCAATTAGCTGAAATTAGACAACTTCTGATGAGAAATAAGATGTAATTTTTTTAAACAGTAAGGGTAATTAACCATTGGAACAATTTACCAAGGGTTGTAGTGGATTCTCCATCATTAGAACTTTTTAAATCATGATTTGATGGGGGTTTTCCCCCCCTAAAATATACACTCTAGCTCAACCACAACTACAGATTTTCAAACAAATTGTTTCAAGGAAGTCTTATGTCCTGTGTTACTCAGATCAGAGTAGATGATCAGAATGGCCTCTTCTTGCCTTAAAGTCTATGAATTAGCATATACGGGTAAAACTAACTCCCCACTGTTTCTCAGAAAATAAGATATTGGGGTTCCCCTTTCTTCAATCCTTTACGATGTGTGCACTTTGTTTCAAAAATTTGCTGCTGAACAAACATTCTTTTTAAAAAAAAAGAAAAGAAAAGATCAATACAACACACTCTAAAAATATAGTTCTACTTCCTTTTTGGACAAAATAGCTCCTTCAAAAATATGAAATGGTTGCTTAACTGCTTATTGTAGGCCTGGCTTGATATGAGAAATCAGACATGGGCGAGACCTCATATTTTGGGGGACAGGATTATAGAGGTAAATGAATCAGCAGGCTGGAATCAGAATGTCTGTGCAAACTAAGGTAAAAGGGTCAGTAAGCTAAGAGACAGAAAGTCTGTACTAGCTAAGATAAAGGGGAATACTCAAGGAATCATTTACAGTGGACAAGATAAGTCTGGAACATAAGGTGACGTAAAATTGTACATGGACAGTGTGGAAAGAGCATGCTGTACAGGGATTGGTTCCTACAGAGTAACCAATGCTATGTGTAGTAAATGAAATGGAATGTGTAAATGTACACAAAGGAAGAGGTTTTCTGTGTAACTTTGGATGTATGGTATACCCTATACCCACCCCCTGTGCTTGAGTCTGATCAACCCAGCTTAGCTTTGCTGTATGCCAAATAAAGATTCCTGAGTGACAAAATCTGGAGTCAAACTGAGTTCCTGGGAAGCTGAGTGGAAAGAGGTATTGGAGGGAATCTCAATACTTACTACATGTAGAGAGAAGCATAGACTGGGTTCAACCCAATTCAAAGAGGATAGCTGAGTGATATCTACATCTCTGAAGAAACAATTTTATAAGATTTGAAAGGAGTGTTAGAATGGGAAATGTGGACAAAGGGCTTACGTTGATGTCCTGAAATTATTTCTACATATTGCTACTTTCTGTAAACTAGGGATTGGAGGACTGGGAGGTGGGTGGATCAATTCTAAGAGTTCTAGACCTTTTCAACCTTATTGTGATAGTCATTATGATATGCATGGTGAAATTAGGCTGCATGAGACTATTTTACAGCACATTAGCTAATAGAACACAGGTTAAAACAAACATGTTTTCAGTTCCACTATTCTCATCTATGTAGAAGTGCCAGCAACCTTCCAATAAGCAGTTGCCTTCCTTGCTCAAGAAACCATTTGCAATCTTATCAATTATAACCGTCTCTCTCTAGACCTCCCTTTTTTGAGGAAGGTGGAGGAGACATCTGAGCTAACCTGCTCTTGTGCCATCTGGAATCCTTGACTTCCAAGACTGTCTTCAATGTAGCTTTCAGCGTGGGTACATTACAGATTCTGCATTTGTTTAATTGGTCCATGATCATCTCTTGGCACAGAGGTCAAATTTCTATGCTGATTATTTTAGGGCACTCAGCAACCTTTGTTAATATTAACCATGACATGTTTTTGACTCATCTGCAGACATTGGCAAGGATGGATAAAAATAAATGCAGTGGTCCCATTCTTTCCTCTCTGAAAGGTCTCGGAGGGGGATATTGGACATTGCTTATCTCTCTCTCGAAAGTATTACAGTGTTTCACTCTGTTACCTCTCTTATTCAAAGTTTATGTGAAGCTGTTCAGGGCGTTAATGAGATTAATTGGGCTGTTTTGTCAAAATGTAGATGACACTCAGCTCGGTTAATTACTCTTTTTCATGGGGTCCACATGGTGAGGTTAACCCAGTTTCTCAGTGCTTGGCTAGTCTGGAGTATAGGTTGGCTGAAATTCAGTCCAGATTGAAAAAAGAAAAAAAAAGAAAAATGAAAAAAGTGATATTGGTAAGTGTCAGAAGCGTGCCTGGCTTGGTGTCTGATACAAGGTGGTATGTGCAACATTTGTTAATCGGGTTTACAGTTTGGGAGTATTAAGCTTAGACATATAGAATATGCAGCTTGTAGCTAGAGTAATCTCCTCTCAAATGATACCAGGACCAGTAAAGTACAATGATTTCTTTTGAAGTCCTCAAGGAACAGACAATCGTATAGCTAGATATTTGACCATTTTTTAAATCTTCACATATACAAAGTACACTTTTTTTCAGTACTGTGGATGCAGGCACTTCTCTTTTGATTTAAAGGTGCACAAATCTTGAGATAATAAAATAAATGGCACTAACCAGCACTTTCTTCCAACTGATTTAAATTGCTTTTGAAATAAATAATTGACGTATTAAACAATACTGGAGATATAGGATTACCAATGAAACAGTAATTGCTTGCTCATTAGAAAAGAGCTAAATGAGTCAAAAGTTTGAATAGTCATTACATTGTTTTAAATTAGGATACTGGACAAACCATTTATTATTGAAACAAAATACACCTTATTGTCCACTCACCACAAACTAAGATAAATTATGATTAATACTAATAATAATTACAGTCAAAAACTAGTTAACCACTAACACAGCTCACATCTTAAAACAAGTGAAAACTGGCCAGAATTTTCTCTTTTAAACTTTATTTTTAACACACAGACAGGAAATAAGTTTCATCACATCATAAAGAGCAGAAAAATCAATATCTGAGATGTCAGGTTCTCAATTGTAATTATGCCATGAATTTTCCAGTTAGTCTGCAGGACTGGTCCACATACACAGCATTGTAGTCTAAGCAAGATCTTAGTTTAAAACTCTGACAGCATTTAAATGTTTAAACAGGGATGCACCTAGGCACGGCTATGCAGAATTGAAAATGACCCATTCTTGATCCCCAAGCTCTCTTAGTTGGGACATGGGAGCAAGTTACAGACTATGGGGCACCCTGCTTCAAAACAAAATACTTATATTAAAAACTGTGCATCTATTAGAAATAAATTACTAGGCATTTGCATAAGGCCCAGCATTTGGCTATTTTGAATGTTATGAGCTGGGTGAAACCTTGTTATGGGTTGAGTTAAAACTCCCTTGAGATTGAAGTGTAGACTCACTCTTCAGTTAACATAACTGTAAGCATGACAAAGTGTCATACCAGAATTACAAAATTTTCCTGACGGTCCTTAATGGTTCAAAGAATGTCCATCTGAACTCTAATACCTCTGATACACAGGCTGGGAATGGTGTGTTTTGTGCAGTTTGAAATGTGAGGGTTTGTGCAAAATTATTTTCGAGGTCTTTCAAAATCAGTATGAGACTCTTCTTCCCCAGGAAATTATACACGAGTCAAGAAGGGCATTATTTTAAAAACAATGGAATCAATCTGTTTATCTAGTTAAAAGGCAAATCTGCACTATTTATCACAGACAAAAGAACATCCGCTTCCCTACAAAAGCCATGTAAGTTGGTGTCCAGCATACAATATGCATAAAATATATTCAACATTTAATATACTGTACATTATATATGGAATATATATTTACACACTTCTTTCCCTCACCCCCAGAAAAGTCAAACTAACTAACCAACCAAAACACCACCTGTGTCAAGCTGGTCTTAAGGTTTGGAATATATATCAGTAATTTAGGGATAGAATACATGACAGTGACATTGTGATTCTCCCCAAAATAAGTATTACAAACCCAGAAAGTCAGAGTTCAAGTATGGAAATGCACACTTACAGCACACAAAACCTTATCTCTGCCCTGTTAATGATACCATGCAATAATCATACACTTATAAAATATATTTTATCACCTACGGTGCTGGGTTGTTTGAGTGTCTTAACTGTGCATTTCTATATCTTAATATGCTTGGATTTCTGAATGCTTAGTTATGGAAAAAATACAACATCCCCCTAATGTTATTTACTTTTAAAATTTAAAGTATATAGCAATAACTTAACTCCATCATAGTTAATAAGCTGTGTGTGCGTGTGAGAGAGAATATTATACACATACTTCCCCACCCCCTATAGTATTTTTTCTTTCCCTCTCTGCTCATCTTTGTACAGCTGTGCTTATGAATTCAGCCATCTCCAATTTCAAATATCTGAGAAATGTATGAGTAGATTTGCTCATCCCTAGTAAATTCATCTCCTCTTATAAGAAAGAGTGTCTTTGCCATCATATGGTATTGTTGAATACTACAGTACTCAATATATTTTCCCCCGGAAGCTCTATTTAATTATTCTTACAGTACATTAGGCACCACAGAAGCATAGGCCATGTCTACATTACAAACTTTGGTTGACCAAATTCCGTCAGCATAAAGCCACCACAGTTAGTATATTACTTGTGCATGTGCATACTTGGCTTCTTGCATCAGCGCTGCTTGTACTCATCAGAAGCACTTGGGTTGATGCATAGTGTGGTGCACCATGGATTAGTATGCTGCACTGGCTTTTGAGAAAATTTGGCAGTGCATAGCAGGACAGAAAAGTCACTAAGGGATGACTGAGAACAAGGGGTCAAGTTCCCACTATGCAATTTTCTCCATTCTATAATGTCGTCATCTATATCCCATAATTTTCACACTTAAAAAAAAAATCCCACAAGAATGCATGACAATTCTCGCTGTCTCTCATCTCTGACAAAAGCATGGAGCCTGCTCAGCTCTATACTATTGTCATGAGCATAGCAAACACAGGACAAACTTCCTGTGGCTCTGCAAATACCAGAGAACTGCAGGGGAGGAGGGAAGGAAACATCATTTTGTGGAGGACGGATTGCTGTGGGACACAGCGAAAACCAATGCAATTTTGTTGGTGGTGCTCATGGAGCAGCTGCAGGCAGTGTAGTGTTGCTTCTGGGCCTGAGAAAAGAGCACTGATTGGTGGGATGATATCGTAATTCAGGTTTGGAATGTTAAACAATGGCTGCAGAACTTTCGGATGTGCAAGAGCAGTTTCCTGGATCTGTGCCATGCTCACACCAGCCCTCCAGTGCAGGGACAACAGAATAAGAGCTGCACTGACAGTTCAGAAGTTAGTGGTAATCATGCTGTGGAAGCTTGCAACACAAAGTGCTACTGGTCAGTGGCTTTTTCAACTCCAAAATGATTTCACACAGTGGGGTTTGTTGTCATTCAAGTGTGAAGGACCATTTAATTATCTCCTGATGCTTAGGACTGTGACTCGCCATAATGTGCAGGACAGAGTGAATGGATTTGCAGCAATGGGGTTACGGAACAGCAGCAAAGCGGTAGATGGCACATATATCCCTATTTTGGCACCAGCCCACTGTGCCACAGTACATCAATAGAAAGGACTACTTTTCTATGGTTATGCATGTGTTGGTGGATCACTGGAGATGCTTGACTGACATCAGTGTTGGCAGGTCCAAGAAGGTGCATGATGCTTGCATCTTTAAAAACACAGGAACATTCTTCCTGACCAGTGGATTAATACTGAAATGCCAAATGATCTGAGAGACCCAACCTCTTGCTCCTCTGGATCATGAAGCCATACACAAGCCACCTTGATAGGGATTCAACTACAGGTTCAACAGGCGCAGAATGATAGTTAAATGTGCTTTTGGTAGATTGATGGGATACTGGAGTTGTTTATTCACAAGACTGGATCTCAGTGAGAAATATCACAGTAGTTATAAGTGCCTATTGTGTCCTGCATAATATCTGTGAGGCAAAGGGGAAAACTAGTTGCCTCTGGGTTGGAGGGTCGAGGTGCAGCAGCTGTCTGCTAAGTTCAAACAGCCAGATACAAGGGCTATTAGAAGAGCTCAGCATGGAGCTGTGAGGCTGAGGGAGGCGTTTAGCCTCTCCTTTAGAAAGAGCATTTTAACAGTCAGCCACAGTAATTCTGTGTGGTGCCCTGAAGTTTTGGGGGCTGTTAAGAATTGTGGGGTTCTTGCTGTACATTTATGAACATAACACTCACTGTTCATGCACCTATTAATTTTGTGGTGCTTGCTAGATATTTATAATTATTACATAGTATTTGCAACTGATCCTGTGTTATTGTACAGGATGACAGAACTCAAACAGTGGGTGCTTTCAGTATACTAGGTATTCTGCAGCATATGTTATAGAGTAACAAAGATGAAATATTTACCAAAAAATAGATTCCTATTGTGTACCAAACCAGTGACAAAAATGTGCAAATAAAAACAGATACAACAAGAAAACAAACAGAACTTAACAAGGTGGAAAAAAATCATGTCAATTTCAGTTCATTTGGGCTACACATACAGCAAACACTGCTCTCACAGATCAGTGTATGTGAAGCTGTGGTCATCCTTATTGTCCCCCAGCATGAAGGGGGGAGGGATGTGGCCTCTGTCATGTGAAATGTTGGAGAGTGTAGGGAGGTCCTAAAATGGAGTTCTTCATTGACTGCCGAGGGAGGTGAGCCCATGCTTGTTGAACCTACAGGTCACCAAGAGTCTGCAGCATCGGTGTTTGCGGACAGAGAGGTCCCATTATGCCCTAGTACATCTCCATCTCCTTTTTCTGCTAGGACTTTCTCCTATCTGCTCTTTCCTTCTCCAAGTGTCTGAAATATTCATCCTCCAGGACCTCTATTCACAATTTGATACAGAACTGGCTTGCAAGGTCTAACTGAACATATTCTCCTGTGTCCTTTTCTTCTCTATCTTCTTATTATTGGGCATTCTGTGGGTGTGGAGGGAAGACCCCTCCAGGCCAGAACAGCAGCAGCTACAGATAAAACACACAGAAGAATCATTGCACGTATAGTCACAACGGAAAGCAAAAATGTGATGTTCAGAATTCCCTTCCCTTGCACCTCTAAAGTTTAAAAAAAAGACATGCCTTGTAATGCCTGTTCACAGCACTACTCTGCAGCCCCAGCCATGGTGAGCACAGCCCGGCAGGGGTAGCGGGGATGAAAAGGGAATTATTTTCTTGCATGAAACAAAATTTCAGCCCCTATTTCCATGAGGGTATGAGGGCAAGGGCACCAGCAGTATTTTCCAAGGGTGGTGGTGATGATTGTAGCTGATGTCTTACTCCTGAGGGTAACAAAGGCACAGAAAGCACAGCTGCTGATGATGTCTGAAGCCTCCAGGGTCCGTATTCCAGTAGCCTCTTTACTGCAATGGTACTTACCAAAGTTATTGTGGACTGCGGGGGGAAATGTGTCCGATTACCGAGGAAGACATAAGGCTGCCATCCCTAGAAACCTTCAGGAGAAGTTTGAACCTCCATGAAAGTTTCATGGAGATCTCTCAGGATGATTCAAGGGATATCCCTGTGTACATAAACCATTCCACATGGTCCTCCCTTCCTTACAGGGGAATGAAAAGTAGAGAACTCTACCTGTTTTTGTGTTGTACCTCTTCTAGTATGAGTAAATTAATGCAAAGTCAATACCTCTGTCCTGATACATCTGTCCATTTAAACATTGTAATGGAAAATGCATTCACATGTTTACCCTAAGTTCCCCCTGTGACGTTGTGCAGTCTATATGGTTTTATAAAAACATGATAAGTGAATATAATGTAACTGGAATATGCTTCATGCAAAAGGTCTCTTGTAAGGTATCATTACAAAGCTTATAATCTACTGAGTGATCATCCTATTTGTATAAATGTACCACTCTTGTATCTAAAACTAGAAATATAAAATATAACTCTGAGGGCCTATTGTAATTATGCAAAGGGTGGGCCATTAATGGTGGTTTGGAATCTTGATGACTCCCATTAACCAGAGCCATTGTCTGCAGATGGCTGTATTTACCTGTGAGTCTTCCTGTATATGTGTGTGCTGGCAAGTGA
>QXTE01000001.1:17927618-18184865 GCA_003942145.1 Platysternon megacephalum | reverse complement strand
CTCCCCCCCCCCCCCCCCCCCAAGTATTGGGCTTATCTGTACTCAGCTACCGAACTGACTAGACTGCAGTGGAGTCTCAAACAGATCCTGGCTTGTGGTATAGCTGGACACCACCATTCACGTGTTCCCCATTCTTCTCTTCCTCATGGTTCACAGCAGGTGTCTATCTTGGGCTTCTTGGAATTATCCACGGTGCTCTGAAGGGTGGTGGCAGGATCTTTGCCAACTATGGCATGCAGCTCACTGTAAAAGCAGCAGGTCTGCAGCTCAGCAGTTCAGCACGAGATTGACTGTTGGCCTCCCTGGCCTTGTGGTAAGCCTGCCAGAGTTCCTTGGCTTTCATGCAACTGATCTCGATCACTGTTGAATCTGCTTGTAGATGTCCACATTCTGAGACTGCTCCATAGCTGTGCCTACACAGCCTCTTCTCACCACAGGCCCAAGAGATCCAATACCTCCTTTCTACTCAAGGCACCAATGAACCTGGAGTGTGTAGCCAACATGGTTGGTTGGGCAGTTGCACATGACAAGAGAGCTCACCAAGCTGGGCAATCAGAAAAAAGGCATTTAAAAAAAATACATGGGGGTATTAAATAGGGGATGGCCCTCCAGTCTCCATGACCCTTGCACAGTGCACTTCACAATTGTGACCAGAGCAGTCAGTGTTCGGTATTGTGGGACAGCTGCTGGAGAACTGTCAGGGTTGACATAAGTCACACACTGTATACACTTGTGCTGCGTCAACCACAGTAGGACAACCATGGCTCAGTGCAAGGGAGGCAGTGTTATTGTGTTGCTGGAATGAGGTGCTTTTATCAATGGGAGACAAATTTGAGGATAGGCACATGTACAAATAGGTCAATATAAGGCAACTTATGTCAACCTAACTTTGTAGCATAGACCAGCCAAAGTAGGTTCCAATCTTCAGGGCACAATCTTATAAAAAGATATAAAAATGGTCTACACTACAGACGTATGTTGGTTTAGCTATGTTACTCAGGGGTGTGGAAAAATCCACACCCTGTGTAATGGAGTTATACCAACCTAACTCCCAGTGTAGACAGCACTATGTCAATGGGAGGGCTTATCCAGTTGACATAGCTACAACCTCTCGGGAAGGTGGAATACCAACAGGAGAAGCTCTCCTGTCAGCATAGGTAGCATCTTCACTGAGTGCTACAGTGGCAGTTCTGTAATTGTAGATGAATTTAATGTTCTATAGTGGTCACCTTTAAAACTGTCTTAGTTAGAATATTGAAATTATTTAGTTATTTCAGATATTTTCTATAGTAAGTCTGAGGTGGTTTTACTTGTCAGTACTAAAGTAATCTTATCTTTTATCTAAGGAAATGTGGCAAGATTTTAGGGATGATCACTATGTGGCACCTGAAGAATTCAGAGATAAATCAAACCAGGCTTCTGAATCACTGACAACATGAATAAATATAACCAGTATAGGAAACTAGGTGGTGAATAGTTTTGATTTCTTTAGCATTTGGTTGGACATGTGCTGCATAAAGGCCTCGATTTCAGAATTCTAATTAAACATCATCATTGATATAAAGGCCATCAGTTTTTCTTTGAAAAAAGTTGAAATCTTCACCCTAAGTTCATTGTTCAGAGTTGTTTGCCATTCTCCACTCCCAAAGGTGAATACTGCAATGTGGAAACCTCATTTGCATTAAAATACCAGATCATCTGCTGTACTATTGTTGCAAACCTTCTGTGGCAGAAGTACTTCACAGTGATTGGTTGCAACAAAAAAATTGACACTGTTAATGAATAAAATCTGAATATGTGTTTTAAAGGTATTCTTGATATCTCTTGTGCAATATCTAACAGCATAAAGAGTTTACATCATTTGTGATATTTCCATAATTATACAGGTTGATACAAAATTTACATTTTAGTAGTGTGATTCATTGTCAAATTCTGGTGGAATTTAATAGCAAAGTTTGGTCCTCCTTTAAAGAAAGGCATCAGGTCACAAAATTAGCCTACTATTTGCAGACCGAAGCAGCTGCCAATCTTACCTACACAATACAACTAATGCACTTATATGTAAAGATAAGCAGCTGTGTATTGTGGTCACACAGGAGGAGAGCGGACATTGCTACAGCATTTATCTAACCCTTGCCTGCACCCTTCCCCCAATCTTACAGTGTGCGCACACAACTAATTATGCATCTTCATATTATTGTTACCCCATCCTTCCTCCACTGTGCCTTGCCCTTTCCCCCTATTTGTTTTTTACGCTTACTATTCGTATCTGGTCTTAAACTTAGATTCTTAACCCTACAGGACATGAGCTTTACTATGTTTATACAAGACCCAGCATAATATGTCCCTGATCTGGTTGATACCAAGAACTTGGCTAGTTTTAAAAAGGGACTGGATATTTATATGGATATCAGGACTATCCAGTTATATTAGCTAATGGCAAGGGGGTGGGAAAACCCATTAACCCAGCCTCTAACTATCAAACATCAGGCTGAGGACTAATGTTAGGGGCAGATTACACCAACTCCTGCCTCTGAAGCATCTGGTGCTGGCTACTCTCAGAGACAGGATAGTGGACTAGATAGACATTGAATCTGAACCAGAGTGGCAATTCCAATGTCCCTCTAGCATTACTATAATATAGTGAGTTGAGATGTACCCACTGGAGAGCCACAAGGGTTGGCTCTCCCTTAAGTAATCTGATAAAGTGGTAAATTATTGGGCCCAGCTCCTTTGAGTACAATTCCCCAATGTGGTGAGGTCATTTTACACTGCACCACTGCAGGAATCTGGCCAATAGGTCAGCTTCACCAAAACCACATAAGGTGATCCTTTAGGTCTGAGGACCCAGATGTGAAGTAGAAAAGGTGTGTTTTAAATTGTTGAATGGTAGGCCAAATCTCAATAAATTGCCTTTCAATACAATCCAGGTATGTGACTTCCACTATTTTGGTCACAATGGGGTTCTTTCTATGCATTAGGGGACAACACGATTAAAGACAAGCAAAATAATCACCGTTAACGAGGACTACTTTATCACTAAAGAAAGAATAAAACATAACAGAACATGAACTATAAACAATGGTTATTTCAGTCACAATTACTTCTGTATTTCTCACTGTGTAGAGCCTTCAAGAGAGATTACACCTTTAAGAGTGGATCTACCCCGGTGGGGACACACTTCTTAATGTGAACTAAAACCAAAGTACGTGATTTTCAAAATCTATAGTGAGTTCTGTGTCAGTGGATAACAAACAGTTCATAGATGGAAAAAGGAATTCCATTAAAAGTTGTTGACTCCTGTTTGATTTATCATGGATAATCTAAAAAGTTTCTAAGTGGGCAGAGTTAAATGATTTTAAGGAAGTCTTATGAAACTGAAGTAAGTTTTTACCTCAGTTACTTAAAATAAGCCATTCAAGGACCAGTCTTGAGACAAATAGATGAATTTTAAGAATCTTAATTTCAAATTATATCCCACTACTTCTTTCTACTTACCAAGGTTATCTTATGTCTTCTTTCTAGACATCACTGCCCTGACAATCAGGTATTTAATAGGAAAACCATTAAACTACACTATCATTAAAACATACCATTAAAATTACTACAAGAAAATTTGAATCTAATCCCTTCCCATCTCCAGTAATCCTGCAGTCTGACGTCCTCATGCTCAGAAGAAGTGCTGGGTTGGAAGATTACTTCTTCTTAGCTGTCGGTTGCTGCTGTTAAATTGCTTCTAGAGATGAGGTGAACAGAGTGAGACAAGAGAAGTGCTAAGAGCATAAGAGAGGAAGTGCGTCTAAGAGGGCATAAGGATAACATTATGAATGTCAGAGTGTAATAAGTGTGAGTGTAATACTATGTATGTTCAGTTTAGAGGAATTCATACTCTTCTCTTTCCATCATCGTATTGAAGGTGGGAGGCCCACCTCCTTCCAGGGTATGGCTGGGTTCAAATATCAGCTGTTGTCACCTTTCATTCACTCAACACTCTTGTGGGATGGCTTCGGCAGGCTCATTCATATACAACCTGCTAATTCATAGGCAACAGGGTTGTAATTCCTTGCGTCTTTGTGGCAAGTAACTCTCTGTACATCTTTAAAGTTAAAACTCCAACTCTTTCTTTTATTCAGTGCATTTTCTGAGATATTCCTTCAGTATCATCAGGGATTTAGAAGTTGATTTTTCCCCACCTCAAATTTTTCCCCACCATACATTTTTCCCTAAAAGTATAATATATGGAGATATACCTATCTCATGGAGCTGGAAGGGACCCCGAAGGGTCATCGAGTCCAGCCCCCTGCCTTCACTAGCAGGACCAATTTTGCCCCAGATCCCTAAGTGGCCCCCTCAAGGATTGAACTCACAACCCTGGGTTTAGCAGGCCAATGCTCAAACCACTCAGCTCTCAAAATATTTTTTACAATTAAGTGACCCAAAGCAAGTCTTTAAACTCAAATGATCAAAGAAGCTATTGTCTTTTTTTTCCTTTTACCATTCTCATGATGTTCTTGTCTTCTTGAGTTTCATTAGTGTTTGCTTGACCATTGCCAGATATCTTATTCCCAATCAATAAAAATATTTCTATACTCAAATGGCTTCTTATATTAATAACCATTTGCAGCTACTTTTGTACATAAAACACCCGACTTATTACACAAAAGCTTGAATTTAGAAACAAAATGTTCGCAAATATACCTCTCTGAAGAAGCTTATGTCATCTTTAACAGCAAAAGGTTCTCTCCTTTAAGTGGACATACAATCCAATATCTTCTTGTAGCAAGGCGACGACTCACTGGCATGGCACCTCCTGCTGGTCATCCTGGGAATTAGCTCTCCATTTCCAGAGGGCCCTCTGCTGGCTGATGTCCCGCTTGCCACTGGCCCCTTTACCTTGGCTGCTGCCCCCTGGCAGTACCCCCACTCTCTGGGTCTCCCCACCCAAGGGACCCCCTGTTATGCTCATACAAAGCACACAGGATCTTGATAGGGGAAGGTAAATACGTGCAGCATTTATTGAAAATACAACAGTTAGCATATGCTTTTTAGACACACACACACAGTCTCTTGCCAGTTGATGTTTATAGTTACCAGTCCAGAGTCTGGATCAATCTAGTGGCCAGCAAGATTGGTCGCAGAGGGTAGTGGGGCTCTATCGGTCGCGATCCGATGCTCCTGGAGTGTGGCAAGACGAACCCAAAGTCCCATGGCCAAGCACCCTGTTCTTATAGGTTACTTTCTCTGTTGAAGTCTATGGATTTTGCTGTGTCAGTTTGTGACCGGTTACTTCTTAATTGGTGTAAACATTCCAATACACCTCTGAGAGGGTCATCCTGTCCTTTGTTCCGATTTAATCAATTCTCCTTAGGAGTGCCAGCCTTCACCTCAGGGTCCTCAATCTGCCCTTCATTATGGATGTGCGCTGATGATTCTTTGATGTCCTTTAAGTCTCTTCACTTCTACTTCCTTGACTCTGGCTATAACAATGGCCTTCACACCTTATCTTTTCCTGATGCATACATTCCTCATTCACACAAACAGATTGAGAATACAAACAGTAGTATTTTATATCGAGCAAAAAGGCATTGCAAATTAAACCTTGCTAAGTTTTACAATCAATAACNATACCATTAAAATTACTACAAGAAAATTTGAATCTAATCCCTTCCCATCTCCAGTAATCCTGCAGTCTGACGTCCTCATGCTCAGAAGAAGTGCTGGGTTGGAAGATTACTTCTTCTTAGCTGTCGGTTGCTGCTGTTAAATTGCTTCTAGAGATGAGGTGAACAGAGTGAGACAAGAGAAGTGCTAAGAGCATAAGAGAGGAAGTGCGTCTAAGAGGGCATAAGGATAACATTATGAATGTCAGAGTGTAATAAGTGTGAGTGTAATACTATGTATGTTCAGTTTAGAGGAATTCATACTCTTCTCTTTCCATCATCGTATTGAAGGTGGGAGGCCCACCTCCTTCCAGGGTATGGCTGGGTTCAAATATCAGCTGTTGTCACCTTTCATTCACTCAACACTCTTGTGGGATGGCTTCGGCAGGCTCATTCATATACAACCTGCTAATTCATAGGCAACAGGGTTGTAATTCCTTGCGTCTTTGTGGCAAGTAACTCTCTGTACATCTTTAAAGTTAAAACTCCAACTCTTTCTTTTATTCAGTGCATTTTCTGAGATATTCCTTCAGTATCATCAGGGATTTAGAAGTTGATTTTTCCCCACCTCAAATTTTTCCCCACCATACATTTTTCCCTAAAAGTATAATATATGGAGATATACCTATCTCATGGAGCTGGAAGGGACCCCGAAGGGTCATCGAGTCCAGCCCCCTGCCTTCACTAGCAGGACCAATTTTGCCCCAGATCCCTAAGTGGCCCCCTCAAGGATTGAACTCACAACCCTGGGTTTAGCAGGCCAATGCTCAAACCACTCAGCTCTCAAAATATTTTTTACAATTAAGTGACCCAAAGCAAGTCTTTAAACTCAAATGATCAAAGAAGCTATTGTCTTTTTTTTCCTTTTACCATTCTCATGATGTTCTTGTCTTCTTGAGTTTCATTAGTGTTTGCTTGACCATTGCCAGATATCTTATTCCCAATCAATAAAAATATTTCTATACTCAAATGGCTTCTTATATTAATAACCATTTGCAGCTACTTTTGTACATAAAACACCCGACTTATTACACAAAAGCTTGAATTTAGAAACAAAATGTTCGCAAATATACCTCTCTGAAGAAGCTTATGTCATCTTTAACAGCAAAAGGTTCTCTCCTTTAAGTGGACATACAATCCAATATCTTCTTGTAGCAAGGCGACGACTCACTGGCATGGCACCTCCTGCTGGTCATCCTGGGAATTAGCTCTCCATTTCCAGAGGGCCCTCTGCTGGCTGATGTCCCGCTTGCCACTGGCCCCTTTACCTTGGCTGCTGCCCCCTGGCAGTACCCCCACTCTCTGGGTCTCCCCACCCAAGGGACCCCCTGTTATGCTCATACAAAGCACACAGGATCTTGATAGGGGAAGGTAAATACGTGCAGCATTTATTGAAAATACAACAGTTAGCATATGCTTTTTAGACACACACACACAGTCTCTTGCCAGTTGATGTTTATAGTTACCAGTCCAGAGTCTGGATCAATCTAGTGGCCAGCCAGATTGGTCGCAGAGGGTAGTGGGGCTCTATCGGTCGCGATCCGATGCTCCTGGAGTGTGGCAAGACGAACCCAAAGTCCCATGGCCAAGCACCCTGTTCTTATAGGTTACTTTCTCTGTTGAAGTCTATGGATTTTGCTGTGTCAGTTTGTGACCGGTTACTTCTTAATTGGTGTAAACATTCCAATACACCTCTGAGAGGGTCATCCTGTCCTTTGTTCCGATTTAATCAATTCTCCTTAGGAGTGCCAGCCTTCACCTCAGGGTCCTCAATCTGCCCTTCATTATGGATGTGCGCTGATGATTCTTTGATGTCCTTTAAGTCTCTTCACTTCTACTTCCTTGACTCTGGCTATAACAATGGCCTTCACACCTTATCTTTTCCTGATGCATACATTCCTCATTCACACAAACAGATTGAGAATACAAACAGTAGTATTTTATATCGAGCAAAAAGGCATTGCAAATTAAACCTTGCTAAGTTTTACAATCAATAACCAAGACAATTTACATTGAGACCCAGGCCTTCAATGTTCCTCTAATCTACTTAAAATAGACACAATAGAGAATCCTGTCTCTTACTTACTAAAACCTTAAAACAAAGAAATGTATATTTAACTAGAGTGCCTAATTTGTAATACATATAGGAAACCATAGTAGACATTAGAACTTATCCTAAAACAAAAGGGTGACCATAATCAGTCATAAGGATTGTTCTGGTCTGTCATTCCTTTCTACTATTCAAAAGGGGTGGCTGACAGGATGAAATCAAATCATACACTAATTCTTATGGGACATTATAAAAATCCAGCTACTACACCCAAACCCTCTACCCCCACCTCGCCGGCTACTGCCAGTCACCATCTAGCCCCCGCTCTCTGGGGAAGACTGCACTGTTGCCTTTGCCCATCCTGGCCCACACATCTGCAACCCTAGAACCCTTCCTGGCCTTTACCAAGGCCTGCAGCCTGGGGGCTTTCCAGCCTGGGGCTCCCCAGCTTCTCTGGCCTTTCCCCAGCCCTGCTCCACTCTAGGTACCCTATGAGCGCCCAAGCAGCCAGGCCCGTCTCTCTCCACAGCTAGAGAGAGACTGCCTGAGCTCCTGGCCCACAGCCTTTTATAGGGCCAGCTGTGGCCTGATTGGGGCATGGCCTCAGCTGTGACTGCTTCCCCAATCAGCCTATTCTTATTGGCTCTCAGCCCCAGCCCTCTCCAAGGGCTGGCTTTTAACCCTTTCACAGGAGCGGGGTTACTACCCTGTAAAAGATTTTCCAGACACAAATGTACTCTAACATTTAAAGAATGAAAACTTTAAAGTGTTTAGAAAAGAAATCAAATTTCAATAAGGATATTTCTAAAATTCCTTATGTGGGTTTAAACTAAGGTTTTTCATCCCTCTTTTTAAAGAGTAAGGGTAAAAGAGAAGCCCACTTTTATGACCTAGTTTATAGCTCTGATAAGACATCCCTAAGCATCACTTCTCTTTGATCCTGAATAGACAGCATCCATACATCTGTTTTCTTGAAATAGAGATAATCTCTACACCAGACAGGTGTCTGAGATAAGGGGATGTACCCTGTCCTTTGAAAAGACACTCCTGCTGGTTTGTTTGCCTTTTCACTAAGAGGTTTATAGATTGTGATTGTAGTAAAATGTACAACTTTCAATTAAAAACTCCTATCAACTATTTGGTACAAGGAAAAAGTCACAATAATTGACACTTTGTACATCTTTCAAAACATATTATAAAAGAAAATACTATAGAATATTAAAGCAAAATAAAAGTTATATGGCTAAGGAAGTGCCCCTTTTCTGTCACTTTAGGGCCTGTCTTTTGTTGACAGAAAGCAGAAATTTAATGGGGATTTCCTTATTAACTTGAATATTTGGTCTCATAAGCAAGGGAGTTATATTCTTAATATTCAGTAAAGGCAAGTTGTAATAACTTATAATAATTATAATAAGCTAATAACCATTTTGCATCAACATTGAGGTTTACCCCCCACCGAGCATAGGGGCTCTTCTGCTATCCCCCCCTCTCTGATGCTACCAGTGCAGTAGGGAAAAGATGGTATGGCTGGGATGCCACTGCCCTACACAAATCCCATCAGTTAGATAAAGCAAGTGAATTTCCAAATGTAAATGCATAATCCTTAGAAGAGTTTAGATTTCCTTTAAGATCAAGACAGAGTTAAAATTGGGAAGTTCACGATGTTTTCAAAGCTAATCTAGAGAGGCTTGTCCAACAGAATTTGTCTCTGGCAATCAGCTCATTGCAGCTCTACTATAATAAAGCACTTCTTTCCAAGAACTTACCAGTGGTGGCATAAAAATGGATTATATAGTATATTGGAAAGGACACTGAGCTATTTTGCCCATCCCAGAATAACCCTGCTTCTGTCATCTGTGAAATATTTCTTTGCCTAAGCACAGCCAATACCCAGCAGCCAGTCTTAAAGTTCCACTTTGCTCTTTTTTCATATTTTACCAATATGAACTCTCTCTGGGTGTAAATGTTAGCAACGAAATAAGGAAGCTAATACATGAAGATCTTTCTTAGTGAATAGGACACAATGATGAAATAACCAGACAATATATTGTGATGGTGCAATGTGTCATATCTACTGTCAAGTGTGTATTTTTATATTTATATATAGCACACACACCAGAAAAAATGTTCAGATCAGAGACGTAGGAATATTTCTTTTTACACTAAGTCACTACATCATTCCTTAGACAATTAAATGCCTCTTTGTACGTAGTATCAGTTTCCACTGGGGAACAAGTAACAGGTTAAAACCAATGACAAAGAATTTGCCTTTAAATACATTTGGCATGGGCTGAATTTGTCAGAAGGAAGAAACTGTTCAATCCATTCTGTAAATGCTTCCACATCCAATTGATTGCGAAGGTATGAGGGTAGCTTCTGCCTTAATCTAGAGGCAATAAAAACATTTCAAAAAGCCATAATATTTCTGGGAAACAAACCGCACTATATATCTTGAAAACATTCTAATGACTGAAATTAGATGTGAATTAGAGAAGTGGAAATGGAAACTACCTGAGTTTAATTTGAGTAGTTGGTGAACCATGTTTTGCAGAGATGTCAGGCATGTACAGTACCTATTTGCTCTGTTCCCATCTGTTTCACTAAATTTGTAATCATACACTGGCAGATCTTGGTTACCAATCCTGAAAATATTGTGTTTTTCTTAAAATTTCTGACAATCTTCTTATATCCCAAGATGATGATTGCTTATTACCTACAATTTATGACATGCAATGTAATGTAAGACTCATCAGTAATAACACATGCTTCATTACAGATTAAGGGGCTGATCCAAAATCCATTGAAATCTATGGAGAAAGACTCTTATTAAAATTAATTAATGGCTTTTGGATTGTGCCCTAAAAAGAATAAATAAATACTGTATAATGGCTACATGGATATCCAGGAATTCACCATTTTCTTTTTGCTGCTTTTTACTTTTTAGTGAAGACACTTTGGATTTTATGAGAATAATCACATATTGGACTTATGCCCTTCTCTTCCAGACAGAATATATGTCACTACCACTTGCAAAACAAAAAACAGAACCTGTGTTATTTGTAATCGAGCTTGTTGACAAATTCCTTTTCCATTAAGAAAATCAAAATTTCAAAGGTGTTTTCATGCCAGTGCTTGAAAATCGATCCTCTTCTGTTTGTTTAAATCATTTGCCTTTTTTTTTCAACATTTTGATGAAAAATAGTTAAACATTTTCATTTATTAAAAACCACTTTTGGTAAACAAAAAATCCCATAACCCCTTCTATATTTTCAATTAAATTTTGAAAAGAAAAAAATAGAATAGGCACTATATTTTTCACAAAATTAAAGTTAAAATTAAAAAAAATCTGAATGAGACATTTTGTTTGTGTAAAAAGTCCATTTTTTCCAACTAAACTTTTCATCTCAAAACTTTCAGCTGAATCCAGCAGTTTGACCTTTCATCTGCTGGGGGTGTAGGCAATAGCATAAGTACAAATTAGCCAGTATTTCACAGCTATCATGGTACAACAAATACTGTACCTGTTTTTAGCGGTCATTTAAGGTCCTTCTTTTAGTGGAAAGAAACATACAAGAAAAGGATATCTTTTGGGCCCTTTTAGGACAGTTTTTTTTTCCATCCACAACTGATTAAATCCTAAACCCTTGCTGTAAAAGGACACTAGAGTCCCTGGCACTTTTAATCTTGAACACTGAGGATGAGTAAATGTGTCTTAACTTTCTCAGATGAGATCTAGGTATTGAGACAATTTAGCTCCTGTTTCTCTCTTGCTCCTTCTCTGCTCCCATGCCTTTTCCCTACCCACTTACTCTAGCCTAATTCTCCATCCAGCTATAGTTCTAGAAGAGCCTTCCCCCTCACATCTGACTCTCATGATCCATCCCCCAGTGTCTTCCTCAGTTAGCAAAAAGCCCTTCAAACAACAACGAAAGAACCAAACCAACTCAAACCAAAACAAACAAAAAAACAACCAACAAACAAAAACTCTAGCTGTGACTGACTCTGCCCTGGAGACCTGACCAAGAAACTCTTCCCTGAGCATCTACCAATCCATCACCTACAAACAAACTGCATTACTACATTGCAGGCACGCAGGCGTGCACACCCCAAAATACACTTGAGGAGCTGGGGTTCAAAGCCAAGCCCTTCAAGCTCCAAAATTACAGACCTCTGCCACATGAGAAAGGTGAATTCCTTGAAATGACAGTAGTAGTAAGCCTTGTTATTCTCTCCATGGAGGAGCCACAAGAGTAAAGCATTACCTATTTTCCTAACCTGACAGCCAGACATAAAAAACTCCCCCCTCCAGTACTGTTTTCCCAGACACTTAGGAGCTGGCCAGTCCTGAGGGTTTAAAAACCCTCAGCATTAACCAGAATCCTAAGGATTAAATTGATTCACGTACCTGCCCTCTTTAACTAGAGCCTTATAAATGTTTCATCTCCTTTTGGCTTTAAGTATTCTTATATCCTGGAGTGAGTTTATTATTTCAAAGGTTGGCAGACAGCTGCTTTTCTCAGCATAGTCCCTGTGTATTTTGGGAGGAAGGATGATCTTGTGGTTAAGCACTGGACTAGGTCTCAAGAGATCTGGATTCAGTTCCCAGCCCTGCCACATATTTGGTGTGTGACCCGGTGCAAATCTCTTAATCTTCAGTTCCTAATCTTTACAGTTGGGACAATGCTACCCCTCTCTCACTATTTCACATCCTTATGTATTCAGAATGCAAGTTCTTCAGGACAGGGACTGCCGGACTAGTTTTTTCAATGCTGTGACGTTGTGAGTGTTATATAATATTTCATTGGAAGGTGACAGAGCCAGAAAGAGTTAATTAACTCACAGAATAACCTGACCTAGGGATGAACCTTAAGGACTGGTTAGGAAGATAGGTAAATGAATAGAGCTTTGAAATGCAAGTCTGCATTGTTAGAGATCTCAAGGGTAGATGTTTGCTCAGGTCTTGTGATGTAAGCAAACAAGTCTTGTCTATTGCTATAACTTTAATTCAAAGATCAAAAAAGGAGTATTAACATTTATGATGATACTTGAGTGAAATAGTATTATTGTCTATATGTCTCTTTGAAGGTTGTAGTAACCTGTAGCTGAACTGTTTAATGGATAAATTACCCTGTGCTAATTGCCATGATGTTTAGAGGAAGGAGAATTAAGCCTATTGTTTTCTCAGGCCGAAAGGCTGCTGGAAATGTATAAGAACCCTGGGACATGATCATACATCATCTCAGATCTGCTTTGGTTTCAAGAGGGGGGAACCTTAAGCCATAAGGATTGAGATCCCCAGTCTTTGACTGGAGCCACCCTGAATATGGACATTGGACTATAACCTATGGACTATTTCTGAAAGGACTTTTGGCAACTACAAGCTCACCTCTGCTATGCATCTAAACCTCAAGAATTGAATTCAAGTCTGTATGTATATTGATCTTTTAACCAACACACTCTCTCTTTTCTTTTTAAATAAATTTTAGCTTAGTTAATAAGAATTGACTATAGCGTGTATTTTGGGTAAGATCTCAGTTATAATTGAACCTGGGTATGTGGCTGATCCTTTGGGATTGGAAGAACCTTTTATTTTATATGATGAGATAAGATTCTCAGTAATCATCATCATATCTGACAGGTGTGTCTGGACCGAGGCCTGAGGCTGGGTACTTTAAGGGAACTGCGTTGTTTGGACTTCTGAGTAACCTGTATGGTAATATAGAAGTTGTTTTGTGCTGGCTTGGAAAATCTAAGTACTGGAATATCCACCAGCGTTTGGGGTTTGTCTGCCCCGTTTTGTTTGCAGTTCACCCTAATTGAGTGACCTCAGCTGGCTCCCACGGGCAGCACCGTCACAAATGCCTAGCACAACAGAGCTTCATGTTGATTGGCACTACTACAAATAATAAATTGCAATACAAGTCATAGGTTTCTGTGCTCAACTATTCCAACCTAAATAGTGAAAATAAGGAGACACATGAGACTTCTAGTAAGAGTAGAGTGTCAAGAGAGGGACAAATGATTAGGCAACTTCAAGAGCATCCAGGCTAACTATTAGGTTACTAGGGATTAGCATAAAGACAACTATTCTTACAAGAAAGTTGCAAGTCAGAGGCAGGAATTAATGCCATCAAACGATTTTCTTTCAGACTGATCCTTTTGAGGTTCAAGAACCCAGATTCTTTATTTATTAGATCCATATTTGAACTCTGGGGTCAATCAACAAAGGCTGCAAGTCTCATGAAATACAGCTCCTTGAATGACTTCTGGACTTCCCTGATTCTCACTGGGCTGGAAAACAGCCTCACCTGGCATTCTAATATTACAGTACTTTGCACTTTTACAGTGCTTTCCACCTGAGGATAACAAATTGCAATGAACTAAACTTCACTGCCACCCTATGGTACAGATGGAGAAACTAAAATAGAGAGGTTTATGTCACTGAGCCAAAGTCATTACAGAAAATCCATGGGTTCTACTATATCATTGTAGTCTCTGGTTCTAGGTGAACATGGAATGGATAATCATGCAAATGTGGAAAAAGAATTGCAGGATGGAATTTGCTTAACACTTCCGTTTGAATTTTAGGTGAAAGTGTGTATAGATTCTTACAATATCCAGTCTAGTTTCCTCACTCCTAGATATATTATTTCTAAAACTAGCTCAGAAAGTAAGTTCTCGGTTTTAGGCCTAAAACTGGGACTTTAAAGAGGATTCCAGACAGGGAAGTATGGGTGAATAACCCCCCCCCTCCAAAAAAACCCAAAACAAAACAAAAACACAACACTTACTTTTTTACTATTGATGTCAATGTTATGAGAAAATTCTCCAAAGCCCAACTTGTGAGTATTTTGTAAAAAATTAATGATGTAATTAAATTCATGTCAAACAAAGCATGGATGAGTCTGTGATAACAGATGTACTGATTAGATCAGTGATTCTCAACCAGGGTTATGCATACCCCCTGGGGTTTGCACAGGAATTTCAGGGGGTACATCAACTCATCTAGATATTTGCCTAGTTTTATAACAGGCTACATAAAAAACACTAACAAAGTCAGTACAAACTTAAATTTCATACCGACAAAATGAGAGAGAGTAAGCAATTTTTCAATAATAGTGTGATGTGACACGTGTATTTTTATTTCTGATTTTGTAAGCAAGTAGTTTAAGTGAGATGAAACTTGAGGTACACAAGTCAGATTCCTGAAAGGGGTACAGTAGTCTGGAAAAATTGAGAACTGCTGGATTAGATGGTGCTATACAGCATTTGTGGAAATGACACCTTCTGGAAGCAGAACACTAAGGCCTGGTCTACACTACGATTTTAGTTCGAATTTAGCAGCGTTACAGCGAATTAAGCTTGTACCCGTCCACACAACGAGGCCATTTAATTCGATTTAAAGTGCTCTTAAAATCGGTTTCTGTACTCCTCTCCGACGAGGGGAGTAGCGCTGAAATCGACATTGCCGGTTCGAATTAGGGTTAGTGTGGACGGAATTCGAAGGTATTGGCCTCCGGGAGCTATCCCACAGTGCACCATTGTGACCACTCTGGACAGCAATCGAAACTCGGATGCTCTGGGCAGTTGGACAGGAAAAGCCCCGCGAACTTTTGAATTTCATTTCCTGTTAGCCCAGCCTGGTGAGCACAGGTGACCACACAGAGCTGAACAGCACAGGTAGCCATGCAGTCCGAGAACCGCAAACGAGCACCAGCATGGACCACACGCGAGATACTGGATCTGATCGCTATATGGGGAGAGGATTCCGTGCTCGCAGAACTGCGTTCCAAGAGACGGAATGCAAAGATCTTTGACAAGATCTCCAAGGGGATGATGGAGAGAGGCCACAATCGGGACTCCATTCAGTGCCGTATAAAGGTGAAGGAGCTCCGACAGGCCTATCAGAAGACGAAGGAGGCCAACGGACGGTCCGGGGCAGAGCCGCAGACATGCCGCTTTTACGATGAGCTGCATGCAATTCTCGGAGGGGCCGCCACCACTACCCCACCCCTGAGCGTGGACTCCGAGGAGGGGTTAATGTCATCGTTGCATGACGAATCTGCGGACGGGGAAGAGGAGGAGGAGGAGGAGGACGAACTTGTGGAGAGCACACAGCACTCCATTCTCCCCGACAGCCAGGAGCTGTTTCTGACCCTGACCGAAGTGCCCTCCGAACCCTCCCAAGGCGGCATCGCAGACCCCCTGGAAGGGACCTCTGGTGAGTGTACCTTTTCAAATATATCAAACATGGTTTAAAACAAGTATTTGTTTAATGATTAATTTGCCCTGGGGACTTGGGATGCATTCGCGGCCAGTACAGCTACTGGAAAAGTCTGTTAACGTGTCTGGGGATGGAGTTGAAATCCTCCAGGGACATCTCCATGAAACTCTCCTGGAGGTACTCCAAAAGCTTTTCCAGAAGGTTTCTGGGCAGGGCAGCCTTATTCCGTCCTCCATGGTAGGACACTTGACCGCGCCATGCTAGCAGCAAGTAATCCGGTATCATTGCTTGACAAAGCTTGGCAGCGTATGGTCCCGGTGTTTGCTGGCATTCAAGCAACATCCGCTCTTTATCTTGCTGTGTTATCCTCAGGAGAGTGATATCGTTCAGGGTAACCTGTTTGAGATATGGGAATGTAATTAGGGGGACAGAGGTGGCCCCGTTCCTACTGGGCTGTTTGCCTGTAGCTGAAAAGAAATCTTTCCCTGCAGTTAGCCAAGCGGGCGGGGGGGAGGGGGTGGATAATGTCGCTGAGTTTTTCGCGTTTGGCTAGCAGGGGTCTTCCCTGATACCAGCCACGTGGTGGGGGGAGGGGTAACGCGATCATCCCACAGAAGTGGATGGGGGGGCTAGTTTGCGATCTGCATGGATCTTCCATGGTACCAGCCACGTGGTGGGGGGAGGGGGTCATCCCACAGAATTGAATGGGTGGGTGGGGGGTGGTTGTTATGTTATCTGATGCTGCACGGTAACAGGGAAACCGCAGCACGTAAAGGGCTTTGCTTGCTATGGGAAAGGAGGGCGCTGATTTAATGCAGAAGCAGCAGGACAATGGCTTACCATGGCTGCATACAAGCCGAAATCTGTTGCCCGGCCCTGCGTCTGCTGTGATCTCTAACACCAAAGCCGCGGGCACTCAATATAAGATGCAAAAAGCGACCTTGTACATTGCTATGTAATGTGAAAAGTGTTCACCGTGAAAGAGTATAAGCATTGTTCTATAAAATGTATCTTTTTACATACTTCTCTCCTTTTTTTCCCTCCTACTGCAGCTGCAAATTCTTCCATCCTCCCGCCCCCAGCACGAAGGCTCTCCCAGATAAGGAGGCGAAAGAGGCGCACCCGAGACGATATGTTCTCGGAAATAATGCAGTCGACCCGGGATGAGAGAGCTAATTTTAACGATTGGAAGGAGACTGTATTGAAATTCCGTCAAGAGGCCAGTGACCGTGAGGAGAAGAGGGACCAGCGGGAGGACATGAGGGACCAACGGGAGGAGAAAAGGGATGAACGTGAGGAGAGAAGGGACGAACGCGAGGAGAGGAGGGACGCCCGAGAGGAGAAGTGGCGGGATGCAACGCTGGGGCTGCTGCGTGATCAGACAGACATGCTCCGGCGTCTGGTGGAGCTCCAGGAACGGCAGCTGCCGGATTACCGGGTGCCGCTGCAGCCCCTCTATAACCGCCCTCCCCCCTCCCCAAGTCCCGTAGCCTCCTCACCCCGACGTGTAAGAACGCGGGGGGGGAAGCTCCGTGCAACCTGCCAGTCCACCCCATTAGAGAGCCCGAGCAAAAGGCTCTCATTATTTTGAATGTTGTTCCTGCCCTGTTCCTTCACTCCTACCCTCCTCCCAAACCCCACCCGGACTACCTGGTTATTTCTCTCCCTATGTTCATTACCCCCCGTTAATAAAAAGTTCTTGATTTGTAATTTGAAAACGACACTGACTTTATTTTTTTTTAAATAAAACTGGGATCGAAGGGGGAAGGGGGAAGGGTGGGTTGCTTACAGGGAATGAGTGAATCAAGTGGGCGGGTTTTCAACAGGGACAAACAAACATAACTTTCACACAGGAGCCTGGGCAGCACTGAAACTTGTTTTCAGAGCTTCTCTGATGCGCACCGCTTCCTGGTGTGCTCTTCTAATCGCCCTGGTGTCTGGCTGCGCGTAATCAGCGGCCAGGCGGTTTGCCTCAGCCTCCCACCCCGCCATAAAGGTCTCCCCCTTGCTCTCACAGAGATTGTGGAGCACACAGCAAGCTGCAATAGCAATGGGGATGTTGGTTTGGCTGAGGTCCGAGCGAGTCAGTAACGAGCGCCAGCGACCTTTTAAACGTCCAAAGGCACACTCTACCACCATCCTGCACTTGCTCAGCCTGTAGTTGAACCGCTCCTGAGTACTGTCCAGGCTGCCTGTGTATGGCTTCATGAGCCACGGCATTAAGGGGTAGGCTGGGTCCCCAAGGATAACGATGGGCATCTCAACATCCCCAATGGTAATTTTCCGGTCTGGAAAGTAAATCCCTTGTTGCAGCCGTTTAAACAGACTAGTGTTCCTGAAGACGCGGGCGTCATGAACCCTTCCCGGCCATCCCACGTTGATGTTGGTGAAACGTCCCTTGTGATCCACCATTGCTTGCAGCACCATAGAAAAGTACCCCTTGCGGTTTATGTACTGGCTGCCCTGGTGCTCCGGTGCCAAGATCGGGATATGGGTTCCATCTATCGCCCCACCACAGTTAGGGAATCCCATTGCAGCAAAGCCATCCACAATGAGCTGCACATTTCCCAGCGTCACTACCTTTTTTAGCAGCAGCTCAACGATTGCTTTGGCTACTTGCATGACAGCAGCCCCCACGGTAGATTTTCCCACTCCGAACTGATTACCGACTGACCGGTAGCTGTCCGGTGTTGCAAGCTTCCACAGGGCTATCGCCACTCGCTTCTCAACTGTGAGGGCTGCTCTCATCTTGGTGTTCTGGCGCGTCAGGGCAGGGGAAAGCAAGTCACAAAGTTCCAGGAAAGTGCCCTTACGCATGCGAAAGTTTCGCAGCCACTGGGAATCGTCCCACACCTGCAGCACTATGCGGTCCCACCAGTCAGTGCTTGTTTCCCGGGCCCAGAATCGGCGTTCCACAGCGAGAAGCTGCCCCATTGCCAACATGATCTCCAAAGCGCCGGGGCCCGTGGCGCGAGACAATTCTGTGTCCATGTCCATGTCCGCATCACTCTCGTCGCCGCGCTGCCGTAGCCGCCTCCTCCTCGCCTGGCTTTTCTGGTCCTGGTTCAGCATAAACTGCACTATAATGCGCGAGGTGTTTACAATGTTCATGACTGCAAACTTGAGCTAAGCGGGATCCATCCTTGCCGAGGTATGGCGTCTGCTCAGTTCTCCACGGAAAAAAGGCGCGAAATGGTTGTCTGCCGTTGTTTTCACGGAGGGAGGGGGAGGATGTTCCCAGAACCGCCCGCGACAATATTTTTTGTCCCATCAGGCATTGGGATCTCGACCCAGAATTCCAATGGGCGGGGGGGGGACTGCAGGAACTCTGGGATAGCTACCCACAGTGCAACGCTCTGGAATTCGACGCTAGTCTTAGTACATGGACGCGCACCGCTGAATTAATCCGCTTACTGTGGCCGCGTACAATCGAATTTATACAATCGGTTTCAAAAAATCGAATTCCATAAATTCGGACTAATCCCGTAGTGTAGACGTACCCTAAGAAGTGATCTCAAAGCAACTAATTAGAGTAAACAGTTATACAGTACATAGGTGTTGTGAAAGATACTCTGGGATAACAGGAAGCATTTGAACAGTTCATTCCTAAATTACCATTATATTGAGATATAACACAAATCAAGAGATTTAGGTGTGCAACTAAGGTCAGTTTGATTCAGATTTGTGACAATGATGTAGAAGATCTTAGTAACTTGCATAGGACTTGTTATCCAGAATAATATTGTATTAAGCCAATTTAAGACTGCAGAAAAGCAGAAGTTCAAAATATGCTCAGTGTCCCTAATATAGCTCCTCTTATTTACCACTTCTAAGGCTTAAATTGTTTTCATTTACCAATTGACAGATGCTGCTCTTGGGGACGAGCCAGCATTCCCATCCAGACTTCTCCCTACAGCCAACTAAGAAGCGTTTCACTTTTAGCCTCTCAGACACACTGGTTGCATGCTCGTAAGTGGCACAGATGCTTGAAAAAAGGCTTTCCTTCTCACTCCAAGGATTCACTATATTTATACTTTCAAATGTGTGTGTGTGTTGTGGGTTCCCATCAAAATAAGCTAAACTTACTGGAGAACTGACAAGTATGTAGTGATTCAACTGCCTTAAATATCTTTTCTTATTGATACAATCTTTAAGATACTTTTAACTGTGTTTAGAAAGGAAAAGGGTTCAAACCCCTTCATTACAACTTAACCTTATAAGTAGGAACAGACAATAGTGTTTTGCTCTGAAATATAAATAAATAGATAAATCTATTCTACATATTATGATTTTTAATCTTCACTGAATCCCACACACAAAATTTATTCACCACCTGGTATCCTTTCTAGAACCTTCTCTGTCTTATTGCAGAATCTTATCTAAGAGAAGATTGGAAGGCCACATCAGGTCTTCCCAAACTCTTCTTCCACATCACTGGTGAGAACACTATCTTCCCTTTCAGTTAGGCCTATACCCTGCATGTCATCTTCAACTCCTCCTTCGGCCAACACATCTGGGACATATCTAAATCATGATGTTTCTTCCTCCCTTTTGCTCTCTGCCCACATAATTCTGGTTGGTCTTCATTATCCCATCTTGAGTACTGCAGCATCGTCTCTGGCCCTCCTGACATGTACCTCACTTCCTCACATCCATTTAAAAGGTTGCTAAGAGCATCTTCCTGAGCCTTTTGGATTATGTAACCCCCACCTTCCTCTTCATGTTCATCCAGTGCCTTTCTTCACCACATACAGACAAGATTCTGGTCCTTATGCTGAATGTCTTCATCCCATCTCTACTTATTCAGTTTCTTATTGCCTTGTCTCCTGCCCCTCTCTGCTGTTCCACTTATGCTGGCCTCTATTGTCCAGTTGTTGGATTCCCTTACATGCATCTTCCGCTCTTTGGCATGAAGATCATCCATAAAGTAGCCCTTATAACCACTACTCTTTCATCCTGCAAATTCCTCCTTAAGACCCACTTCTACCGTGATGCCTATGAGAAAAGGCAAATTGAAAATGGCTAGGTGGATGGCCACTATGGACTTCTGATCTGCATTCTATTGTTTGGTCTGTATATGCTTGGGGTTTGATTCTCACCTACTCCATTCCTTTGTTTGAGGCATAGGTGAATGGGAAAGCAAAGTGGCTTTAAGATGAGGACAGGGAGTTGGGCTACCTTTATGCCAACTCTACACAACTTGGTGAGGCCTACTCTGCCGAGAATATTTTCCATCTGCTGTGAGGGGGCAAAGAAAAGCTTTAGCATAACTGAGTCAAGCCCATGTTATTAGGGATTTCCTTGCCCCCCCCTCTTTTCCTTCCAATTATTTGTTATTCTTCATTTGTTGCCTCTTGTCCCTGCTCCAAATAGCTTACCATTTAGTTAAGGTCATCTTTTTCTCAGTATAGATACAACATGTACAGCACCTAGTACTACTGGTTCGGACTGGGGACTCTCAGCAGTTCCAGATTACCAAAAGCAGCAGCAGCAATTTTCAATTATGGTAGCTCCCACAATGTGCTAGGAACTCTCCAAAATATAGTCTCTGCTCAAAGAGCTCACAATAGTCACAAAGTTCAGGTCATTACCAACTCAGACTGGATTTGAACTAAACATAAAAAACTTCATATACCTTTATCATCTCCCATCAATCGTCCAAGTCTCCTCTAATATATATGGACACAATCTGTGTATTTTTTTTAAATAAACTATAAAATCCTACAAAATGTTTATCAGAAATATTTTCAGTAAAAAGGATAGATTACATTATAGTGCATGAATTATTTGTTAGAGGAGAAAAATATTGTCTTGTGACAATACAGCATCTGATTTTTTTCTTCTAAATAAAATTAGTCTCCACGCTTCTCCTTACCAATGTAGTGCTATAATGGCATTCATGCACACACAAAAGTGATAATTAAGTAATTAGCCACCTTCTCTCTCTTCATTTCATGATCTGCTAGATGTATTAAGTGTGTGGTTAGCAGATTATTGCATGTCATATGCAGCTGTGCAGGGATTTTTCACTAATAATGTTGAGTGTGTATTGCTCATGTAGCTTGACATGCAGAAGGCCATGTGGTGCTAATTGTAAAACACAACCAGGAGATAATTGCAAATAGTAAATTCTCTGCTAGTTGTAAGGTAGGTAGGCTGTCTGAATAACCCTTCTTGCTTGAAGTTCCTTCAGGCAGTTCAAACCTCTAATTGTCAGTGGTTTCTGACTGGACATGATAAAACTGTTTTAAAACAAAAGAAAACTACAAGTGAAGTATAAATTACTTTTCTCATAACTGTCCTGATTAGAGCAGTCATGAGAAGACATTCTGGGACTGATTTACCATTACCTTTCACCTTATTTCATCTACACCCAGGCAAAGTGAGCACAAAATGTGAGGGTGGCTTTGAATGGATGACTCATCTGATATTGTTTTACACCCACTGTGAACAGATTTAAATAACTGCACAATGTAATAGGGAAATCAGGCTTACACTGCTTAGAATTTGTTAATGCTTTTCAGTGCTACCATTATACCAAGAACAACTTTATATTACTGTAGCTCCCACAGCGTGTCGTTTCTGTCTACACGGCAACTGGGAGGTGTGAATGCATCAAAGCTATTTCAAACAATAGCAGCGAAGCTGTGGAAGCATTGATGGAGGCCACTCAAGCATGTGTCAAGGAGGTCAACATATAATGCAGTGACACGTCCCAATTGCAGGCTAGACATACCTATACAGAGAAGTGAGGAAGAATAGTCCAGTGGCCAGAGCACTAGCCTAGGACTTGGGAGACCCACGTTCATTTCCCTACTGAACCATAGGCTCTCTGTGTGACCTTGGGTAAATTGCTTAGCCTTTCTATGCCTCAGTTCCCCATTTTCCTGACCTCACAAGGGTGCCATGAGGATAAAATCTATTAGAGATTGTGAGGCATTCTGAGATTGACAGATGAAAAAGCTAGGTATTATTTCACCTGTATTTAATGTTAATCCCACCATTTGCATGAATGTGCTATAAATCTACGAGGCTATGAGAAGTATTTTATTGTGGATATCAAATAGTGACTATTAATTAAATAAAGAGACTCTCCAATGGAAGTATATCATAACATCCCATCAGGAGGACATCACCTAATTGCCAAACATTTGAAATTCAGTCTCAAACTTCATAGCTAATGAACCACCATTTGTATGTATCAGAGAGAAATAAGATTACTTGTGTTCATAGTGATCCCCATTTCTTGGCTCTGACTGTACAAGGAAAGATGCAATAGTTTAACTATTTTGAGCTGATTAAGTTAAACTGGTGCAAACTCCTATGCTGATGCACTTCAAGCAGCATAATCCTTGCTTAAATCAGTTTAACTCAAGTCACTAAATTACTGACTAAACTATTTTAAAAACTGGTTTAAACTTTGCTTAAATGTGCCCTGAGAGGCTTAACTAGATCAGTCAGAACTGAAACTAGGCATTTTAGCACCCAGAGGGAGCTATCATATGTGCGTCCTCTACCAATTTTTTTTGGTATTTTTTTCTGCCGCATTCAGGGGCAACATGCAACTGTTGATGGGGGGAGGGTACAATTTAAAAGTTCGGGGGGAGGCATGTGACCATCCCACAGAGGTTTTCAATGTGTGGGGCATGCCTTCCTGGGTCTTGCAGAGGAATGTTCAGGGGAGAGGGTGTGACACGAGGTGGTGCATGGCAGGACTTGGAAAGAGCACCTTCCATCCCCTTACTCGCCTCAGTGGGCCCTCCAGCCTGTCTGGGTTGTGGGGGGTGCAACCAAAACATCTTGGGGGGTGGGGTCACATGACCCTGGGATCAGTTTATAATCAGCTTAGTTAAAAATTGCACAACTTTCCTTGTATAGACAAGGCCCTACTGTTCAGTGACATTTGCTAAACAGTGCAAATGAAAACCTCAAAATCAGTTAAAAAAAACCACCTGCAGTTCTGCTGCATCGGTGAGTCTCATCTGCAAAGAGGCTGCATAGGAAGACTAATTCCCTCCAACTGGGTTGGTGTGATGGCAGTCTAGGAAAAGGGTAGTGCTATTGCGCCAGGATAACATGACAGATCACTAGTACAATTTTCCTGTAGGGGTACACTGGAGTGCAGTTGATGTGGACATCTACTACAGTATAAGCCATTCTATAGACTCAAAGTGAGGATCAATTGCACTTGCTCCAATCCCACTGGAAAAGAACAGCATAAATCCTATTTATTCAGAAAGCATCTTTTCAGGAATTGACCCTTTGTAATTATGTACATATCTGACAGAGTTTTGGGTGCTAGCCTAAGACATGGGAAACTGGGTTCAGTTCCCTGCTTTGCAACAGAGTTCCTGCAGGACCTTGGGCCAGTCACTTAGTCTCTGTAACTTGGCTCTCCATCTGTATAAATGGGGATCATGCTTTTCTATGTCACAGGGGTTTTGCAAAGATAAATATATTTAAAATGTTAAGGCCTTTGAGATCTACTGATGGAACACACTATATGAAAGATCTAGGTTTTTTCATTTTTTTCCTCCCATGGAATCAAATCCTTGGTTGGGATTTTATTTTTTACGTTTCTGCATTTTTGTGTAATATTATTCTGAATACGTAATCTAAACTTGTTAACAGAAAGGGAACCTGTGATATCTCTCTGCCTTTAATTATGATTGGACATATAGGTCACATGGTATTCTTCCGTACCCTGACTGGCTAAATGTAACTTTTAGAATCATATTTAAAGTAATGACTGTTCAAAAAAAAAAATTTTTTGTCAGAAAGTACTTCCTATTTTAAAATGTATTCCTTCCATAAAACATCCTATACAGTAAATCCACATACTAGAATAGTTGTGGAAAAACAGAGAAGAGATATTGCTAATGAATTTAATGAACAATTCTAATCTGAGAATTGAGGAGATTCTTTGAGGTATTTTCCCAGCTCTAATTAATTTCATGTAGCATTAAGAGAGCATGTGTATGAAATGATTTCTTAAAATGGTCAAGAAACATAACCCACAGTGCTCCATAACCAACATTGCAATTAGTTATATTAAGCATGTTTTATTGTTGCCAAAATACTGAAATGCCATGAACTTTAATTGCATTATTTTATATATCACTGCTGGAGAACATAGAAATGTTTGCATTTAGTGAAATAATACTACAAATAGTGACATTAAAACAAAACCAAAGCTTCCTTTCTGTTATGGTAAATCATAATGGACAAGTTGCTATTTATCCAAATGCAGTATACCTCAAAGTATCTGTACTTATGAATAACTAGATTTAGTGCAGAACTGAGTTATGAAACAAGGAATTGTCAAAAAAAGCAGAATAGCATTTAGCACATACTTTTACAGACCTATATACTAAAGGCCAATCAAATTGTGCTTCAACCACATTTTTGCCATAATGTATAATAGAGAGCTTATATATGATCTGGGTACACAGCTTGTACATGATGGGAGACAGACTACCCTCTACCAAAATAAAAGTTTAAAAAGCCAATTCACATAAGAGCTTTGAGTTTTAATATACACCATTTTCTAGAAACTGTTGGTGCATATGTGAAGTAATTAAAGGTGCAGAATATATGCATGTGTTCAGTTTTCTCTGCAATTTTTCACATGGGTAATACACCATCACACAGAACATGTCTACTGTATCTGTGTGTATACCAATGCACATACAGAGGCACACAATCACATATGCTTGTTTCTACTAGTGTCCAATTGTGTTATTTGGACACACCAATATAGGTGTACAGGCATTTTTCTTTAGGGGCAAGTGGGCCTCTAGTTTTAAAAACCTGACCTTTAATAGCTGTTCATGATAGCATCAGCATCATTTGTTGACAATGATACATTGGATCTTGGCTAGCTTCCAGTCACTCAAAGAATTATTAATCTGTCAATGTAAAATGAATAATATTTTTTCATTGAAGAGTGCAGCTTTTCGATTTCATTATTTCTGATCTTGATGGTTACACAAGTTATATTTTATGCTTTGAAAGCCTAAAGGTCAATAACATCATTAGCTTGATTACTAACTTCTGCACATTTAATCAGTAACATACATTGTTGAGTCTCTGCTGTTGATGTTACATATGAATAATCACTTGCTGATCTGTCCAGATTTGCATTTCTAATTTTGCTTTGGTGAAATACCATTAGCAGCTATTCAGAAATTGTCCGAATACTGAAGTTAGATATTTGATATCCTCATTGGGCCTAATCCTGAGAAGTGCTGAGTAGCTCCTGAAAGTTGCTGAAGGCCCTCAACTCCCACAGATGTCAATGGGAATTGATGGAGATCAGCACTTTGTAGGAGGCCTCAGCAGAGGATGTGTCTCCTTGTTTGGAATGAAAATATTTAAGAGTCTGGACAGCAATAAGTAAAACTAAGTTTAGAATTCATTCCATTCTGCTTAACTGAATCTACACAAACAAGCAGTCTCAAGAAAGAAAGCTTTCCAGAATAGCATATCATAGAATATCAGAGTTGGAAGGGACCTCAGGAGGTCATCTAGTCCAACCCCCTGCTCAAAGCAGGACCAATGCCTAATTAAATCATCCAACAGATTTTTGCCCCATATCCCTAAATGGCCCCCTCAAGGATTGAACTCTCAACCCTGGGTTTAGTAGGCCAATGCTCAAACCACTGAGCCATCCCCCCCATTAGAAGCCTATTATAAGCATTCAGTTATCAGAACAAAGTATTGTTGATCACAGTGGAAGGTATGGCACGGCACTATTATATAGCTATTTGTGGAAGAAGTTACCACATATAAATTGTCAGTGCTAAAGGGTGTCAGACCAGAAATAGCATACATTGTGTCAAATACATGGAGAAATGCAAAGTAATCATGCCACAATGTCCATATAGAACTGTTAATCATAATAGATTAACAATCATTTTCATTAAGCAAGTACTTTTACATTTCATTAAAATTACAAAGGGCTGGACCATTATCTTTTTCGGACCTAACCTTCACATTGTCAATATTGCTTTGTAGGACTGAAGTAAAAGGGAACATGCAATGTACCTTTAAAAATATATATATATTTTTTGGAGGGTGCCTATGTCCCATTTTCAAAAGCAACTTAGGCACTCTGTTTAGCTTAATGAAAAGTTGGTAATTAATGCCCTGTTCCTGTAAACACCTGTGTACGTAACTACTTCATACAAGTGAACTCAGTGGGCATACTCCCATGTCCAAGTGGTTGCAGAATGTGAGGAGGGAAAAGGGGGCTTAACTACCATGGACCTGATACTGCTCTCAATGAAATCAATAGCATATCTCTCAGTAACTTCAGTGGTGCAGGATCAAGAACTTATCTCCTGAGCGCCTCAAGGCTCCAAACCTTTTTTCTTAAAAGAATGTCATCTGACTACTTTATTTGCAGGTCTTTTAATATAAGAACATAAGAACGGCCGTACCAGGTCAGACCAAAGGTCCATCTAGCCCAGTATCCTGTCTACCGACAGTGGCCAATGCCAGGTGCCCCAGAGGGAGTGAACCTAACAGGCAATGATCAAGTGATCTCTTCCCTGCCATCAATCTCCACCCTCTGACAAACAGAGGCTAGGGACACCATTCATTACCCATCCTGGATAATAGCCATTAATGGACTTAACGACCATGAATTTATCCAGTTCTCTTTTAAACGCTGTTATAGTCCTAGCCTTCACAACCTCCTCAGGTAAGGAGTTCCACAAGTTGACCATGCGCTGCGTGAAGAAGAACTTCCTTTTATTTGTTTTAAACCTGCTGCCTATTAATTTCATTTGGTGACCCCTAGTTCTTGTATTATGGGAATAAGTAAATAACTTTTCCTTATCCACTTTCTCCACATCACTCATGATTTTATATACCTCTATCATATCCCCCCTTAGTCTCCTCTTTTCCAAGCTGAAGAGTCCTAGCCTCTTTAATCTCTCCTCATATGGGACCCGTTCCAAACCCCTAATCATTTTAGTTGCCCTTTTCTGAACCTTTTCTAGTGCCAGTATATCTTTTTTGAGATGAGGAGACCACATCTGTACACAGTATTCGAGATGTGGGCGTACCATCGATTTATATAAGGGCAATAATATATTCTCAGTCTTATTCTCTATCCCCTTTTTAATGATTCCTAACATCCTGTTTGCTTTTTTGACCGCCTCTGCACACTGCGTGGACATCTTCAGAGAACTATCCACGATGACTCCAAGATCTTTTTCCTGATTCGTTGTAGCTAAATTAGCCCCCATCATATTGTATGTATAGTTGGGGTTATTTTTTCCAATGTGCATTACTTTACATTTATCCACATTAAATTTCATTTGCCATTTTGTTGCCCAATCACTTAGTTTTGTGAGATCTTTTTGAAGTTCTTCACAGTCTGCTTTGGTCTTAACTATCTTGAGCAGTTTAGTATCATCTGCAAACTTTGCCACCTCACTGTTTACCCCTTTCTCCAGATCATTTATGAATAAGTTGAATAGGATTGGTCCGAGGACTGACCCTTGGGGAACACCACTAGTTACCCCTCTCCATTCTGAGAATTTACCATTAATTCCTACCCTTTGTTCCCTGTCTTTTAACCAGTTCTCAATCCATGAAAGGACCTTCCCTTTTATCCCATGACAGCTTAATTTACGTAAGAGCCTTTGGTGAGGGACCTTGTCAAAGGCTTTCTGGAAATCTAAGTACACTATGTCCACTGGATCCCCCTTGTCCACATGTTTGTTGACCCCTTCAAAGAACTCTAATAGATTAGTAAGACACGATTTCCCTTTACAGAAACCATGTTGACTATTGCTCAACAGTTTATGTTTTTCTATGTGTCTGACAATTTTATTCTTAACTATTGTTTCGACTAATTTGCCCGGTACTGACGTTATACTTACAGGTCTGTAATTGCCGGGATCACCTCTGGAGCCCTTTTTAAATATTATTCCAATCCATATGGGCAGGCTTTTCTAGGATGGTTAGTGCCAAAGCATTTCTTCCGTTCAAACAGCTGAGCCAGAGTAATGTCAGCAAGACAACCAAACTCCCATATTACTTGTTTACAAATATATTTATTTCAATTCGACACCTTTGTCTGGATGTTTCCAAAATTACACATAACTGAAGAAGAGACACAGATCAGGAGTCATTCGTGAGATACAGTGAACAAAATGAGACCATGTAAATAATAGTTAACTTAATGTACATATAACAGGATGTGTGTGAATTAGGCAAAGAACGTGTATTTTGATTCCCAGAAATTTGCAGTTACATTGGTGTTGATACTGTAAAAGTCTGGCTACAACAGGTTTTTATTAATTATTATTATTATTATTATTAGCAGCAGCAGTTGGAAGAAAGACTGAATAAGTGATGGATTGCAAGAAAGCACACACTTCATTGACGTCATCCATATAGGTCTGTATTAGCTGTACTAGTAAAGTGTCCTCCTGACATTAAGTTTCTTGCTGCTACAAACTACTCCTCTTGTGCAAAGTGCCATCAAATTCTAACACACAAATTGTTAGAGGTAAGAAGAATCTTAGTTTACATCGCATATCAGCAGCATAGTGATTCCTAATACTCTGCTGGGCCCCATTGCAGACTGATCCAGTTTGATCAGATGAGGTCTAGAGAACTAAAATATTTTTGTGAAGGCATTAGCCGCCTTTTCTGTAGCAAGACGCGAACCTGTCCCACATTTAAACAGAATAATATGAGGGAGCAGGACCTCTGCAAGGAAGGCTTAAGTCATCTCCATGTCCTACATCCCTCCTAGTCGGAGTTCTTCCTGTTGGAAGGGATGATCTGGGCTACTTTTATTTTTAACACCTTACTTAATGTGGTTTTTTTAACTGTGGCCTGAAAATTCATTCCTTCACTCTTCAACAAGAACGTTAAGAGGTTTTTTTTTTTTTTTTTAAATTTGCAACATCCTATTAAGTCAAGATAATTCTTGAATGAGAAAATTGGAAATCTACTGTAAAACAAGAACCACAAACATCTGTCATTTTCAATCTGTGGGTTTTAGAGCATACTTCCTTAGCACTTCTGCAAAACAGCATGATCATGGGTTTGTATGCATAATTCTATATTTAAATATTTTTCATAAGTTTCATTTACATTTTCTGCTTCAAAATTTTTCTTATACAAAAAATTGAAAATAAAATTTTCTTCATTTAAAAAAAAAAAGGTTACTTCCTATAAAGTTTTTCTGCTTTAATTGCATTGATTAGATTAGGAATATAGGAGAAATACATTTCTCCCAAAATTGTTAGCTTGACACAGATTCTTTTCTCTTCTGGAAAAGTAAGATGAGAGAGTTAATACATTTAATCATTTCAGAAATTCCATTGTGCCTGATCTTTTAATCCATACTCACGCCAGCTGCACCATTGAAGGCAATGAGATCACAGTAATTGCATGAGTAAGAATTGAATCAGTGAGTCTGATGCATAAGGATTACTCACAGGAGTAAGTTGCATGATCATAATCAGTATGTGACATTCTTTCTGTTCACACAGAAGACACTTCTTAATTTTGTATTTCAGTTTGAAACTTCTGTGATCCAATCCTGGAGAATTGGTGCACTGGGGGATTTCCAAAATCTTGTCATGCAAAGGTTTGCATAACAGATTAGAACGTGGCTCAGTTTTGTCCACTCCTTTAGTGTAATTCTAAGGAACATGAGCTGGGATGCCATTAGATGGCTTTATATTATGCCTCTGTCAAATTGACATGAATGAGTTATCCTCAACTCTCTGTACTCCTTGTGGATTTAAAGATTAGCTCTCTTTACCGTCACAAAACCTGTTTTACATCTCATTGGAAAGACAGCACCAGTGGCTCTTATTTTATCTTTGAACGTATCATTAGCACAAAAACATGACAGTTCTAAACTGCAAAATGTTGAAGTAGTTCCCCTTCATGTGGTTCTCTCAACATAGCATCTCCTCCATCCCACTTGCAGCTTCCTTTTAGCAAATGCTTTCCCCTCCAGAATGTGTGGGGCAGGGAGGGCAGGGGCGAAAGCTCACACCCACACATCATGACACCACAAACAAGATGTTAACCTGGGAGGAGATAATCCAAGTAAATCTAGCTTCCATTTGATATTTTCCCCCTAAGCTTTTATTTAATACTAGACAAAATGACGTTTGCTAACATCACTATAGACAGAAGCAGAGTTTCTCTAACACTACCATACAACGCTCTTTGAGGGTAGTTTTGATTGAATTATACACTCTAACACTGTAAATTAGCATCTAAATGCTTCCTCTTCTAGTTGCTACCAAAATAGGTGCTCAGTGAATCAATACCATGAATAAACACAACAGTTACACTGAACCGATTTTCAGGTCTCTGAAAAGTTTAATCCTCACATCTCCCCCTATGAATAGGTAAACAAGAAGGATTCTCTCCCCTCCCCCCCACTACAGATGTAGAAATGAGTCAGAGAGAGAGTAAAGGCTAGGATCTGAGCAACTGCACTATAAGTAGGGGAAGTTTCCCCTCCTAGCGCACCTGTACAGAGGCCAAGCATGATTATAGTCCTTGATGACCCTTGAGTGGAGGGGTTGTGTAAGGCTAGTGTTGCCAGTGAGACTACACTGCCCAAACGGCATAGGGGAGAGGGGGGTAATGATCTCTCCTTCTCTGTGCTGGCCTCATGGGGGTGGGGGTGAAGAGAGAGAGCACATCCTAACCCCTATGTGCCTCTTGAAGGCACGGTGCCTACAGAAGCTCCTATTGTGATGGTCTCTTTCATTAATGTAATACTGCAGACTGTCTCTTAATGGCATAGTTTAGTTTTAGATTATGTTCCCAAGCCATAAAAGTTGTTGGGCCAAAATATTGAATGGGTTACAAGTGCACAGTGTTACTGAAAAAATCAGATCTCATATGAATTTATTACTCTAACTTTAGGCACCTATTTCTGAAGAACTTGGCCACAGTGACTAAGTAGGATGGAGATTTTTTAGGAGTTCTAGACCACTAGAAAAAGCCTCTCAAAAATTGGGGTGGGAGGGAGAGAGAAAGAGGGATTATTATTGCGAGCCACATGGATAAACATTTTCACATTTCATTGAACTGTTACCCCTCCCCCATTCTTTTGATTACACTGTGACACAATGTAAAGATAGGAGACAACTTTCATTCTCTCAAAAACCAATGAAGTTTTAAAAAACACCCCTCCCTCCAATATTAAAGTAAATGAACAAAATATTTATTTAAACATTTCACTGGTAGATATTGTTTATTCATTATTCAGCAGTGCAAAACAAAACAAAACACTAACCCATTTTGAATGCCAAGTTACAAATGCCTAACCAATAACTGTATACTGCCTGCCAGGCAAAGTTACTGATGAGATCAGCCATGAAATATCTGACTTTTTTCCTCTGTCTAACAAATAATAAGCCAACTGATTATCAGCATAACTCACTAGGCTGCAGAGACTCATCTGTCTGCACTCAGGATGCATGACAGCAACCAATGAATCTTGCTTATCTAGTGCGTACCTTGTGGAACCTGTTTAACAACTATGTTGCATTTTGATGGATGTAATGTTAGTTTAATTCTTAAGTGAATTTACCTCTGTTTTTTATTTGTAAATTATTTAAAAAAGGGGTTTTGTTCATTTTTACTTTGTCAGAAATGAAAGATGAACCACATTACAAATACCTGTACAACCAATAGGCAATTTTGGGGCCAGGCATTGACACCTTGATAAACCATCTTATCCCTGTATCTACACATGGAGTTATTGAGGAATAAATAAATAGCTTTTCTAGAATAACTCCATGTGGTGACACTTATTCAGGAATATGAGTGCCTTGTTCTGGTTATACTTGATACACAGTGGATTAAGCCAGTGTCTCTCAACCTTTCCAGACTACCGTACCCATTTCAGGAGTCTGATTTGTCTTGTGTACCCCCAAGTTACACCTCACTTAAAAACTGTTTGCTTTCAAAATCAGACACAAAAATACAAAAGGGTCACAGCAAACTATTACGGAAAAAATGCTTACTTTCTCATTTCTACCATATCATTATAAAATAAATCAATTGGAATATAAATATTGTACTTAAATTTCAGTGTATAATATATAGAGCAGTATAAACAAGTCATTGTCTGTATGAAATTTTAGTTTGTACTCACTTTGCTAGTGCTTTTTATGTAGCCTGTTGTAAAACTAGGCAAATATTTAGAGGAGTTGATATGCCCCCTGGAAGACCTGAGTACCCCTGGGGGTACATGTACCACTGGTTGAGAACCACTGGACTAAGTTTAAATGAACTGGAGCAAGACACTCTTATTCCAGAATATGAGTACATATGGAGTTATTCTGGAAGAGATATTGTGTTTTAAATGTACACCCTCTACCTTAATCTGAATTAGCTTTCAAGTGTAGACAAGCCCTTATACCTTAGTGAATAATTAAACAATACAATTTTCATGTATTCAGCATTGAAAAGTAAACCATGACTAGCAACACCACCACAAAATAAGAAGCTAATAGTATGCCATTAACTATTTCTCCTTTCCTTATTGAAATAATGAAAAAATGTAAATATTAATTTGAAGTCAGATGAAAAAAATGAGCAGTCAGTTCTAACACAATCCTCCCACGTCTCGATGATTACTTTTCTACTAATCCAAGCAAAGAATTACTCTATGACAAACACTATAAAATTCAGATTTGTGTAAATTACATTTTTCCTTGAGATTTGAGGCCTTATATTTCTAGCCAAATGCCATAAAAATCAGAAACAACAATTTATGTTGTTTTCTTTAAAATTTTGTTTCATTATGAATTAAAGTCATAATTAGTATTGTGAATTTGTAAATAAAATGTAATATATGAATAAGCATTTGGAAATAATCCTGTTGAACTATTCTATTCTCCCAGGAAAGCTTTGTTAACTAGTACATTTGAAACTACTTTATATTTGTCTTTTTGGACAGAACTGTTACTTTAGAGCCATGGGACCGGATTCTAATCACATACCAGACTTCATTTGTGCTACAGCTGCTGAAGTTAACTAAAATTGGTGCAAAAGTAACATAAGATTTGAATCAGTTATATTCAGCTGGTTACATGTTATTAAAATGCACTCTTCACCACCCCTCTCCCAAGACTAGACTAAGCTAAGCACTAGTAGAGAGATACTGGAGTGATCAGACCCATATTGGCAGGGTTTAGGACTGGAATACTGACCAGTCTCTAGTTTTCCATCTCTAGTTTCTATGAACAGGGAGAAGAAAGTTTTCCTGATCAAAGTGTAACACAACGTTATTGTAACTCAGATATACTTATTGAAAATAAGATTAGCACATGTGATGGACAGTTCTGAAAACTGAAAAAGGTTAGATACATAATATGGACTAACATTTTAGAACGTATTTTACAGTTTATGCACTGGTCATTTGTAGTATTTATATATGTGCCCGTGAGGCCATAGCCAACATTTCTTAGAGCCCCGCCCCCACATTTATATATATGTAACTTTAGAACAGCTGCTTTCATTATATTTTGAGAATGTTTTTTAAAATTCCCAGATCAAGATTTTTGTATTCTAGGTGGTAGCCTGGCGTCACTTACAAACAAGTTATAAACTCGTAGAACAGGAGTTCAGAAAGGAAATGTAGATACTTTCTAGACAGTCCCATTAAAGTTAACAGAAAGAGTTGGTTATAACTCTAAGAAACTCAAATTATTGTACAAATATTTGTTCTTTAGTAGTAATAAAGCAACATGGTAGGTGATTTTCTCACTTACACATGTAAATAATGAATGTCAGCATTAAACAGAAAATTTATCCTTTAACACACACATTTTCTATAAGCAGAGTTATATTTACTCCAATAGGTAAGATAATGGTCTTGCCTTGACTTGAGTAGAGAATGAAATGCAATATTTCACAAGGCTATCACCAGTGTATCTTCTGACATAGCTGGGCTCATGACACCTTGGCCAGCCTCCCAGAGGCTGTTTAGTCTTATTAGAAACTAGAGGTACAGAGTGATAACATTGTTCTCCTTTTAAACTTCTTTATAAAGTTGCCTACAGAAAACAAACATGTATTGAACACAAGAGTGTGAGGAAAGTAATTTACAAGTTTCTAAACAAAATGAAATAGGAGTTTAAATATGTTTAAATATTCTGAAATAGAGTTTAAATATTTTTTCCAGTTCATCACCACTTTAGAAAATACTTCTGAAAATACAGCTAGCTCTTTCTTGCTCACACTCTGCCAATGCAGAATTTGGGGTAGATCACAATATTACTAACCCTAAGTTTAAAAAAAAAAAAATCATGTCAGGCCACCAAAAAAAAAAAAATTGGCTTAAAAATTATTTGTAAGTACGTTATTGTGGGGTTCTTGTTATTTGTCTTCTGGGAGCCTTTAAAGGTATGTGTTTCAAGATTTTTCCTACAGTGAAAAATTAAAATTGAGATTTTCCTATAACTACTTGACTCCAAGAGCTCGGGCTTTAAGTAAATACAGCAAATATCATGAGACTTGCAATAAAATTGCAAGAGATGGGAACGCTATTACCATGCCTTGTGAGAAAACCATGTACCAAATAATGTGGAGGGGAACTTAAAGCACTATACAGTGCCCAATATAGCTATACATAGTCACCATTGGGTAGGGACAACTGTCAAATTCTTCTTAAAGAAGCAAAGAGTCCTTGTGTTCAACAACCCAGCTATTGAATTGATGGTGCTCGTTTACAAAAAGTAAAGGATGTGCGGAATGTGTTGTGAGGATAAATGCATTAAAATTGCAAAGCGCTTTGAGAGCTACAGAAGAAAAGTGCTACATAGGAGATAGGTATTCTTATTCTTAAATTGTTGTGCTCCTTTTTCATTTGAAAGCCATGTTAATGGTCTTCATCTGCTTAAACCTAAAATCTTGACATTTTTGACAAGTGAATAGAAACCTCAAATCTTTTCTTTTCAGAAAATAATTATTCCAAATAAAATAAAGCCAAACTATACTTAGGGCTTATCTACACTTGAAATGCCACCGCAGCACAGCTGCAGCCCTTCAGTGTAGATATTACCGATGCCAATGGGAAAACCCCTCTTGTTGGTGTAGATAATCACCTCCCCGAGGCACAGTAGCTAGGTTGACGGAAGAATGCTTCCATTGACCTAGCGCTGTCTAGTTGGTGACTTAGGTCAGCTTAACTACATCGCTCAGGGGTGTGGATTTTTCACACCCCTGAGCGACCTAGCTAGATCTAATTTATAATGTAGACCTGTCCTTTGTTGTACTAAATGTGATTTTGCCAAAAAAGTAACTGACAATTTTGGTTTTCAAAATATACTATATCCCTTCTGTGTGAACATTATTTTCCTTGTGACATCGCTAGTATTTCTTCTCATTCATAATTTGTTTTAATTAAGTCTATTTCTATTTCTTCCTTTCCCAGTCCACCCATCTGCCTTCTCAGTGGCTCTCACAGTGACATCCAAGATATTAGCAGAATACCTAATCCTTTTCTGAAGCGCAGAGATATTTTCTAGATAATTATATATTTGAAGCATTTCAGATAAACTACATTAAAAAAATCTATTTATAAAGGGAGGAGAGAGAATGAAAGCAAGGCTTTGTAAAACTCACCCCATAACAGCAGCACAAAAACAACATTAGCCCACTTTAGGAAAATGCTAACTTAAATGTTAGCAATTTCTTTATTCCTGGAAAAAATACAACCGAGTGTCATTTTACTTGACAGTTATGGGAATTTATCAATCACAAACCAAATAAAGTCAGTCATTTCATTTTCCCTTCTTTGGTAACCAAATCCACAGCCAGACAAGAGACAGCAGTAAGCATCTCTGGCCAGGTATACTGGTGATCAGTCTCTGCTGTTACTGTAGCTTGACTGGTTGTAATGCTCAGCAGGGAGCATGTGTTCCTACATGCTTTCTGAAATATTAATACACAAAATTGTACTGAGGTTTCTGATAGTAGCAGATTGGCTGCTCTGTGGTTTTCTGATTAGAGGTGTATTGGTGATTCCGAGAAGCTAGTGGCGCCTAAATGGGTTAAGCCTAATCAGGTTTTGAAACTTGATAGCATAATTTAAAAGGGCTCAGAGTCACAAAGCTGCAGACCTGGCTGACCCCAGCAAATTACAGTGTTTGTTAATGCTCTATTATAGACATCTTCTAATCAACCAAAAGCAGATATATTAAGTGAAAAATTGACTCGTGGTTCCTAAAGATATGCTAGCCTCCTGTCTTATTTTTGACAGATGGTCTACTCCGATGTAAAGGAAGGCATCACAGCTTCTATTTCTTCCAAAGGCTCTTGGGAATGTAAACTTCAAAAACATTCACTTTCCTACTAAAGAAACATAATTACCTTAAAAACTTGATCATCATTATCTTGCACAATATGTACCTCATGGGAAATCTAAAAACAATTTAAGGAATGGAAGGCAAGGGGAAAATCCCTTTTAGATTGAACATGGTGGTTATAATCATATAAACTTTAGACTCAGTACAACTGGAATATAAAGAAAGAGTGATTAAATAGAGCACTAACATTTATATTGTATTTTCAGAATCGATGTTAAGTAAATCAAGTGGTGGCCAACTAATGGTGTTTTATAAATTAATCTTCTTACTAAACGTTTAATATATTTGCTTGGGAATATTCCCTGCATTCCTTTCAAGGAGGATTTTACAGAAATTCAAGAAAGTTTTGAACGAGCCAGTTTTAAAGAGTCTAGTAACTGAGTGGGGAGAAGGGATTTTCATAGCCAGTGAAACTAAGTTACTGTAGAAAAATGGACAGAGGTATTTGAGGTTCATGACTTCTCTTCTGTTTGTGCTTTAGGGATAGTGCTGCTTCAATTTCCCCTTCTATGATGCAGGTGAAATCCCAGTGAAGGACAAAGTCATCTGATAACACTAATCTGACAACACTAAAGTAAAAAAAATGTCCTCTTTTTGGCTTAAATTGTAGAGTGGTGTGAAGTTGGACACTGTCATCTCTTTTATGGTGCTCTAACACTGCTTTAAATTTTTTTTATCTTCACTGCTTGTAATCTCCAGGTTCAAAATTCACTAGGAAAAAAAATCTCCTTTAATACTTAAAGAAACCTTCCCCAATCTGCTGACATGTCCCTTATCAAATTATCTGAGTTAAAATGGAGCAGTGGGGAAATAAACTACAAATTTTTCAAATGGCATTGGGAACTAAAATGAGCTCTTTTTTAAAAAATTCTGGCAATAGTGTTCATTATGAAGCTAACACAATGAACAAAATGTAGAGTGATGTATTTTTTGATCAGTTAAGACATAAGAGGTATTAAGTAGTTTTAAAGCAGGTGGAAATAGCCAGTGAATCCCCCCATGCCACCCTCATCTCCAGCATAAGGGGAGGTGAGTGGCAGGGCATGATGGAGTTTCAAGTGGGCAGAGAGGTACAGTTTCCAATATGCCTGATCCTTTAGTACAGTTCCTCAGGCTAAATGCTAGCTGAAGTTCCTGTTCCAAACACATTGAAGCCCATTTTACTTGGGGAAACAGCATCTACTGAGAGGTCAACAAGGCTGTTATATGGAGCTCACTTTATAACTGTACAAAACAATATTGTCTCCACAAATACATGTTGACGTCTTTCCAACTACTTCACAGATTTAATGAATGTGCCTAGTGTTAGAAAGAAACTGAAGGTCAGTTAGAGGGTGCTTTTTAACCTTGGATTCAACAGTGCTGAATGAGGGGCATGCACACACTCCCTCAAATACTAGGGGCCAGATCCGCAAAGGTGACAGTGAGCATCTCCACACCTGAAAAAAAAAAATCACAGGAATAATACTGTAATCCTACGGAGCCTGAGTTAAGCACTTACGTAATAAATGGGAAGAGACAGGCACCATTATAACGTGATCCACAAAGCCAACAAGTTAACCAATAGGCAATGATGACCAAGAGGGGTGTAAAGTAAACCCTGCCTCTCTTGGAAGTAGGCGTCTAACTCTTGGCTGCTATAAGGTGCCTATCTGTTTGCAATCCACAAACCAGGAAAAGATAGAATCAAAGGGGTAGCCGTGTTAGTCTGGATCTGTAAAAAGCAACAGAGAGTCCTGTGACATGCGTCTGACGAAGCGGGTATTCACCCACGAAAGCTTATGCTCCAATACATCTGTTAGTCTTAAAGGTGACACAGGAAAAGATAGGCATTCAGATGCCTAATTAACATGGTGTGTGACATGAAATCACCAGCAGCGGCAACCACTGCTTCCCATTTGTAACTTTTAGCCTAATGGATAGGGTTCTTACCCAGATGTGGGAGAACCCTCCCTCCCCCCCACATCAAGTCACCCCTTTTCCTGAAGGGGAGAAAGGATTTGAACAGGGATCATCTACTTCTCTGGTGTGTGCTCTAACCATCAGGTTATGCAATATTCTGATGCAAGTCTCCCTCAATGTCTCCTATTGAAGTTGTTCCACTTTAAATATTAATTGGGCCAGAGAAAAAAAAATGTAGAAGGACTGGACCCTTGAACTGGGGGTCTCCCACATTCCTGATGAGTATCCTAATCACTAGCCTAAAGATTGTAAGGGAGGTTCTCCTTCTCCCTGCTCCTCCCAGCTGTTTTGATTCAGTTCCCACTCATGATTCAGGCAGCCGATTTGTGAATCATTCTGTGGCTTAGGTGGAAGATACACATCCAGACACCTACAGGGAGACTGCAGTGGGTGTGTCCAGAGGCAAAATTTTAGGAGTTGAATGAGTTTAGGCATCTACAGGAGTGTGTGACTTTCAATGGTACCTAAAAATGGGACTTGCACGCCCAAGCATCTTCATGGATTGCACCCTAGCTGCTTTGAAATGGGATCCATCTCTGTGCAGCAGGGCATGCAACCTCACAATGGGACTCCAAAAGCAATAAGTTCAGAGGTAAACTTTTATAGCTCCATTTTAGAAAGGAGAATTGAATTGGAGTTCTGAAGTGAGTTGCCAGTGATCAGATGGAGTTAGGAACTCCTGGACTCTAATGCCAGCTCATAGCCTAACTCCCAGTGCTTTGCTCGGGTCTTCAACTACACCTGTTTGAACACAGGATTTTGCTGCTGGGGGCGGGGGGGGGGGGATTTTAATCTACAAAAATAATCTTTTAAGGAAACTAAGATTTCTGTGGGCTTTTAACAGCTATTTGCTGTACTGAATAAGCATTGGTGTCAGTACTTGGCACACAGACGATTTGGGTGAAATCCTGACCTCATTGAAGTTGGGGAAAAATGATTTCACCCTTTAATTTTACATATATAAAAATTAAACCAAAATTAACCCCCCCCAAAAAGCAAATAAGAATGAACATGGTCTAGCTTCCCCCCACCCCCATGATCCCAGTAACCCATCATTTATTTTATAGATCCCTCTACACAAAAGATAGAGGCTGAATGTTGGCAACCACATTTTCATAGAAATTAATTTAAATGCTCAGAATCATGGAAGAAGTGAAAACTGAGCATTGCAAATCAGTAGGTTTCATAATAGTTTATTTCTAAGGAAGATAGAGAAAATAATTCTATGGAATATCATAGAACAAAATTACTGTTTTCGAATTATCCCAGTTTCCATATTGCTAGGATTTCAATGGGCGGTCCACTTCTGACAGTGTAAAAACAGCAGGCAAGTATAATAATGAAAGATGAGATACATGTTGACATAGCATTCAATGACTAGTTTGTCACTCCTCTAGGATGCAAGTGATGCAAATTATTGACTCTAGATAGTAAGGGCAAAAACTAACTGCTTTTATCTTTTTGCAGCCTTAGCTCAGCAAAATAGTCTGCTAGTAGTTTTATAATGTTTCCACCCACTCCCATACCATTGGTGGTTAAAATTAAAACTGCCTTGGTGGTCACAGCAGCTTAGAATTTAGCATCGCTTCAATAGTCACTAAGATGTACTGCATTCCCCTCAAATGAAATATACAACTTTAAATCAAATTAAATATATGTTGTCTATTGTTAATGCTGCAAAAATATATTTAATGTGATATAAACTGATTTATATAAACAGGTGGTTTTATGTGTTCGTGTCTTAAAATATGCATTTTCAGTCGATGGCTATGGATTTTTACTCTGGATTCACAACCACAAGAGAGACTAAGTAATACCATTACAGATCTAGTATTGTGTACCAGAATGTGGGCAGCTGTGATTCTACAGAGTTTTCCCAAGAAACAGACAGGACTGTTGGAAAACAACAACTGTCCTTTGTTATCACAAAAGGGTATCTTTCAGAGGCATACAACAGGATCACACTGTCCATCAGATTAAAAATCAAAACACTGAACTTGGAAGTAGAATCAAAAGGCAATAATAGCTCTGAGGAGAACGCAGTTAAGTTAACTCAGCAAAAAGGAAAGGATAACCAGGCGAGATAACTTTGAACACCAAAGGTGCCATCTCTGGAATCGACACAATCTGATGCCACTGCTTTCTGAACTGGCTCAGGGGCCACCACAGAATAAAATGTACACAAGCCCAAACAACAAAGCTTTGGTTTTTTGTCTGCTGTAAACAGGAGTTTGAACAAGTAAAGAAACACAATAACCTCTGTTTTACTGAAGCTCTAGTGATATTAAACCAAGGTATGGAGTCCTTGGCGGTAGAAAGTCAAAGTGAGACAGTTATAGCAACAAAATGGCTGCAACCTTTTTTTTAAACAGAGGGCTCAGAAAGGGCCAGCACAGCATTCATAGTGATTGAGGTGTCTAGGAAGGAGATCTGGCCAATGTGGCAGATACACTAGATCAGCACATCTATCCCCCCTCATCAACCACCTTCCCCATTAAGGAACTCCCTGAATAGAGACTAAAGTTTTTCCTCCCAGAACAGAGCTGGTAAAAAAAAAAAAAAAAAAAAAAAAAACCTTATTTCCTGAAAACAAAACAATATTCACATTTACAAAACACTGAGGTGTAAAATTTCAAACACTAAAATAACTTTTCTTTGGTTTTCAAAATTTGATTTCCCTGCCCCTCCCCCCAATAGAAACCTGATTTTTTTTTTGGACCAAAAAACAAAACAAATTCTCCCCCAAATTCCATTTAATCAAAAAGCTATTTTTCATTAAAAATAAGTCCCCAGCTCTATGCTGAAGGCAAAGGGTGGAGTGAAAACACTGCCTGATACCCTTCAGTTTGGACCCCACAGAGAAAGCCATGGGTTCTTCTGGAGCAAAAAGTCACAATTTTAAATGCCCATCAGCACTGGATTTCATCTAGCCCAAGACTGGCAGTGGCATTAAATGAATTATAAAGTCACTGACTGCGACATATAGAGCAAATATTTCCTAAATATGTTGCAAAAGATATTAGGCTCTGAATCCTAATCCAAACATATAAACAGCTTTAGAAAGGATGAACAAAGTGTATGCTTGTATTGCAAATGACAATACAGATCACTATAAGGTGGCCTCTTCTGATCCCAGAAAAGAGCTGCAATTAAACTGATTGGAACTGAACTTTGAGGTTAGCTTAGTTCTCAGTTGCCTTCCCTAATCTCAAAGTATATTCAGTATCCACTGTGGAACCAATGATAATGTTCCTTCAGTACAGCACAACTCTTGGTCAAGTCTCTACCTGATCTCTGAATATCTGCATGCAGAGTAATACTGACAGGGAAAGATACAAATCTAACACTTTTTTAAAACCACCACCTTTCAACTTGAAGGAGCTGAATATACTTCACAAACTACGTATACTAGCACTCCTAAAGTAGAAACCACCACTGGGGTAGAGGGCAGCAGTCAAAGAGGAGACACTATACTTCCCAATTGTTTATATGTTGCGTAGGAAACTTTGGCCAAGGAAATTAGGGGAAAACTTTACCTTTACAAAAAAGTGCAATGAGATCTTTAATCTGCATGCAGAGTAGAGAAGATCTCAGTTAAAGAACCTTGTGTAAAGTATGTGACATTCAATTCATCTACCTCAGAAATATGAAAGCAACAATCAGCATTGCTTGGATGGGAACCTGCATTTGCAGGAAGCCTGGAGATCTGATTCAAATCTCAGTTACACAGGGGCAATTCCACCAAGTTCAGTGGAGTTACTCCAGACATACTGATGAAAGAAGTGTATAAGGCCCAAATGTTTGTTTAAAACCTGCTGCTTAGTTCATGAAGGGCTTGAACCTTCTCCTACTGATGTCAAAGGCAGAACGCCTATTAACTTCAGTGATGTAGGATCCAGCTAAGGCTACTATGTCCTAGTATACCAAAGACAGTATAGAATGTGAAACTGTTAGAAATTTCGCCCAAGCTATAGTTCAGGGGTTAGATATACACACACAAATGCAGTGTTTCTCAAATGTGGCTGCCGGGGCCTTTCCTTTTCTTGACACCACAGCCTCCTAGGCTCTCTGTGTGTGTGTGGGTCGGTGGCGGTGGGGGTGGGGAGGGGCATGGCAAAGCAGCGGCCCCTCCCCTGGGCCTGCCTGCAGGGGTTGTCCCTACCCCTTAACACTGAAGGAGCAGCAACCAGTGTGAGTTCCCCACCTTCCCAGGGGCAGTGTGGTTTGGGCTTCAGGCTTCCGCCCTGGGGTGGTGGGCAGCAGGCTCTGGCCACACAGTGGCGGCCTCTGTCCCCCGGCCACAGGGTTTTGGGATCCATCCCTGGACTCACCCTGCTGCCATCACCTCGACCCTGCTGCCATCACCTCGATCCCCATTGCCCCAGCCCTCCTGCCTCACCTCCTCATCCAGGGCTTAATTCCCCTCCCCCCCCCACACACACCATGCTAGGGCTGAGTAAGTCTGCTGTGAAAAGTGATATTAACAAATATCACTGGTCATCTAAAAAAAATAATTTAAAAAAACATGCAAAGCACCTTATTTTTGTTTCTAGTCTGTTTAGGTCCAGTAAAGAATAGAGACAACTGTACATCATTTTTTATTATTGAGTCTGCAAAAAAACCCTACATAAATAAATTACAATGATCTGGACATGTATACATGCATATTTATTTGTTTTTCCTAAAGTTAATTAAGTATTTTAGGAAAAATTCACAGAGCGGCCACCAGCAAGAGTTGGTGGCCGCACTCTGAGGCCACCAAATAATATGTTGAGAACCCCTGACTTAATGGGAATAGATATCTATAGTACATTGCAGGGTAGGGTTTTTGTCTTTGTTTTTTTTTTAAATCTGAAAGCCAAGAAATTCTAAGTTTTAGTTTTAAGCTTATGCTTTTAAAAAGCCACAAACACCAGTAAATATGAAGATACAAAGTTAAGGTACGCTAGACTAAGGCCTGGATCCAGCAAAGCATGTGAGTAGCCCCACCAGACATTACCAATGGAGAAATTAATGGATGTTTAAGATCTCAGCATTAAAGTTAAGCACATGTTTAAGTGTTTTGCTGTATTGGGACCTAACACATTCCTTCTATATCTGTATCCCTGCCCATTCTCTAGCCAAAATCATGAGAACCATTCATCTTTATGAAGACTGTATGGTAATGCATTAATATTTAAAAAATGGTCATTGGGTATGTCAGTAATTGGAGATGGAGGTGTGATTCCCAGCTTGTGTAGACATATTCACGCTAACTCATCAAGCTAGTGTGCTAAAAACAGTAGTGTAGCCAGGGTAGTACAGTTAGCAGTGAGCAATGGCACAAGGTAGCTATGCTGAGTATGTACTTATGGGGCTTCATGCAGGTTTGTATTCAGCACGGCTAGCCCATGCCGCCACTTGCCACTATCCATGCTATTCTGGAGCTGGAAATCACATCCCCTAGCACCAAGTGTAGACGTATCCAACTGGAAAGCATTTAGGCACAGCAATACAAAAATCTTAAAAGCATATAATAACCTGATTTTTGGCTAAGCATGTTTGTAAAAAATGAATTTCTAAGGCTTGCACAAAATACAAGTTTCATCCGAAATCAATAACCAAAAATGTTTAGATGTATAAAACTTCTAATAAATATATTTTAAAAATAATATTTGCAAATCAGTTATTTCCTCCCCCTGCCACAATAAATCTAGTTTTAAATGTTCTGGCCAGACTACAATACAGTACAGACTACATCAAAAACAATACTAGGTGTCCAAATCCATGTAAGGATTACATTTTAGTATAGTGGTCTCCAATCAGTTGGGTACAAATAATAAAATATGGACAAACATTTGCATCCACAAATCAGGCAGACACATTACAATTCCACTATCTCTTCCCATAATTGATAGTTTGTGCAAAACTGAAGTGAAAAATTAGAAGGCAGTTTGATGCCCCATTTTAAAATTTGGCGTGTATTCTGTTAACCATTTAGGAAATCTAAAATTTTGTACAAAAGCTTTAACATTCACCTTTACATATAGTTAGATGGGCCACTACAAAAACAGAAGTGATCCATTAGGGTCTCATCCGCCACACCAGGATGTTAGGGCGGAAACACTCTGGTGAGAAGAATGGGTATCTGTTACAATCCCCAACCAGTCCCTCATCGCCAATCCAACAATTTGCCTGCCTGGTTTTGACCTGCCCCATCGCCAATGGTCCCTGTTGAACAGGTTCTGGATCGGGCAAGGTCTATGTGCAGCCAACCAGTATCACTGGGGACTTCATGAGAGCCCTTCGTGCAGCTGCGGGTCAACACCGACGATGACGCACATTGTCGAATGCCTGCTGACTATGTTCAGCAGTGACCTAGAAGAACTGTATCACGCCACTGAAGATGCCATCCCTTGGCTAGACGACTATGCACACGCTAAAATAAATACCAATTTCCAAACCAAAGAAAATTAAAGATTGTTGTAAAGTCATTAAAAGTGAGCTCCCCTACACACACACACACCCCGAAAGTGTTTTAGAGAACACCCTATTTTTGATGGACTGTTCTTTTTATTTTGGACAATCCCTACTCTACATTCAGCTTTTAAGGGGAGGTGTGGGGAGAAGGGGAGAACGCCTAGTGACTTTTTACCCCCTTGTAAAAGGATGAGTCTTGTCTTCGAGCAATCTACTCCTATCAAAATTTTGTTCCTGCTGGGTCAGTTTATCCCTGGGGTTAATTCTGTCTGGTCTCCCCCCACCCCTCCCCAAAGTAGGGTGACCAGATAGCAAATGTGAAAAATCAGGACAGGGGGTGGGGGGTAATTGGTGCCTACATAAGAAAAAGTCCTGAATATCGGGACTGTCCCTATAAAATCGGGACATCTGGTCACCCTACCCCAAAGGAATCCAAGGGGTAGTTGCTTTATTTAAGCCTTAACAAACCCGATCAAACCTTTGCAGAATGTTCCCTCAAAATCTGTGCAAGCAAAGTAGTCCTTTCCCCTATCTGTGTCTCACACCAGTAACAAGATTTCCTGACTCTTACCTCAGAGCTTCAGCAATAAAGGGCTCCAAACAAACAGTCTCCCCTCTTGTGTTGGGTTTTTCTAGAACAGTCCCTCTCTTCAGTAGCTCCAGCAGCAATTAGGAGCACCACTCCTGACCCCTCAGCTAATTAAGTTCCAGCTCTGAGGTGAAGCAGGTGGGGATAATCAGACAGACAGCTCCAGGCCTCTGAACCCAGAGGGATCATAGAATCTCAGGGTTGGAAGGGACCTCAGGAGGTCATCTAGTCCAACCCCCCTCAGGAGGTCATCTAGTCCAACCCCATCCATAAGGATGGTACCCCTTATACTTTTACACCCCTTCTTCCCCAATATTTCCAGAGGAAAACCAGGCGGCTTCTTGAGGACTCTACTGGTTCTACAGTTCCCTTTCCTATCTCTCTGATATTGTCATGCCATCTAGAAGCCTGGGCCCACCCTACTCATGAACTCTTGTTCATTTGAGCTCTTTGTTAACAGGGCAAGCCTTTGGGCCCCATGAAGGATAATCTATCCCTTCTCTTTGTGACAATTGTCTTTATAATGTAATCAATGTAAACCAATGTGAACAGATAACAGATTGAAAGTAATATGCAGCTGGGTTCCACTTCTGCAGGACAAGACCAAAGAGAGACAGATCCTCCTTACATATACATTTTTAATGTTAAATTAGTCAGCTATGTTTAGGGTTCATGACAAAGAAGCATGAGGCAGATTCCGTGCAGCATAGCAGACACAGTCCACAGGGAGCAGGAACAAAGGTGACAGATACTTTGTATATCCAGATTCTGATCCAGCTAATGCAACCCCCAGCATAAATTAGAGCTTTATCTCAGCTACATCACAGCCCAAAATTTCCATAGCATCGAGCATTACAGAAAACTCCCACCTTCCTCTGCCAGCACATGTACTATGACCAAAGCACCAAGGCTAGCTCTACTTGTTAAAACAGCCAATTCTCTGAGTGCTATGATTGTAAATAGGAACTCTTGCATCCCCAACTAGCGCTCATCATGCTCATGCTGCTCCATCAGAGCATAAAGAGGAAGAGAGGAAGCAGGGTCAAGCTCCTCTTCTGATGAGTGCGGAAGTCCTGAAGCCACTTGCATTTTCTGAGGGCCTGCCTAGCCCCAGTCTGCAGAACTAGTATTAAGAAACTGCTTTGAGTCCTGTCCCTGACTCCCAACCATCAGCCTGCAGCAACCCGTGCCCCAACTACCCCCACCAACCCAGCAGAATCTTGCCCACCTATTCAACCAAAATACACTGATCCCCCAACTGACTACTCCAGCCTACTAGCACAGGGGATATTCTCCTCCCCCTACCAACCACCTATATTTCTGACTCAGAGTTGCTCCAAAATGCATTGGACAAGGGACAGCCTTGTTCTTCTTGTAGGAGATAAATTTCAGGAATAGCATGAGGAAGTTTCCACTGTTTGTTGCCCATTAAAACAAAAGTAATCCAATTTTGCAGATTTCATAACATTGAAAAGCAATAGAAAAAAACCACACTGATTTGTCTTAAGCTATAAAACACAAAGAAAACATGTCCTACAGGCCTAGCTTATGTTAGGATGTTTAGTATGAGCTTGCTAAAACCTTCAAAGAAGCTGCAATTAATCTTGAAAATGCAACTGCAGGATCTAGATTATAAATCTCTGCCTATGCTATTTATTGTGTTGCTACTTGTTCATATCTCTACATTTTACATTTACCCAACTGGTGCCCAACACACAGGATTTTTAAATAATGTTATAGATTCAACCCCAATAGCTCACATATATGAAGAGTCTGACTGGGATGCAAGAACAAGCAATACAGGAGAATAATTTAACACTCTACCCAGAGCACTAAATGGTTTCCCTAAAATCAATAAACAGAGGGTACAACACTACTAAAGTTTTCTGAGTACTGTTCTGAATAGTTTACCACCTTATTGGAGTACAATACAGTAATAATCAGTAACATGTCAAAGCTATGTTTTCCCAAACAATTATGTTGGGATTTTATATTAGACCACAGCCTTCAGAATAATCAATGTATATTTATAGGGACTTAGTTACAGCAATGAGGTATTTTTTCCTGCCAGGAGGGAAATTGAAAAGAAAGATATAGTTCCAATTATATGTAGCACAGCCAGCTGAGTGCTGTTATGCAAAGTTTGCCATTAGCAAGCAGTTTACTGCACTGAAACTTGATTTTCAATTAACAAAAATCAAGAGATATGCAATACAGCTCAATGGGGTTTAGGAGCAAAAGTTCACGGGGAATATCCAGCTTGCTGCCTCAGGTGGTCAACATCTATCTTTTGCTCAGAACTCAGCTGAGATGTTGTACAGCTGAGAAACAGCAGTAATGGTAGCATTGCAGCCTTCAAAAGGATCACTTTTGAAGTTTTCTGGGACCAAGTGCTGATCCTCCACATGTTAAAGCTCCCATAGGTTTAAATGGTAACTAAAAGCATAGCTAGAGTTTATTTTTAAGTAATAAGATGTGTTTGATAAATTGTCCAGCTATACCGGAAGGAAAGAACACACTGGATGTGGTTTAAACAGGCAGCAACTTCATCAACTTTCTGGGAATACCCTGCAGATAAAAGTGTACAGTGTAGGTGACTCCATGATTATTTCAATATCTACCGGGGGCATCCATCAGCCTCCATGCCCCTTTTCCATCCTGGTCCCGGGCCAATCCACTGCTGGGACCTTACCAGCCCCCCTTTTGAATGGTTGGTTCCCTGCTGTGCCAGTCATAGGAGCCCAGAACACCATTTTTGCTCCTTTTAATCCTTTACCTCCATACACCTCCTTTAAATCATTTACCAAACTATTTATCTGATCTGTGTATCACCTCCCTATGGAGTACCTGCACTGGACATCGTGCCCCTTGCTTACAGAATGCATGGCGACATCATAGCCTAAATCCTATTCCATGCTCACCCAACCTAAACCCCCACTCACACCCAACTGTGTGAAAGTCAAAAAGCCCCACAATGCCTTTCCCAATCTGGCAGTGAGGGAAGATTCCTTCCCAGCCTCCCCCTCCAAGAAAGGAGTGGCTTGCAGAATGCCCACAGTGGATCCTGACCAAGCCTGGTATTTCACCAGTTTCAAGGGCAGGTGCTGCTCTGCTTGGTCCAGGTGAAAGAGGGCTTTGCCTGCCCAGTTTGCACTTACGTACTCTTTCCCACATCTTTGGGTCACCTGTGTGTGGGAGGGGTGAGTCAGCATCCTCATGCTGACCCTCTGCCTCTGCAGCAGTGCCCATGCCTCTGCCCTTAAAGAGGTATACCCAGGGGTGAAAGTAAGTCGGTATGGGCCGGTACAGTGTACCGGTAAAGAGCGGCCCGTATGCAACCGATGTAAGAGCACTGCCGTGGCAGTGCTTTAAGGACCCTGCTTAAAGCGCTTGAGTGCTTTAACGTTGCTGCTCCTTTTGCACCCCCCACCTCTGGGGATGGGGGGAGAGGGGTGTGTGGCACAAAAGGAGCAGCTGCTCCAGGGCCTGTGATTTAAAAGGGCCCAGGGCTCCGCAGCAGCAGCCCTTTAAATCGCCGCTGGAGCCCCGAGCTGGCTGTGGGATGCTGAGCCCCAGTCCCGCCCCTTCCGTCCGAGGCCCCACCACTTCCGAGGGCCCGGAGCCGGCCTCTGTACCTGTAAGTGTTGAATGTTAGTTTCACCCCTGGGTATAACTCTCTCCCCGGCAAGCGAGACAATGCTGCCTCCCTCCCTCCCCTTAAGGAGCAGCACAGTCATCAACAATCACAAAATCACAAGAGAAAAAAGTTAACTCAAACTTCAAATTGCATTGGTCAGGTACAGTAACTAATTAAGGACCCATTTTCTTGTATGAATGATCATGTAACTCCCACTGCTATGAAAGGGAGTTTTCTATAGACATGGTAATCCTGGGCAGTTAGTTTCAGTTATCTACTTAGGAGCGACTAAAACAAGAGAGAGAATAAAAATATACGTAGGGATTTTCTAATTTAGTTTTGGGGCAATCCCCTTCCTGGCATTTCTCTAACCAAGTGCCAAGTAGTCCTTTCCCAACCAACCACTAATTGATTTCAATTAGGGCTATCAAAAAATTAATTGTGATTAATCACAGTTTTAATCACACTGTTAAACAATAGAATCCCAATTGAAATGTATTAAATAATTGTGGATGTTTTTCTACATTTTCAAATATATTGAGTTCAATTACAACACCGAATACAAAGTATACAGTGCTCACGATATTATTTTTATTACAAATATTTGTACTGTAAAAATGATAATCGTATTTTTCAATTCACCTCATACAAGTACTGTAGTGCAATCTCTTTATCATGAAAGTGCAATTTACAAATGTAGATTTTTTTGTTACTTAACTGCACTAAAAAAATCCATCATTTAAAACTTTAGAGCCTACAAATCCACTCAGTCCTACTTCTTATTCAGCCAACCGCTAAAACAAACAATTTGTTTACATTTACAGGAGATAATGCTGCCTGCTTATTTACAATGTCACCTGAAAGTGAGAACAGGCATTCGCATGGCACTTGTGGCCGGCATTGCAATGTATTTACGTGTCAGATATGCTAAACATTCACATGTCTCTTCACGTTTTGGACACCATTCCACAGGACATGCTTCCATGCTGATCACGCTCATTAAAAAAATAATGAGTTAATTAAATTTGTGACTGAAATCCGTGGGGGAGAATTGTATGCCTCCTTCTCTGTTTTACCTGCATTCTGCCATGTATTTCATGTTATAGCAGTCTCGGATGACCCCCCAGCACACGTTTATTTTAAGAACACTTTCACTGCAGATTTCACAAAACACAAAGAAGGTACCAATGTGAGATTTCTAAGGATAGATACAGCATTCAACCCAAGGTTTGAGAATCTGAAGTGCCTTCCAAAATCTGAGAGGGACGGGGAGTGGAGCATGCTTTCTGATGTCTTAAAAGAGCAACACTGCGATGTGGAAACTATGGAACCCAAACCATCAAAAAAGAAAATCAATCTTCTGACAGTGGCATCGGACTCAGATGATGAAAATGAACATGCATTGGTCCGCACTGTTTTGAATTGTTATCAAGCAGAACCTGTCATCAGCATGGATGCATGTCCTCTGGAATAGTGGTTGAAGCATGAAGCAACATATGAATCTTTAGTGCATCTGGCATGTAAATATCTTGAGATGCGGGCCAAGACAGTGCCATGCAAACACCTGTTCTCACTTTCAGGTGATATTGTAAACAAGAAGCAGGCAGAATTATCTCCTGCAAATGTAAACAAACTTGTTTATCTGTGCAATTGGCTGAACAAGAAGTAGGACTGAGTGGACGTGTAAGCTCTAAAGTTTTACATTGTAGAATTACATACAAAAAAACCTGCATTCAAAAATAAAACATTTGTAAGATCAACTTTCATGATAAAGAGATTGCACTACAGTACTTGTAATGGAAAAATACTATTTCTTATGTTTTTTTACAGCACAAATATTTGTAATGAAAATATAAAGTGAGCACTGTACATTTTGTAGTCTGTGTTGTAACTGAAAAATATATTTGAAAATGTAGAAAACATCCAAAAATATTTAAATAAATGGTATTCTATCATTATTTACCAGCACAATTAATTGCATGATTAATCATGATTAATTTTTTTAATCATGTGATTAATCACGATTAATTTTTTTAATCATGTGATTAATCACAATTAATTTTTTAATCGCTTGACAGCCCTAATTTCAATCATACCTAAGCATCTGCTTTGACTTTAATCAGCTCCTTACATGTGAATGAAAGCAGGATTTGGTCCAATATGCTTAAGTCCAGTAGGTGGACTTTTATATACTTTCAGGGCTTTACATCTAATGTTACTAGTCTACTTACAGTAACTACTTCTATTGTTACTATTACTATGATGAGAAAGTGTTTAGTTTACCCTCAAATGCCAGAGATTTCATCCAGATCAAGTTCCTTGGCAATTTTCATATGGAATATCATTCAAATTTCCAAATAAGTGCATATGTTATATATTCTTGATACATATAGTATCTCAGATTGTACAAGTACAATTAGAATTAAAAAAAACCCCAGACATTCCTTTGCTTCTAAGAACAGAAGAATTTTTGTATTATTTGGGCCAGATCTTCCATGATATAAACTGGTATAGCTCTGCTGAAGTGAAGTCAGTTGAGAAAATGGAGGCATGTCTGTATACCTCTCATATTTTTTTCTTAAGGACAAAAATATACATTGAGTGGAGTGCCTAAAAATAGGACCTTATGTAGCACAGATGATGATCAATATAGTATTAACTAGTACATTGAAATGAGAAAGCCAATAAAACATATTTAGTCCGAGCAGGGGAAAAATAAACCTCTAATGCAGAGATTTTGTCTTTATGTGAACTAGATTTATTATTAAGCGCTAAGCCCCAAGCAAGTGGCAGACCTGGGGGACACAGTCTGAAGATCAGCATAGTTTGGGGAGGGCAGGGAGAAGAGAAAGGGAACCCAAGGATCTACACCATCCCTGCCACCCACTTTGCAAGAAGAGATGCAGCCGTATTGAATTGGCTCTTCCTGCTACCTGCAATATGAGTAGTTGTCACTATCCATGAGCTAATCAGGACCAGTAGCGGCGCCAGCTTTGCCGGCGCCCTAGGCGGCGGCAGGTCCCGCCCCCGAAATCCCGCCCCCAACAGCGGCGGCGGAAGGTCCCGCCCCCAAATTTCTACGGGCGGCGGGGGCGCAGGCGCCCCCAAAATAGCAGCGCCCTAGGCGACCGCCTAGGTCGCCTAATGGGAGCGCCGGCCCTGATCAGGACATGCAATTTCTGTTGTAAACTTGGGCAAGGCCTAAACATATATCAAGAAAAAAAATCTTCCACATGATACAATACATATAGTATAGACATATTGAGGTGAGGCAATCCGAACAAATGAGTGAAATGACAAATTTCAAGCAGCAAATAATACAATGCAAGAAAGGCTATTGAATGTGAATTGTTTCATTGCATTACATATTGAATAAGATGTTAAATAAGAGATGTGACAATGGCTGACAAAGAACTATTGTAGAATATTTTTAGGAACATAGTATATTGCTCGAAGTTTGTTTCCCTCCCCTCTTAGAAAATAATTTTACAAAAACAAGGTTGCAAAATAGCTCAATAGAAAATCTGAAGATCAAGGAATCCTCATGAGTCTAGAAGAATCAGAATCACTTGTGATAATTTCATTTATATATTTTAAGATGTCCGGAAGAATAAGTGGGGTGCACAGAAATAAAAAGAGGAAAGAACGTTTATATGTATGTCACAAATAAATAGGTTTTCAGATAATTAGATTCAAGTGAAAGCAAAAATCATTTGATCTGTTTGGCTAGTTTTATATATGCATATATAAAACACTTTTTTCTTGCTTATAATATAGACAGTCATCCTTGAAATTAATCAGATTCTAGGCTGTGTGTATTGTCTCCCTTCTCTTTCAAGGTTCCAGATACTTCCTTCATCTCAATAATAGCATTGGTGTTTCACAAAGGACCCTCAACCTGTTCCCACTGAGTTTGGTTACTCTGATCAAAGATGGACCATATTAATGTCCTATTATTTATCCACAAACTAATTTATGGTACCTAGCATCTCACTTAGTCTTATAAACAGGATGAAAACAGAGCATCTGTGGTAGTAATATTGCAAACTCCTTCCTTCTGCATATTGGAAAGTCACAAGAAACATTTCTCCCACATGTTATCAAAAAAATAGTCTGTTTTGTCACTCTGGAAGTAAGAGCCCTTAATGCAGTACAAGTGATCAATTTTCTGTATGAAGTGAATATTTTACAATTTACCATACCTTAATACTTATATATTAAAAACAAAGCTAGATTGTTTTTTCCCGTTGAAACCGGAGACGAAAAACAGTTTCATCACAAGAGAAAATTTAATGTAAATTTATAATTTTCTATTTTACCTGTTCTTTTCTGCAAGTATCACCTACCCAAATTTCAGATCAAATTCAAAAATATCCAAACTGTGTGCATTTAATGGACACACATTTAAGTTACACAGCTATGTGAGCAAACTTCCCCTCCCCTCCAAATTTGCAATAGCTTATCCAAATAAAATTTTATCTGAGTCTGAATGTGCTGTCTGAAACTTGGCTCAGCTTTAGTTACAACATTATGAACATATTAGAAAGAGTGTAGGCATAACGTTATACAGATTTTAAATGTGTGCTTTAGGATTAGCTTTTTCCATAAGGTACTGGTGTAATTTCTCTGTTTAGGATCCTATGTCCTTGAAAAGGAGAAAGTTTGGTACAATGGTTAGGACACTAGTCTGAGATTTGGAAGACCCAGTTTAAATTCCCCCAGATAACCTCAGTCAAGTCATTTTGTCTCTGCTTCAGTTTCCCATCTGTAAAATAAAGATAATAGCACTTCACAGAGAGTTGTGAGGCATATATAAGACTATCTGAGTGAACAACAGAATTGTCAGCACTCTGAAACACTCCCCGTCCCCCCCCCCCCCCCCCCCCCCCCCCCCCCCCCCCCCCNGATCAATCAAAACTTCAACCTGATCTTTTATTTTGAGCATTTTAAAGCATTCTAAATCTTTAAATAAATTCAAGTTAAAATTAAGGAAGTTCCTTAAAGAAAGGTAGTTTGAAATGTTTTAATTTTTATTAAAAGATTTCAAAGTGGACCATTTTGACTCTTTAAAAAAGTGTGCCCCCCATTGAGACAGTTTGACAAAACTGACATGAACAAACAAAAACGTTTTGGTGTTGCCAAATCTGCATTTTCCACCAACCTCCCAACCCTCCCACCCCCCAAAAAAACCCCAAACAGCACATCAATAGCATACAAAGGCTGCCCTAGAACAGAAAAGTAATTTGGTTACAGTATTTTGGATTCTTCTCCATTGTTTCTTCTCATGTTAGTACATTTTGCATACAGTAAAATTCTACTTCTGAAAACGGTTTGTGTTCCCCAATGCATATTCTTTTTCTCAATGCTAAAGCATGAATACTTTCCTGAAACATTTCAGTTCTATCAAAAACTGAATTTTATTTAAATGTATATTTTACGAATGCTGCTTTGCTGGAGCAGTTACTCCATTTTGATTAGAGATGGCTTTGTAAGATGTCACTTGTGAATGCATTTGAATCTGAAGTCCATTTAAAACAGTTTTCTTTCAATAGCACCAGAAGTTCACAACTTGTTTTCATTAAATTGTTTGAACAGGCAGAATTCTCACATGATTTAAAAATATTTCTATCAATTAGGATCACTTTTGAACCAGTTGCAGAAAACTAATTTATCAGTTTGGGATAAATCCAGGAATAAAACAAAACCAAAACCACAGAGGTGCTTTCAGAACTGGAGAATAAAAGCTATCCTTTTTGCATATGAAAATCCAAGCAGGTGGATTTCAGGTTCTAATTCAGGCCCCTCTTTAATGGTGATTATCATCAATATAAATGAGAATGTAAGAACAGCCATGCTGGGTCAGACCAAAGGTCCATCTTGCCTACTATCCTGTCTTCCGGCAGTGGCCAACGCCAGGTGCCCCAAAGGGAATTAATAGAAAAGGTAATCAACAAGTAATCCTGTGCCCATTCCCAGTTTCTGGGGAACAGAGACTAGGGACACCATCCCTGTCCATCCCGGCTAATAGCCATTGATGGACCTATCCTCCATGAACTTATCTAGTTGTTTTTTGAACATAGTCTTGGCCTTCACAACATCCTCTGGCAAAGCTCCACAGGTTGACTGTGTATTGTGTTAAGAAATACTTCCTTTTGTTTTAAACCTGCTGCCAATTAATTTCATTTGGTGACTCCTTGAACTTGTGTTATGGCATAGAGTAAATAACAGTTCCTTATTTACTTTCTCCACACCAGTCATGATTTTATAGACCTCTATCAAATCCCCCCTTGCTCATCTCTTTTCCAAGCTGAAAAGTCCCAGTCTTATTTCTTTCTCTCTCCTCATATGGAAGCTGTTCCATACCCCTAATCATTTTTGTTGCTCTTTTCTGAACCTTTTCCCATTCCAATATCTCTTTTTTGAGATGGGGCAACCACATCTGCATGCAGTATTCTAGATGTGTACACACCATGGATTTATATACAGGCAATATGTTTTTTTTCTTTTTTTTCTCTATTCCTGTCTTATGATTCCCAACATTCAGTTAGCTTTTTGCTTCTAAGATGTATGAAAATAAAATAAAAGTGGTCACAGTACATTTTCAATGCCCTAGGCAACACATTTCATGTTTGACTTGTACTGGTGAAGAACACAGGCCAGCAGTCAAATTGGCAAAATTGTGATCTAGTGCTATGCCAAATACCTGGAATGATGAGACCGCTCAGTTTCTTCCAGGAGTTGAATTAAGTTGAGTTGTGTTATCTGTGAAGGTCTTGGAGTATGCTAGATGCCCAGGGTAACATTATTAGTAATAAATACTTAAGTTATAACAATTCTCAAAAGCCTCAGTAAAAATTAGGTCACCATTGTAATAGTTACAGTACAAACATGGATAAGAGAATGCTTAGCTCAGATGGCACACACACTAAAAGGGCACAAGAGTGATGAAGGTAAGAATGTATGACTAATATACAAACATTCTCTGGTGAAGAATTGGCATAGGGTTTGCTACTTTTTTCTCCATTTTTGAATTGAGGAGAGAGATTAGGGTGAGGAATAGCAGGAATGGATAATTTAATAAGATAATGGCGTTAATAAAAGCACAGGAGTAAGAAAAAAGGAAGGCGGGGGAAACGAGATCACCACCTGTCTAATAGGAAATAGCAGCTAGAGTTTTGTAAGCCTCATGGTGCAGGAGAGAGTCTCAAGGAGGATTTGAAGAAAATCTAAAGCTTGTACGGATCATATCAGGGCATGTTTTCCATTGTATTTGTATATGCACACACAAGTGTATATACATACATACAACTCCTGTCCTGTACTGATAGGGTCACATACCCGTAACAAGCTGATAAAGCCAAAGAGAAAGTGATAGTGACATAAGATATGTTTTATTTGTCCAATTCTTGTTCAGAAGTAACATTTTTCAAATATTCTTGTGGATAAATTTTGCTTATTTGGTTCACAGGGATCTGCATCCTATAGGGAGTGTATGAAGATGTTTAAGGTAGAAACTGACTGGTAGATGGTAAAGGCTGGAAGTTGTCAGGATGAAAGTGGAGGTCAACATAATGATAATTCAATAGATCATCCAATAGAGTGAGCTAAACTGTGAATGGTCTTAAAAGGAAATAGAGTAAGCTTGTGTTTGATACAGAAATTAAGGATGTGTGGGGGGCGGGGCGGCAATGGAGGAACTCAGAGGGAGTTCATGTGATCTCAGCAACAATCCAGAGATATGGTGTTAGCAGCAGCATTTTGAATTAACTTGTGTTTACACTGCAACATCTTTGACTGGTGCAGTCAAAATACAAAATGATAAGGGACTGTCCAAGAGTTTTAGTTGGAGAAGGAGGAAAATCTGGATATTAAAGATGTTGTGTAGGAAGATGATACAAAATTGCATCATCCTGATTACCTGGGTCTAGAGAGGATCAGATCAAAGATGATGCCAAGGTTATTGGGTTGTATGTTTAGGGAGGATTGTGATGATATGCAGAGTGATAGACAAAATGGGGTGAGGAAAGGGCTCACACAGCAAGATCAAGAGTTCAGTTTTAGTTAGCTATGTTTTATTCAAGATGATTGGACATTTATGATAGAAGTCAAAACAAGGTTAAGATTCTAGATAAGAGAGAGAAAGCTCACCAGGAGACAGGTAAATTTGGGAATCATTGGTATAGAGAAGAAGTCAATGTCATGCTTTGGATTAGATCACCTAGATATATTGTGTAGCAGGAGAAGAGGAATGTGAAACCAGAGATTGTTTTTAGCTGTTCTGAAAAACCTTGCAGCACTTAGGACAGAGATATGCCCGGGGTGGGGAAGACAGCTAGAAAGAGGGGTTTAAAACATCATGAAAATCATCTCTCCAAGTTGCATAAAAATGATAGTGACCGTATCATAATGCTTTAGCTTGCATAAAACAATAGTTAGTTTTAGAATCAAGGCTTTAGAGATAAGCAAAACATTATAATTTATAGTGAAAAATCCAGAATGGCCACTGCAATGATTCTCTATTATAAAACATCAACATGCAGGATTCTCTGCACCCTGAAGTCTTTAAACCATGATTTGAGGACTTCAATGGCTCAGACACAGGTTTGATACAGGAGTGGGTGGGTGAGATTCTGTGGCCTGCATTGTGCAGGAGGTCAGACTAGATGATCATAATGGTCCCTTCTGACCTTAAAGTCTATGATTCTATGACACAGACTAAGTTGACCAACAGCAGATAAGAGATGGGGTGAAGTAGAGTTCAACATACATGACTCAGCTTCCTCTCCAAAATGCCTGAAGGGTGTAGATAGGAGGAGGATTTATGCTAATAGCTAGGAGGAGGATCTAGACAGGATTAGGGTCCATGCTGATAAATTCAAGTTGATTGGCTGAGCTGATATAATTAGGCAGGGAGCAGCTATGCTAATTTCTGAGCTTGGAAAAGCAACCAATCAGAGAAGGCCGCACACTGAATACAAGGCTGACAGCTAGCCGGCTGACGGGGAGGGTGGTTGAAACCAAGCAGAAAAGATCAAGTAGCAAGGAGAAGAGTCGCAGCTACCTGAAGAAGCAGCAGCAACCAAAGCTTCTGAGGCAACTAGAAACTTCTAGAAGGCAGCACCCACAGAAGCGGAAGAAGCAGTGGTGGCAACTGGAGAGACTAGCAGCAACTGGGATCCCCACAGCCGTCAACCATTTTTATTACCTTGACATAGGAGAAGGACCCCCCAGAGACAATACAGAGGGATTATAAAAGGAGTGTAAGTTTGATTTTCTGTCTATTTTGAAAAGAATGACTGGGTGTGCCTTTAAATAAAGCTGGATACCTGCATTTGTATGAGATCCATCCCACCCATCCTGAGACTGCTTGGCCACCACTCACAGGATGATAGTGTTAAATAGTAACTATTTTTCTTCTTTTGTAATATTGTAATGCTTTCTTATGCCTATGTTTAGAAGCTCTGCTTAACCACAATATTGAAATAACATTGTATTAAAACACTATACATGTGTATAAAAGATCTCTAGGTACTTTAAGTAGTACATTGTAACTGCTATATAGTTTATGTATCCTATGCTTCCAATGCTGTCTTATCTCATTTTATTGTGCTGCTTTAAATGTATGATTTCTAAAGATGATGTATTCTTTCTTGCTTTATTGAATATATTGTAACTGCCTATTTCCTTTAAGAAATATTTTGTTTTTGAAGACTTACTGCTTGTATGTCAATCCTTTGAGCAGAGGGTTGTGCCTGTGTCCTCCCAGGGGTTAGCAGGATTAACCTGCTCTGGGGAATCCTCTGTGAGTTGGAAACAACCCCCCTGGTAAAACCCTGGCAATTCCTCTAGGGTGGGCCACCACCTAATTTATTCTGTCCAAAGGGGTAATAGATAATTTATGGCTATAGGCAGGCCAGTATTAAAGTGTCTGAGGTCCAAATTTGGGATAACAAAGGGTCCAAGGATAAAGCCTTTGGAGAAGTCCACAGAAAAAGTGGAGACAGGATAACAATGGCCCACCAAATAAGACTGATGAAGTTATCAGAAAGGCAGTGGATAATCATGAGAAGACAACAACAAGGCAGTCAGTAGAGAATAGATATTCAAAAAGTAGGGAGTGGTCAACAAGATCGAAACCCATCAAAAGTTTAAGGAGAACAAATGTGGAGTACAGGCCCTGAAATGTTGCCAGGAAGTGCTCATTATAGACATTGGTGAGAGAAGTTTTATGGAATACCACAGCAAGCGCCAGTTTGGAGAGAGTCAGAGATTAAACTGGAGAAAAGTAACTGAAGAGGGGGGTTGTAGATGTCACATTTGAGAAATTTGTAGATGAAGGGAGGAAATGATTGTTTGAGGGTGAGGCAGAGCCTAGGTGAGTTTCTTTAAAAAAAGCATACTTGTACTTGGAGGTAAAGGAACCCCATGAAAGAGAGAGTATAAGGAGAAAAGTGAGGGTGAAGTTTGAGGGCAGGGATAAAAGCGAGGTTAGGTGATAAGAGCATTGGGGAAGTATGCTTGACATCCCTGGGTCCTGTGCTGGTGATATACTGTGGGAAGGTGCAGAATTTGTCAACTTCACTCCAGAGCAGCAGAAAGCAGAGTTGCATGTAGGAGTCTTAAATAGGTTCAGTTTGGAGGCAAGAAGGGGTGCTTTAGCCTGTATACTGATGTGACTAGGGTACCTAACTATGGAAGAGGGGTTCCACTCTGGTTCTTCCTGGAAAGCGGTCAAGAAAAGTGAATGATATGCTGTTTCTTGAGTCAGGGCTTCAAAGCACCCACACCCAGGAAGTTCAGCTATAGAACTGGTTCCTGGTGCCAGAGGAAGGTTCCTGTTCTGCTTTATGCTATGAGGGACAAGGGTAGGACTTTTCTCTATCTATTGGAAGCAAGCTACTGGAAGTAAGAGGGTTAATGTATAAAAATATTTCAGCAATTATTTTAGAAGTGTTACCTATCTTGCTCTTATCTTTAAATTACATATTGGACAACTTCTTTTTATTTCATCATCTGATATATACCCAAATATGTTCATTCCTTATCTAACATTTAATCAGTTATTTATTTTAGCAGTACTTTGTGTTCTTTAAAAGTGACTAGTGTAGGTGTAATTTTATATGTATAGAGAAAGCAGCCATTTTCCTCCTATGCAGATGAAACTAACAACACTGCTGCCATCCTCTGCCTTTCATTCATGTAAGCTCATCTTACACTCCAGCACATCTCTTACTGCTGCTACCCATGCATGTTTTGCCATCACTGATTATTTTTAACTGTTATTTTTGAAAAAAAAAAAAAAAAAAAGCAGAGCAAAAGCTTATGGCCAATATCAAATGTAATATCAATTGTCTAGAAAGCTGGTAACATTGAAGAGTAGAAGCTGTACAAGAGGTAGGTAACATTTTAATATATGGTATGCATACCCATGGCACATATGTATGAGTATCTGATTAAATAAGTGCATGCTGACTAAATTAAAAGTAAAAATGAAGTGTATAGTCTAATCCAGTGGTTCTCAAGCAGGGGTATATGTACCCCTGTGAGTATGCAGAGATCTAGACCAGATACATCAACTCAACTAGACATTTGCCTTGTTTTACAACAAGCTACATAAAAAGCACTAGTGAAGTCAGTACAAATTAAAATTTTCACACAAGTACTTGCATATAGAGCAGTATAAACTATACACTGAAATGTAAGTACAATATTTATTCCAATTGATTTATTGTATAATATGGTAAAAATGAGAAAGGAAGCAATTTTTCAGTAACAGTGTGCTGTGACACTTTTGTATTTTTATGTCTGATTTTGTAAGTAGATTTTAAGTGAGGTGAAACTTGGGGTACACAAAACAAATCAGACTCCTGAAAGGGGTACAGTAGTCTGGAAAGGTTGACAACCACTGATCTAATCCAATCCCAGAAGGTGTTTCTCCACATTACTAAACCACACAATTCGGCATGTGTGTCATACATGTTCCAGGATATTCTGGAATGGAAGCAGTTACAAGGTTCACTAGCAAAAGGCATACATGAATAAATTGCACAGCAGCTACCAGCACTGTGCACTCCTGTATCTAGTGCTGTTAGTCCCTTATTTGCATGGGAAATATCTGTGTGCTTGCTCTTCGACACACAAAAGTGGTTATATGCAATACTTTATTTTAAGAAACATGATTGAGTATATACTAAAATTTTGACTCTAGTACATCTTTATGAAGAGTGTACATTTTAAAAGTCAGTGCAATTTACTGCTCAAAAAGATGCTTCTCCCACAAAAAAGTATTACTTTCTTCTAGTTTGTATCCTGGTGTTAGTAAAAACAGATAGAAACAGTGATTGCTGATACATAGTTACTCACCTTTCCAGTAGATGGTAGTGCAGATGTGCGTAAGAGAAGATTGTATTGGGGACTGAAACAAACAATATGTAGACATTTTCAAATACAGATTATGGAGGCGTTTTTAGATGCTTCAGTTTTTAAAAGTCAGTCATGTGAAGCTATGAAATCTGGGAAAAAATGCACAATCTGACCTTTTAATTCTAGATACTAATCCTTAGCAAGCACCTAATTGTTCTATTTTTATAGAAAAGCTCTGATGAATACAAATAGACATGAAAGACAGGGATGTGCAGAAATCAATAATAGCTATAATTATGTAGAACTGTAAATCTCAGTAGAGGCACATGATAGTACCATTGAATTCTGACATCTTTGGCAGTATATTTCTTCAGCCACACTATGTTACTATCTTGGTAGTGAATGACAAGGAACAAAATTCTTTGTTCCTCCAGCTTTTCCAATGCAAAATTTTATCTTGCAGACTTGTTATGCTTAAGTTGTAAGCTGATTTTAGTAGCAGCACTTATTTTAGTGTGATGAGATATCAGAGGCAACCTCTTCATGTTCTCAATAAATGAAGGAAACATGCATCACACCAGTGGGAAATAATTTTTCCATAGTTTTATTTCAAAATTACTTAAAGACTTAAAAAAAGCTATTTTATTTATAATATATATAAAAAACTAAAAACCAAAGAAAGCAATAGTTTTAATACACAGGAACAAATGGAGGAAGTTAAAGAAAACTGATCATAGGACACAGAAATCAGAATACATAGAAGCTCTCTTACCTTGTGTGTGTTATATAAGGTAAGATGCCAACAGATTATTTGAACATATTGAATTTCAAAACTTGACAGGGAAAGTATTAACATACGGTCTTTGAAGATTCCCTGCAACATTTTCATTAAGCACATCCATACAAAAGGTTTCGTCTACTCTTAAGATAATTTTGCTACAATTTCCCACCATTTCTGCTATCAGTTCTCTGAGGTTTAGACCACATGCTATCAGATATAGCAGAGGCCACTGGCACATTAGCACTCCCAACATTGCTACCACCAATGAAGCTGAACTTGTGTAAACAATGCTACAGAATGTAATACTCATAGGACACCACCTCATTACTGTTATGACCTTGTTATAGGCAGACTTTAATTTAAGAACTAAAAAATGAAGTAGAAGTAGTTTTTTAAACTTGTTTTTCCCTGCAGACATTTTCTCAACTGTGCTGACTGATACAAAATGATGAGCCCCTCTGACAGCTATGGAGATTATTATGTAAAATTTATCTCTCAATGAAAAGTAGGTGGTACGTTTCAAATGATGTACATATAGCTGGCCTGGGAGCAAGGAAGAAGGCAAAAAATTCTGTGGCAGATTATGGGAAGCAATATGATCTACTCCTGTGGAGATGGCTAAGAAGGGCTGCTGTTACAGCAGCTCTGGCTCTGCTAATTCAAAATGAAATCTTGACAAAACTGTTAAATGGCAGTCCTGTCCAGATCTAGCAGACACAGAAAGGTTGTGTTTCTGAGTTTGGACTATCCCTTTGCTATCATCAAATTGCATGTAGTGCAAGTGTAGTGCCAACAGATCCTGGTTGTCAGCAGCCAGGGTCAAACCTGGGAGCTCTGGAGCTTAATCCATGAGCCTCTACTGCATGTAGCAGGCTCAATCTCTGGCTGATCTAGCTGCCACTAGAAGGGGACATGATGCCACACCAAGCAGGCCTTGTTTATACAAGCCAAGGGGAGAAGGGTAAAAGCTGGCATCAAACTATTTTTTATACTCTCCTGCCCTAGTGGATAGTTGGTGCAGGTTGGTCCCACACTGTAAATGCTGAATGCTAATGGGCTCAAAAATGCAGCTGGGATTGGCACAACATTGGTACTTACCACCAAACCACTTTCCCTCTGATCCATGAACGAGGGACAGTGTGGATTCTATTTTCAAATAGTCCACCGAGTTTTTCTGACACACTGAAAGAGGCCATATTTAGTCAGGGCCAGATACTGTTCTCATTTATGCAAGTGTAAGTCTGAGATAATGCCATTAAAGACTTTGGCTCTGAACAATTCTATGCTTTTAATAATTATGTAAACTGAAACTTTGTAAAGCACTTTGAAATCCTTGAATGAAAATCATACAAGTGAAGAGTATCATTATGACTTTAGACATCTCTGGCTGTGTCAGCCTGAATGTATTTCCCATTCTATGTTAATACTCATTTGAAGGGCAATCATTTGTCTTCCTCCATTTCTGTATAGTTTTTCCATCTAGAGAATGATGCAGGGTAAGCCATTGTTCCCTCAAGGCTGGCATAGTTTCTTGATCTTGGCTGGCTATCATGAGCAGCCTTCATGAAGGGGAAGGGAATCCATGGTAGTGTGTAAAATTTATCACTAGTATTATTTGTATTACTATAATGCCTATGAGCCCTAGTCATGGATCACTGTGTTCACACAGTTATTGTGCTCTAGGCATTGAAAAAAATTCCACACAACATGTCCCCTACCCTAAAGCGCTTACCATCCAAGTACCAGACAAGAGACAGATCGATATAGACATGGGAGTACGAGGAAACAGTAAGTCACTATTGGGTAGTATGATAGGAAATGGTCTCAGCACACCAGACTAACAATTGTCAAGCTCTTCGTAGACACCATGACTAATGAGAGTTTTGTGGAGGGTTTTGAAGAAGGATAATAATAATCTTAACTGGTGATGTGCTAAGTCTTCAAAAAATAAGAAACCCTCCATTGAACATTTACCAATTTTTAAAAGTTAACTCATTCAAACTTTTACTGGTCTGATGGTAAGAATGTCTTGTTTTCAGTTGGGACAGAAGGTGGATGTGCTAAAAGTCTCACCGGAGCCTGTTTTTATGGTGTTTTTGCCCAAGTTTTGAGGATTAAGTATTGGTATATTGTGTTTACTGACAAAACACCTAAGGTTTTTAGAAACCTAAATCTCATTTTCAGAAATTATTTAGGCATGTGAATCTAAATCCTATTAATAGTCAATGGAATTTGGACTAAATACCTAAATCCCTTTTGAAAACGACATAGCAACAGCTAAATACCTTTAAAAATCTGGGCCCAAGAGATTTAGATAATTTGACTAAGCTCAGATAAACACTCAAGCAAACTTTATTCAAAACCTTTTGATGTTCACCCATGACTAGCAACAGCAGAGAAGTTCAGTTGTACAAAAGCACTCAATCAAAATAATGATAATAAAACATACAGGCACCCTAAAATGAACAGAGTAGCCTTAAAAGTTCCACAATAAGTACTCCTGTGCAGGCTTTTAGACAGAGCCCATAACAAGGCTGGCCTCTCTGGCAAACTGAACTATTAGTGTAAAGTAGCTGCATGTAATAAAGACTAATTGCATTGGGATAAAATTAGAGCTCAGCTGTTATAGCTGTCAATTTCTTTATCATGAGGAATAACCATATGCACTAAAAACTTAACAAAACTATAGGAGAAATGAATAGGATGAAAATCAATAAGAACAAATGTAAAGTACTAAACTTCGGAAGGCATAATCAGTCGCATAAATGCAAAATGGTCAATGATTGCTAGGAAGGAGTACTGCAGAAGAGGATTGGGGGTAATAGTGGATCACAAAGAAAATAGGAATCAACAATGTAATACTGTTTCAAAAAAGTGAACATCATTCTGGGATGTATTAGCAAGAGTGTTGTAAGCAAGACAAGTAGTAATTCTTCCACTCTACTCGGCATTGATGAGGCCTCAGCTGCAGTACTGTCACGAGTTCTAGGAACACACTTGGGAAAGATGTGGACCAACTGGAGAAAGTCTAGAGGACAGCAACAAAAATAATTTAAAAGTTTAGAAGACTTACAAGGAAAGATTGGAGGGGGGGGGGGGAGAGAAAGGTTGTTTAGTCAGGAGAAGAGAAGACTGAGAGGGGACCTAAGTCTTCAAGTACATAAAATGCTATTGTAAAGAGGAGGGTAATGCATTGTTATCCACCGAGGACAGGACAGGAAGTAATGGGCCTAAATTGCAGCAAGGGAGATTTAGTTCAGACATTAGGAAAAACTTCCTGACTGTAATTGTAGTTAAGCACTGGAACAAGTTATCACTGGATGTTTTTAAGAACAGATTAGACAGACAGGTGTCAGGGATGGTCGAGAGATAATTCTTCGTCCTGCCTCAGTGCAGGAGACCGGAGTAGAAGGGGACCCTGCAAGAAGGGTCCCTTCCAGTCTTATGGTTCTATAGCTGTATGCTGTAAAAAAAAGCTACAGTGTTTGTGAATCAGCCCACTGCTCCACTCATTTTTATATATTTTTTTCCTAACGAAAATCATTGCCCTATGTTATTCTTTTAAACATCTTTTATTATCCATGCTTTATGGTGAGTTTATTTTGTTGTGATATCTACTTGTCATAGCAAAGGCAAAACAGAGACATACTTCAGTGTGTGTGTGGGGGTCTGTATTTTTTTATAAGGGGAGGCTTCAGTGGAGATGGGATTGATAGATTAAAGTCTTATCGGATGATAGCAGGTGTAGTTAAATATTTACCTTCATTCTTGTCCTCTGTAGTTAATATAGTATTTCCTAATATAAGCTGCTAAATGTCCCCCTTTTCTATTCTTATTTAGATTATGATTTGAAGATATATTCATGAAGCTGTGTAGTTAACTTTTTTATTAATTATTATTATTATTATTATTATTAAAGGTTTTAGTATTTACCTGGCCAAATTCCAACTTGAGTAATTACATTCTGCCTACTTAAATTCCCCCATGTAGTTTCAATTAGATGAAGTATAGAAGAATAACTTATGTCCTAAAACTTCTGCAGTATTGCTGCCACTATTAAACAACTTTTGAATTTCACCCTAGAGTGACTGTACGGCTCCCTATATACAATAAGTAAAATGAACTGGGACCCCATTAGATGAAAGTTGTTACTAGAGCTAAAGATAAGGGGGGAAATCCTGACCCAACCAGTTCCACTTAGTCTGAGGAGCAAATGGTATCTCTACTGTATGAGAAGAGGCAACTGAATTTATGAGTTCATGTTGCTTGGGAAAGTGCAGGGGACAAGATTTAGGAGTGCAGAGATGTTACCTGCACCTTTGAACTGAATTCCATGGCAGCCTCCTGCTTGCAAATGAGCAAGGGATGGGGTTTAAAGATCTGTTATACAGACCTTTGTCTTCTCCGGATAGGGGGCATGTTAAAAACAGTGGCTATGACTGTCCCAGGCTAATCTGTGAGAGAGTGTGGTGGAAACCCCAAGGCAGCTGCATAGCATTAGGTAAGACACATGTACAGGAAGAGGTTTGGGGAATAGTCCCTTTGTTAGTGAACTTTTTCCTCCCATCTTTTAAGACAGTTGCCAGCTTTGTCAATCATCCCTCCCTCCCCCACACACACCACCACCACCACCACACACACACACACACACACCCCTTCTCCCTATGGAAAAGTTTCCAAATAACTCAAGGAGTTACTAGTCCCCAAGCCACCAGGGAGTTGTATAAATAATTAGATGAATTCTAGGTTAATTTAAATATGAATACCCTAATTCAGAGCAGCAACAAGATGGAGGGAGTCTATATAAAGATCCATAAGTTTGAATATTGTTCCAGAAGTATGGAGCCCTCACAATCGCCAATCTCCAGGAACACGACCCTGCAAAAAGTCCCCCTTCCTGCAGGTGTATTCTTGGTAGGCAGCCCATAGGGTATGTTTGTGGGAGAGTACACAGTCATTCTAAGGAGAGGATAAGGTCTGTTCTCCTTCAGTAGTTCCTTCTCTTAAGGAAAGCTGGGTTTCTCCCCTCCAAAGGGATTTTACAGAAGGAGTGATGAGGTTTTGCTCTTTTTTTCTTCCCCTGATGGGGCTTCTCCTATTGCAGATGCCCATGTTTGAGGTTCCTCCCATTTTTCTACTATTGAATATCTTTCCCCCTTTTGCCTCTCTGGGCCCCCCTCCCTCCAATACTTGCCCCTTTTCTATGTTCGCCTTGCAGTGTGTGCCTTCTCCTTTGTGGTCTCCAAATTCCGCTGTTCAGTTTGTAAATGCATGCCCTCCTTACGGGTACTCCCTCATGGCTTCAGGGCAGTCTTGCAAGTGGTCCTCACCACAGTTTCCCCCTTAATTCCTCAAACTCAGTATAGCCTTTGAGAATATAGATAGCCTTTTTGCAGGGCTAATCAAAAGTCTCCCTACCATGAACCAGAATTGCCCTAGTGCAGTCTAAACAGTATAGTCATCCCAACAGTCCATCACTAAGTATTGGTCCAGCCTCTCTCCCCACACCCCTCTAGCTGGGGAGTTGCCCAGCTGTGTTTCCTTCCCAGGTAGGATCTTCAACTCTTGCCTGGAAGACATCAATAGGCTCAGCCTCCCCCATTATCCCCCAGTCTTTAGCCCACTCAGGCCCTTTGTCTCCAGCTCTCTGTCTCAGAGCCAAACAGGCAACTCCGTCTGCTGTTCAGCCTTCAGCCCTTTCCAGTCCTGTGACAATTCCTAGGGTGCCAGGACAGTGAGTCTGCTGGTTACCCCTTGACTTGCTGGTGCTTAACTGGGTGTCAGGTCCCTGACACTGCCACTTAACCACGCAAGTACTCTTCTCTGGGCTATGGCAGCCTTTACTTTGCCTAGCAGATTAACAGCACCCTACTCCCTAAACCCCTCTGAAGCAGTCCCCTGTAGTACCTAGTCCCTTATCCACTGAGCACTCAGTAATACCAAGTCTGCTGTCTCCAAAGGAACAGCGTTCTCCAGCTTGGATGATTCAACTTGGGACCAGCTCCTGGTATACCACAGCAATGTGATATTTATAGTGAAAACCAAAAAAAAGTTTATCAAAGATTAAGATTTAAGTGATAGTGAGTAAGGATGATATATGTAACCCTTCTGTTTCTGAGACAAAACTATTCCTAGAGACTAAATTTAACTTTAACAGGCTAATCTTCTGTCTAAAGAAGCTTATCTTATGCCAAGTGTCTTTTCAAAATGAATCCCCATTGCGTTAACATGTGAAGCAAGCATTGTAAGTAACTGAGGCAGACAGGTGAATATACATTCTTTGTCTGGTAGAAACCTGCTTGTTAGCCCTGTTCAGCCTTTAGGAATGTGTTTTCATTGCACATACATAATTTATACAGTATCTGTACACACATTTCATACCAATATTAACGATTAGCATGATCCTGGCTTTCATTATTCTTTCTGGATAAATACTATGAAAGCAGCATGCTAGATGTTAGTTTGTCAGGCCAATTAGGAGTCGCTGTTACAGAACAGTGAGCCATTTGTCAGTTGGCACCAATGGGTCTGTGTCACAATCCCTCTCTGACCTGGTGAAGTTAGTAGGTGACCCTTTACCCACCATCCTGCCTCCCATTTCACCAGCCTGATTTGACTCTCCTGCTCAACCAGGAAATCCTTCAATGCTCCTCCTTCAGGGGCATCTCCTCCCAGACACCAGCGTAGCAGGGGGGACCCTGAAGCCCCCCCATCAGCTGTGGGCATTGGACCCTTTTCACCTCATTTTGTCAGGGATATTTTTAGTAAAAGTCATGGACAGGACACAGGCTTTTGTGAAATTCTAAACAAAAGTTTACAAAAGCCTGTTACCTGTCCATGAAGTTTACTGAAAATATCCCTGACAAAATTGCAGCCTTACCTACGATGCAATGCTCTCTCTGGCAGTGCAAGAGCACTGAATGTGGACACATACCACTGACACAAGGAGCATTGTGTGGACATGCACACCCAATGTAATTAAAGTGGCATACGATTGTCAACATAACATAAATCAACTTAACTCTGAAGTGTAGACAAGGCCTAATTCTCCTTCAGTGCTGTCATGATTCTGGGGTTTGAATTCATTTAAAACTCCCAAAAGCAGCCCCAACCCCTTGTTACACCAAACGAGGCTGCACTTTGACTGGAACAGAAAAGCTGAGCCCAATTTTGTTTAAAGGGGTTAGCTACCCAGTTACAGCCCCTCTTCCACCGCCATTTCCTTTTGTGCTGTAGCAAATGGGAGACTGTGCTGACCTGAGAAAAAAATGGAAAACATTAATCCTGCTGCTATGCAGAGCTTGCAGCAAGCAGGCACCATCTCCTCTCCTCCCTCAACCTGGCTTGCTTGTGTCTGAGTGTCCAGAAGGTCAGGGAGCAGCCTCCAGCTGCTCTGCACCATATCATCTAGTGAACACAATGCAAACTTACAAAACAAAATACAACTTCTCAGTAGGGTGACCAGACAGCAAGTGTGAAAAATCAGGAGAGGGAGTGTGTGTGTGTGTGTGTGGGGTGTGTGTGTGTGTGTAATAGGAGCCTATATAAGAAAAAGACCCCAAAATCGGGACTGTCCCTATAAAATCGTGACATCTGGTCACCCTACTGCTCAAACAGGAACTGGGGACATTAACAGGACAGAAAAATCCCTGGAACTGTGTGTAAGAAACTGGGGACGTTCGAATCAAACAGGAACAAATCATCTAAGGCACACTACAATATGCAGTACACAAGTCCACATAATTGGATTTAGACTACACCTGCATCATTCAGTATATATCAAGTATCAAAGATTTAAATTGGTAATAAAACTAATCAAAGCACACTAGGGTACAACTTCAGTTCCAAAAGAGGTGAGTATTTCAATAGAGTATCTATATTAATAAAACAGCAAGTGGTATCTTAATATCTGCACTCACTGAAGGAAGAGCAGTGACTGTGCTGTGACAAAGAAGCTCTTAAAAAGTAAACAGTGCTACTGCAACAAAGACTGACTTTAGTGGTTCTACATGCTTAATGTTCTAAAACTTCCAAAAATCACGGTTGAGTGTGAAATCCATTTTAAACCATAGTTGCTTTCTACAATTTTTTTCAGAAAATCCCAGAATTGCCGATGAATGCTTGCTCAAGTTTTAGACATCTTCCTGGCAGAAAATTCCACAGTGCAGCTGTCATTGTTAAACTTTTTGTACATAAAAAAAGAAAACATACATCATAAAAAAGTCAACATAAAAGGATAGCCATAACTTTTATATACTGCCAACTGAGGGCTCCAACTCTTAGCACATCACCAAAACAGCAGCTGTGCAGATCAGCTAGACAATAAGTATTATGTGGAGCCCTCTTCTAGTGAAGTATTCCTATCCCTTCTCCCCCCCCCCCCCAACTTTTCAAACTAATACCTGCAATAAGACATTGGCCAAGATTTTCCAGTTTAACAACAACATTGAGCACCTAACCTTTGAAAGGCTGGCTGCTTTCTGGTGTCTCAAATTTATTACTAAAAGTGACTAGTGACTCTGGAAGATTTAGCCATTACATTTGGTTTAATTACAATCTGATTTTTGAAAACTTATTTCATAGCACTTAATGTACATATTTCCAATTACAGGATTTATCCAGTCATAATCCAGTTTCAAACAGCAGGAAAGGCTCTGGATCTCAGGTCAATGGCTCACTAACCTATTCTGAGAAAGTTCAAGCCTATTGAAGCTAAAAATAGATCATACTATAAAAAGATCACAAGAGGAGGAGTAATATCCTTTTTATTTTGGAATGATTCCAGAATAAGTTATCTTTTGTTTTAATTATTTTAAAGATTATATTTTACTCTGACAAAAACCAGAAGGAATTCATGTACCTACTCACATTTGACCATCTGGGTTCTCACAACATTGTATCCAAATTATGCATTAAAATTGTGCCTCTTTACAATTAATATAAATACCTTGTTACACAGATTTTCATACATAGAACAAAGCAAATAAGACAGGTTAAACTTCCATTCTTAAGGGGAAGCCTATTTGCTGCTTGAATATGTAATTTCCACATTTATAATGAAGCTTGGCTTTAAAAGTCTCAGTCTTTCTGTTACACAGAAAGTTGTTCATAAACTACTAAGTTAACTGTGAAAATGTAGCCTCAGACTGATATTCCATTTTCACAAGAGTTGTACATTCACATAGACACTAAGGTTAAAATCAGTTAACTGAATCAAACAAATCCTAGTTTGACTGGACTCTTAGTTTCTCTTGAGCACAGTATTGCAATAAAATGCAGTAAACAACTGTAAAGGAGATTGTGACCAGACCTAGAAATGTTCACCACAGAATTCCTCAGATCTGCTTACCCTTCCCTTATATGCACCTCATTGTCAAATTACAGCTCACTGCCATCTAAGCAGCCAATGGTATGGAATTTACCTTCTTAACTCTACTCTCCTAGTAGAGTTTGAACTTTTATAATGTACATGTATATTTTGTTTTCATAGGGCTGACAGTAATATAGCAAGAGTATCATTTATAGTTATAAGGATAACAACCCATTGTTATGTACTACAAAACATATTCAATGTAAAGATCTATACTAGCCTTCTGAGTTACCATGAATTTATACTTTCATAGTACTGTAAATAATATGAGTTATCAATCCCTTTTTTCATATCTTGTCTGAAAGAAAGTGAAAGTTGTGGATTTAGATTTAAGATATCCTGAAGTTTGCATGACAATTTGATGCAGGCATTTGGTTTGTACAGCCACCTCAGAGTTAATTATAATGTAACTGCCATTTGCACGTGACACACTATGGCAGGGTTCACTCACCCTTGGGGACACTGCCTTGTGGCTAGGTCTGCAGATCAGTTGCCATCCAGTCTAGCAGCTCCTTCCATCATTCACCTCACAGCCCCACTCACTCACTCAGATTCAGGGTGCTCTCTCTCTTCATGACTCAACCCTCTAATTATACAACTATATAGTTTTCCCCTTCTGGGATATCAGAGCCTCTCCAGACCAACTGTGTCTGTCACAAAGAGCCCTCCATGCCAAATCCCAGTCTGTGCCACTTCCCTAGTGAGTGATAGGAAGCTACAGACCCTCCACTCGCTCCAGGTTCCAGCCTAGGGACCCTATCAGCAGCAGTCACGAATGTCTACACCAGGGGTAGGCAACCTGCGGCACGCGTGCCGAAGGCGGCACGCGAGCTGATTTTCAGTGGCGCTCACACTGCCTGGGTCCGGGCCACCAGTCCATGGGGCTCTGCATTTTAATTTAATTTTAAAAGAAGGTTCTTAAAAATTGTAAAGACCTTATTTACTTTACATACAACAATAGTTTAGTTATATATTATAGACTTCTAGAAAGAGACCTTCTAAAAACGTTAAAAATGTATGACTGGCACGCGAAACCTTAAATTAGAGTGAATAAATGAAGACTTGGCACACCACTTCTGAAAGGTTGCCAACCCCTGGTCTACACTCTCCCAAATGTTCATTCCCTGGACTTCTGAATATTCCATCTTCTATAGCTCATGCTGCAAAACCTCTGTTAGTCTATAAGGTGCCACAGGATTCTTTGCTGCATCTTCTATAGGCTTTCTTCCCCACAACTCCTCTGGGTAAACCTCTTCCATGAGGGACAGAACCCCAGGACTTTTGCTCCTGGGTGGGTGGGTTAGCTGATTTACTTCCTCCCTCCCTGTGCTCAGAGAACAGCTGTTAATTGTCTCCCTAAAATCCCCCAGCAGCTTCAGCTTCTTGGCTTTATACAAGCCCAGCCTGTTCCTGCCCAGTTGGACTTCATCTTCAATTAGTGCTTATCAGTCAAGTCTGACTCTCCCCCAGGTGAGGCCTATACAGTTAATTGGTTGCTTCTGAGCCACCTTAATCCCTTCAGGGCTGGTGTGGGGTGAATGTCCCATCACTTACACACAATATATTTTTCCTTTAAAATGATCTTATTTCCATCTTATTAATACTCTCTCATTCCCTAGATATAGGACAGAATTTGCTCATCTAATGTAAAGAGAAGATATTATGACCCAAACTGTGACTAGGATTGCTTCATTCACTAAAGCCTCTTTTTGCTTCTGAAAATACCAGATTTTTTTATATAGTTACTTATTTTCACATGCTTGTAATAAATTTGCATATTCTTATTTTGCCTAAAAGATACCTGACAACAGTTAGACTGCTGGGACTAGATCCACAAAGGGGACATACACTTGGTGATGGAGTGTCTAACGTTGTATAAAATACTTAAATCCGCATTAGTGCAAGGACTTGAATGTAAATGTTCCCTAGCCCAGCTGAGTGCCCCAACCACTGAGATATAGAGTCTCTTTCTCTACCCTCATGAATATTTAAGTATTTTATAAAAAGTGTTACAGCTTCAACTGGAGAAATTGAGAGCATATTACCCCCATATACGACAGTGGGAAGAGCACTCACCTGGGAGGTTGAAAACTTGTGTTCAATCCCTGTCTCACATCAGACAATCTGGGTGCTTGAACATGGGTCTCTCACTTCTGGGTGAGGACTAGCCACTAAAGTGGCAGGTATTGGGGGCACCACTGCTTCTGTTTTTTTCAGGCAGGTTGTGAGAATACCTATTGTTTTTGGTAAGATAGGTGGGGGAAACACCTAGTTCAAGAATCCCACTGGGGACTCGGCACCATCAGGAGGTAGGTGGCTGTCCATATGCCTACCGGCAGAAATTTAGGCACCTATGAAATTTTACTGGTGGACTGGAAACATAAGCACCTAGGGAATTTAGGCACTTAGAAGGTTAGGCAGCAGCTGGATGGTGGATCTAAATTTTATAATTAGCGACCTAAAGTAGCAGTTAGGAACCTAGTTGCCTTTGTGGATCTAGCCGTTGATGTGCTGTAACCACTGCCTACCATGCTGACCAAGCTTCTCTTTGAGCTGTCTATCTGTATCTACCCATTGTGTCTTGTTTCATACTTAGATTGTAAATTCTTTTGAGGTAGACAGCATCTTTTTGGTCCAGCGGTGCTGGAACAATTTTTATAGTGGGGGTGCTGAGAGCCATTGGACCAAACTGTAAACCCTGTATATAATGGAAATCACTTTAAGCCAGGGGATGCTACAGCACCCCCAGCACCCATAGTTCTGTTTTGGTCTGCATTTGTACAGTGCTTATCACAATGGGGTTGTGATCCATGAATGGGATGCTTAGGCAATACTGACATTTGAATAATAATTGTTATTATTAGAGATGAGTCTTATCTAACAAGCTCATATCCAAGCTTCTCCAAAGTTCAGACCTAGTGGTATTCCAGTTCTGAACCATCATGCTTCTGTTTAAAACTTTGCTTGTAGTCCTTGTAATATTATATATGTTGTTGTGTCATCCCAGACACATACTGAGTATGGGAAAGCAGTCATTTGAATGTGTAGTGTATGTCTATCTGCGTCTGGAACCCATTTAAAATAAACAAGTTAGGTCACATAGCAAAAGATTCCAAAAGGATGAAATGGGAGGCTATGAAGCTTTAAAAGATATCCCTTAGTCAACCATTTACATTTTAACACAGTATTTTTATTATTTCAAACTGATGTGCTAACAAGACAGTATATCGATACTATCTGCAGGAATATCAAGAATGTGGCACAATAATATAACTACAGTCACATTTTTCCTAACCTTTGTTTTTGAAACCTTCCACAAACAAACCTCATAAAATATTTTTCTCCATTTTCTAAAACCCCCAATGGGTTGTATTTTCAAATTTAAATGATTCCTCATGCATGTTTCATATGTAATGTTTACTCAGACATTGTGCAGTGTATTCTTCAATGTATGGCTCTGGTGTTGCAAAAGAGTGAGAATAATTATTGCTACATACGTTTTTCAATACACAGTTCAAAATTCCCATTCGTGCTGGAGAAGTTCACACACAAACACTTGATAATTTGCTGTATGAAGACAATAGGGTCCAGCCCTTTTGTGCCATTCTCATGATTGAAATGATCTGGAAACTGGCTGGATCTTGCCAGCTTTGAATTCTTGTACGGGAGATTCATTAGCTGTCATACAACTGGCATAACCAGCTCCTAAACCACTATCTTCCTGGTTCTGCCATAGGTGGTACGCCAGAGCTGGAAAAGGGGAATGGTCAATTACTACTATTTGCTGGCTAGTCTCAGCTGGACGATGGTTCTTTTGAGCTGTAGTAGATTAGAGCAGCCTCTAACCTGGATGCAGCCAAGAATCTGAACAAATGGATTAGCTAATATATCTGACTAGCTCTTACCCCGATGATCTGACTGTCTCATCCCTGGTCTTGACTTAAGGTACCATCACTGGGGATCTTGAACACTCAGCAAGGGCAAAAACTGAATAAGTATGGAGTCTAAACTCCTTTCTGACCTCTAGATATGGACCCTCCAGGTGAGCTGTCGGAATGCAGGGAGTTCCTGTTGCCCCTGCCCCTGCTGTACCTGTGCTATAGATGAAGAGAAAACCTCAGTCCCCAGGTCTGTCAACTTATCTCCTTTCACCATAATGAAAATTTACCCAAAAACGTAGAGAGAAAAAAAAAGTATCAACATTGTTGTTAACCTACTGTGTGATAAAATTGTTTTGCTATTGCAGACAAGCTCACAGGTGCTAAATCACTGGTTTTGATTTTATGTATGTATAAAATAATACCAAGATACTCAAATATTCATGATCAGTATTTATATGTACTTTGCAAACCTATATTCAAAATAAGAAGTTTAGTGGCCTTGACAATGTCCCTTTTAATTGTTGTCCCAGGTCACCAACAGTTTTACATTGAGTCTGGCTATGTGCTGATATAATGAAGACAAACCTGGTGCTTATTGTTATTTATTAATAAGAATTGGAGTTCCACTGTGCTTGAGTAGTCTAATCAGTAAAATGCTGGAAAGTAAAACTATTTGTGGATTGCACTAGTTTTCTTCTTGCAGTTTAAATGGAGAGCATCTGATCTCCAGTTGTTTGCAATGGATAAAAGGAAGCTGAATGGTAAAGGATATGACATATTTGTAAAACCTGCAATTATGGCACATACCCAGCAATTTAAAATATTTTTCAATTGTTCAGCACATCCCCAAATTGCACATCTAATGAAAGCACATCAAAATGTTATCAACATTGTTTCTAGTCATCTTCCATTTCCCACTGAAGACTTTTTGTCATCTTAATACATTTCTGTTTGTTTTCAGCTCTTGCTTTATTTGTTTTTGGTCCTGGAATGAAAATCAGCTAATAACACCTTTTCTTAGCATACACAGACTTTCGTCTGTTGAGCATAACTTGATTAGTTACACTGGTGCATGGTCCCAGAATGAGACTGATTTTTTTTAAGAGGGACCCACATAACACAGTGTTAGAAACCAGCTTTTTCTTGCACTGTTGAACAGATTATTAGTAAATAAATAGTCATCAAATTTATGAAAAAAACAAACCCAATGGAATCTGCATCTCTAAGATGATTTTTTGTAGGATAATAATAATAATAATAAGACTCAGTAAAACTCCAAGAACTTTTTCCATAAGGCCATACAGGCATGAAAAAGAAAATCAATGTTTCAAGAGTTGGGAGGCTGAATGACCCACAGGATTGTAATGAGAGATGAAGCCTTTAACCCCCTGATTGACAGTCTGAAGCCAGTCCAGATTGGCTACACAGTAATTTAGAACAGGACATTTAGAAAAATAATAGGGTCTATTCGCCAGTGCCCCACAGACATTTGGTGCCTCACTGGCAACATAAATCAGCTGTAACCCCATTTTATATAGCCCTGGGATGATTCTCCCTGCATAGGAAAATCTTCTTGTGGAATGGGGCTGCAGTAGCTAATCCTATACAATGTTACTTACCGTTCTTCAAGCCATACACAGGGACAAGTTGGCATGGGTCCATATGCCTTGTGATCCCTGGCTGCCAGAATGGCCCCTTGGGAACAATGTTAGCCAGTTGTAACACAGAGTAGCTTTCACATTGCTATGTCTTGAATGGGATCAAACTTGCTCAACCCAACCATACAATTGGAGAGCCACAAAGGCTTATATCAAATGCAACTCAGTTGGTTCAGAGAATCATGGTGTCCAACTGAAAGCTCATAGAGAATTTAGGCATACAGACTGTTGCTACAAGAGCAAATTTGACCAAGGGTCGACAATCTCACTCCTACAAAATGTGTCATGGGCTCCATGAAGACCACTGGCATTTAGGTTCTCAGATTTGCATGTCATCTGAAAGACTGAATAATCCACATCTAGATTTTAGCGCGCAAAATATGTACCTCATACAAGTGCATCCACATGCAAAATTGCATGCCTACAAATGGAAGTCAGATTTGAAAACATAACCCTTTTACTGCAGTGCAATCAATCAGTTGACAGCACTACATTTGTGAGTGTGTTTTGATGTTTGGAGATAAAAAAGGGGGGCTAGGGAGAGGGGAAGAAGGAAAATTAGAACTCTCAGACCTGTGAAAAGCTAAAATCTGCACAATTTAAATTTGACTGGAAAAAAGGAGGCACAGCTCTAGCAAAATAAACAATTATAGGATGTTACAAGTTCTTACAAGGCTACTGTACCTTCATTTTCATAACTTGTTGAAACACACTATAGCAAAAATACTGTAGACAAACACTATAGAAATATACTCTGGTATGATATGAAGAGTTCAGTGATTTACATTGTGGTCAGCTCATTCACAATGGCTGATCCAACAGTGCAAGTACTTTGAAACTTCCAAGCTATACATGAATCAGAGTTGCTTTCTCACAAGAGCCTGGAAGATCATTTAAGTCAGCTTCCAGCAAACCATTGCTAAATGACAGGAGATAATGCATTAACAAAACAGAGGCCATGTGGTTCCACCAAGAAAGGCAGAGATAGATATAACGATGGGTCCTCCTCCATCTTTGTCTTCCAAATGTTATCCCAAAAGCTAAAGCACTGCTAGAGCACATCTGCCTCATTTCAGAAAAGAAGGTAAACTCCAATGATTGATCCTGCTTTTGGTTGTAATATGTAATATGCCAGACTCCCATTGCTGAAATATTTTATCATATGTATATGGGGAGATGTTCTCTCCAGCTATGAAGTGCAAATTAGGCTCACAGTGTTCTTGCCTCCTTATAAAGGTTATGAATACATATGCAATACTGTTCCTGGCACTTTTAGAAAGGCTATTGAATGATTATTCTAGAAACATGTAGGTATGAATACTTCTTCAGTGCATAGAAGAGTTTTATCCCCCCACTGCCCATGGTTTACAATTAGGGTGACTAGATGTCCCGATTTTATAGGGACAGTCCTGATTTTTGGGTCTTTTTCTAATATAGCCTCCCATTACCCCCCACACCCGTCCCGATTTTTCACAGTTGCTGTCTATTTACAGTGGTCTAAATTTATCATATAGTATGTGGCTGCTTTACAGGAAGATGTTCATAATCCTGATTTTCACTAATCTTCTCAGTTGATAGCATCCACAATCAGTGCTCTTGCATTGCCAGAGTGAGCATTGCCTCGTAGGTAGCAATCCCGCTGTGCAACTTGCCACCCTTTGCCTCTGGGAGATCTGGACCATTTGTTATTAATTATAGTAGTTAGGTGAGTGTCTGCTGCTGAAGACAATGACATATTATCTATTTTGCTGGGTCTACATGATTCTAGTCTTGTAAAGTATCAGTTTGTTGCCTAAATATTCATAGGAAATTAAAATATTATAAGAACTGTTGTCTGTACATTTTTGATATTTGGAAAAATGGTATTGGTCAATATAGTGGTATGTTAGTTCAACAAGAAGCATGAGTCACATATAAATAATGAGATGCTGTATTTTAAAAGTTTTTAAATATGGTTGCCATTTATAAATATAGTGTTAGGAGTGGCCATGTTGTTGAAAACTATGTCATTTGCAATTCTTTCAAAGTTTCACCTTCTCATTTGTGACTCTCAGCTAAATTAATTATTTTCCTCTTTAAATGATGTTTCCCATAATCCTGGGACTACTGTGCAATAATATTAAAAAGCTTGCAAAATACACCATTTATTATGTAAACTAGAACATGCGTAAAAACAGCATCAGCATGACAGCCATACTTATATATACTCATCTGCATTGTTGATAATTTTCTTCTTCTTCACTTTGTTGATTTCTTGTGATCCTGTCCTCCTCGGCTCTCTTCTGACCTTACCGGAATTTCTTTCATCATCTCTTGTGTTCCTCCTCTTCCACTGCCACTCTTTCTGTTGATTTATTTTTCTGCCTGCAGTTTGAGGTACTGATAATCTATAAAGCTTTAAATGGTTTGAATCCTTTCTACATTCAAGACTGCTTCTCTCCCTCTGTGATAACACAGAAGTTAAGGTCAACTAGTTGTACAAACCTCATGGTTCCCCTGTTTACTTGGGGGGGAGTTAATAGGAGGATATTTTGGATGAGGGTCAGTGACTGAAATGATACCCTCTCTTTGGAGATATAAAATGGGGGAAATAATATCTTTTATTAGACCAACTTCTGTAGGTGAAAGAGACTACGTCCGGGCTTACAGAGAGCTCCTCTTCAGGTCAGCTTCTTCTTAGTCAGACAGAGTCTGTTAGTTGACCTTCAGGGCACACGGAAAGGCCTCTGTTTTCTTGAGCTTTGTTTCAGAGGGTAAATTGAATAGATTGGATGAATTGAGCATAGTTGCCAATTAATCTTTTGTATATATTTGTCAGGCACTTAGGGAAAAGGATAGCTATATTTAATAAAAGAAATAAAAACATAAATGAGACAGCAAGCTAAGATCTGTGTGTGCATAGATATTAATTGTTCAGATTGCTTTCCATATCAGTAGCAGCCAAAGAAGTTGGGCATTCCCTTGTTTGAAAACAGACAAACAAGCCAGACTTTAGTTATATTTCTATTTCATAGGTTCTCTGCTAATTCTAACAGAATACTAATTATCTTAAGTGGATTTCACAGTTGACAGAGACCTTTGCCAGGAAGACAAGCTTGACATGGGCAATTGAAACTTAGCTAATGAAGAACACTGAAGTCACCTTTGAGGAATGTTAATAAGTGCTTTGCTTTTTGTAAAAGGTACATCTTTTACATGTAAAGTAACCATAGTAATGTCAATATTTCATTCTGAGACTCCTCGGTTAATTCTGCAGAGGATTATCAAATTACCGTTAGGTTTTGCCTCTCTTTAATTATATTTATTCATACAGCATTCCATCTCTGAGGCTCTGTGGGCCAACCCTGATGTCAGCCTGCTGCACACATAATTTGCCTATCACAGCTTAATCAAATAAGTCTTTATCCTATCAGTTGCAGTATTTCAGAATTTTTTTCTTACAATTTTTTTTAATACGTTAGGTATATGCAGATTTTTGTCCAATTATTACACATTTGCTTAGGAGTAGAGATGAGGTTGTAATAACTTGTTTTGTGTGGAATGGATCTCTCTGAGTATGAAAACATCTAATAGATTCAGAGATTCCAAGGCCAGAAGGGACCATTGTGATAATCTAATCTGTACAACACAGGCCATAGAACTTGTAAATAATTGTAATAATATAAAGGGTGGCTCTCTTTTTTTAAGGTTACTGAAAATACAGATACAACCCTATAATCTCTGGCTTCCTAAATCATAGATTAACCAAATGCTTGTTGTGCAGGGGCGAGCGTATCTCTAAGAATAATACTTTCCTTGTTGTAGCAAAAGCTTCCTGTTTGGCATTAGAAGAATGTGTCTTAGTGTAGTTAGCAATCTTGGGAGAAAGGTGAAGAACCACAAACCTGACTACCTTCTATGATACAGGTGTGTCTTGGGGTTCATCTAGATTTCATGTGGAATTAAGCTTCTGGTTACTTTTTTCAGTTTATAGTGTCATAGTCATAGAATTTAAGTCCAGAAGGGACAAACAAACCATTTAGCCTGACCTCCTGTATATCATAGGGCAACAACATCACCCATGGGGGGAGGGATAGCTCAGTGGTTTGAGCATTGGCCTGCTAAACCCAGGGTTGTGAGTTCAATCCTTGAGGGGGCCACTTAGGGATCTGGGGCAAAATTGGTCCTGTTAGTGAAGGCAGGGGGCTGGACTTGATGACCTTTCGGGGTCCCTTCCAGCTCTATGAAACAGGTATATCTCCATCACTCCTCATTAAACACAAAACCCAAAATTAGACCAAAGTATTACAGCCCTCAAGAGACTAAACAATTATTTGCCAGCCAGAGAACAGGAAGGACCAATGTCCAAGGCCCCTGCAATGACAGATAATTGACTAAATGAGATATACCCACATAATACCTATACTCCATGCTGCAGAGGAAAGTTAAAACCAAAACAAGATCACTACTAATTTGACCTATGGGAAAATTCCTTTGTGACCTCACATGTGGTGATCAGTTAGACCCTGAGCATGTGAACAAGAACTTGACAGCCAAGCACATGAGAGAGAGAGAATGCTCAGTGCCACCTCAGAACACTGGCCCACCTTATCCAATGTCCCAACTCTAGCCATGTCCACATCTGATGTTTCGTAAGTAGGTGACCAAAAACCCCAAGAATACAGTGGTGATGGGGAATGTTTTTCCTTTACCCTGAAGGTCACCAGCTGAAGTCCTGAAGCATGAGCTTTAGGAACATGAGATAAACTGAAAGGGACCCCATTATGCAAGCCCACTCATAAATTGCTCTCTCTCTGTTAAAATTAATGAAGTGTTTGCTCCCAGAACTGCTAATGTGATGCTGTTCCAGCATGATTAGAAACTCTGATTTCCAGCCTCAATTTGTTACTGGCCAGTTTATATCCATTTGTTCTTGTGCCAACATTGTCCTTTAGCTTAAATAGCTCTTCGCGCACCCCCTGATGGCTATGTAGGCAGGAATCTGATCCTCTCTCAGTCTTCTTTTTGCTAGGCTAAACAAGCCAAGCTCTTTCAGTCTGCTCTCTTAAGATAGGCTCTCCATTCCCCTTCTCACCTGAGTAGCTCTTTCTGCATTTGTTAACCTTTCTTCAACTTGGGTTGTGCACAGAATTCTAGATGAGGTCTTACCACTGCTTTGTACAACAGCTTTGACACTTCTGTGTCTACAGGAAACGCCTCACCTTATACATCTGTGGATTGCGTTTGCCTTTTTCGCAGCCACATAACATTGGTGGCGCATTGTCATTCTGTGGTTGACCAACACACCCAGGAGTGTCTCCTCCTCTGTCATTTCCCAGAGATGATCCCCTATCTTGTAGCAGGAATTCTTATTATTAGACCCTAAGTGTATGACCTTACACTTTGTACTATTGAATTTTATATCATTTCTGTTACTCCAGTCTTCAAGGTCATTCAGATCTTTTTGTATATTATTCCAATCCTCCCCTGTACAGACTATGCCGCACAGTTTTTAATAACCAACAAATCTGATTAGCACACTCCTACTTTTTGTCTCAAGGTCATTAATAAAAATATTGACTAACATTAGCCCCAAGACCAATCCCTGAGGAACTCTACTAGTTCTATTAAGACGTACTGTACACAAACTGTTTAGCTAATACAGATTTACAAAGACTTTTTAAAGGCTGAAAATAGTCTCTCTGCTCATTATTCAGAGAGTTTTTTTGGTATTTTTTTCCCTGAAAAGGCCAATCCGATAAGGATCTCTTTGAAGATAGCAGCAACTTTGAAATAGTCTCTCTCTCTTTTTGGATCATGTCCTACACAATAGCTTCAATTATTTACTATAGGGCAATGGTAAAAAAGTGTTAATTAGCAAAGATGAAAAAGACTGACTCAATGGGAGCTCTTGTTGCTAATGCCTGAGGTGACCAGTAATTTACAGCTTCTGATAGTTTGCATACATGGTGCACAGAATAAATTGGTCTTGGAGAAGCGTTTGTTTGTTATATCTTTATTCACTGAATAAAATGAAGATTTTTTTTTTATTTTTACTTTTTTTAATGTAGAGAATATTGTGCTCATAAAAGGATTAGAATTGACAACCATCAAAACTGAAAAATACAGAACAGGTAAAGCATGGGCAGTGGAAGTGCAAGGGCTTGTCTTCATGCACAGCTGCAGTGCTTTAGTGAAGATGCTATTATATCAATGGAAGAGCTTTTTCTGTCAGCATAGTTAATCCACCTCCCTGAGATGTGGTAACTATGTCAACGGGAGAATCTCTTCCATGGACATAGCACTCTCTACACAGGAGGTTAGGTCTCTATAACTACGTCACTCAGTGGTGTGAAAAATCCATGCCCCAGAGCAACATAGTTATACCGATATAGGTCTGTAGTGTAGACCTGGCCCAAGCTTTCCCCTACTGCCCTACCAAGATGCCTTACCCCTGACCCAGAGAGACCAGTTCTTGAGACAATTCCATTTAATGCCCTTAAATTCTGTTGGGACTACCAACAGTGGTTCCAGTCAGCGTCAATTGTGATGGTGGTTTTTGTACTGTGGATAGGTGTCCACTGTCATAGCTTATTTTACATACTATAGAAAGTGAATAGCCACCAGATGGCAGTCACTATTAGTCACTGCTGACCTGAGCTGGATTCAAACATGTGACCCAAATTCAACAGTTGCTATACTCCACTACAAATTATCTGAGCCTTCCATTCCTTTTCATGATAAAATTTTTGCTAATCACCTTCATATATATATATATATATTTGTCTAATCTTTACACATAACAGGGAGTTTTGCCAATATAAAAGTAACAGAATAACATAAAATTCTCACATGGCTGAGACCTTTATAAATATTTTTCATAGTGTTGTATAAATAAAAGTATGTGCTAGTCTGGATTCCAAGTGCCACCTTGCAAGTGGGTATGCACTGACCTGAGACATGTCCTCGCCCCATCACTGAATTGCACTTTTTATTTGTAACAATCACCCTTCTGTCTTGTTGAGGCAGCAGAGAGGAAAGGCATGCTAATTTGTGCTTCTTCATTCCCTTCAGGTGGCTGGATGCGGAATAGAATAGAATAGATAGATAGATAGATAGATAGATAGATAGATAGATAGATTTCCCCCCACAAAAATGTTNAGAATAGAATAGAATAGAATAGAATAGAATAGGATAGATAGATAGATAGATAGATAGATAGATAGATAGATAGATAGATAGATAGATAGATAGATTTCCCCCCACAAAAATGTTCTTAAATGACTTTCTTTTTCAATAAAACTTGGGAAAAAACAATTTTATTTCTTGGGGGGGTCTCCTCTTTTTTTTTTTTTTTTTTTTAAGTTTTTGCCCTTTCCTCCCCCTTCCATTTTTCAGTGGTAAAATTTTAAAAAAGGGCAGAAAAGAGGAGAGAAAGGGGGGAATTAAAATTAAAAAAAATGATCAGATCCAGACATTTTTGAAAGACAATGAATAAAGAAATAAATCTTCATTTTGAAACCTTAGAAATAAAAATGATTTATTTTATTTATTTAAGTAAAAATATCGAGTTGATTTCTCTCATAGAGACCCTGTTTCTTCCCCTTTACCCCTACTGACTGGGGAACTAATAAGCAGTATCTGTTCACCTGTCCCAGAAGACATACTGCTTGTATGAGATCATATTGTAAGTGTATGTATTGGTTTTAGATAAAAATTGTGGGTATATGGTTATATGAAAAAGTACTCTACATCCACTCGCATGGACCCACCTTCCTCTATATGAACCAGCACAATGGGCAGCAATTGGAGAACACCCAATGCACCTCCTTAAAAGCTGTAGTCCCCTTGTCTGCTGTGGGAAGCATTGTGCTTTCCTTCATCTAAAACATCCAGTGAGGGGTTCAGCTCCACATTTACCCTGGAATGGACTGTGCCAAATAGGCACAGCTGAGGCAGTAATGAGAAACCTGCCTCACCACTCTTTCATCAGTTGTATTTATTACCCTAATGCCACTATTTATCCTGTTGGTGAGAGAAACAAGCTTTCAAGCTTACACAGAGCTCTTCTTCAGGTCTGCGTAAGCTCAAAAGCTTGTCTCTTTCAATAGTAAAAGTTGGTCTAGCAAAAAGTATTAGCTCACCCACTTTGTCTCTCTACTATCCTAGGACCAACACAGCTACACCAACTTTGCATACTATTATATATTTTCTCTCATTAACGCCACAGCATGCATGAAATTTAAACAGCAGCAGCAGTTGCTCATACCTACCAGTAGGTACACTCACTTCAAGAACACTCTCATTGCTTCCTTAATTCTTTAAGTTTAGATCTTGCAAGAATTTCAGATGTCCCTCAATTAACACCTTTTCACTTAGCCTGTTTTCCTTGTTTATTTGTTCATTTTGTTGTTGTTTTCTCTATTAATGAGGTACTAATTGATAGTCTCTGTGGTGTTTGTTGTGCTCCAAGCTTTTTTCATCTCCTGACTGAGCTTTGCCTAGCATGAGACAACACCAATGAATAAAGTCAGCATGAGAATTAAACTAAAAAGAACTTAAAAAATAGTCAGGGATCAACAGCTACAGATGAAAGATTAACATGATGATACTGTTGTCAGGACTTCATTATCACTACTTTCCTAATCAGAGACAATGTGTGAAAAGACAGAAGGGCTACAAGTTTGAATGTCATTCAGAGTGAAACTATGTGCAGAGCTGGTAGCCCATCCTAGGTGACTGTGGGCTTCAGGACAATTGAGAGCCAAAATTGTATTTCCTTAAGAACAACCCTACTGGGTTAGACCAATGGTCCACATAGCCCAGTATCTTGTCTTCCGACAGTGGCTGGTGCCAGATGCTACAGATTGAATAAACAGAACAGGGCAATTATTGAGTGGTCCATCCCTTCTCCACCAGTCACAGCTCCTGGCAGTCAGAGGGTTAGAGGACACTGAGAGCATGTCATTGCATCCCCGACTATCTTGGCTAATAGCCATTGATGGTCCTATCCTCCATGAACCTTATCTCATTATTTTTTTAACCTCATTATAGTTTTGGCCTCCACAACATCCCCTGGCAATAAGTTCCACAGAATTTCATTGGGTGACCAATAGTTGTGTTATTTACCTCTTCACATAACACTTCCTTCTTCACTTTCTCCACACCATTCATGATTTTATAGACCCCTTTAGTCATCTCTCTGCAAAGCTGAACAGTCCCAGTCTTTTTAATTTCTCCTCATATGGAAGCTGTTTCATGACCATAATAATTTTTGTTGCCGTTCTTCGTACTTTTGCAAATGCTAATTTATCTTTTTTGAGAGGGGGCAGCCAGAACAGCATGCAATATTCAAAGTGTGGGTGTACCGTGGCTTTACCTAGTGGTATTATTATATTTTCTGTCTTACTATCTCTCCTTCTCCTAATGGTTCCTAAGATTCTGTTTTTGACTTCTGCTGCAGGTGGAGCAGATATTTTCAAAGAACTACCTATGATGACTCCAAGATCTCTTTTTTGAGGGGTAACAGCTAATTTAGACCCCATTATTTTGTATGTATATTGGGGATTATGTTTTCCAGTGTGCATTACTTGGCATTTATCAACATTGAATTTCATCTGCCATTTCGTTGCCCCATCACCTAGTTTTGTGAGATCCTTTTGTAACTCTTTGCAATCAGCTTTGGACTTAAGTATCTTGAGTAATTTTGTATCATCTGCAAATATGGCCACCTCACTGTTTACCCCTTTTACTAGATCATTTATGAATATGAACAGTTTTGGATTCCATACTGATCTTTAGAGGATCCTGCTATTTACCAGTCTCCACTGTGAAAACTGACCCTTTCTTATTACCTTTTATTCCCTGTCTTTTACCCAGTTACTGATCTATGAGAGGACATTCCCTCTAATCCCATGACCTACTTTGCTATCATAATATACTAGTTGAGAGTAGTCCACTATTGACAGGCAAACTACTGTTAGTTTCTGTAACACATCTGCTTATCCTACACAATGACTTTTAATGGTGTGGCATTGTTTAGTTTTATCATTTTAATCTGAAAGAAGCCTGTGTTCAAGAAAGGGATGCTTTTAACGTAACGTTCAATCCTTTATTCATGAATATGCAGAGTTTAGCCTCCTAGTAACACTGCTTATGTTTTTTCAATGTACACTAAAAATAGAAAGAAGTGATGATCCACCAAACTGTGGGAAGCTGCACGCAGGGCAGTAGCTGCCAGATCTTTTGCGGGAGTGGCAGAAGTTGGCGATCCAGCTTATATCTCCTATCATGTTTGGATTGTTGTCACTCAGTATCTTGTACTTGAGGACGGCAGGCTCTAGATGAATGCACCCAAAGGGCAATGTCCTGCACCTGACAGTGATGGTGTCTAAGTGCCACAATGGGATATAAGTGCTATAATGGGATAATCCTACCATCACAAACTCCTCTTCCTCTTGGTGCTCTGCTGCATTCCTATGGATTGCAAGGGGACCAGTTTAAGATATATATTGCTGGGCTGCAGCAAGAGGGATTTACTCTTCATAATAACTGAAATGTATCATTGTTATGGGATAGTAGCAGATATAAGATTAAGTTTCTGACCAGGATCCACAAATGCATCTAAACCATTAGTGACTCTTGAGCTGTGCTTTGGGACTAAGAAAAATAAAACTTTTATAAGCATGCTGTAAACTAGCTTTAGCATAACAATACTGCATGTGGAAGCTCACCATAAACTAAATTAACCAAAGCAAACCTACTCAAAAAAACAAGGGGCAGATCCTCAACTGATGTATATTGTCGTGGCTCCATTGACTTCAAAGAGAAAACTTCAAAAGGCTCTGGTTTATCCAAGCTAGCTATGAACCAATCTAAATCTATAAAGAGCCACATCAATGTATGTGGCATTCTATTTACACAAAATCCTTCCCCAGGAAATAGGTCATATGGCAGAAGCTCCACAACAACCCTTCATTTGTACCTGGTAGTGCCATATTGTAGCAAAATGCCAGATACAGCTTGTATCTCTGGTTTCTTGAGTGAAGTTCCAGGCATGGCCAATGGCCAGTGCCCACCTCCAATATTCTATGATCATTATGTTTTCTACACCTTCCTAGGAACTGCAGTCATGGAGCAGAGCAAAGCCAGTTTCTATAGTTGCTGTTTTCTGTTCTTGGCCCACTCCCATCCCCTAGGCTGTAAGACAACACACAAAATATAGCCATTCCCTTTGAGAAAAATGAATAAAAGTGGCGTTAACTCTTCTGATTGCACTGAGTGGGTTTAGACCAGGGGTCTCAAACACGCGGCCTGTGGGCCGCATGCGGCCCGCAGGGCTATCGCATGTGGCCCACGAGCTCCTCGCGGCCCCCCCCAACGTTTACCTGGCCGACCAGCACCGGGGGCAGGGCAGGCTCCCTGCTTGCTTGCCTGCCCTGCCGCCGCGTCGCACCAGGAAGCAGCTGGAACCTGGGGGAGGAGGAGCGCAGGGGGGGTGTGTGGCTGTTACTTCAGGCACCACCCCCAGCAGCTCCCATTGGCCACAGTTCCCCATTCCCGGCCAATGGGAACTGCTGGGGGTGGTGCCTGAAGCAACAGCCACACATACCCCTGCGCCCCTCCTCCCCCAGGTTCCAGCTGCTTCCTGGTGCGACATGGCGGCAGGGCAGGCAGGCAAGCAGGGAGCCTGCCCTGCCCCTGGTGCGGGTCGGGCCGGAGCCCACCCCCCGCACTCCTCCTGCACCCCGACCCCCTGCCCTGAGTCCCCTGCCGCACCCCGACCCCCTGCTCTGAGCCCCCACCGCACCCCACACCCCTCCTGTGCCCCCTGGGGGCAGGGAGGGGGCAGAGTTGGGGTGGGGATTTCGGGGAAGGGGTTGGAATGGGGGCAGGGAAGGGGTGGGAAGAGGCGGGGCAGGGGCGGGGCCTCATGGAAGGGGTGGAGTGGGGGCGGAGACGAGGGCGGCGGGGGGGGAGGTGTCAGTAAATGCGGCCCTCGGCCCAATGTACTAGTCCTCATGTGGCCCTCGAGGTCATTTGAGTTTGAGACCCCTGGTTTAGACAATCAGGAAACCAGGATCGATAGCATGTAATTTGTGGGTAATCAGATCTAATCAATCGAGGTAAAGGTTTGGAACTGTAAAATATTATTTAATAAAGATATTTGTTAAAAATGCAGAATTTGAAAACAGTAAGAAAGAAAAACAAAGAAAACCCCAATTTGAGACAGACTGTGACACCCTCACATGCGTAGTCCTAATGAAGTGAATAGGATTATTTCTGGGAATTACTCTTCACTAATGTGAGTAGAGGGTATACAGTCTAGCCCCTTTCTATGTGAATATTTTGTCTAGCTCTCTGTATTCTCATTCATTTTATAGGCACAATCAAATCAGAATCTTTCCCCTGTGTGTACATGGAGGTACTTTTAAAAATTGCTTCATGAAGACAAAATGTTGGGGGGAAATGTTATGAATATCAGGTTTATAATTAGAAAACTTGCTAAACAATTATAACATCTTCCATTTGAGGTGACAACCTTGATCCACCAAGAGACACTGAAATGTGTTGCTCCATATCTAGAAGTGCATGATGTATTTCAATGTAAAATAAAATGCAAAGTATTTCATGCAGGGTGCGTGTGTGCATGGGTGATTCACATAAAACATAAAACTAGGACAGCCAGGTCAGTCTTATGTGATCTGAATGACTGAACTAATGATATTCTTATCCCCTGGTGTCCTCTAGGCACTACCATTGAGAAATAAAGCTTGTGTAGTGAAATGTGAAGCATTGTGGGAAGCAATGTTTCCATTGCTTCTTTCTCCTCTAGTAAAACTATTGTGCATCTCTCCCTTTGGAGAACAGAAAGTTGATTGCTTAAAGTGGGTGATAAAGCCATAAATGCCTAAAGCAAAAAATGAAACAAACAAACAGGTCACTTTCTGGTACTATTCCGCCTACATTTTACTTATGCGTGTAGTTATCTGAAAGTATTCACATAGGGATTTGGTTCTGGTGCAAGCTTGTAGCATTGAATAAAGACCAAGATTGCATTGCATAAAGATACTAAATGGGGTCTGATAAAGTGTTTTGCATGTAGAGAGGACTGCATATTTAATAATAGACACTTGAGAAAAAAACAGTCTCATCCAGATCCAGCCTCAAAAAGGCTTCTCTGCACAGCTCCAGCTAATATTCCAGCCAGCGAATCAAATTCAATGATGAATTGTGGTCACATGCCACAAGAAGAAGTGGTACAAAGCAGCCTCAAAGCTAGCATAGGTGGTCAGTGAGGGATTCCAATGGCAGCTGTCAGGGTGGATAAGCACTGGAATAAATTGCCTAGGGAGGTTGTGGAATCTCTGTCATTGGAGATTTTAAAGAGCAGGTTAGACAAACACCTGTCAGGAATGGTCTAGATAATACTTAGTCCTGCCACGAGTGCAGGGGACTGGACTAGATGACCTCTCGAGGTCCCTTCCAGGCCTTTGATTCTATGATTCTATGAAAAAATTGGAGTGGATGCAGAGAATAGCCATAAAAATGATTCAAGGACTGGAAAAAATGCTTTACATTGGGAGACTTAAAAAGATCAATCTGTTTAGTTTACAAAATGAAGATTTAGAGGTGACTTGATTAAATTGTGTAAATGCCTTCATGGGAAGAAAATAGAGGGGTTTAAAGGGATATTTAAACTAGCATGGGAAGTGGGAAATTCTCCATTTGTTTCTTCAGATAAAGACTAGCTGCTATTCTGGAAGATATGTTTTAACCAAACAAGTAATTTGGCTCAATACAAGGGAAACTGGATGCAATTTAATGGCCCTTGATATACAGGAGGATATATGTGTTTGCATAATTTAAATTTAAGTTGCATAATAGAGAATCATTTACTACCAGTAGCATTTTTGTGTGTTAAAATTACATATTTTTCCCCATATGAGTTTGTGTGTGATGTGCAAAAGGTGTTGCAGCAATTCCATAGCTCCCAGCTGTGAGAGAGCATAGGCTTGTAAAAAGGCTCTAAATAGGAAACAATGCATTTATTTATCTTGTCAGTATAGATTTTCTGTATTTATATACAAGCCTGTGGAGAATGTAAGAGTACTTCAGTGTCAAAATAAACTATGCTCAATGACAATTTTTATTGCTATAAGCATTTAACAAGCATGGCCAAAAATTTCAGGATTTAAGTGATATTTTCACTGTTTGAGCATTTCTTTCAAACTTACTATTGAAGGAGGATTTTATCTAAAGTAGATCAACATACAGCAGTCAAGTTGACTAGACCTATTTCCTATTATTCATTTTGAAAATAAATAGCCTAAATGTTACTGCTGTCTTATTTATTTAGCTTTTAATTGGATTACCAATTAACATGGCAATAGTTCCGTATGGCAGAGTGTCTATGTACAATCCATTTCAATCAAGCTAAGTAGAAAAGGTGCAAAGAGTTAAATTTAACAATTAAATTTAACAATTAAATTGTAATATTCAAAATCAAAAGATAAAGATACTAAACATTTCCAAAACTCCATTTAGAAACAAACACAACCATAACTTTGTCCTTTACTGTAAAAAAAATATTCGCTTAGTTTTTTAAAAAATGACTGGTGGTATTGGGTTCCTTAATTTTTGGGTGCCCAATATAAGACACCTTTAAGGAGCCTGGTTTCAGAAAGTCCTGAGCACCCACCCACTGAAAAGCAGGTACCTAAGTTTTCTAAATTAGTCATCCAAAAGTGGAAGCATCTAAAGTCACTAGTCACTTATGAAAATATTGTCTCTCTCCAATAGTGACTGAATCATTTGCTTTAGCATACAGTGCAAAAAATAAAATGAAAAAGCAGTTGTCTGTGACACAGAACTTTAGGTCTGTCCATTAATTGATTCCACTATGACATTCATACATATTATATTTTTAAAGAAACAAATCCTAAAAGTTAGCAAGTACAGATGATTGATTCATAGTCTAGGGCCAGAATGGACTGCTGTGATCATCTAGACTTACCGCCTGTATAACAGAGTCTATAGAACATCCCCAAAATAATTCCTCTTCGAATTCCTGATTGGTATTAGAAATGACGGCCCCAGTTCTTATATCCTTACTCAGGAAAAACTCCAGTGATGTCACCAGAATTTCACTGGGGAGTTCTATCTGATTCAGGACTGCAGGTTCAGATCTGGATTTACATTTTAGCATGTTGTCTGGTCTAATGAATAGGACACCAATCATGAAACCTGGTTTACACTCCAATTTTGACCACTACCTTGACTTTTCATTTTACCACTGTTCCCCCATCTGTAAGATTGGTATAATTATATGTATAGGCATTTGTAAGATGTTTTGTAAAGGACTATGAATGTATTTTATCTTATTTATATGATCTCATTTGCATTTCAGTACAGTAACTACAAGAGGTGCAGTGGAACTCAACTTCGAAAGTCCATAAAGCAGTTACACACTAATCGCACACCCCAAAAGCATGTTCACAATGAAAAGAGAAGTAACGCCTAGTTTATGGTCTGTATGATATATTGGTTTCTGATCTCTTCAAAATATCAGGACAACTAGAGAGAAAATGTTTCTTTTCCATGATCAGATATCAGTGCCAGGATACTACATAGCAGGTTGCTCTTTCATAATCATCCACATCTATCACTACAGCTTTCTGAGTTCTCTGTCCTAAAGAGGGACAGCTTGTGAAATATTCCAACCTGTCTGGCTGCTGGCAAGTACTCCTTTAAAAAAAAAAATCCAAGAACATTCTGCATCTGTCATATTGCACCATCACTCCAGAAACTCATTTTAAAATGAAAATTGTTGAGAATCATAATATAATAGGCAGTCAGCATTAGCCAAAATGTCTGGCTCTCCACAGAGTAGCGTATGAGTGACTGAAATTTACTTCAGTGTTGTAAGTTTAAATTTGTAGTGAATACTGTTTCAAATATTAGATGAAGGATCAAGCTGCTTTGTTCCCCAGAGTGTGTCTTCGTTTGCACCCATAGGAGAAAGCATAGAGGTGCTCCAAACAGAAGTTATATTTTGTATGATCTAGTCTGACTCTGGGGCCTGAGCCTCCATAGGTGCAAATCAGTGGGGCTCCAATGCAGTCAGGAGTCAAAACAATCTACATGAGCTGAAGATGTGGCCCTTTAAATAGACAGGCTCCCTTAAGTTAAATTAACACAAACAAGTAAAGGGTTCCTATTACTGGAATTACCTCCCCAGAAAGTGATACCGTATATGTCACTTCTGAAAATAAACATCTGACACTGAGGAATATAAATATCGCTTGATTCTCACCAGTAAGTAAGTTATTTCATAGATACAAGTGGCTATACAATTGGCTATATGCCCTAATAATAAGAAAGGTGACTCTGGATTCAGTTCTGCTATGACATTGAGCTAGACACACTTTATGGTTTGGACACCTTTGTTGTGTGAAATCCAGGTTAAACAAAGAATTATTGAGTTTCTGTCAAGAAAATTGCTTACATGGTAATACACTTATTGACTTAATCAGAAAATGCAAAATGACTGTGCTTTATAACACTTAGTGCATCATTAGACTCAGTATATCCCTTCTGACATATTAACCTTGCTACAATTATGGCAATATATAAATGTCATGATTTTTTTTTAAGGGATATGAAGTTGAACAACTTAAAATGGGCTTTTAGTGGACTGCTACATTGGGTTTTGTTGGAGATGATTTAGGAACTGCGGACAACTTTATTTGAGTTCCAATATTTTTTTTTAAACAGCTGGGCTCCTCTTCATTGTTTCCCTGCCATTTTCTCCACCTGTCTTCCTAGGAGCTCCAATTTCCATTAGGCTAAAGATTCCTAAGTATGAACTACACACCTAAAATTTCAAAGTTGCTTTAATTTCTTTTGATACCAGGTTTCTCCAAAGTCATATTAACAAATTACGTCTTTTGCCCTGAATAGTCAGAATTCTGGCATTTATTGAGGCATCTTTTGCCAGTAAATGTAACCCCCCAGAACTTTATATTATAGTGTGTAATTTTACACCTGATATTATTGCAGTTAGCTATTTTGTGTGTTTAGCTATTTCTAGTTGAAAATTAAATACCATATAGCTAGAAATGTTAGATTTTGAGAGGCAAGGCCAAATAGCTGCATGTTTGCAGTTATGCTAATTAGAATGGGAGGATGGGATAAAGGGTTACTGTACCATTCCTAAAATTGCCTAAAAAACCCAAAACACTTAAAAAAACCCAAAATAACAGTGTTCAGCTAATTTCCTTATGATTGAAAACTGTTGTAATTTGCTTTTCTTGCTGAATAAAGGATTGTTTTCCTCAAATCCACATATATTGAGCCAGATTCCTCTACCGTTTGGGAGAAGATCAGTGCACTTTTTACACAGGTGGAACAGTATAAGGCATTCAGAGTGCAGCCCAGGATCAAGACCATTTGTCTTTACCCTACAGACATTTACGGTTTGATTTTCAGAAATGGCATCCGTTTTTTTCATAAATAATGTAGGTGCAGATATTTGTAGGTTCATATTATTGTATTTAGATATGACTATGTGGTTTTAAAATTTGGTAGATATCTAACTGCTGTAATCTGAACCCACAATGTTTTGAACTGGCAAAGTTCACCCATTAATTTTCAGGTGCAACATCAGAAGCCAACCAGAAGATCTTTGGAAAAAAAAAAAATCAGGAACCTTCAATTTTTAACAGTTGCAATTATGGATAGGAAAACTAGTTGGGATAAAATAAGAACAACACAACAGTCTACTTATGAAGAAGAAATGAAAGAGTATGCCAGTGCATATTCATACATTCAGATTATAAAGCCACCAGGAACCATTGTCACCATCAGGTCTGACCTCATGTATAACACAGACCATATAACATACCTGAATTTGTTCCTGTTTGAAGTAGAGAAAATCTTTTAGAAAATCATCCAATTTTGATTTAAAAATCTCTGGTAATGGAGAATTCACCACAAACCTTGCTAAGTAGTTTACCCTCATTGTTACCTTCACTGCTAAATTGTGTATTATTTCTAGTCTGAATTTGTCTAGCTCAATTTCTATCCATTGGATCTTGTTATATCTCAGTCTGCTAGACTAAAGAGCCCTCTATTATCAAATTTCTCTTCCACATGTAGGAGCTTAAACTATGATCAAGCCACCCATTAGCCTTCTCTTGTTAAGCTAAACAGATTGAGCTCCTGGAGTCTATCACTATGAGGCACTTTTCCCAGCCTTTTAATCATTCTCATGGCTTTTCTTTGAACTCTCTCCAATTTGTCAACTCTTCAAAAAAGAATGTTAACACTAGAACTGAACAGAGCATTCTAGCAGTGGTTGTATCAGGGAAAATCTACTTCTGCTTCCCCTTCTATAAGGTTGATCATTTCATCTATAGAAATACCTTGTTTCAACAATCAGACTGGAAAAAGTAGGCATAAAACACTGTAGGTCCAACATTTCCTGGGTAGAGTATGGAAAGTTGAAACTTGAAGGCCACATTCTACTTTCAATAGCTGCTTTTTGGCACCAGTACCAAAATGCAGAGGTAATGTAACCTCCCTATTTCTCAATATTTCCCTGCGTATGCATCCATAGATCACACTAATCCTTTTGGCCACAGCATCACAGTGGGAGCTCACGTTCAGCTGATTAGGTCAGGCTAATAGACACAGACGCTTTTCTAACTCCCTGTGTCTGACTAACAGCCTATTACTGCCTATACCTGTTACTACACAGTGGGTCTGGGCTGAGCAATCATGGAATGGATTTCTGATTACACTCCAGAGTCAAGTCTCATCATAACACTCAACAGAACCTGAACCTGACCATAATTCAGAATTGTTCAATTAACTTGTTTTTTCCCCAAAAATTCTTTGTTTCAACTGGAAAATGAAGCAAAACTACAGAAATACTATGAGATCAGTGCTCTTGAAGTACTCTTGGTAATGCAAGAAATCTCAAGAGAAAGCCAAGGAAAGTTAAACAAGAACATAGAAAAAAGTGAATTTGCGAGTACTCTCTTAAAGCAGTAATTGATGTGTAGGTGGGAATAGTTTCTTCCCTCTCACCACCCATAATAATAAGATCTTGTTTTTACTGTCAATACTCTATTTTCTACTGGGGAAATAAAGTGAAACACCATGAATGAATTAAAGATTCACTTATTAATCTTAGCATTTGTGTTTCTTTCCTGGTTTTTCTCTTTTCCATTCCTTTTCCGTTTTCTTTCTCTCATTTCCGCCCCTCTTTGTTGTTCCCCAAAGTTCTCTTTTCTTCACCCACTACCATGTCTGCCAACCTGAGTCCCCCTTATATGCAAATCACTGATAATCCATGCTAGCTGCTGCATGGGACATGAAATGTGGATCCTCAGCCTGGTGCCAATATCCTTGCAACTGCTGTCTGTACTCTGAAAAAACTTGCTTGGCATGAACTCTCCAGGCGGTAGGCCATCCCATAACACCTGCTCTCTTGGATGGGGTCCCTAACATCTTTTCCCCCCTTGCAGCTTTCCTTTAGTAACATGGGAACTGCCTAAGTTTCTAGTGGGGGGTATTGCTTCTTGTGACTGATTAACCTAATTCAAGAGCAGGAAGGTCTCCTAATTAGTTTGGGTGAATAATATATCCCTTCCTCACTTTAGCTCACTCTGTAAGTATAATAGTTTAAATAAGATTATAATGATGGACAATTAGCACAATGGGACTGGTGTCTTAGGCATCAATAATAATTAATAACTAGACACAATAAAGGAAGAAGCAACCATCTGAAAGTAGTAATATACTCTTCAGGAAGCGAAATTCAAAAAATTTAACTCAGCAGATATCATAATAGACATAGTGCCCATTATTTAAGCCGTATGAACAACAATGCTGAACACTTAATTTAATTAAACCAAGAATAATGAAAGAAAATTAGCTGACCATATTTCTAGAAAAATGCAATAACTGCATTAATCTTAAGAAACATTTGTGTCTACTATCAATTCACCATGGTGATGATAATAGTGTTACATCACTCCTCTTTACAGTACTTGGTCTAAAAGTATATATGTATTTATCCATTATTAAAAACACTTGACATTTATAACATTATATATGCAAATACATTTGTAGCAAAAGTGCTAAACTTAAAATCAATACATTTGTTGATGTTGAAATAAATAACTTTGATAAGAAGGATTTTACATAAGGACATTGCAGGAGATACTCAAAAAATCTGCATAGGTTCTTTGTAATGTCTCACATGAAACAGCCCTAGAGTGGGCATGAAAGGTGCCTTCATATCACTTTTGCATCTCTGGGATTTGGGGCTGAGTCAAGGGCCTACTCAGCCCTTGGCAGAAGTTACAGTAGTCTCAGGGATTGCTCTACACTCGGACAATTTATGGGCTGCTCTCTCACCCCGGTTAGCTAATTTACAAGATTTGATTACAATGTCTTTCACCCCGACACACTTCCTCACATTATTATGCCAGAAGATGTGGTTCAGGGTGGTCATATTGGTCCTTTCGCATTCAGAGAACACTTCCCCCAAGCTCCTTCCGTGACCTACTCTCCCCCCCCCCCCCCCCCCCCCCCCCCCCCCCCCCCCCCCCCCCCCCCCCCCCNCTGGTTTACAAAGGGCAACTTGGAATAAGAATGGGACTGTTTATTTCCATTTTAAGATTTCTGCTAAGAAATCATGTATACAGGAAAAAAAAGATTAAAAAGCATAACTTCATGGTATATTTTAGTTGCTGTTTTAAGTGATTTTACTCATACTTTGGTTTATGTTAATTGCCTACTTATCACATACTAATAGCTAATTGTGAGTAATTATTACATCTAATTGACCAACAGCTACTGTATCTTGTTTTGTTAATTAAATACTTGTTTAGAAAAATATTTAATTTGATAACATATTTTTTCTTGGCAAGCAAGTCAATATAAGTATTATTATTCTGTCTGTATAAGGAGTGCATGCAAAGCTTCTAAGAAGATTTTGTAGAACACCTTATATCTGCCATAAAAGGGCTCAAATGGAGCTTATGTTATTGTTAAATGGCTTGTAAAAAGAATCTGAAATACAGTTTAGGTTATGATATGTAAAGCTTTCCAGTACAGGAAAAACTCAAGGAAGTAAGATAGTTTCTACTGTAGCTAATATGTTCGGAATCACATTTTTAGTTAGCATCCAGCTTATGCAAACCATAAATGTGCACATTACTGGAATCTAAAAAATAGTGTCAAATAATTAAAGGCCTGAATTCTTTATTCATGATGTGCAGCTAATAATCTCTGTTATCCTGTAGCAAAGCTTTACTTTTAGGAATATGAGGGTTTTCTGGTCATTTGGAAAGATGGACTGAGTCCTGAGTGACTTCATTCAAATCAGTGGGATCACTCTGGGTTCACAACATGACAAGAGAGAACAGAGTTTGTCACTGTATATTCAGAGTTCTGTACAGACATCATTCTAGAAACAGTATATCTCCACCTTGTTTTCATCTATATGAATATATAGAAACATCAACAGCAAAATGTCACAGAAGTGGATTAATAATGATTCGATCTGGTTTAGCTTCACTACATTTTCACATGGGGACCTTGCAGGTTTTTTTACCTTCCTTTGCAGCATGGGGTATGGGTCACTTGCAGGTTTAAACTAGTGTAAATGGTGGATTGTCTGCCTGCAATGTATCGGAGGTCAGCCTAGATGATCCTGATGGTCCATTCTGACCTTAAAGTCTATGAGTCTAGGAATAAAAACTATGAATAACAAGACCCTACCCATATGAATGATTATTACTACCAGCACTTATGTTCTTTCACATTACTAACATACTAGTGTGGAGTAGAAAGAAAAATGTTGTACATTGGAAGGTTCTTTGAATCAATGTCCTTTCTATCCATAATCTGGAATATGCTATGAAACATTGTGATTAAAATAGCACTAAATACCCATGCCAGCATTTCTTTTTTCAGTTCTAATTTTCTGAACTGTGTGATGCTGCTACTGAATACATGATGGCTGCCATATTTTCTTACAGACTTTGTACTGCACTTATCAAATTTCATTTAAGGAGATGTAGTCCTTAGAATTGTCAAAACTGTGCACTAGACATTAATTAACTCACAACACCATATTGTAATATACTTAATCATTTTATACATGGGGAAGTCAAATGATGGCCCTTTACAGTAAGACAGTGGCAGTACTGGAATTAGAACTCAGAACTTTCTGCCTCCTAGCCTTCAGCCCCATGTTCAGTCAGCTATAGGACTCATTACCTCATTTTATGGCAATTGCTGAAGAGTGGAGGATCTATGAGCCTTTCTATTATGCAACACAATTTCCAAAAGTTTCAGCTCTCGTATATTTCCATGATCCATTTCTTTTTTACAGAACATTTTATTTACAGGGAGTCTATCCTGTTGTCGCTGTATATAATGCCTGTTAGAAACCCTGGGAGTTATGCCAATGAGCGTGCATGATAGGCTGTGGTGTACAAAAAAAAAAAAAGTAGAAGGATGGATTTCCAGTCCTATTCTTGTTATAATAAGTAAAAGCCTGCTTTAGTTTCTTGACATTTATCTATGAAGTTAATCTTTATACTGAACAAACAAGGACATTTCTTCCTCAGACAAATTTATATAAACAAATATAATACAACAGGAAATATGGAATTGGAGACATTCTGCACAAGGTTGCCAAGATTTAAGTCCTGTGATCTGTAATATAATAAAATATAGCCCCTTTCTACTCCACATGTGACCATTAGCAAAGTCACGATGTGTTTCATTCATAATAAAGTTATTAATGTAGTGTGGGGCATGATCTACAGTGAAAAATTAGATTGACCTAGCTAATTCACTTAGGGCTGTGAAAAATGTCATGCCCTGTGCAAAATAGATAGTTCTATCTAATCCCCACTGTAGATGCAGCTGGGTTGATGGAAGAATTCTTCTGTCAACCTAGCTACCTCCTCTCAGAGAGATAGATTACCTACATCAATGGAAAGCCCCATTCCATCAATGTAGGAAGTGTCTATGTTAGAGCAGCACTGTAGCCATGCAGCTGTAGCCACATTAGTGTAGACATGTCCTGAGAGGCCACATTTTGCATATCCCGTGACTCAATTCTGCTGTATTTGACTTCTAAATGTAGCAGTTCCTCTGAATACAGGAATACATTTTCTGACATTCAGAATACCGCGCTTCTAATGCACACTCAACGGCAATATCCGAAAATTTTCAGAAAGCATCCAGACAAGGTATTATCAGGTTCTCATCCTTCCAACTTCCCCATATGCTAATTCTCAAACTTGTTCATATTGTGCCTTAGAAGAGAGAGATCAGTGAATTACTGGACTCCACAGAGCATAGTCTGAGAATCACAGAGTTTATAAGGAGTAATTATTAATTGCTTTCTATTTATCATCATTTTAATAATGTGATATACAGGGATGCCTTTTCTCCCCTACGTGTGATACATGACTAGATCAAATTCTGGCACTTGGTAGAGGCTACTTCTGTATGTTTTCACGTCAGCTTTGCTGTGTAAGGGCAACCTGTGTATCTAGGTTATATGTGGTCTTTTGAATCAGTCCAAGTTGTAGAGATTTTATTTTTAACCTTTCAGGAAATTGGGCTGTTGCTTTGAATTTATTTATCTCATTTGTCTTGGAGATTTCTAAGAATTTTTTTAGTTATTGTGGTCTAGTCTTATTCCTAAGGACAGAGGATCATGGAGTTGGAGGCTCTGAGGAGGGACTTAAGAAGGGCAATAAGCTCATAGTCCCTCTGTTAGCTCTGTCTCAGGGCAGGTCTAAACTACAGGATTAAGTCAACCTAAATTACGCAAGTCCAGCTACGTGGATAATGTAGCTAGAGTTGACGTAGCTTACGTTGACTTATTGCAGGGCCTGGGTCAATGGGAGAAAGTCTCCCATCGACTTACCTTATGCTTCTCGTTCTTGTAGAGTACTGGAGTCAACGGGAGAGGGATCTGCGTTCAATTTATAGGGTCTTCACTAGACCCGCTAAATCAACCCCCAGTGGATCGATTGCCACAGCATCGATCCACGGTAAGTGTAGACATGTCCTCAGTTTCAAAACCCATTCTAGCTGCACAGGATTGTTCATTCTTTCTAAGTAAAGAAGACAAATAGTTACCAAAGAAGTTTACTATAAAGGCATAAACAACACTTTAACCCCTCTGCTTTTTAGTAATTTATTTCTGAGTAATTCTTTTTTCTATCACCATTATAACAACCACCCTTCAAAAACTCATCTTTCCTTCTGGTGAGTAATTTCCTAAAGGATTAGTGTCAATTCTTCTCTGACTAGATTGTCTATCATAAACATATTCTGTGTACATGATGGACAGCAGCAAAAACCTGTAACACTGGGGTTTGGATTATTTTCTCTGTTATATCCCACAGCTTGAGCCCACTAAAGTCAATGGAAACCCCATGTCAGACTTCATGTCAGGATAATCCCAGGTTCTATGATGTCCCTAGTATCTCATGGCTTCTGAAATACATCAATCCTCCATACTCCCAGCATAAATATTATTCCATCCCCAACAAAGCAAGGCAAAGGAGGCAACTCTTGCCAATGCCAGTTTCCTAACCCATCACCTCCCAACCCCTCAATCCAAATTTGGATCTCATTTTGATCTTTTGGATCACTGCTGCTTCCTTTCTAAGGCTCCATCTTGCTCTAAAGAGCAGGAAGGGAGGTAAGTTTGGGACTGAAAGGTAGAAAAGGGGAGGTAATGAGGGATTTTGTGTGGCATCTAGAGGAGCTGCTACTACAATTGGACAATAATAGCTGGAGCCACTGAAAAATATGAAGAATAGGCTGCAGGTAGATGGGAGGACCGGCAGTGTAAAGGGGGTTGTTTTCTGGCCATGTTCTCCATTTGCATCAGCTCCAAATGTGGGAACTCCTCTTTGGGGGCATGATAAGAACATAAGAACGGACATATGGGTCAGACCAAAGGTCCATATAGTCCAGTATCCCCTCTTCTGAAGTGGCAAATGCTAGGTGCCCCAGAGGGAATGAACAGAACAGGTAATCATCAAGTGATCCATCCCCTGTCACCCATTCCCAGCTTCTGGCAAACAGAGTCTAGGGCCTCCATCCCTGCCCATCTTGGCTAATAGCTATTGATGGACCTATCCTCCATGAATTTATCTAGGTTTTTTTTTTAACCCTGTTATAGTCTTGGCCTTCACATCTTCTGGCAAGGAGTTCCACAGGTTAACTGTGTGTTATGTGAAAAAATACAGCCTTTATTTGTTTTAAACTTGCTACCTATTAATTTCATTCGGTGACCCCTAGTTCTTGTGTTATGAGAAGAAGTAAATAACACTTCCTTATTTACTTTCTCTACACCAGTCATGATTTTATAGACTTCTATCATATCTCTCCTTAGTCATCTCTTTTCCAAGCTGTAAAGTCCCAGCCTTATTAATCTCTCCTCCTACGGCAGCCATTCCATACCCCTAATAATTTTTGTTGCCCTTTTCTGAACCTTTTCTAATTCCAATATATCTTTTTTGAGATGGGGCGACCACATCTGCACGCAGTATTCAAGATGGGGGCGTACCATGGATTTATATAGGGGCAATATGATATTTTCTGTCTTATTATCCATCACTTTCTTAATGATTCCCAACATTCTGTTCGCTTTTCAGAGAACTATCCACAATGACTCCAAGATCTGTTTATTGAGTGGTAACAGCTAATTTAGACCCCATCATTTTATATGTATAGTTGGGATTATGTTTTCAATGTGCACTACTTTGCATTGGTCAACACTGATAGGGGTGGGGAGAAGAACAGAAGCTTTCCTTGTTTTTGGCTGATCATCTTCACCTCCTCTACCCTGTTTCCTGGCAACCAAAATAGGTACAATTCTTCCCCTGAGGATTCTGGGCCCTTCAAAGACAAGGAGACAGTAGGAAAGGGATTTGGGGTTTAGTGTTCCATTTAGGGTTCAATGTTCCAGTTAGGGATATAGGGTTCCCCCACTGGAGTGTACTCCTCCACATGGGTTTCTTCTACCAGATTTATTTTCTTCTCACTCACTCCCAGGATCCAGTTTCCACCTGTAGGACTCTAGTCTGGAGGCCTATGTGAACTCTTTTTCCACTGTTTAATGAGAGGATCTCCACCACTGTCTCCCTTCCCCAGGGACCCTGATATTTTGTGGGGGGCTCTTACTGTCAACTCCAAGCCCTCATTCAGGACATGCCCTTGCAGAGCTCTACTCTACTCCACGCAGCCTACAGGACCAGCCGCTGCAGCACTTCTCTAGAGAGGACTCCTTTTCTCTCCTCTTCCTGCTAAGCAACTTTCCCTTTATACCATCCTATCAATAAGCTTACCTGCTTCATTACTAAGTAGTTAAAGGGGCATCATCTGAAGTACCTGCTTGCTTCCAGGTGTAGCTCACAGAATCATTATGGGCCAGTTAGACCCTAATTCACCTAAAGCCCCATTAGCCTCATAAGAGGGGTGTTTTCAAATCCAAAGCTAAAACAGAGGGAGTATGTGTGAACCCACATGAACAGAAAAAATGTGTATTAACACATGAAAACCAAAATACCTGTTTGGCCTTTTTAGGTAAGAGGATGGTTGCATAAGCTGTAGATTGTTGGTGGTACCTGTGTTTATTAGTGAATACTACCTATTTTTACATCTAGTTCAGTTATCCTTAATTTTTATTCTGCTGATATTTCTTACCTTTTCAAGACATGCATACTACTAGCTGAAACCACCTAGAAATTGATTCACAGGTCTCTCCCATCTACTTAGCCAAGGATCTACAACTAAGTTAAAACTACACCTTAACCTTAGTAAGGTTTCATGCTACATAAGTACACATTTTAAGCATAAAATGGAGTTTTATAAATATAATAGTAGTAGTTTTAACCTCAGTAAACACCAGATTTCCCACCTATTCAATCGAGCAGAGGATGTATTTTGCAACATAAGGCTGAAAAACTGGTTAGTAATGTGGATCTGGGACTTCAAATCAACATTCATGAATATTTGCATTTAGCTCAAAAATATCAAAATGAGCTTGCTTTTCTGCTCAGGGCATCGGTATGTCTGAAGTTGCATACCATACAGAAGCAGTGCTGGAAAGCGTAGGGAAAAATGCTTTAAAATGTGAATAGCAGCTGTTTTTTGGATTTTCTGCAGGTATCTAAATTCAAATCAATCAGGGCCTTATTTTTTAGGCAACGCTCACTTGGGAATTCACTTAATGTTATTTTTTCTCTCAAATTGCTGCAGAAAGACTGTGGAAAACATTATTATTTTCAAAATTCCCTATACATATGGAACAGAGTGGAGAACACTGAACCTTGCCAGATCTGAGTCTCATCTGGAGTAGATCAGTATTTATGTTTTGGTCAGATTATCGTTGTATGAGCCATCCCTCCACAGTATGTTATGAATAATAATAAGCAATGCAAGTATTATCTGCTGTCCCTGCTCCAGCAATGGACAGATATCAGAACCTTAGTAAAGGAGTCACTTGATCCCAAGGTAGCAGCAAGAATTAAATGTGGTCACTGTGGGATAACACCTATAAAACCAAATAAATCTGCAGAAGAGTAGAAATAACTTATTTCTGAGTGTATTAAAAATAAATAATAAGCAAAAAACTAATAACAGAGAAAGGGACTACAGACCCAGATTTAAATTATGGCTATTTCAAAACCAAACTTGTAGCATTCCAAGGTAACTCATGCAGAATTTGTATTTCAGATATAAACCAAAACTAATATTTGGTGGAAAATATATAGTAAAATTTACTCTAAATAGAACCTCACAGAATAACTCTGCTCCTCCCAACATCATGGGTCTCAAAACCAAATAAAATCCTAGTGCACTTGGTGCACCCACCATCTTAGCTGATACTGTGCAGAAAACCCTTCAGCACTATATCTATGAATCTCTACAGCATGATATAAAGAACCATTTCTCAATTGAGAGCTATAACAGACTGTAGCCAGTGATTTTAATTTATTATTCATTTATTGTGTGGTGTTATGGTTAACTAGCATGTCATGTTATATATAATCATTGTATGTTAAATTGTAGGATTATAGAACTATAAGATTGATTAGTATTTAGAAGGGATAATTATGTAAGTAAGGCTGAAATGCAAGGCCTACAGGCTGAGGCCTGTTAGATTTTAGCTTAGCCATACTAGGCCATAGGTTTAAGAAATGCTTGACATAAGTGACCAAAAAATGACCCTATGCCACAAGATTACGGGAAAAGATGTAACAATGGGTGATACTGTGAAAAATTAACAGTAAAATAACTTTTTGCTTAGAAAGATATCCGGTAGTCAAACTTTTCTAATATATGTCCTAACTGTAGAGTGCACTACGTGCATAAATGCTAATGAGGTATAGTCAGAATTACATTATAAAAAGAGAATGCCCAGATTAGGAAAATTGAACTCCCTATAGGAAACTCGAGCAGGAAACCTTCCTTTACTGATGATCAATTCATGAGGGACCCATCAAACCCGAACACTATCTAGGAGGATGTGAGTATAACCATATTTATATTTTGTGCCTAGGTCTTTATAGAATTTCTATATGCTTGGGTAATCATAACTTTACTTGTAACTTTAATAAAACGTGTAAAACAGACTATACCTTGTACTTCTAAATGTATGTATGGTTACTATCCTTGGTCTTTATGTGGTCCTAGAGACTCTAAATCTGAAACAGGTAACAGAGGTGACTTCACTCTGTTGACCTTGAAATTGTATCCACCAGAATCAAACCCACATGTAATACCACATTACTAAATTAACTTTAAATAAAATAAAAGGTTACAAGATCCTTATCTTATATGTATCAATCACAGAGGGGGACACATAACACATTCTGACCAATGATTTACAAACACTGGTATTTGAAAAATACATTCCCTCTCAAATTTAACTCCCACTACAGGATCTTTCTGAGATGAGGTAACACAAGTAAACTACATGTCCTACGATTGTCCTTTTTGCTCCTGCTTCTTGTTCAACTTGTACGAGGTTAAACTTTATGCAGAAGACAGAATAGTTTGAACACATGCTTGGTGGGGAGGAGATAGACATCAAAGGAAATAAATGGATGTGACAAACAAAGTGGGATAGTTCATTTGTAAAATGGATCGCACTAGAAGTTAGGAAAATGCAGCTATTACGTGTAATTGACTTACTGGCATGTGAGATTTAGATCTTTCTGGGGAGTGAATACATTTGTTCAGGACTCATGCATATTTAGCACAAATTCCATTATTACCCAAGCTAGCATTTAATTACTTACCATCACATTAAAGGCCAAATTTTGACCTTGGATTCATGTGAAGAGCTTCCAATGTCTTCAATGAGAGCTACATATATGTATCGAAGGCTGGAATTTGTCCATAAGAGAAGATTATTTTCTTTCAAGAAATGAAATAATATTTCAGTAATATAGTACTGCAAGCTATTCTTGTGCACTCTAAATAAATAGAGTAGGAGGCTGTTTTAACATATTTCTGCTATTTAAAAAAAATCATTAAACTTATAATTATAGTTGATGCATAAAGGATGTTTTAATAGCATAAACATATTCCTAGAAAGACAATCAGTAGGTTTTTTTTTTTTTTAACTAAGAATATAAGGTCTTTTCTGGAAAAGAATCCTTTGTCCCATCTTGGCATTTCTTCCACACTTGTTATAATAGATAGATAGATAGATAGATAGATAGATAGATAGATAGATAGATAGATAGATAGATAGATAGATAGATAGATAGATAGATAGATAGATAGATAGATAGATTTTCTATACCAAACTGCCATAGACTGGAACATTTTGAAATGAAGCCAAATTTCAGTACCATCACACTTGCACATTTACCCTGAGGCATAATTATTCTAATACACAATTTTCCTCCTGTAATGTAAAGTCATGTCAGTGGGTCTTTTTCCTTTCAGCAACCATCATAGGATTTTTCATTTGAGTATGATAAATAAAAATCATATACTGTTCACATGGAAATCTATAGCAAATCTTCCACTGAGTTCTATTGGGGTCTAGATAATTAAGGCCTGATCCTATTTGCTTGCTAGCAGTTAATCTAAGATCAATGGAATTGCTTGTCAGAGAACCACAATATGGCCCCAATGGTTAAATGTTGCAGAGAATTGAAATGGTTGGCCAGATCTTGAGCTACATTTTAAGAGCAGTTGGCATAGCTCCAGACTCAGAGATGTATTAGTGGCCTCAAGCCACCTTTATGTTCTCCTGACCATGTGATGATCTGAACTGCACTAGTCTCTCTGGCCCAGCAAAGAACAATAATAATAATACTTTGAGATATACCTATCTCATAGAGCTGGAAGGGACCCTGAAGGGTCATTGAGTCCAACCCCTTGCCTTCACTAGCAGGACCAATTTTTTGCCCCAATTTTGCCCCAGATCCTAAGTGGCCCCCTCAAGGATTGAACTGACAACCCTGGGTTTAGCAGGCCAATGCTCAAACCACTGAGCTATCCCTCCCCCCCGAATCTGTTGACTGCTTTGTGTAAGCTACATATGGACCCAAGGGGTCATTTCAGCAGCCAAGGATCACCAAAGTGTTGAGATGCCCTGGCAATACATCCTTTGTTCTGGCAGAGCAGCTCAAAACTGCTCTAATACAGCTGGGGATCTGGTATTACACATTTAAATAGGCTATTGATAGAACTGTATGAAGCTGTCACTCATGTGTTAAATCAAAATACATCAACCTGTCATACTAGGGGGGGAAAGTGACTGATTATTTTCCAAATACCCATTTCGAAAGTTTTGCAAAGGATAAGCATCATATCTAGAATTACTTGTAGGATGCTGCAACAGCAAGTTTTTATTGAATAAAAGAAAGTTGAATTTGTCAGATTTGCCAATAATGGAATGGTGTGTACTTGCTCAGATTCAACCTAGTAGCAATATTGTTGATTAAGATGGCAGATGGTGGCAGAAAAAAAACTAATTGAGACTCAATCAAATGAAATGACTGACTTTTCAAAGAAATGGTATTCAATTATTGATCATGTACAGTGTGGTCAGAAATTTGACAGGCAAACATTGGCACTAACCACCTGAGGGCTACTGCAAGTTTTCAATATACTGTAAGTTTTTTACCCTCAAATAACATTTTCTATGAGTGACAGAAACTAGGATCAAGTTTTGTAGCATTTTGCAGAATCCATACAAATTGCATTCCCTTCCTGATCTGTGTCTGTGATATACTTACTCTGAACATTCTGACTGCACCAGAATTAAAATTGTGTAAGCCTAGGACTCAGTTAGTTGTAATTCTCAAGATTTATGTAGCCTATTTCATCTGTATTTAAATGAACTCCTGCAGTAAGTATCTGTCTTTAAAAATATGACAACTCACATCTATGAATATCCTTTAAATTCTTCATAATCAATTTTCTGTATTTCTAAACTTTTTCTGTGCTATCAACCACATCAAAACCATCACTTCTGGGACACATGTGTAAAGAGGAAATATAACTTCCTGTAAAGGTTTCTACAGTGAACAACTAGAATAGCAAACACTCTATCAGACTGTTCAGTATGTAATTGGTGTACATGATCAGTGATTTAACAGCAAGAACCTGAAAAAGAGAAGAGGGAGAAAATCAAGCAAACAATAATAGCACACCAAAACCCACTCTTCTTTTGACCCCAAAGAAACTCTTTGGTAATATTTAGTCATAGGACAGGGAGAGTCATGATTCATCCTTCTAGTAGTCTCTACTGGGCTCTGGCCAGACGTTCAATACAAATGTCACATAGTGTAGTTCCTTCTCTTCTTAAAAATAGCCTGAAATACATTGCTTCTTTCTAATTCTTTGGAAGCGGCAATGGGCAAAACCTAGCATGGATTTGATTTTGCCAATCTCGTGGGTTTGGTTATAGACTCTTGATAATGGGCATATGGGGCAAAATTCATTCTTTTAGTAACTCCACATAAATTCAGAGGAGTTCAGATTTTTGGTTCTGTGCTTGGAAGCCCTGTAACACACAAGTTTGGAAAACAGTGCAGAGTGAAAGACCTACTGAGACTCTAACCTGAATTTTAGCAAATGTAGAATGTTAGAGTCTAGGAGTGAGAGGTAATATTCTACACCTCTACCCTGATATAACGCTGTCCTCGGGAGCCAAAAAATCTTACTGCGTTATAGGTGAAACCGTGTTATATCGAACTTGCTTTGCTCCACCGGAGTGCGCAGCCCCGCCCCCCGGAGCACTGCTTTACCACGTTGTATCCGAATTTGTGTTATATCGGGGTAGAGGTGTACTTATCCATCTGTTTTGAAGTCTAAATAAAGGATTGGATTTTCTTAAGGTTTGGTTAGCTACCTTTACTTAAACACTCTAAAAATCTAAACATAATTTTATTTACCCGATGCTGGGCAAAATTGGAGTGAAAGTTTTGTGACCTGAATATAAATAGAAGGCTCTATTGCTTCATATCTCTCATTCATCTCTAGATTTGGTATCTTTCATTATTTAATTTCAAACCAAACAAACCAAACTTTATTAAGTAATAGTTAGCAGGTTGCTTAATGTCACTCTAAAAAACCCGAACCATTACATATTTAATTAAAAATTTCCTCCAACAAACATTTAAACTATGGAAAATAACAACTAAGTTTAAACATACATGCCAATAGTTAATACGCTCCATGACCTGAAATTGTCTGTTGGAACAACACCCAAACAAACTTAACTCTGCTCTGTAGCAGCACCACCCTCCAGTCTTCTATTAGTTTCCTCCATACTTGGGGCCTGACCTTATAAGCCATAACTTGAGTACTATTGGTTTTCTAAAACCTGCATTTTTCAAATCATAGGGGTGGGCAAACCTTTTGGCCCAAGGGCTACATCGGGGAACAGAAATTGTATGGTGGACCATGAATACTCACGAAATTGGGGTTGGGGTGGGGGAGGGGGATCAGGACTTGGGCAGGGGTGCAGGTTCCGGCTGGGGGTGCGGGCTCTGGGGTGGGGCTAGGGATGAGAGGTTTGGGGTGCAGGAGGGTGCTCCAGGCTGGGATCGAGGGGGTTGGAGAGCGGGAGTGGGATCAGGGCTGGGTCAGGGGGTTGGGGTGCGGGGAGAGGCTCAGGGGGTACAGGCTCTGAGCAGCACTTACCTCAAGCGGCTCCTGGAAGCAGTGGCATGTCCCTTCTCCGGCTCCTACGTGGAGGCACAGTCAGGCGGCTCTGCACGCTGCCCCATCTGCAGACACTGCCCTTGCAGCTCCCATTGGAGCGTGTAGGAGCCAGAGTGGGGCCATGCCACAGCTTCTGGGAGCCGTGTGGTGTGGCCCCGACCCTGCGCCCCATCTGGAGTGCCGGAGCCGAGCCGAGGCACGTGGTGTGGCCCCGACCCAGCGCTCCGGCCGGATCCGGCCCACGGGCCATAGTTTGCCCACTCCTGCTTTAAACCGAGCAAGCCTTCAAGGTAGTCATTAATGTTATTTTATTACTTTGATTATATTTACATAAAGTACATAGTATTCTCTGCAAGAACAAAATCTGTTACATGTAACAAATGAATTTACAGTATTTTTTACAATTGTAAACAACACAATAAAAAATGACTTGACAATTAAAGAAATAAACATGAAATATATTAATGTCCTGCCAGCCTTTCAATGATGAGTGTATGGATTGTGCCAAGGATCCAGACCATAACTAGGAAAATTAATTATTTTTAAATGCACTGTCTCTGAAAAATGCCCTTACAGTTGAGTGTCTACAGTCTACAGTATCAATATGTGAATTTTTAAGTTACAAAACTATAGTTCTGTTAAAAAAGTATGATGACATTTCATGACAGCCTGCCATTTGGAATTTAATGAAAAAATAGTTGAATTATGATTACTCAGCATATAACACACTTTAATCCTAAACTGACAAAACTACATCTATGTAAAATGTGTATATTCTTGATGTGCATCAAGTTGAGCTCATTGCAAGATCAGGGCAAATTGGTTGCTCCAATACATTGTTAGAGGGAGGAAAATAGGGCATATTATGGAGAGCTGGACACAATCCTAACTATGAATTAAATAGTATTTTTCCATAATACTATGATTAGATTGGAATGATGATATACAAAATGATATTAGCATTAAAAAACGTAAATCATGTGAGCATGAGAACCAGCTTGTGGTATGTATGTATATATTAGAATTTCACATTTGTGGTTGTTTTGTTGACATTTACATGGTAAAAACATAAAACAAGAGAGAGATGAATGTTGTGAATGTACTTCCTTTAATCCAAAATGAATTATAAAAAACAAAGGTGACTATGCGCAAAATTGATCAATTAATGGTGTAAAATGAGCAAAAGAGCCAATGATGCAATTCAGAAATACAGTTGTTGCAATCCTGACACTACAGAAGTCAATGGACGTTTTTCTATTGTCTTCAATGCTTAAATATCTTTGTATAGTTCATGTTGAGTTCCCATTAATAAATTAAGCTCAGATATTTCAGAATTGTATATAATGTACGGTTCAAATAAAGCCAGGGTAGTATCTAAGAGAAAGGTCCCGACTGTCAAAAGCCTTGTGTTCAGAGGCTAAGTGAGATATTTGTCAACCTGAAATTTTATCAGACCATTTCAGAATAAGTGGCAAAGAAGGAAATTCAGTCCCACAGTGGTTCACAGGTAATCTGTTCATCTATTTATTCATTCATTTATTTAGTGAAGATAAAGCTTGCATGCTTCTAATTTTGAAAAGAAGCAAAGTTTTAGCAAAGAAAACATAGAAGTGTCTTTCAGTTATATTTTCTTTCTGAGGGTAGGTAAATGTCAGGGATCTCTTTAATTTTGTATTCTAAAAAAGAATGTTTTATGGGAAAAGGCAATAAAATTATTTCTCCTGTAATTGGAGATTTTTGAAGATAGTTCCCCCTTTCCCTTAAGGTAACACTGAAGGATCTATAATGATCCACTACAAAGCTAGGAGACTGAACCATCATTAATTAATTATTCAACTCCATTAAGAAAAAATGTTAATGAAGAAAATTATCAGACACAGGAAATATGGAAATAACAGAAAAAATCCTCTTCTTTTTTCTGTCTTTATGTGTAAAATGCACTCAGAAATTTTCAAGTGGAAAAAAAATAACGATGGTCAGTTGAAATTGAATAAGAAAAAAACTATTAGAAAAGTTTGCAGTAGATGCTTTTTTTCACTCATGAAATAGTTTTAATAACACTATGCTATTCTGTGTATTGTATGTTGTCCTTTATGTTATAAGGGCTCAGTGGTGCTGAGACCCCAGGCAAATGCTGAGCTTTAGGAAAATGAGTGCGGGGAGTTGTCCCCCTCTGTTTACCTCAGGGACTGGGCACAGTAGCAGTTGTTGCTTCTCCAGTCTGGTGCCACTATCATGGAAGTATATGGAATTGGCCATGGAGGAGGGGAGAACCTGATGAACCTTTTTCAAGGATAGTAAGGCAGCCATACTGCTGTTCGCAACCTTTGATTTATGTATTCCCAGTTAGTAGTTTAAAGATAAGGAGTAAAAATAAACCAAATTATTTAAGGTTCAAGCATCCAGCATGGTTACATATAGTTTAATTTAGTAAAAGACTGTGAATGAAACAAGGAGTAATAAAATTAAATATGTTATTTAAAATAAAATAGTTAAAGCAAACTGGCATTAGAATGTAACCATACACTGCATTAATACTTACATTCTAAGATAAAATGATGCATCTAGGGATGATCAGTCCTTGAATGGGAAGAATGGATATAATTATTTCTCTAATAGTACCTTGATGGGTGGGTGGGTGTGCCAAATCTAAAATTAGCCTGCTACTCTTTTTCTAATCAATTATAATAACACCCCTAATTAATTAGCATTAAGTTTGCTTTTACCATATCTATATTTCTGCTATCATAATTAAAATACCTTCTACTCCCTCATTGGCTATTTAATATCAAACTCATCTTTAATTAATATTTGTATAAATGCCATACCAATAACTGCCAATATAGACAGCATTTTCCAAAACATTAAAATTTTGTCTAAAACACTAGTCAAAAGCCATTAGGACCCAAACGTGTTTACCACATGATGTGGGGTTATGCCTTAACTTATCTCCAACTAGCCTCTGAGCTGTCTCACTTTACTTCACTCGTATTTTACCACACATTGCTTGACTATCGTCAAGCCTATTTTTAGGAATTAGATTTTTGGGCCTACTTAAATTTCAACACATTTCAGTATAACATAAGCAAGTCTCATCTCTATAGGCTCCATGTTTCTCTAAAATACTTTTACAGATTAACAAAGTTATGTAGACACCTAAAGATTCAGCAGATAGGTACCTAACTTACTTAAACACTTTTGCAAATCACATTAAAGACCTAACTCCCACTGATTTCCATCTTTAGGCACCTACATTTGTTTGAAAATTGACTCATTGTAGATATCTGTGACACAGTCTCTCATGGAGTTCTGCCTGAGTTGGATTACTTCTACACAGAATCATAGATTCGTAAGAATGGAAGGGATCTCGAATAGTCATCTACTACAGTTCCCTGCATTCATGGCAAGACTAAATATTATCTAGACTATCCCTGACAGGTGTTTATCTAACCTGCTCTTAAAAATTTCCAATGACAGAGATTCCACAACCTCTCTAGGCAATTTATTCCAGTGTTTAACTACCCTGACAGTTAGGAAGTTTTTCTTAATGTCCAACCTAAACCACCCTTGTTGTAATTTAAGCCCATTGCTTCTTGACCTATCCTCAGAGGAAGAACATTGTTTCTCCCTCTTCCTTATAACAACCTTTTATGTTCTTGAAAACTTTTATGATGTCCCCTCTTAGTCTTCTCTTCTCCAGACTAAACAAGCCCAAATTTTTCAGTCTCCCCTCATAGGTTGTTTTCTAGACCTTTAATTATTTTTATTGCTCTACTCTGGACTTTCTCCAATTTCTCCACCTCTTTCCTGAAATGTGGCATCCAGAACTGACACAATATTCCAGTTGAGGCTTAATCAGCATGAAGTAGAGCAGAAGAATGACTTCTTGTGTCTTACTTGCAACACTCCTGCTAATACAGCACAGAAAGATGTTTGCTTTTTTTGCAATAGTGTTACACTGTTGATTCATATTTAGTTTGTGATCCACTATGACCCCCAGATCCCTTTCCGCAGTACTCCTTCCTAGGCAGTCATTTCCCATTTCCCAACTGATTATTCCTTCCTAAGTGGAAGACTTTGCATTTGTCCCTTACTGAATTTTATCCTGTTTACTTCAGACCATTTCTGCAGTTTGTCCAGATCACTTTGAATGTTAATCCTATCATCCAAAGCATTTGCAACTCCTCCCAACTGGGTATAGTCCACAAACTTTATAAGTGTACTCTCTATGCCATTATCTAAACCACTGATGAAGATATTGAACAGAACCGGATCCAGCACTGAGCCCTGTAGGACCCCACTTGTTATGCCCATCCAACATGACTGAGAACCACTGATAACTACTCTCTGAGAATGGTTTTCCAACCAGTTATGCACCCACCTTATAGTAGCTCCATCTAGGTTGTATTTTCCTAGTTTGTTTATGAGCAGGTCATGAGAGACAGTATCAAAACCGATTTACCACATCTACTGCTTCCCCCCATCCACAAGACTTGTGTTAGCCTGTCAAAGAAAGCTATTAGGTTGGTTTGACACAATTTATTTATGACAAATCCATGCTGACTGTTACTTATCACCTTATTATCTTCAAGGTGTTCACAAATTGATTGTTTAATTATTTGCTCCATTATTTACTGTATACTGAGCCTGAATGCCTCAATGGAAACCTTAGGGCCAGATTATCACCTACTGTGAATTAGCATAGCTCCATTAACTTCAATAGCTCTAAACTAGGGTGACCAGATGTCCCAATTTTATAGGGACAGTCCTGATTTTTGGGTCTTTTTCTTATATAGGCTCCTATTATCCCCCACCCCTTGTCCTGATTTTTCACATTTGCTGTCTGCTCACCCAACTCTAAACTGATTTGGTGAGGAACTGTCCCTATATTTTAAATTCCTTGAGGCCAACACCATGATTGTCTTTGTGTATTATACAACACAGAGCACATTGTGGGCATATAACACATAGTAAAACATGAATGCTTAAAAGTAAGCATTTAGATCCATATTGTAGGAATCAAAGTGCAGATTTATGAGAATAAATCTGATAGAGACCAAATACAGATGTAGATACCAAATTATAGGCACCCACCCAAGTTGGAAACAAATTGGTCTCAATGGATACACACCAGAAACTGTAATATAATATGGGCTAAATTGTGGCAACAGCTGGTTTGGATTTTTCAATCAAACTATTTTTCAAGTAAATATTATCAAATTGATTTTTTTTCAAAAAGTGTCTGCTTTCCATGGAATATTTTAACATTTTGTTGAAAAACAGGAAACCTAGAAACCAAAAGGTTTTTGCCAAACTGTAAGTCTAACAAGTGTCTACTGAGCATTCGTGAACTGAGATTTTCATTGTCTTATAATTTAACCAAACTGGGGTAGATTTTCATGGCCAAATTTCAAATCTGTGCTCAAAGAATGGAGATACTAGACATTCTCTACACAAAAGATGTACAAATTTTTAAAGTGGACAAAACAATATATGCTTCTCTAACCTTATCAGAAATAGCTGAACTATTTTGCTGAAGCTTTAAAAAAAATAATGATCCTGAGGCAGACACCTGTCTGGAAAGTTTTGGCCTAAATTATTCAAGTTTGGCAAAATTAGAAGCAACTGAAAATGGCATCCTTTACTCGAAAGTGTTAGCCAGCCTTAACTATAGGCATCACTATCAGAATATCTCTGTATATGCATGCGCACACACACACACACACACATTGTGCACATTTTATCTAAGTAAGGACCTCAGGATTGAGCTCTGAGTGATTGTATAGTCTTTTTAAAAATATATTTATTGCATAACTAGCATAATGACCATAGCATGAAGAAAGAAAATAGAGATGGAAAAGAACAAAATTTTACTTATGACATTTCTGGATCTAAAGCCCAGTAGTTAAAAGTAATTGAGAAGGATTCTGATATTGATATGTATTCATAATCTGCCTGAATAGTAATTCCTGAATGTGCATCCCACAAAGTACTGAAGCTAAGACTGGAAACAAAACCCTTGTGGTCTGTAGTCAGAATCTGTACAAGATAAGCCTAAAGGGATTTACTTATGGCTGTATAGGCTCTATGCTAAGCTTGTCTAATATAGATATTTTTTCGTATCTTACATCTTTCTATATTTAATGCACCTGACATAATGCGCCTGGACATCTATTTGAATGCTAATTGATTATTGCACATGTCTCAAGAAGGTATTATGACTCTCTTCCTTGGGATAATATGATCTATAGTTATGTAGATTTGCAGGGTTAGCTTGACTAAAAGTACCTATTAAAAACTGCCAAATAAAAACATAAGATCAGTTCCTAGAAGTGATAGTTAAATCAATAGGATGTGTAACCCATTATTCTGTTTGATATGAGCCTTGAGCATTCTGTCAACAGAAGATTATGCTGTGAAACATAATTAAAACAAGATAAAATCAATTACTTATATGTCTTGAAAGCTGGAAAGATATTTTTAATGATTATTGAAGTATTTCATTTATTTTCTGATAAGATCATATCGTAGGAAAATCTGATAAGGCATAACCCACTACCTTCTATTTTTATTTTTATTATAAAAACATGGTTTTTCATTTAAAAAGAACTGTTTGTTAATATAGAATTCTCTATGAAATCACTATGAAATATATATCAGTGAAAAAATCAGAAAAATATTTTGATATAACTCTCATCCCTATTAAAATATAGAAAACATACTGTACCACAATATAAACTTTAGCCATACATTTGAAGTTGTATGGAATTTCAGTATGACCCCTAATCATAAGCATTGCTATTCTTATTTTAGATTAAAATAGTCTCATTTTAGTTTTCAAATAAAGATTGAAAGAGCAAGTAGCTTTCCTATAGACTATAGCTAAGGCTGCGTGTCTGTCACGGGTGTCACGAAAGTCATAGATTCTGTGACCTCGGTGACTTTTGCAGCATCCAGCAAACACTCGGGCAGCCCCGGGCCAGCAGCAGCAGTTTGGGTGTGGCAGGAGGTTGAGGTGAGGGGTGGCGCTTACCTGGGGGGTCTCCCCGGAAGCGGACAGTATGTCCCTACAGCTCTTAGGTGGAGAGGTCAGGGGCCTCTGCGCGCTGCCCCTGCTTGCAGGCACTGCCGCCACAGCTCCCACTGGCTGTGGTTCCCAAACAATGGGAACTGCGGAGCTGGAGCTCATTGTGGGGGCAGCTCGTGGCACCCCCCTGGCCTTCCCTCCCCCTAGGAGCTGCAGGGACATGCTATATGCTTCCGGGGAGCTATGCAGAGCTGGGTAGGAAGCCTGCCAGCCCCTCCAACCCCTCCCCCCCAGCACTAGTAGGGGTCCCAGGCTGCATGCTGCCGCCCATTTCCCTAGCACCTGTGGGGGTCCCAGGCAAGCACCCAGGCTGTCCCCGGACTGCCCCCCCTGAGCACTCCCGGGCCCCCACAATGATCTGTCCCCCTCCCCCTGCCCAGAACACCCCTGGCCCAAGTTTTAGTTAGGCGTATTTAGTACAAGTCATGGACAGGTCACGGGCCATGAATTTTTGTTTACTGCCTGTCCATGACTTTTACTGAAAATACCCGTGACTAAAACATAGGCTTAAATATAGCACATATCCAATCTTCAGTGTTCTAGGATTCCTTAATTAACTACTGTGCTGGAAAAGGATCTAATACTAGGAAGGAGGGTGAGAGAGAAATGGCAGTGTAAAGGTTCGAGATGAACTGGCCATGAACAAGAGAGATTAAATGGCCAGTACTGCAAGGAGAGATCAGAAGGGAAAGGCGCCTCCTCATCATAACGTTCCCTCTCAGAAGTTCCCACTTTTCACCAGCAGAAGGTGCTATAAGCAAGATGGGAGAAACAATGGCTGAGTAACCCATGTTACACATACCATGGACAGGGAGTTAAACCTCTCCTAAATATTCAACTTCAAATGGATATTAAAAAAAAATTTAAACCCAAATATCCCTGGGTACAATTATACTACCTTTCTATTGAAATCAGTGGGACATTTCAGCGTGACAAAGGGGGACAGAATCTGGTTATGAATTCTAAATCCTAAAACAAACCCACCTGAAACAATACAAAAGAAAAAGTTTTCTCAGTTCTTTGCAGGACAAAACTAACTAGCATTTCAGAGCTCTAGTTTGCTCACTGAGGAGATAGAAGAGGTTTGTAATCTTTTCCTTTATTGCAAAAGAATAAAGTATGCAGAAAAGTATCAAGAAATGGAAAAGTTTGTCAAAGAAAGAGACCGAACAATACTAATGGCTCTGTTGAAGATTTTCAACTGGATCAATAACATAACATCAACATAAATAAAATAAAACAAAAACACTGCCCCCCCCTCTAAAAGATGCTCAAAAACCTGACTCCTAGATGTGAAAACAAGTTTGATGAATTTTCAAGGACACTTTTTTGTTACTTTTTTACTCAGAATTGCACTATACCTATTTATGATTTACTCTTTGAAACATCAGGATTTCGTAATGAACTTATATTAAATACAGAATACATACGTATATGAGTGCCTATTTTTATCTACATTGCTACTGGGGAAAATGTAACTGTTCTAAATATCGCATCTCTGTTTATGAAGGAATAGATGCCTGTACAGTGGTTAACAAATACAGTGGTTAATTCTATCAAAGGTTATGAACAAAGAAATCTAACCATGAGACTGCTAAAGTATAATTAATCCTTTAGTGAAAAGGTCTCAGATTGAGCACATATAGTTATGGGGAAACAAAGAAAAGAAAATCAAGTTTTATATCTAACAGAGTATCAAGATTTCTACTAGAGGTGTCTGAGAAAAAACTGGTAGAAAAAATTAGTAAAGAAAAAATATGAACTGGCAGACTGAGAGATGTAGCAGTAAGAAATTTATTTTCAGATTTTAAACAGAGATTTCCAGACTCACTTTTTCTACTAAAAGAAGGAAAGCAATCCAAAGTGGTGGCCCATACACGGCTCCATAGCCCACCTAAGTCTGTATGTCCAAATCCTGCTCCCACTTGAGAACAATGCAAATTTTCCACTTACTTCAGTGGGGCCAGCATTTGGCCCTTCAATGGGATTTAAGTGGGAGCATTATGTCTGACAATGTTCCAGCTGGCATGCTATTGTTACTCACTATTCTGGGCTGACACCATCTAGCCCTCAGTTTAATTTCCTTCTTTGCAGAAAAGAAGGGTGGGTCAGTTGTCCAAGTATAGAAATGAGTTTCAGGATACCTGGGATCTATTCCTAGCTGTTCCAAAGAGTTACTGTGTCACTGTAGGCAATACACATTACCTCTATATGACTCAGTTTTCCTATCTCTCAAGTTGTAATAATATGAATAATACTTACTTCCATGGGTGTGTGGGCTTATTTCATTAATATATTTAAGGTACTTTGGGATCATGTGACAGAAGATGCTCTGTAGCTGCATGTGCTCTATTACTTTAATGAAAACACACTGTACCTGATTTTCCTCTCAATTACACCCTTTTTATACAAGTATAATTTCATCGATTTCCATAAAATTACTCCAGATTTGCACTCATGTAACAGAGCAGAATCAACGTTATTGTTTATCATTTCCACATAACTTTGCCTATGGAGAAATAAGTTTAAAAAAAAGCCAGGAACATAATGGTTTTTTACTCTAATAATAAGGGCAGAATCATCTGTCTATAGAAGAATCAACTTTGCATAAGAAGTCTGCCCAATCTGACCTTTCTGACGTATGTTTAAAATTGTACTCTGTGCACACACACAAAAAAAAAAAATCTTTCAGTGATCCACATTAGTCCTAGCCTTTCAACTGTATCAGAGCGGTGAATAATATACATTTTGCAAGGCTGGGGGAGTGAAATAGAACTAGCAAATGTCTTATAGTTTCCTGATTTCCTTCATCCATTTATATTACACTGATAGCCAAACCTACTGGCTGAAAAATATAGAGGATCATGCACAAATTGTGGCAGGTATTCAACCTGCAAATTTCAGAGCTGTCAAGGTTGAGCGTTTCAATCAGTTTTGACATCTCTTGGCATGTCTTTTCAGATTCTGCCTTCTAAAAATAATACACTTACTTGGGTGTTATTTTTGGTACACATTTTTAACATAGAGAAAGGCTGGTTTTAATTTCTTACCGTGTCTTTTCTTCCCCCCCCCCCCTTATTTTCAAAACAAATGTAAGCTCAGTTAATCTACAGTATTTAAATGATCTGTAGGTCTCGATGAGAACATTCATGCAATATTTTAAACTGATTAATTTTCACACAAAACATTTTATCTGAGATACTAAAGTGGCATCACCTTTTCTCATTTGGGATACACTGAGAGTTTCCTCTCAGCACTGTGAATGGAGCGGCATGTAGTGCAGCATCACCCCAGAAAGAATGAAGTGTGACTTTCTGAGTTACAATTCATTCCCTGCTCTCCCTCTTGCTTCTGGAGGCGTGGAGGTGGGGGGCGGGGGGAATAGAGGTGTAGCGTGCGTCTCCCCTTGCTCATTTCCACTGGCCAACACATTTGGGGAGAGTGCGGGGAGTCATCCCTCTCCCTACCTTCACCATTCCCACCCCACAGGCTTGGAGTGAGCATTAGCAGCCATGAAGAGGCTACTCCATCCCCTATGGCTGAAGTCATGCTGGGCTTACCCAGAGTGCAACAATGAAGGTATGTGGGAGGAGGTGGGACATTATTCCCTTTAATCCCCTGCATGGACACACACGGTCCAGTGGCAATCTAGCCTTTAATTAGTAGATTTGAATATCTGAATATATTCGGAATTCTAAATTATAGGGGTAGTAGAAAACATTGGTTCCCTGAAATCTTTTTTAACATAGTACCTCCTCCTTGTTCAGTCACATATGTCAAACTGTCCTAGGGCTTTTCAGTCTTCCTTCGAGGAATTGTACTAATGAGGGAAATAATATTCTTCAGTCCCTCAGTGAAGGTGGAAAATCTATGGCTTGAAATATTTTTGAAATGTTCTCTTACTGTTATGCCAAATGTTCTGCTGGAACTGAAGTGCTCATGAAGAAAGAAAGAAAGAAAGAAAGAAAGAAAGAAAGAAAGAAAGAAAGAAAGAAAGAAAGAAAGAAAGAACATTTCTATCTGTTTACTTGTTCTTTTTGTTTTTTACTTTCCAGAGTGTGGCTTCATAGCTGCCTTTTCTATTTGATGCAGGTTGGATGTTTTGGTTTAGGATGGATAAACTGATTTAAATTTAACGTAGAAATGAAATTTAAAAAAAAATTAAATCAGGATACAAAATGTTTTATTTTAATACAGAGAAAATTGAACTGTGAGAGAACCCGATGGCAAAGTAATAGATTAATAAATTTTAAGCACAGACAGGACTATTATGACAATCTAGTTTTAACTCCTACATAACACAGGCCATATAATTTCTCCATGTGATTCCTTCATCAAACCCACAACTTTTGGTTGAAGTAGAGCATATCCACTAGAAAGAAACACTGTCTTGATTAAAAAACTTCAAATGACAAAGTCTACCACACTCCTGCTTCATTCACCAGTCCTGCCAGTGCTTGCAGAGAGGACTTAATTGAGGTAACAGTCAATTGTGTTGTAGCGGTTCTGGCCTTGATATCTATTGTGTCTGTAGCAACTTTCTCCAACAGGTCCTCATCAGCAACCATCTTGTTCATTGACTGTGAAGCCTCTGTTCTCCTTGTTTTTTGGCTACTTGTAGATCTCCCAGTAGACAAATATTTGCCTGCTGACATTCCAGAGATCTTGGGGTACTTTTTTGTGGGGAGGTCTGCAGTGTTGGTCAACGGCCCTGGACTCTGGATGGAAATGCTTATTAGCACATGGCTCTGAAGCTTAAGGGATCTGCTCCTCCATGCCACACAGAGCTCCCTGGAATCATGATTTTGCATTTATTAAAACACATGTTGTCCAAGAGAGCCCAACATACCATGCGATCCAGTGAACTCTATGGAACTGACCTGTCCAGATCAATATTTACCACTTCATTAATTTTGTGTCATCTACAAACTTTACCAGAAATGATTTCATATTTTCTTTCAGTGTGGTGGTCTGTAGAAAGTTTTACAGACCAATTAACTCTGTAGGACCAAATCCTGCTCCCATTGAGGACAATGCAAATTTTGCCATAGATTTCAGATGGACCAGATCATTGATAAAAATACTAGATAACATTGAACAAGAACAGATCCTGTGGAACTTCACTTGAAATACCTCTATTAGAAGATGATTCTACATTTACAATTGATTTTTCAGCTCTATTCAGTCTACTAGATACTATCTACAACCTCTACCCCGATATAACGCTGTCATCGGGAGCCAAAAAATCTTACTGCGTTATAGGTGAAACCGCGTTATATCGAACTTGCTTTGATCCGCCGGAGTGNGGCCATATAATTTCTCCATGTGATTCCTTCATCAAACCCACAACTTTTGGTTGAAGTAGAGCATATCCACTAGAAAGAAACACTGTCTTGATTAAAAAACTTCAAATGACAAAGTCTACCACACTCCTGCTTCATTCACCAGTCCTGCCAGTGCTTGCAGAGAGGACTTAATTGAGGTAACAGTCAATTGTGTTGTAGCGGTTCTGGCCTTGATATCTATTGTGTCTGTAGCAACTTTCTCCAACAGGTCCTCATCAGCAACCATCTTGTTCATTGACTGTGAAGCCTCTGTTCTCCTTGTTTTTTGGCTACTTGTAGATCTCCCAGTAGACAAATATTTGCCTGCTGACATTCCAGAGATCTTGGGGTACTTTTTGGGGGGGAGGTCTGCAGTGTTGGTCAACGGCCCTGGACTCTGGATGGAAATGCTTATTAGCACATGGCTCTGAAGCTTAAGGGATCTGCTCCTCCATGCCACACAGAGCTCCCTGGAATCATGATTTTGCATTTATTAAAACACATGTTGTCCAAGAGAGCCCAACATACCATGTGATCCAGTGAACTCTATGGAACTGACCTGTCCAGATCAATATTTACCACTTCATTAATTTTGTGTCATCTACAAACTTTACCAGAAATGATTTCATATTTTCTTTCAGTGTGGTGGTCTGTAGAAAGTTTTACAGACCAATTAACTCTGTAGGACCAAATCCTGCTCCCATTGAGGACAATGCAAATTTTGCCATAGATTTCAGATGGACCAGATCATTGATAAAAATACTAGATAACATTGAACAAGAACAGATCCTGTGGAACTTCACTTGAAATACCTCTATTAGAAGATGATTCTACATTTACAATTGATTTTTCAGCTCTATTCAGTCTACTAGATACTATCTACAACCTCTACCCCGATATAACGCTGTCATCGGGAGCCAAAAAATCTTACTGCGTTATAGGTGAAACCGCGTTATATCGAACTTGCTTTGATCCGCCGGAGTGTGCAGCCCCCCCCTTCCCCCCTCTGGAGCGCTGCTTTACCGCGTTATATCTGAATTCGTGTTATATTGGGTCGCGTTATATCAGGGTAGAGGTGTATTTGGCTGAATGTCAGGGAAAAAAAGAAGGTTACTTATTTCTATATTGCCTTTGCTGACCCACAATCCTCTCAAAGTATAGAAGAATTCAGATCAATACAATTAGCAGATGCATGGACATTAAATATGGATCCAAATGACGCAAACTGTGGTGTTTCTCATCAGTTGCTCTATCTCAATATAGTATATTTAAAGAAACACAACAAAGAGGGTACGGGATATGTGGTTCTACAGAAACGTCTTCTGAGAACTCTTGCTGCTGGTTAGTAGAGCTGGTAGGGAAATACTTGTTTGCAAAAAACAATGCTCTACATTTTTGATTGAAATTGATGAAAAAAATTGATCAGCTCTATCGATTAGCAATTTTCCTTTCTTCCTCATGAAATTGCCTCTACAGAATCTTACTATCAGGAATTAGCAACCAGAAAAAAATAAATAGAATGGAGGACATCCTGCCTTTGTGAAACAAACATACAACCTAGAGTGGCAGACATACAAATTTAAAGAACACACTTTACAGAGAAAACCTTCAGGAAATAGCTCTGGTACAATATCTTCTTAATTCTCCTTTTCCTGGAACACTAACCTACTCACAACAGAGCTGGGTACAAAGCTTAGTCTTCTTTAACAGTCTACTTTAAAAGTCTTTGAAGGTAATGGCTATTAGTAAAGCCATTGTAAGGAAAATATCATATTAATCAAAGGAAATTAATGAAAGGAAGGTTCAGAGGTTTCGTTTGTTTTTTGTTTTTGTTTTGAAAGTCCAAATATCAAAGACAATGGGTGAAATCCCAGTTCTATTAAAGTCAATGAGAGTTTTGCTGTGGATTTTAGTGGGTCCAGGATTTCACCCAATGAGTCCACACCAGGATTATAAGAATTATTCATGGCCTTGTCTAATTAAAGTTTCTCAGGACTTTTAGGAGAAGACAAAAGGGGAGGGACGGCATATGTGAGGCTCTTTCCTCAGTGAAAACTAAAACATTAGTTATTGATTTTGAGTTCCTGTCAGGTTTTGAAAAAAATCGTGGGTAATTGTTATTGTCTCTCTTCACAACTGAGTCTACCTCTGGTCAATGACATTTGTAGGAAACCGAGTTTGCTGCTGAGGTCTTTGGAAACTATTTGTGTAGTTGTCTGCCATCCTTTATGCCAGGCAGAGTACTGATGGGAACACTTCATTTTGGATACATCCATTCCATAGACTAATAGCCTCTGATGAAGGGAGGAAACAGGTTCCTCCAAAGATTTAGGTAGAAAATTGCACTGTTTTAATCTGGAGTGATCTGCACTGATTTCTCCATGGTGTGTGTGAGATTTAGGAGGTTGTGCAGACAAGGCATCTCCTAAATTAGGATCAGCCTGAGCCTTTGCTTCCACTTGCTTGTAGCCCAGGTTGTAAAGGCTGCACAGACTTAATTTCTAGGGAAAGTGGTCCTCACCTAACCATTTTAAAGACTGCAATGGTATCTTGATCTATTATTTATACTTGTTATTGCATAAAGCATGAGCTCTGAATCCCAAGTGCTTCTCAGTGCCCATAATCATGAAGCCTATGTGACAATTTACCAATCAGCATTGCTGATAAATTCTAAACTACTCTAAACTCAATGGTTCAAAAACAATTTTTGTCAAAATATTTTTAGGCAAAAAATGGCCTTTAAACCAAAATGTATTTTTTCACATACATTTGTTTTCATCATTTTTTGAAAAAGCTGAAACCAAAAATATTTCCATAAAAATAATAAAAATACCAGTTTTCAAAAACCAAAATCAGAAAAAAGATTTTGGTATTGGGTTTTGGAAAACCAAATATTAACTGGTTTCTGGTTTTGGTTTTCTTCAAAAACCAAAATGTTGTCGTGAAATTTTGAAAGCAAGTTTTTGCAGTTTTCTTTTAATTTTTCAACTCTCTCTCCTCAAAATTTAGCAGAACTATAAAGAATTATTTATTTATTTATTTGTAAAATAGCTACAATAGCTTTTTAGTCGTTCTTGGTTTTTACCTAACCAAACTACAAGAAGATTAATCAAATTGCTCAGAAGCTAGCTCTATGATGGCTCCAGCTGGTGCAAGAGGAAAGTGAGCAGGGTAGGCCTTTTATAATTGTGGTTATGAATGCACACCCTCTTACGATTTACCATTTTGAATGCGTCTGTGCCTCACAATATGTCTTGCTCCTTTCCCACATAGGATCTGCAGAGGCAAGTTCATGTGGGAGAAGTTATTGATATTGAGGTCAACTGTATTATACTTTGTAATAGTTTCTCAAGGGAAGTTGTGAAAGCCCTATTCTTAGATATTTTTAGAAAGAGTGGAGATATCACTTTAGAATAAATTGTATATGGATAGTCCTGAACCAGTTTGTGATGTGAACTTTTATCAGGTTTGGGTGTTTTCTTATCCAGGATATTGGTTTAAGAACATCCCTAAAACACGGAACAATCTTGGGTAAAAAATAAACTAGATGATTTAACAGGTCTTCCACTGACTTCAATAGGGCCAGGATTGAACCAGTATATTTTGTTTTGTTTGTCCCACTTATCTATGTCATTGGGCTCATATTTATACCATAAACCCTTACCATTTTTATGGGGCAAATACACACACACACACACACATACATNATACATCCATATACCGAATCCAGTGAATCCCTTTTTACATTCTGTGAAATAAAATCACTCACTGGACATTGTCTTGTAGGCAGAATATTTGCCTAAGAGGCTGAATGGTAGAAGGGATAATAAAAAAGGTTCTTTTCACTAAATGGACAGATTAACTGTGAAGACCCTGATTTAAATTTCAGTGTTCAGGCTTTCATGATACCACATTGTAACTATCTGTAAATAGAACTGATTAATTAGCCTTGCTCCAAACAAAGATTTTTATTTTCTATTTTAATATTGTGGGAAGGTAGAAAATAGGAGAAGCTTGGAGGATTTAATTATGTGGATTAGAGAGGGAAAACTTTTCTTTTTATAAACTGGCATGTTAGGGGATAGAAGAGAAGACTTCTTTTATTTGAACCAGATCCAGTGGAATTAATGTACTGGAGTGATGCCAGGTGAAATATTTTCTTTTCCCACAGCCTCACTTACAGCACGTGCAGCAACAAGCATAGAAAGATCTATTCTTCTCCATGGTTTCCATTTCTGTTTATTTGGCCTTTCCCCTAACCCCCTACCCTTCTCACTCACAAGCTCCTCAGAGATAATCATTGTTATAAATGCAAAGCTTATAATCAGACTTCATAAACTTTCACTGATTTGATATTCTGTCTTTGCATGAGGAGGTTTAGAAAGATATATCATATAGAGCAGATGCAATTCTAAATGTCATTCACTGGATCTGATGCCATGAATATTCTGGTTCTAACTCTGTTCACATCCAATTTCCATGAGATGAAATCACTAATTAGACTGAATCCTGCCTAATGACAGTTGGATTCCCTCAAGCTTGGGTCTCATTTTCCCAGGTTTTATTCCCAGGCTGCCTTTCTCATATCTTTCCCATATACATATATCTATGTACCAATATTAATAGCAATATAATATCTCTCGCTCTCTTTCTAGCAAGTGTGTGGGTGTGGAAATATTATATACTATATATGTATCTATATTTCTACACATATATTGACATACAATCACAATAACCATGGAAGTGTGGAATGGCTTGTCTGCTAGTCATCCCAAAATCGATGTCTCCTGGCTATCTTCAAATGTTCCGAAGAAAATTGCTGGCTGTTGGCAATTCATCTGCTTCGCTACCAGCAGTTCATCTGCTCTAGAAATTGTATATATGGCACTTTGAGAAGGTAATTTTAATATAAACCAAAGGACCTAGGGTTAATTCAATGTAGTGCTCTACATGTAAGCAATATCAATTTCGGGTATGCAGACTAACTCTTAACTATTCAAGCAATTTTAGAAATTCTACTCCTTGACTTGGGGGTGTCCAAGCATAGGGTAAGCCATACTTCCTCCCCAGGGATTAAACACACATAATGTATCAACAGCACATGTGGCCTCTGCCACTTCTATAATGAGTGACAATTCTGGCTCACAGTGATGTAATCTGAGGTTACCAGGCCATATTAATCCTTTGATCCTCACTTCAGTTATGAACAATGAGACTGAGAATACATGTAGAAGATTGAGGTCAGCTGAAACCAGGTTTTTTATAGTCACTCTCTTGACATTTTCATAGCACCATATAAGGCTTTATCTGCATTTTCATCAGAAACACTAGTTTGCTTTGGGGAGCTGACAATGTGACTTGGCCATTTACATGTGTTTGGAAGAAGTATTTGACATATATGCTCTCAGACCACATATCTGGACATTCTACACATTTTCCAAAGGAGGTGAAAATATCCATTTAGCCATTTTTTAATTGTAAAAACACCCCATACAAAACCAAAAACATTTACTCGTATAGGGATGTAGAAGGAAGAAAGGGTTGATATTTATATAATTAAAAACAGCTCTCACTTTTATTTTCTTATCAAAATAGCATTTGGCAGGGGATTAGCTGTTTTTATGTAATCCCTTTGGCAGGTTAGAATCAGGAGGTTTAAAAAATAAAGGACATTTTAACTGTTTTACTTTTAAAAGTACCTGCTGAGCGCACTCACTAAGTATTCTCCATAAGGAATTATGTTATACATACTTCTTCTCTTTGTTTATAAAAAGAATCTAATTGTGCAAGTATATGGCAGACCATAACAGCTTCAAAGGAGTAACTGCTGTCTATGGGGTAAATAATATGCATTTTAGAATTTGTATGGATATCTTTTAATCTGAAATGGCTATTAAGTTCCACTGGGTATATAATCAGGGAAGTGGGATGAAATGGAATGGTGTAACAAGAAGAAGCTCAAACTGGCACATGGCACATCCCAGTTTTTATTGTTTCTCCATAAAGTGTTTGGATAATAAGACATTAGCTCATATTTGCTTTTTCCTTGGTGCACGCTGCATAGAGTGAGGCTGAAATAGTCCAGGGAAATGATATTAAAAGCCAAATTACAGTAGGAAATCACAAACAACAGTTTGTTGGAGTTAAAAAATTAAATGCAAATACAAAACATTCCTCTGGGGCCCTGATTCAGTATGCTTCTTTAGTACGTACCTAATTTTAAGCACGAGTAGTCCCACTGAAGTCAAAAGTAAAGTTAAATATGTGTTTAATAGCTTATTAGAGAGGTGAGAGAGCTGTCTATTTTGTAAAGAAAAAGCTGAGACTGACCATTTCATGTCACTTAGGACCTATTACAGCAAAATAATTTCATCATTTAGAATTTTAGGTGCCTAGGTGAACATGCATGTATTTAGACTCATGTACTGTAGTCTGACCTCCTGTACATTGCAGGCCACAGAACCTGGCCCACCCACTCCTGTAATAGACCCATAACCTCTGGCTGAGTTACTGAAGTCCTCAAATCATGATTTAAAGACTTCAAGTTACAGAGAATCCACCATTTACACTAGTGTAAACCGTGCACCACGCTGCAGAGGAAGGTGAAAAAAACCCAGGGTCTCTGCCAATCTGATCTGGGGCAAAACTCCTTCCCAATCCCAACTATGGCAATCAGTTAAACCCTGAGCATGTCAGCAAGACGTACCAGCCAGACACCTGGGAAAGGTGCACATGCCTACATATATGTGTTCCCAAAATAGGCCAAATCAAATGATACCCAAAATATTCTAAGTTGCTAAAGTATTTTAATTTTCAGGACTCAGAAGAGGCAAGGAAATAAAATATCAGCTGTTTCTATTGCTCTGGGCATTTCTCAAAGATTCCCTCTCTCTCTCTCTCTCTTTTTTNGTGTGGGGGGGGGGAGGGGGTGGCGGGGGGCTGAAGGGCAGTCGGGGGGCTGGTGTAGAAATTTTAACCTAAAAATAAGTTATATTTGCATTAAAAGTAAAATATCATTGGAAATCTCAAGAATACAATTCTAAAGTGTGGAAGAAAATAAAAACTCCTTTAATTAAAACTGAACTCCTTTTCTGATTTTTTAAAATAACTGACAGAAATGTAGATTTTATTTATTTAATAGGATACTTAGAGACAGATACTCATTCTTTATTCCCCTGGGAAGTGTTTTATTATTTGCTTCCTTTTTCTTGCCTGCTTGCTGTGTGTAATTTAAGACTGATGCCTCCCTGTGGGAAACAAAACTTGATCAGAGAACAGCCTGCACTGCCACCTAAACAAATTATGTTTTAGTCACTGCTGATGTTGGCTCTGTCATAATGGAAATGTATAATTAATGCCTTTTCTTCAACGGCTTTGGAAACAGAACTACCTGAAACTGATTCAAGAGAGGGAGTGTTAACACTGCATCCTCTCCCTTTCTAACCATTAACACAATGGATCACCAAGGACATCACTTACTAAAAATGAATGATTGGATCCTTGATAACTACAGCTAGTTACTCAGTCTGTAGTTGAGACACTAAATAATAGAAGCTGCTGTGCAATAAGAATTTGGCCAGGAAATAAGAGAGGAGGGAAAATTCACAAACACATAGGTGAAATCGTATGTTTCTCCTTTTAGAGGAGCATGAAAAAGATTAAACCATTTTCCATTAACTTCCTGCAGAGTTACAAGCAGCGATAATAGACATGTGTTAATTTCAGTATTGCATACTGTTATGAAGCAGCATTCTAGAGTGTCTTTTACCTGCACCATAACTCCACATATTCACAGCTTTTTTTTTTTTTTTTTTTGGTTCATAGCAGGGGCTAAACATCTCGTATTATGATGGCAAATAGAATCCATCCTCTCACCTCTGGGATGCAGTGTAGCTTTAGACTATTTATACTTTCATCTAAAATTCTAAATGATGAAATTATTCTGCTGTAATAGGTCCTAAGTGACAGGAAATGGACAGTCTCAGCTTTTTCTTTACAAAATAGACAGCTCTCTCACCTCTCTTAGCCACTGTACTGCATGAAAAGCAATCCGTGCTCAGCACAATGAAAGTCAGCATGACCAGTTTTTAGCACTGAAATAACCTCTGATTTCTACAAAGGCAGTAATATACCACATAAAACCAAAAGCCACACAGTAAATTTACAGCTGGATGAGTTTACACGTGGTAAGTAACATACCATATTCCTATGTTGTGCCTTCCATATGCATGGTGCTGTACAGAAGAAAGGGGAGAAAATGGATTCTAGTCTCAAAGAGTTTGTAATCTAACGTAGAGGGTTAACATAATAATAATGGATCAAGGGTTGGGTGGAGGGAGAAGTTTGTAGATAGGGTGAAAATTGACAAACAATAGGAAAACAGAGTCGGATTTGCTGTTACAGTGAAGTCAAATTGCTTCTGTAAGTTGTGGTTATGTTTTGTTTTCCTTTCTCCCCCCCCCCCCCCCCCCCCCCCCCCCCGACTCAGATAGGCGTCGATGTGATAATTTCTATTTTTATAGCTGTTTCTATCTAAGGATCTCAAAGCCTTTTTTGCACATTAATGAATTTTAACCTTACATTGCCCCAATGAAGTATGTAATTATTATTTCTGTTTTACTAGGGATGAAACTGAGTCACAGCATGAATAGATGTCTTCTTCAAGATCATGCGAGAATGTCTGTGGAAGACCTAGGAAATAGAATTCAAAGGCCACATCCTCAACTGTTGTAAATTGGTACAGTTCCATTGGAGGCAAGGGAGTTTTGCTGATTTACATCAGCTTTGAATCTTGCCCCAAATGTCCTGACTTGCAGTCCTGTACCTTAACCACACAGCTGTCTTGATTCTCAAATGCAAAATAGGCAGGTATAATTACAGAAGATGGGACAGCTCATAGACACTTTGACCCTGGCATTTATAACTAAAAATAGACAATACAACAAAAATCAAGTTAATATAGCAGTTAACCTTGCAACAACAATTTTTGCTAAAGATCAACTGGAGAAATTGTCAAAAAATAAAATACCCATTACATGTTCAAATATAAAAACTGGACCTGAACATTTCAAACAAAACTCATTGCAGGCATCAGTTTAAGACAGTGGTGGGCAACCTGCAGCCTGCGGGTCACATGGGGCCCATCAGGGTAAGCTGATTGCAGGCCGTGAGTCATTGTGCTGACGTTTAACGTCTGCAGGCACGCCCCTCCCCCACCTGCAGCTCCTAGTAGCCATGGTTCCCATCCAATGGGAGCTGCAGGAAGCGGTGGCCAACACGTCCCTGCGGCCAGCTGCTTCCCGCAGTTCCCATTGGCTGGGAATGGTGAACCACGGCCACTGGGAGCTGCAGAGGGCTGTGCCTGCGGACAGAAGCTTCAGCAAAATGTCTCGCAGCCTGCAATCAATACCCTGATTTAAGAGGTGAGTGAATCAGCTCAGAAGAATCATAAATAAGCACAAACCTCTTTGCATTCTCAAAAATCAACCCTTTTTTTTTTTTTTTTTTTTTGCATTCCCACATCTAAACCCCAGGTGTTATTATCAGGATTTTTAAATGGAAACTTCCCTTCTATTCCACTCCTTTTTCCCACTCCTATCCAACCCCCAACTTATGCATAAGAAGCTTCTAGAGAAGCAGTACAAAGCTGGGGGAGAAATAATATTTTATGCCTGCCGTACACTCCTTTGCACTGGCTAAACAGTCTAGCTTGCACAGAGGCCAGAGGACAACAATAAATTCCCTCCCTCCACCTGGTGTACAACCCCTCATCTTACACACAGCAAGGGACCTCTCAAAATCTGGCTGTTAGTACCTTAAAGCATCTTCAATAATATTTATAGGATTTGGGCTGATGTGGCTTGGCAAAGGTACTTCATAGGTTGCCTGGGTAGGATGAATTTTCAGTCCATCTAGCATACCACTGAAACAGTGATATCAATTGCCATTTGAATTTTTTTATAACCAGAAATGCTTTAAAAGGTGCTTCCATTAAACAACTATTTCTCTGCTCCCCACCTGTGCTGTTAAATTATGGCAGCTCACCATCTTTTTCCCCAGTGACAGCCATATACACTGCACTTTCAGGAAGATGGGCAAAGACACTAGAAATCCTGTATGTGCAGAAAGGCTATAAGATTCCATGTGTCCTTTTCCTGCTGCAGTGCAGGAGCAGCAGAGTGGTGAGAAATAGATAGACTGCCACAGTCTGATGGCCTTAGAGATAATAAGAACATAAGGCATATTTAAGGACAGGAAAAGGCCACCTAGCCCATCATGCTTTCCTTTTTCAAATTCTTCCCTGCTTTTTCATACGACACCACAATCATCTCCTTCTCTAGAAACATTCGGCACCAGTAAATAGACATGTAAATACAGACAAAGACTGAAAGAAAATGGCTGCCCTGAGATGGGAATTTCTGGTTGTTTGTAATGACTCCATGGCTATGAGAGACTTCACATATGCCAGCACATTGAAGATGCCTGTGTATCAAAGCAATCAGTGGGGATAGAACTCAGACCCTTTTGCTTTTAAAACATAGGCACTGACTACTGAGCACATTCAAAAAACAAAACAAAACAAGCGGAAAACAAAAAGAAGCTGTGAGGCGAAATGACAGGGGTGATGAGGTTTGCTCGTCACCATTAGAAAAAGTGGCAAGCATTCTAGGAGGTATATATATAAATTGACTGGCAGCTATGTTAAAAGGTCATAAAGTCTCTCTCAATATATTGAGTACTACATCGTGTAAACTACAAAAAATATTACAGACCGGAAAGAAAAAAAAAAAGGCCAAGTTTCTGTCTGAATGGTTCCAGTTATTGGTGAATGCACAATACCCCTGGGTGCCCGTATTTTTCAGAAACCCTGTTACTTGGAATTCTGTTTGCTAAACTAAACAGTCTGACATGGAATTTCTCACACAGATCACTGCAGGCAGACGGCATGTACAAATCCCTTTGAGGTCTTCATAATGCTGTAAACAGATCTCCCTGTATTAACCTCCCTCTCACACAGCTATTTTTATTCGTCTCCTTAGTTTTTAGACACTGAGGGTATAATTTAATTTTAATTGTTTTGTTTTCATGTCTGATGGCTGCAGACTCCAAACAAGAAATATTATCAGGCCCGGGCACTTCAAGTGATACTGTAATGATTCAGTGCAACCTGAAGTTAAGCAACGATGATTTGAGCATCATCATTTAACATGTTGATTCACTGAATATATTTAAAAGTATAATTCAGTAATCCATGTAACATTAAACTACCTTACAGAATGTCTTAGGAGAGATCTTAAGATACTGATCCTCTTACACAGCATACATCAAGGAAGAATACATAAAGGTAGGGAGTATTATAATACATTTATCATTTATACAGCTTGTGAGGTTAGGACCCCTAGCTTTCTTATGATGGTCCCACTTGAGTGGTGAAATGATAAATGTATTACTCTATTTCTTTGACTGCACAGCTATGCACTGTTAGAACAGCCTTATACTTACTCACTTCTGGGCAAAGACAGAAGCTGGAAAATGTTATAGAGAATTCTTTATACATCAAGTTCCATCCTCCTCATTGTATATGTTATGCTACTAGCTGTGCACCTACATTGTATATCATTATGTGAATTCAGGTGCTTTTGTATCCATATGAATTGCCATAAGGGGCTTTCAGAAGGTCTGATCCTCATCTCACTTTTGTCAGCACAAATCAGGAGTAACTCCACTAAAGACAATGAAGTAAAAATGGTGTTAGCGACAGGATGATCAAGACCAGAGTTTTTATGTTAAGCTGACACCACAGAAACATTGTCAGATTCATGGATTATTTCACTCCATTAGCAGCAGAGCAAAGGCCTGGAAAGCTGGGGGGGGCAGAAAGACACTAAGAATCACAGCAGTTATCCCATAGGACCAATACTAACAAGAGTATCTTCCATCCTCCTACCCTTGCTGCTAAGGCAACGGGTGTGCCTTTCTTGAGGGTGATTTTGCACACTGGTCACAAGAGAGCGGGAAAACCTACTGTGTCTGGCAGTAACTGAGTCAGCAAGGTAGGTAAGGGAGTTGCAGAAATTTTCCACTATTCTACTCCCTTAAGCATGGGAGTTCCCAATACAATATGCTTTAATAGGTAGGTTCCGAATGTGACTCATTGTGACTATCTGTTTACACGGGGGGCTAGATTTTTAGTGTTATGCAGTGGAAAATACGTGTGCAGTTCCTATTATTGTTATTCTTCTTATAATAATACTTTCCATCTATACAACATCTTGGGAAAAAAAACCTCTCAAGGCACTTTCACAAAATTAATAAATTAAGTCTCACAGTATCCTTGTAAAGGTACAATGTCCACTTTGCAGATTAGTAAACATATCCATGATTTGTGCATGATCAAATAGGAAGCCTGGGCCAGAGAAAGAAATAGACACCAGATTCCCTGATACCTTGTCTTGCACATTTGCTGCAAGTCTGTTTTCATTTAAATCTCTTATAATCCCAGCAGTGTTGCATAGGATTGGCAATTAAGTAGATATCACATTTAAGTAGACTTTATCACACAACCCACGCAATACATTTAAAAACATTATTTCAAGTCAGTTTCCAATTGTGCTTAGTGAGAAACTGGAATGCTACACTGAAATCCAGGAGAATATGCTAGAGCTGTAGCTATTTGGGTTAGCATGGAAATCAGTTCATGTCACCTGCATCTTCAGTTCAGTCCCTTACCTAGGTACATTAGATGGATCCTGTCATATGTAGAAATTACAGCTAAGCTCCTCTGTCCTAAATAGGCTTTGGCAGTGTCATCCCAGGACCAAACCTATTATTATTATTTATTTATTTGTTTATTATTACAGTAGCGCCCAAAGTCTTCAGTCAAAACCAGATCCCTCTCATAACAGGTACAATTTAAGGCCACCAGGACTCTAAACATTCTCTCATTCACACTGGTGCTGCCCAAGAAAGAGATTCAGGCATCAGGTGCAAGTGTTGCAAGAGAACTGGACTTTGCATAACCCACAGCCATCTTTTACACTTAGCTACCATATACTGGAAGCGAGGACATCACAGGAAAAATCTGGCTTTGGTTTAGGCAGACAGAACAAAAACATCTGCACGGCTGCAGTGTTACTAACAGGATAGATAAAGTAAAAGGACAAATTCATGAGAAGGGGATGGGGAAGTATGAATAGTTAACATTAGTCTGGATGACTGTAATTGTAAATTTCTTGCTGAAGTTGCTTTTCTGAGAAGTAGAATAATAAATTATTATTTGCTGTTGCTAGGGCTATTGTTGGCCTATTAGGGGCCATTATGAGTTATGTGCTTGGTCCAGAGAAAACCTATAAAAAGTTTAGTTAGAGAGTGTGCTTTGGAGAAGTTTGGATTTTCTATGAGCAAGGAGACTGGCTAGGAGAAAGGCTGGCCACCAGAACCCCGGAGCTGAATCACTTGACACCACCTCAGACTTTGGGTAGCTATACTTATTTTGGTGCTCTAGACTATTGGTAATTTTGATGTGTTCTTTGTACACAATAAAAACAAGGATTTTTGAGTGGAAGCACTCTTGTGTGTACTGATCATTTATCAGATGAAGGTGCTGTGTGCCCCACTGATTTATTTCCTTACATCGCCTAGAAAACAGAGACTAGTTACCATAGCTTTGGGTTCAGATAATCCAGGGTAACACAAGAGAGCAGAAATTCAATTTTGGAATATATGCCCTGATGTCACTGCAGTCCAGCGCATTTAAAGTGCTGCCAGAACCTACCCATTACCACCCCTGTACTCAACTATTCCCCTTTCAATACCTCTCAGTCAGTCTCCCAACACCACAGATTCTGGAACTGCTGACATTATAGGGGCTCTTCTGGCTGTGAAGATGCCACGTTTTGGTGCTGCCAGTATTGTGTATCCTCAAAGACCTGTCTCTAGGAGGGATACTGATTAGGCTCAACTAGACCTCTTCCCTCCTTTCCAGGCAGGTTATCTAATATTCCTGCAGTGTCCCACATTCCTGCCTGAGTTTATCCTGTATGATCAAGAAGGAAAATGCAACTTAGCGGAAGCCATTATCATTTGCTGTCTTTGAAAGTGGGTTTGAATTTTAATTGAGAGCTCTGATACCAATTGGAAAAGTCATGAAAAAAAATTTTTTTAGCCTAAATTCTGCATTTGTCTAGTTCTGGCAGTGGCCTAATATCTTAACAACTTCTGTGGTTTCTCCAGTTATTGGTACTTAGCCATTATTTTATATTTTGGATAATATGCTAATTTTAAAAGGAAAATCTTATGTGAGGTTACAATTCTATTGCTGTATTGGAAGTTATAGAAACATAGGAATTACCATGCTGGGATTTCCTTGAATTATTTTTAAATTTTCTCCCTTTCAATTTCATTTAATGTGTCCTAGCTCTTGTACTACGAAAAATGATGAACGGCACTGCCTAATCTACCTTTTCTAGGTCATTCCTTTCAAGTGTAACTCCACTCACTTCAACAGAGTGCATGACAAGGCTATTTTCTGTGTATGTGGTGTTCAGTGATCAGTCTGACTAAGATGCTTGTAAGGAATCTGGTATATTCTGTGTCTGGTACCAACTGACTGTGCATAACAACAAGAACTTCACAGTGCTCTGCCCAGACTGTCTGTCTGGGAAGCTCAGCCCTTAAAGGCACAGCTCCTGATACCATAGTGTAATCCTAATAGAGTGCCATATATTCCTGAAATTCCCCCACTTAATGGAAAATTATCCTTTATATTTTAAAAATAATTATATCCTAATTTTACATGGAGAAAAATTGTTATACTGAGGTCAGAGTTGTTGCATCAGTTGTTTCAGTACTCTCTGGATTCAGTAAACCAACATGAACACCTGCAAATGGACATGAAGTTGGCACTGCTAAATTTAGCCTATTAGTTTATAAGAAAATTTAACCATAAGGAAAAATAGTTTGGTTTGAATGTGAGCTCTTTCAGACTTCAGGACCTGCAGATTATGCAGACTGGATCTCATACAAAATTATGCGAATCCCTTACAAAATGAAATTGAAAGCATTAATCTAGTTCTGGTTCCAGCAAATATTAGAAGATTGGATATATTTTCAGGGCACCTGTGGGTAGCAGCAGATGGTGGACATTTCCCTGGCAAGTCATATCTAGACTAATCATCACACACTGTCTCAAAGTTTACATTGTTATAAACCTCTCTTTTGTTTCTCATCTGCTGCATATGGAACTTATGGTTCTCTTTCTCCCCTCTTTTTATACCATTGCTACTGTTCCTGCTTTATTGATTTTACCTTTGATTTTCACTGATGTGAGACAGGAAGCAGACTCTATATAAGCAGTACAAAAACATTGACTCTGATACTTACACTGTACACACCAGGGAAAATCAGTAGTAACTTTGTGGTATTTAATGCAGCTGCATAGGTGAAAAATCAGTGTAATTAATACCAGAGTCATGCCCACAGTGTGGGGATGTTGTTATTATTGTTGTTTTTAAATAGAACGGTTTCTAAACTGGTATCTATTTAAGAGGACTCTGCTTGTTTAATAAATTAATTTGTTTCTGAAATAACAATTGTGCCCACAGGAATGGTGATATGCAAGATGACACAACCTACATCAAAGATCTATGATTGGGAATTGGGTAAGGTGAGATGGTTTGGTTATATGAAGTCTGACAGGATAGCTCAGAGTATTTGTATTCACAAGATTCCCAATTAAGGGAAACAAATTCATTGCTGGTGAAGCACTCCATAAGTCAATGGAGTTGGACTAGAAATGAATAGGCCCAGTGTCCTTGGTCAGTTTGGCTAAGGGTCAGATAGGAATCTTAGCTTTTAGACAAGTATTCAGAGTGACCTGATCCTCTGAACCCTTTGAGGTTTATTTATGACTATTTACTAAATAGTATTTAGGAGGTATTTGTATATACTAACTTGAGGATGAATGAGTCTCTAAAGAAAAAGGCACTCATGGAGGTTTTATTTCTAAACTAGTCAAACTGGAGAGGTTGTAAGTGGCACATTTTGCTGTAGATGTGGGAATCACCATTGATATCAGTGATACAAGACAGAAAAATGAAAATAACATGGAGCAATCTGACAAATATTTATTTATTATGATTCAGCTTCTCCTTTTAGCTTCTACCTAATTAGCAGGTCAGGACCAACCAGAACTGCACAGAGTAGAATGGCAAGTCCTGGGTAGGGAACACTCATGGTTCTTGGAACTGCCACCTTTTATACATCTACTACATTTGTACTTTAAACAGAAGAATGTCACATGCTCCTTTTGTCTAATGTAGATAAAAATCAGAATTCTCCAGCTTCTGTTTTTGATAGTATAATTGGAAACTCTGACATTATATGACAGTGATGCAAGTTTAACAGCAAATAGGAAAGGAGTAGAGGGAATAGGAAAAATAGAAGACAAAAAAAGATGAGTATCTGTCCCAGATTAGCTATTTAGACAATTCCACCAAGACAGAGCTTTGGCATATTGTTAGGAAATAAATATAAAGTGTTAATATAGTTTAAACAGACCCAGCAGGGCTCTGATGTACACAACATACTGAAACTGGTATAATCCATGTTATTGCATGTACATTGATGAATCATTTCTAATTTTCTATCTATTAAAATATAACAAGTATACTATAAAGCTGAAGTATTTTGTTAAAAAATTATGTATTTGAATGCCTTTAGCAGAGGACTTCTCTTCTTTCTCTGTCTCCCACTGAGAACTTCCTTGGGCCCTCCCAAGGACCCATATCACAGTGACCTTTTTTGGTGAGTTCTTTCAGATCACACCAGTGTTGCTCCAGGATAGCTCAGCAACAAAGATGCAATGAGTAGTGACAGGAGGTACTCCCCTAGGAAGTGAATATGCTGCTTCAGTAGCACTCCCAGCTTCTGCTGACCCTAGTGAGAGTCCAGCCTGGATCACTGGCTGGCTTGTGTAGTAATTTTCAGTACTGTAAGAAAATGCAAAAAGGGACTACAAATAAATTAATATTTGCTGAGACAGAGGACTCAGCCCTGCCCTGTGTTTAATCCCCTTTGTACTACTCAACTGCACTAGCAACTTAAACTGTTTTTTTTCCCTTGCCTTCCTCTGCAATATGGGGTGTAGATCACTTGCTAGAATGTGGTGTCCTGAGGACTAAAATGCTTTGGTTTAACTGAAGTAGTTGAGCTCAGTGTATGGGGCATTGAGTGGAATTTGATGGCCTGTTATATTCAGGAGCTCAGATGAGGTGATGTAATGGTTTCTTCTGGCCTTAAGCTCTGTTGGGGGCGGGGGGGAGAAGAGGGAACCACCTAAGGACTTAGACCTCTCAGGATTCCCCCAGCATGGAGTTTTATGCCACCTACTCCCCTTCCAGGATAAAGAGGGTGTCTTGGAGTGACAGGGGTGGGGTTGAGTGCACAGCTGATCCAAGGCTGGAGGAATGGCTATAGAGAGCTGTTCCTGCTAGTAGAAATAAGAGCAGACTTGTGGCTGCTCTACTTCAAGACAGAAGCCAAACCAGCCACTGGATTGTATGGAGCAGAAAGTAAGTATACTATGATCTCTGCCTCCCCCACTAATCAGGTAAACTGAGCTCAGCTGCACATGAGAATTGAGCCACAAATGAGTACCATGGCCTAGTTCTGCTTTCATTTACAGAAGTGAATTTCTCATTGAGTTCAATTGGAGATGATCCATGTACAGTAACTCCTCACTTAATGTCGTCCCAGTTAATGTTGTTTTGTTGTTATGTTGCTGATCAATTAGGGAACATGCTCATTTAAAGTTGCGCAATGCTCCGTTATAATGCTGTTTGGCAGCCGCCTGCTTTGTCCACTGCTTGCAGGAAGAGCAGCCCATTGGAACTAGCTAGTGGGGGCTTGGAACCAGGGTGGACCGGCAGCCCTGGTATCAGCTCCCCTAAGTTCCCTGTGTGGCAGCTGCCCAGCAGGTTATCAGTTGCTGGGCAGTTCAGGTGTCCCTCCCCCACTGCGTGTGCTGCTCCTGCCCTCTGCCTTGAAGCTGCTCCTGGGTGCCTCCTGGTTGCTGTGCGGGGGAGGGGGGAAAGAAGGGTGCTAATGTCAGGGTGTCCCCCTGCTCCTGCCCCCCCTCCTGTGCCTCATCTCCACAGAGCAGATGGGGACATGACAGGGCTCAGGATGGAGGGAGCTGGCTGGCAACAGCTGCTGTCGCAACTTGCTGATCTACTTAAAAAGCTACTTAAAGGGGCACTGCACGTCTCTCTCTCACACACACAGTGTGTGTCTCTGTCTTTCTCTCCCTCTCTCTCTCTCTCTCACACACACAGTGTCTCTCTCTCACACACACAGACACACATACACACACACACACACATAGAGTGTGTGTCTCTGCCTCTCTCTGCCGTGCTGTGTCTCCTCCCTCCATTGTCTTCTCCCTCTATTGCCTTGTGAGGCTACATTAACAACAGTGTGTTAACCGGTGAGGGCTCAGCCGAGTGTTAGTTCATCATTTAGCAGTAAGGCATTCCCTGGGAAATATCCCACCCTCTGACTCCACCACCTCAACCAAGCTTCACAATCATCATTGCTGGGTACAGTATTAAATTGTTTGTTTAAAACTTATACTGTGTGTGTATATCTATATATAGTCTTGTTAGGCAAAAAAAAATCCTTGAAACCTAACCCCCCCCCTCGATTTACATTAATTATTATGGGGAAATTGGATTCGCTTAACATTGTTTCGCTTAAAGTAGCATTTTTTCAGGAACATAACTACAATGTTAAGCGAGGAGTTACTGTAACTGAAGGTGGAATTTGGCCCCATCATTTCAGTGTGAGAAAAGATGCAAATCTCTCTGAAGGTGGTACTATGGGTAGGATTGTGCTTCTCCTCTGTGAAAATCAATTCTGCTCAGAATTAGGAAACTGACAATTATGCCACTGTCTCACTTTCCTGACTTAGTTTAAGTCTATCTGTATGAGAATAAATTAAAACTATTGAGAATTGTTGTTTAATACAAAAGCAGGCTCAGAATTATAAAGGAGAGGGTGTGATACGTGTTTACTGCAGTTTAGACAGTACTCGAGGAACAATTTAAAAGGTAGGAATTGTTTTTTCAAGTGAACAAGCACAGGTGCTTGATTTTAAAATCAGGCTGATGCAGACATTGGCATGTGCTGTGCCTTCATACTCGGACTCTGGCATTTCCAAACAAACCTTAGGTAGTAAGATATCATGTCATAATATATTTTCTAATTTTGCACAGAATAAGGATTTCACACATGGGTGACACAGCCACCTGAGTAAGGTGCACCTGCCAATATTCTGAAACACAAACACATTTCACTGAGACAAGTAGTTTATTACCATTTTCTAGGTGGAATTATGTGCAATAAGGTTTTGGGCCAGAAGAGGTCTGTCCATCTGTGATATTCATAGTTATGGCAAATTTAGAATGTATTTACTTCTTCCACAGTATCTGTTTATGTAGGAGTAATTTAAGCATGCCTCAATGGGGGTAGAAGCCCATGTCATGATCTGTTCAAGACATATTGTTAAGGAAGCTGAGATAGCCACTGACTAAAATTTACACTTCAGTGTTGTTATATCTGCCTATCTATGTTATTTGTGATAGTTCTAAAGCACTTTCATTATCATATATAATCACTGATGGCCAGATCCTCAGCTTTGTTAAGGAGTTGAATTGTTCCTGCAGAGCAAAGAGGTCATAAAGACAGTTTAATCAGTTTCCTGGGGATTCTTTCAGTGCAGAGGAATCCCCAGGTGGTATAGGCTAGGTTTACAAACCCCAAGCCAGACCCTTTATGACCCAATGGTATAGGTAGCATGACCAGAAAACTGCTGTATTCCAGCAATCCCAAAATGCCAAATTAGCCCCTTGGGGGGCTATTGCATCCAAGTGCAATTTACAGTAGCCCCGAGGTGCCCAGCTGGTCCTAAGATGGGGGAGGGAGAAAAATAAAGGTGAAAAGCCACCTTTCCTTCTCTCCCCAGCCATAAAGGGTACTGCTCCTATCCAATGGAAGACAGATTAGATGAAAATTTAGTGACCAAATGCTGAACAGGAAATTAATCACAAGATTTGGGGCTTCGTGAAACTTTTACAACGAAAGAAAAGGTACTCAGGGCATTTGGTTATGGGAGTTGTTGAAATGCCCAGTTTTAGCCCCTTTCCTCTCATTTATTTAGTAACTGTACCACATAATGTTTATTCACTTGTTCAATCCTCTTTAGGATCCCTACCAGCATATTTCCTCTTTAACCTTTCTCTTCCAGAAGGATTATGTAATAGCCAATAATTTCCAGAGTCAGCATTATGTTATGCAGTCAGCAATGGTATGCCAGATATTAAGCAGGAGAAAAGATGGCCAGAGACACATGTAAAATCCTGTGGATCAACCAGTGGCCAGGAGAAGAGCAAAGGGATCATTATCAATGTTAACTGTGGAAATGCACTTAGTTGGACACATGGGAAAGGGATTTGTCTCATCAGCATGACTCAACAATCATTGTCTCCCATACATGGCTTACTTGGACCCCTATTTCCAGTTCCTGTGGGAGCTCACCCCAGAGTGAGGTTGCTTGTTTTGTCCAGTGTCCCTGACTCACACTGGCCCTTTTCATCTGGATTGCTGTCATTTCTGCCCTCCCATTCTTTCCTTTGAGGACCATATCCTCAACAGTATTTGATTTCAATGGAAGTTGGGAGCCTATATACCTTTATGGCTCTGGGTCTGAGTACTCACTGACTCCCTCTGTCAACTAAGATTTGTCCTTTGTCAATGCTATCCAATACCTTTATATAGACATTTTGCTTACTTCTGGTCCTTCCCTTTTTTCTTGAACACAGACCAGTGGGCACCCTTTTAGGGGAGAATCACATGTAGCTTATTCTCTTATATTTTATCTTTTTTCTCTCCACATTATTTTTCACACTGCCCTTTATCTTTACCAGGACCTCTTTTTTTTTTTTTTTGTAGCTTAACTCCTTATATAAATAACACATGAAATAATAGCAAAAATACAAGTGCAATATTTGTGATAATGAGCTAATGAAAGTCTGAGTATTACAGTATCACAGTGATGAGTATTTGTATTTTAATGATTGTAAATATTATATTGAAAAAAATTAGAAAGAAAAATAACAGCTAAAGATCTACTGAGCTTTGTTCCCACAGTGATTTTTGTTTCTTTTAGCTTTGTTATTATGTTGAATGTGTACTTGACCTACCCTGCTTAAACCGAGCTCCAAAGTTATCCAGCTCTCCAGCCCTGCAGGCTTCCTGACTTCAGTGATGAATGGTATTAGCTATCCTAAATCGGCTTACCTACCACCCAAGAATTATTACCCAGAATAGAAGTTTTCCAACTACGATTTATTTTGATCAATGGATGGAAAAAGCTTTGGGATTTGGGACCCCTTGATCACTGTGCAATGGTAGCATACCTGTTAACTGAAGCAATGAGGAAAAATAAATAACCATAAAAAAATAGTCAATTGAGACCAAGCCAGCCATTTGAATTTTTCAGGCATAGCACCTTTGAAGGAAAAGAATGGCTGAAAGAAATTGAAGAAAAACAAGTTCAATGCATCCTGCAAATCCAAATAGACAAGATTAGAAGCTAAACATTACATTTATTACAAGTACACCAATGTTTTTGAAAGTGTTTAATGTGAAAGGGATTGCTAACAAATAGGAAACAGGTGAGCTAAAATCAGTAAAATATAAATGTCTCTTAACTTATTTCTCAGACATGTAGCTGAGACATTCTTTAGGATATATTTATAATTTACTGAAGGAGTATTTTAGACATTTTCCAGAGTGCTAGCTGATCCAGTAGAAATGGTTTTAAAGTAACTATTTAACATTATTTCCCAGTCATTCCTTTCCAAATAAGTGTGGGTTTTTTTAAATGGGAATAAAAGAAGAAAGCACAATCTGCTAAAATGGCCTGATAGAATGAAAATAAAATTTCACTATCATGCCTTGGTTAACCAATGATGAGTGGAACTGGCTCCTTCACATCACTGGGTTCTGTATATTTGGAAAATCACTTATTCAGTTTCTGGGTTAGAAAGTTGTCAGTCATCCTATGATGTTATTAATTATAATTGTTTGTGATTTTTTTTACAGCATCCCAAAGTGTGATAGATTTTTAACATGACCTCGGCTTACAATCTAGTTTTTAAAGATGGGCACAAATCAGGGTAAGAAAAAAAAGGGGGAGGGAGATGGGATGAGGATGGTAAGGTTACAGGAAGAGATCAGATGTCCTTCACCTGCTTGTGGCTGACACACAAAATAACACAGGAATTGACTTTGAAGGAAGACAATGCCTTAAGGAGACTTTTGTGGTAGACCATGTCACCCTCCCTTTGCATCCCTCCACTCTTTCCTTCTCTATTGTATCAAACATAAGTTACTTGTGTTCGCTTTCAAAGCTCTTCATGATGTAACCCACCCTACTTATTATCTCTGTCAGTCAAAAGATTGACTAAAACCTCCAACCACTCCATGATGCCAGCCTTCATCGCCCATTTATTATTTTTTTAAAAAAGCACCTTCACGCTTTCTTCCATGCTGTCCCTCATGGTTCAGATATGCCCCCTGTAAACATCTACAAAACTAAATCATAAACCTCTTTCAAATCCCTTCTTAAAACTCCTCTGCCATGAAGACTACAAAAAAACTTTTCAACAATTAGGCTGCTGGTGTGCTGAGACTACTTCCTATCATGCTGACCAATATAGTGTCATTGTTGCTTTTAATTCCCCTGTCTCTGTCTGGATCCATCTGTTGTCTCTTGTCTTATATTTAGATCATCAGCTCTTTGGAGCAGGGATTGTCTTTTTGTTCTGTGTTTGTACAGCATCTCACGCAACATCCTGATCCATCACTGGGGATCCTAGATACTACAATAATACCAATAATAATAAATATTAATAACCATATAAATGGGTTACTGGAAAAGAGGTTAAGAATGTTAAAAGTTGGTATCCTGAATGATTCAAAACCAAAATGTGTTTTCTTCCTTTCCAAACCTTGTGTGAAGATGCTAGAGAGACAAACTGATGTTCTCTGGTTCTTCTGTTTTTGTTAAATTAACATGGATAAATTACAGTTGCAGTAAATACTGCATTAGAAGTAGAAAAAGCAAAGAAAACAGGCTTATGTGAGCGAGAGATATAGCAGCTTGCTTTACATTTAACATTTGCATGACACTTCAGAGCCTGATTTCCCTTGCTCAGAGTAAAAGCAAAGGTACAGTAAAATATAGTGCACTTAAACTCTTCCAAATGCCCTAGAGAGATCTTGAGCATGAAGAAAAGTTACATTGTTTGTGTTTTGATTAATATTGTTTTTTAGATCTATTTTCAGCTCAGATTTAAGTTTCAGTGATGCTTCCACACTCTCACTTTTCCTTCTCTTGAGGGCCACTAGCAATCACATAGACGGAAGCACATCACATGGATATGAAGAATTGCAGGGTTAGCTTCTTCCCCCACTACTTCAGGGATCAGCAATGGCTGGGCTGAACAGCCTGTGAGATGCAGCAAGAAGGCTGGTGAGGCCAACACACCAGGCTCCTAACAGCAGGAAAAGGAGAACCACTGATGTTCTTACTGAGCTTTGAAAATCCTGATTGAGCAGCCTGCTACTTAACCATGCCCTTAGAAACCTCTAGAAATGCTCAGCCTACAGAGCACTCAGAGGTCCGGGCACTGCTAGGAAAGGTTCCAGAAACCTCCTCAGTTTCCAGATAAATACTGATTCCAATTTGGAGCATGCAGTGGGAAACTTGCACCTGAGCAATCTTTATAAAATTCCAACATGTTTTTTTTCAGTCTTGAAGAATAAGAACAATAAAAATAATCTAAAGTTGGTGCACTCCTAATCACAGAATCAGTGTACTTGGTTGTGTAAGATTTATTTTCTTATTATGATTATTTAATATTTATAGTGTGGTAGCACCTAGAGTCCCCAAACGGGATCCAACACCCAATGTGCTAGGTGCTGGCCTCACCCAGACAGCTCATTCCAGTGTGCTAAAAAATGTACATGTTTGTACAGCGGTGCTTAATATCTTTGTGCAAGATACTGTTATGAGTTGGGAGGTAAACATGATGTGCAGTCTGAACCTGAAAATGAAACAAAGTATCTGTCACCAAGGCCAGTTCTTGAAAGAGAGAAAATAAACATTCATCACCTTCATCACCTAATTTAACTCAGGAAAAGTTGGCACAGTTAGCTGAAAAATAAAGGAATATGTAAAGAACTGTTATAATAGTTGAATATAAAAATCTTTTACATTTGCAGAATGTAATGCACATTGAATTGCTGATATTAAATATGTACATATTTGAATTCAATTATTATTGAGAATCTTTTCGTACTTGTATCAGTTTAATCAGACTCCATATTTAAAGGGCACTGGAAAGTTAAAACTGGAATCTGAGAGCAAGTCTGGTTATACAGAGATATTTCATTAAGGTGGCTGAAGTGAAACTTTTAGTCGTCTTGTGCAAAAGAAAGTGGTCATTTGTGTAATCCAAATTTATGAGAGGCTGGACCTTATGAGAGGCTGAGCATCCCAGTGTTACGGTTAGCACAGGATCACACTACGCCTGGATGAACTTGGGGTAAAGTTCTGCATTGGTGAGACAGTATTCACCTCTGTTCCCAGCCTGCATTTGTGTTTTTCCCTTACTTGGGCCACACAGGGATAGTAGAGTAGGCACTTTCCACACTTCCTAACACTGCACACCCATTTAAAGGCTAGGCACAATCTGGCCCTTAGAGAGAGATTTTTTAGAAACAAAAATTATGAGAGGAGTTCTTAAGATTTATGCATGATCAAATCCTAACTGAAATTTTGAACACCTTGATCAGACTCAAACCCCATCCCCTACTCTAATTCTAGTCTGGATTCTAATACCCTCCATTTGACACATCTCTACTGTGCATCTAAACATTTGTGCCATTGTTAGTTATCCACCATCCCAACTGCAAGTAGTTGGCACATTATGACAGTGTTAGAAGAGACAGAAAAATTGGCAATGAAGTGTGACAAGCACAGTTTGAAAAAAAAGTTACTTTATTTATATTTGATGTTTTCCAAATTTTGAGTCTAAATAGGACTAGTGAATGGGCATAGTGAGATGGGAGAGGCTGGAAGAAAACTTTGTTGTTAATTAAAAGGGAACGATGGGCTGAGCAAAAGCAGAAAGGAAATTAAATAGCTAAGGGTCAAATCCAATTCTGTGTGTAGTCCAGCTAAAGATAATGAGAGCAGGGCTAATCAAACATTTTTGGAGTTTGCAAATTTTCTGTAGAAAAAGACATACTTTTTTCATAAATATTTTCATGACAAAAATGTTCCCATTTCAACCAAGTCTGCTTGCAAGTAAGACAAAGAAAGTGAGGCCCAAAGTGGCCAAATGAGGATTTAAATTAAGGAAGCAAAGGAAGATAGACTCTCTGAGCAGGAGCTGTCATGCTATTACCAGTGAGTGATGTCACCACAATTTTGGAGGGGCAATCTTAACTCATGACATTTAGCCCTACATCTCACGCATTTTATAGAGGAACAAACTGACAGTACCGGTAGTTCTATAATATTCATTAGATCAGCTATCAGGGTTGGGTGAGGACACAAATAGGAGGCCTTCCTGAGCTACTTAGAAACTTTATCATCTAAAAAGAAATTCCACTGTGATTCACTGAACTGATTTTATAAGGCCAGTGGGAATATTTGTGTAAGTCAACAGTGTGAGTAAGGGTCTTACTAAGGGGCCCAACAGAGAGTAGAACCTTGAAATCACTACTTCAGTCAGGAATCTGGCAGCTCAGCTAAAAACACTTGCTCTGTGGCCATGTGTGTCTCAGAAGAGGTGTGATCATGATTATCCTGTTTTCGTATCACATTTATGACAAAGACAACATTTGCATCTTCTGTCTATTTGTAATACTAGGTTTAGAATGATTTAAGCAGCTGAGCCTCTATAAGACCATAAGGAAGAAAAAGAAACAAAAGGGTGAAGGGTGTAGGGGGATGGATTGAGTGTTTTATATTGGTTAGCAAGTCATTTTGACACTGTCTCTCTCTCTCTAGGGTGCACTTCCCCATCCCTTTCTGGCCCCCTTTGCACCAGAACAAATGCCAAGTGTATGCAATAATGCACTTGGACATAATAGCACTAGTTGCATACTGTGATGCTTCCCAGAGTTGCACAGGGTTGGGAAGCACCACCTGTCAATAGCATGAGGTAGCCTTGTTGGTACTGCCGGGGTCAGCTCCCTGACTTTCCCAGCCACACGCAACACAAATACTCCCCTCTCAGTCCATGTGGGCTCTGCTGTCCCTCATACAAGCTAGCAATAAGCACATTTCAACTCCTAAGTCCTTCAAACATCCCCCTAGAATGTCCAGCCCCTTAACCACTGGACATTAACAAAATTCCCAGACCCTCTGTTCCCAAAGAAACAGTTCACCACAGCTTACTAATTACAGCTTAGAACACAGCTCTGCTTAACACACACACTTAAATTTGTTTATGAAGAAAGCAAGTATAAGATAATTTAACAAAGACCAGAGATTCAAATGACAGCAAACAGAAATACTGGAAACAATATTATTACTTATTTTACATATAAAATAAAATCATAACATGCATTCTTAAGCTTAAAAGACTAACAAGATGCACTCTAATGTCCTCTCACTATTAAATCTTGTGTCCAGCTCCTGGAGTCATATGATTATATTAGCATCTCAGCTTTCATTATTTAAAAAAAAAAGATTTTAGCCCTCATTATTGTGTAGAAAAGTTTGAAAACATGGCCCAAGTTTAACTGATGCAATTGTGGCTGAGTCTGCAGACAGCTTGAAACAACAGCTCTGAGAGATGTGAACTGCTTCATGCTTCTCAATAGTGTGTAACCTCCAAGAATCCCTGCTTTGGGAGTCCTGGCCAACACTGCCCCAGCAGAGGACTCTTTGCATGGCAGAAGAAGAGTGCAGTTTGCCCAACCCACCAACCCAAACAGATATACCCCTATTGTTCTGCTGGGGTAAGTACTAGGCATCCCTCAGGATAGTCTCCCACTTTTCTGGACTGTGTTGCCACCCTGTAACTCTCAAGGGGAGGGTGGCTCTTGCTGCTGCTCTTTGGGGCGAAAGGGAAAGAAGATGGCCCCATGCTGAAGCCTTTTTCCCCTGACTAGATTTCCATTCCATATAATCACACACACACACACACATTCAGAAGGACAGCAGAATTTGGCTCATTATGCACACACTGTAGAATACCCATCCCATTGCTTAACAGAAGGATGACAGAGCTCCCTTGTCATAGATTCGTAGAGTTTAAGGCCAGAAGAGACCAATAAATCATAAACCTCTATGTCAAGGCCATTTATATTTCACCCAGTTACCACTGTATTGAGCCCAGTCACATGGGCTTGGCTAAAGCACATCTTCAGAGAGGCATCCAGTATTTGATTGAAGATGTTAAGAGGTGCAAAAGCCATCACTTCCTTTGGTAGTTAGTTTGAGTAATTAGTCACCATCACTGCTAAAAATGTGTGCCTATTTTCTAAATTGAATTTATCTGGGTTTAGCTTCCAGCCATTGGTTCATGTTCTGTCTTTCTCCACTAGATGAAAGAGCCTACTGGAACCTGGTATTTTCTTCCAGTGAAGGTACACTGAACACTGTAATCAATTCTCAGAATCTTCTTTTTAATAAGGTAAACTTACTGAGATCTTTAAGTCTCCCACTGGCATTTCCTCCAGGCTTCAAATACTTTTTGTGGCTCTTCTCTGCACCCTCTCCAATTTTTCAACATCCTTCTTAAAGTGTAGACACCAGAACTTGATGCAGTATTCTAATATTGGTCTCACAAATGCCATATGCAGAGGTAAAATGACACTCCCCCTCCTACTCAGTACTTTCTTATTTATACATCCATTGATCACATTAGCCCTTTTTGTCACAGCATTGCAGTAGGGGGTCATAGATTCATAGATTCTAGGACTGGAAGGGACCTCGAGAGGTCATCGAGTCCAGTCCCCTGCCCTCATGGCAGGACCAAATACTGTCTAGACCATCCCTGATAGACATTTATCTAACCTACTCTTAAATATCTCCAGAGATGGAGATTCCACAACCTCCCTAGGCAATTTATTCCAGTGTTTAACCACCCTGACAGTTAGGAACTTTTTCCTAATGTCCAACCTAAACCTCCCTTGCTGCAGTTTAAGCCCATTGCTTCTTGTTCTATCCTTAGAGGCTAAGGTGAACAAGTTTTCTCCCTCCTCCTTATGACACCCTTTTAGATACCTGAAAACTGCTATCATGTCCCCTCTCAGTCTTCTCTTTTCCAAACTAAACAAACCCAATTCTTTCAGCCTTCCTTCATAGGTCATGTTCTCAAGACCTTTAATCATTCTTGTTGCTCTTCTCTGGACCCTCTCCAATTTCTCCACATCTTTCTTGAAATGCGGTGCCCAGAACTGGACACAATACTCCAGTTGAGGCCTAACCAGCGCAGAGTAGAGCGGAAGAATGACTTCTCGTGTCTTGCTCACAACACACCTGTTAATACATCCCAGAATCATGTTTGCTTTTTTTGCAACAGCATCACACTGTTGACTCATATTTAGCTTGTGGTCCACTATAACCCCTAGATCCCTTTCTGCCGTACTCCTTCCTAGACAGTCTCTTCCCATTCTGTATGTGTGAAACTGATTGTTCCTTCCTAAGTGGAGCACTTTGCATTTGTCTTTGTTAAACTTCATCCTGTTTACCTCAGACCATTTCTCCAATTTGTCCAGATCATTTTGAATTATGACCCTGTCCTCCAAAGCAGTTGCAATCCCTCCCAGTTTGGTATCATCTGCAAACTTAATAAGCGTACTTTCTATGCCAATATCTAAGTCGTTAATGAAGATATTGAACAGAGCCGGTCCCAAAACAGACCCCTGCGGAACCCCACTTGTTATGCCTTTCCAGCAGGATTGGGAACCATTAATAACAACTCTCTGAGTACGGTTATCCAGCCAGTTATGCACCCACCTTATAGTAGCCCCATCTAAATTGTATTTGCCTAGTTTATCGATAAGAATATCATGCGAGACCGTATCAAATGCCTTACTAAAGTCTAGGTATACCACATCCACAGCTTCTCCCTTATCCACAAGACTCGTTATCCTATCAAAGAAAGCTATCAGATTGGTTTGACACGATTTGTTCTTTACAAATCCATGCTGGCTATTCCCTATCACCTTACCACCTTCCAAGTGTTTGCAGATGATTTCCTTAATTACTTGCTCCATTATCTTCCCTGGCACAGAAGTTAAACTAACTGGTCTGTAGTTTCCTGGGTTGTTTTTATTTCCCTTTTTATAGATGGGCACTATATTTGCCCTTTTCCAGTCTTCTGGAATCTCTCCCGTCTCCCATGATTTTCCAAAGATAATAGCTAGAGGCTCAGATACCTCCTCTATTAGCTCCTTGAGTATTCTAGGATGCATTTCATCAGGCCCTGGTGACTTGCAGGCATCTAACTTTTCTAAGTGATTTTTAACTTGTTCTTTTTTTATTTTATCTGCTAAACCTACCCCCTTCCCATTAGCATTCACTATGTTAGGCATTCCTTCAGACTTCTCGGTGAAGACCGAAACAAAGAAGTCATTAAGCATCTCTGCCATTTCCAAGTTTCCTGTTACTGTTTCTCCCTCCTCACTGAGCAGTGGGCCTACCCTGTCCTTGGTCTTCCTCTTGCTTCTAATGTATTGATAAAAAGTCTTCTTGTTTCCCTTTATTCCTGTAGCTAGTTTGAGCTCATTTTGTGCCTTTGCCTTTCTAATCTTGCCCCTGCATTCCTGTGTTGTTTGCTTATATTCATCCTTTGTAATTTGTCCTAGTTTCCATTTTTTATATGACTCCTTTTTATTTTTTAGATCATGCAAGATCGCATGGTTAAGCCAAGGTGGTCTTTTGCCACATTTTCTATCTTTCCTACCCAGCGGAATAGCTTGCTTTTGGGCCCCTAATAGTGTCCCTTTGAAAAACTGCCAACTCTCAGTTGTTTTTCCCCTCAGTCTTGATTCCCATGGGAGCTTACCTATCAGCTCTCCGAGCTTACCAAAATCCACCTTCCTGAAATCCATTGTCTCTATTTTGCTGTATTCCCTTCTACCCTTCCTCATGTTGAGTTGTTTGTCCACTAGGACCAGTAAATATTTTTCAGAGTCATACTTTCCAAGATACAGTACCCATCTCTGTAGCTATGACCTGCCTTCCTTATTCCTAGATATATAACTTTACATTTGGCTGTATTAAAACACATTTTGTTTGAATAGGCCAAGAGATCCAGCTCACTCATTATAGCTGTCATGTCATCATCACTATTTATGACTCTGCCAATCTTTGTGTCATCCACAAATTTTGTCAAATTTTACTTCCAAATAATTGATGAAAATCTTGAATAGAATCAGACCTAGTGCCAGTCCCTGAGGAATCACACTAAAAACATCCTTATTCAATGATGATTCCCCATTGACAATAGCTGTGTGAGATCTGTCAGTTAGCCAGTTCTTAATCCATTTAACATGTACTTTATTGATATTTGTATAGTGCTATTTTTAATCAGAATGTCATACAGTATTATGTCAAATGCCTTATAAAAGTCTAAGTATATTATATCTATGTAGTTACCTTTATTCGCTAAACTTGTAATCTTATCAAAGAATGAAATCTGGTTTATCTGACAAGAGCTATTTTTTCATAAAACCACGTTTCCTGGCATTAATTATATGCTTATCCTTTAATTTTTTATCATTTGAATCCCATAAAATGTTCCATTGTTTTGCCTGGGATTGATGTCACACTAACCTGCCAACAGTTACATGGGTCATCCCACTTGTCCTTTTTGAATATTTACACACCATAAGCAATCTTCTCAACTTTTGAAATGTTCTTTGTTTTCCAATATTTATTAAAAATTAACATCAGTGGACTAGAGATCTCTGCAGCCAAACATTTTAGGACTTTTGGGTGCAAGGTATCTGGGACTGTTGATTTAAAAAATATGTATCCCTAGTTGATGTTGTTTAATATCCTCAGTTACTAATGGACTGGAAAGTATTTCATCATCCTCATGTGAAATGAATAAATCATCCTGCTTCTTTTCAAATACAGATCAGAAATATTTATTGAACTCTTCTGCTTTTTCTGAATTATTAACAATGTAACCATTTGTATCCAATAATGAGTCATTGCTAGGATTTATCATATTCCTAATGTACTTTTAAAACTGCTTCTTTTTAGCCCTGCAAGCCACGTTTTTTTCCCTATGTCTTTATCATCCCTTATCAATTTTCTATACTTTATAACTTCTCATTTATATTGAATGCTACTATTTCCCCTTTTTTCCCCATTTGTTATGTGTTGCTCTTTTATTTCTAATTGCTGCCTTCACTTCACCACTGAACCAGATTTGGCTTTTAAGCAAAGTTGACCTCTTTCTTGATTGTGGATTCTTTCCTTATTGGCCATCAAATATAGATGCTTCTTCAAGGAATCCCAATTTTCATTCATATTCTTCTAATTTATTTTCCTCCAATCAATTTTACTCATAATTTTCCTCAGCTTTGAGAAATCAGCCCTTTTGAAGCACATTTTTAATATGTATTACTGGTTGGGACATATTTCCCATATTGAATATAATCAAGTCATAATCACTAGTCAGACTCAAACAGGTGTCCTTTTTACTATTATAGTGTTTGGGGAAGCTTGCCCTCTTTTCATATCCATGCATCATGGAGAGAGAATGGATGAAGGGTCTCCTCCCTATCTCTCTCTCTATTTCTCTCTCATTTTCTGTGAATGGCCCTGTTCAAGTCAATGGGAAATTCAATTGGATATTACAGCATGTTCAGGTACCAAACCTTTGAGTGACCCTCACTTTTTTCACAGATAACAAGTGGGCTGATTTCCCTCAGGGTATAAGAGCAGGTAGGCTATTTCAGCAACTATCTCTCTCCAGACATAATACATATATGAACATTTCTTATACTAAAATGACCTATCACTTATGAAAGTATAAGGCAGGAAATTGAGAAAGCTAGTTTTCTATAGCAAGCAGACAGCAGTGTGAGCTCTGATTGCATTGTACAAATAGACTTCATTTAATTTCTATCAGATTTCCTCAGATTCCAATTGCTCATTCTGCTGTTCAGTTTTTGTGAGTCATGTCATACACTGTATTTATAGGTGCTCTTTTCAGAAAATGCCAAAACTAATGATCTTTTGGATGGTATAATTATCAACAGAGAAGTTGTTCCAGGTATACAGTAGGTGTGGTATGAAAAGTAGTGTATTGCACTAAATTCATGACTTTTTCCAATACTACAGATAGTGGTAAAACTAGGATATAAAATAAACACTTATTGCTTACAACTTTCATTTTAAATATGGTAAAAGTGAAATCAGTAGAATTTACTAATGTCATTATATGATTTGCCATTTGCCAAAGGTGGAAGAGTGGCAAATGGTAGGATTCTGCCATCTTTACTCACATTGGGTAGCACTTTACTCTGAGCCAGATATTGATGTCCTTATTCTGCAGTGGCTAGGAGTGGTCAGAGGTAGGCCACTCCACCTTGCTACACCACTTAGTGGCTGAAAGTCAAGCAATAGGGAATTAGCATGATTGGAGAAAAAGCAGTCTATGGCCCAGCTCTCTGGCTGGGGCTGACAGGAAACAAACGTAGGCTGTCCGGCGTAAGGTGGGTAGGCTGCCAACACAGGGGTGGGTTGGCAGTGCGGGTAGGAGGACCCAGGCCCACCCTACTTCTCCAGGTCCCAGCCCAGGGCCCTAATAGTGGTGGGAAATCCTGCCACTCAGCAGGGATCCTGCAGAAACACAATGACTGATTTCAGAAGACAAGATTGTGCTTTTAGTGATTACTCAGTGTATGAGTGGCAGGATCTGGCACAAAATTAAAGCCAGATCCTGAGAGGTACTAAGACAATGAAAGTCCCATTGAACTAAATGGAAGTTGCAGGTTCTCAGCAGGTTTCAGTATTTGGCCCTTAGTCTGTCTCTGAAGACATAACTCACCTAGATTCTCAAACTAGTTCGTGTGTTGTTTATTTTTTCTAAGAGCAAATGATCTTTTGCTGTCTCTGGATTTTATTTCCCCTTAAAAGTGGGGAAAACATTAGGATAAAGATGGGAAAGAGAAGAAAAGAAGACAAAGAGAGATCACAATATTTTAATTTGGGAGAGAAATATATTAACTAAAGATTACTGTTATGTCGAGTCCCTAGAGGTCGGACAGACACTAGGACAGATTTAATAATGTAGTTGCCAGCTAGTAATTAGTACATCCATATTTGGAAGAAAGAAAGAAAACAGAGTATCCTTTTTACTTCATGAGGCTGTGATTGGTAAAGCTTCTTTTATTTGTTTCTGTCAGTTTTCATTAAGTCATTGTTGAAGAAAAAGAAAACAATTTGCTGTATTCACTTCATAAATATAATTATAAACTTGCCAGAGCCGGGTTAGCCACAAATTAACATGACAGCAACATTCACCTTCACATAGATTATTTATGAACTAACTTCAACAGTATATAGCTACCGATAGGACCAGGTGTTGAAGTATAAGCCAGTATACCAGTTACCATAGTGATAGTGAGGCCACAAGCGTGCTCTAAAAGATATGATAAACTGCAGACATCTTGTAACTCAGCAAGCTAGCAAAGTTTAGTATTTAAAAAATATTGGGTACATCTGCAGATGAATCCTCCCTCTAGGGAAAATAAGAGTATATTCTGTTTGGGCTACATGTAAAGGTTACCTAATATATTACACAGGTTTTCTTACCCCTATGAAAACTGCATTGCTCCCAAACTCTGTTTGATGACCAAGGGATTTTTCCCCACAAGTACCTGTTCACATTTTTGGCAAAACACCTTCCACGCATTAGACTTATCAAATATCCACAAGATGATTGTTCCCTGTTTCTGTGGAGTTAGCAACACATCCCTATTTGTGGTAGCACTGGATTTTAAATTATTTAAATTGTTTCACCTTTTTAGATCTTTGAGCTGCCATGGAAACTGGCAGCAGATTTTCCAAATAAATAATACAGCGTAAACTCATTTTATCCATCAGTTTGCACTTCCAAACACAACAACAAAAATGCAAATAAAAAAGAGAGAGAGAGAGAAAATCTGTTTGTTTGTTCCATTTAGTACAATGGGTACTTTTGCAATTCCAGCACAGATTTCTGCATGGACTAATGGCACATCCATAGATTTACACACACAAAAAGTGTAGACTTCTGGTGTTGTGAGAGGTCAGGGAGAGGACATAGATGCTGTTAACAGTACTAAAGAGTCAACCAGAGGAATCATAAGACTAATCCCTGGACTACAGTACAACTTATGTCAATATAACTATGTTGCTCAGGGGTGTGGAAAATCCACACCCCCTGAGAGAGGTAGTTATACCAACCTAACCTCTGGTGTAGACAGCACTATGTCGATGGGAGGGCTTCTCCCATCAACATAGCTACAGCCTCTCAGGGCATTGGAGTACCTACGCTGATGGGAGAAGCTCTCCCTTTGGTATAGGTAGCATCTTCACTAAGCAGTACAGTGGCACAGCTGCATCAGTGCAGCTGCACCACTACAGTCAGTAGCGGCGCCAGCTTTGCCGGCGCCCTAGGCAGCAGAAGGTCCCGCCCCCGAAATCCTGCCCCCAACAGCGGCGGCGGAAGGTCCCGCCCCCAAATTTCTACGGGCGGCGGGGGCGCAGGCGCCCCCAAAATAGCAGCACCCTAGGCGACCGCCTAGGTCGCCTAATGGGAGCGCCGGCCCTGACTACAGTACTGTAAGTGTAGACAAGCCCTAAATAATGAGGGGGAAATAATAAAATAATAATAATAATAATGAAGTCTATCCCCTTGCAATGGCTTAATATGGATCACTGGCACAATAGACAAACACTATAAAAGCAAACTGTTCCAAAGTTATGTTGGCTACAATGGGTTCACATAAAGAGTTCTGGAACATCTCTAAAATTGAAATGAATCTTTTAAGAGCTCCCACTATTATACATGCCTTGAAAGTTCATTATTTTCTTTCCCAGTGATCATTCCTCTTCTTCCTTTTTACATCTTATGGCATGAATACAAAATTTAAGTAAAAATGGTCAGAATGTACATCAACCTCTCCATCTGGACATACTTCTGAAGTCTAGAAACTTCACTGACTCTTATCAGCCTAATTATTCTGGGCCTGAGCATCCTATCCATTGCTAGAAAGGGGGAAAAAATGCAAGTTGATCAAAACACCTTCCTGTGAAATACAAAGGGTATACTATGACACTGCCGTCAAGTGTTAAAACAAGCACTTCCCAGTGAGCACAGGATGCACCAAGTAAGATTGGTTATGAAAAACAGAATCACAATCAAAGTGAATATATTTCAGTGCACAGCAAACAACATACATAAAGCACAATGTGATTCTGATACAGACTGCTTTAAAGTAGCCCTTTTCAAGTCAACTGTAAAGTGAGATGTACCTTCTGCAGTATGCACAGCAGGCATATGCTGAGCGGAAAGTTCAGAGCTCCCAACATTGATCATCATGTGTACCATTGTGATTCCAGGGTATGCAGAAACAAGAGTGACTATGTTACAAGCCTGAACCAATGACTGGCAAATGCATGGCTGTATAGGCAATGACTAATGGGTGGAATGGAGCACAGAACTATATTTGTTGAGCTGTTAATGCCGAGTGATTAGTTTCCTGGCTGTAATAGGACTATTGTGGACATTCTGAGGCAATTTGCAATGCATCCAAACACTGATCTGGATGGAGGTCACTCTGTTACTATCATCTACTAGTTAGTATATAGCTCTGTATTAATTTCCCTTTACTACCCTGTACAAGTTTTCCCCAGCCATCCTGATGTTCTGCTCCACTAAAGTGCAGCAGAGCCTACCATAACTGTGCACTAGGTGTGATGACCTAGCCCCTTAGAAGGTAGCAACTGCAACATCTGTTTAGTACTGGTTGGCCAAATAGCGCTGCTGGTGCCTTTTACAAGCCTGTTGAATTGTCCCCCCTTCAATTGTTGCTGCTGGCATCCATCACCTTACACTGTACAGCTTGCTGTCATCTAAGGCAAGCTGCCATCACACTTCTCTTTATTGAGGCTCCAAAGTATCATAATGTGCTGTTAATCACAGATAGTTCAACAATACAGTTTCTGTACTGTGCCTTTATTGGCACCTCACCTGTTAGCCAACTGGAAGTTAAATTACTAGCATTAGTTACTGGCAAACATAATCTTGCAGATCGTTGGACTACTAGATGCTCTTTTGTCACTACCTTTTACCTTTACTTGTCCATAAAATATTTAGGTAACCACAAACACTGGTGCCTCTGCATGACAAGTTCTGAGCATACTTTGGAGAGATGCTATGGTGTTCATTACAGTTAGCGTTTGCTTCTTCTTTCTTGCTTACTTTCCAAATTAGCCATTTTTCTCTCTTCTCCACTGACAGATAGAAGCCTGAGTCTATTAACAGAAACAAACAGACCAAAACCCCCATATTTTATAAAGGTTGGAGAAGCTGAAGGGCTTGTCGTGTGTTTAGCACTTGCAGCACATGTCAGAATTTGGCATGCAAATGAGCCAACAAGAAAATCATTGAGACCACACTCAGCCACTAGAATTCAGAAGAACAGGCTTGGAAGACCAGCACATAAAAGGCCAACGGTTGAAAAGCTTTGATTCTTTTATTTTATGTCAGACTCAGACATGCAAACTATTTTTCACCACATTAGAACAGAAGGGGATCGTTAAGGCTACAGGATTTTTTTATTTGCAAAGACACAACAAAATAAACATTTATGGGCAGAATGCCAATTTTGTTTGGCTTTTTTGAAAATTTGCAAAATGAATATTGCTGCTTTCACTGTCTCTGCACATTCTCCCAGATACTTTCAAATATATTGAAAATAAGCATATCTTGGCAATAATTGATTTACATCATTCAAAGATGTATTTTAATAAAATTATTTCTCTTTGAGATACTGTGTAGCTGATAAAAATGTTATGAGAGATGGACTCATAATTTTCCACAAAAAAGGTTGATTCTTTTGACAGGCTTCTCTCTAACATTCGATTTCAGCATTGTCACATAAAATAAAAATTTCTCTGGCTTTATGAGCTGTCACTTATTTTGGCTATAGTATGACAGTCAGTTAGGAACATATTTTGCTTCCATGTAGCTTTTATAATGATAGGAATGCAGACTGCTGAGACATCTGTGACCCATTATGGAGGGAAAACACTTCCGCTAAATTGCCAATGGTGCTGATGTCAAAAAGGCACAGTAGGCTTAATCCCAACTCTCCCATTCAAATTCTTCCTAAAAAATTCTGATAAGATATGTATGTGTTATATAATTACACGGGATAAATACAAATAAAATACAAACCTCTACGTAAGCCTTAACTTTCAATTTCTCAGTGTGTCCTGCCTGCTTTGTATTTACTATTTATACTTCAAGCTTTCCAGGACAGGGACTGTATTTTTTTTTTCTGTATTGCAAATCAGTGTCTTCTTTCTGATATTCTGCAAGCAGAAAAAGAAGGTAGATTTATTAGATAAATTATTCATTGTAAAACATAAGAGGGTTCTTTGACAGGGTTACTGGCCTAGTGGATAGGGTGCAAGCTGTAGATGAGATATATCTTGATTTGAGTAAAGGTTTTGACACAGTCCCACATGACATTCTCATAAGCAAACTAGGAAAATGTGATCTAGATGACATTACTATAAGGTGGGTGCACAACTGGACTCAAAGAGTAATTATCAGTGGTTTGCTGTCAAATTGAGATTGCATATCTAGTGGGGTCCTGCAGGGTTCAGTACTATTTTATATTTTCATTAATGACTTGGACAATAGAGTGGAGAGTATGTTTATGAAATTTGTGTATGACACCAAGATGGGAGGGGTTGCAAGCACTTTTGAGGACAGGATTACAATTCAAAATGCCCTTGATAAACTGGTGAATTGGTCTGAATTCAACAGGATGAAATTCAATAAAGAGAGAGAAAAGTACTACACTTGGGAAGGAAACATCAAATGCACAAATATGCAATGGGGAATAACTGGCTAGGCAATAGAAATGCAGAAAATTATCTGGGGGTTATAGTGGATCACAAATTCCATATGAGCCAACAATGTGATGCAATACTAAAAAAAGGCTAATATTCTGGAGTGTTTTAATGGAGTGTCCTATGTAAGCATGGGAGGTAATGGTCCCACTCTTCTTGGCACTGAGCCCTGCTGGAGTACTGTGTTCTGGCAGAAGCTTCCTGTGAATGGGGGATGAGGGGCAGAGGGATAGGAGGGGGAGTGAGGGGAGTTACTGAGATTGAAGGAACAGGCAGCTGGCTCCAGGCTGAGGAGAGTCTCAGAGATTCCTAACAGTTTACTGGCCCAATCCTGGGCTCCACAGTGGCTGCTCCAGCTCCTCTGGTTTCCATTTCCTGCTCCCCATGGCCCAATCCCAGGTGGTTAGACAGCTGCTCCACCTCCTTTGAGTCCTACTCTTGCACCACCCCAGGCATGAGGAGCCCTTACAATATTTTCATTGTGGGGATACTAGCCATCTTGCTCTCCACATCCCCTCCCCACCCCCTCCAGTTTTGCCAACCCATTTCTGGGAGCCATACATTAGGAAATATGTGGACAAATTGGAGAGAGTCCAGAGGAGAACAACAAAAATGACAAAAGGTTTAAAATACTCTGTATGCTTAGTCTTGAGAAAAGAGGAGTGAGGGGGGATCTGATAACAGTCTTCAAATATGTTAACGGATGTTATACAGCAGACGGTGATCAGTTGTTCTCCATGTTCATTGAAGGTAGGACAAGAAGTAATGGTTTTAACCTGCACCAAGGGAGATTTAGGTTAGATGTTAGGAAAAATTTTCAAACTACATGGATAGTTATGCACTATAATAAGCTTCCAAGGGAGGTTGTGGAATCACCATCACTGAAGAATTTTAAGAACCAGTTAGACAAACAGCTGTCAGGTATGGTCTAGGTATATTTGGTCTTGCCTCAGTGCAGAGAGCTGGACTAGATGATCTCTCAAAGTCTCTTCCAGCCCATGATTCGCTTAGTTCTAAAATTAGCACTGTACTGTTATGTCACATCTACCATCTGAACACAATGGCTATTATTACAGTTCTCAATTTTCAAGGAAAATGCATATAGGTCAAGCTCAGCTACTGCACCCATCGGAATTTAAAACAGTAAAAATAAATGAACACAATAGCCACTAAAAATGTAATTAGTAACACAATAGGCTAGGAACTAGTCATTATTAGACACACAGGCTAAATACTCTGGAGTTGCTATAACAGGTGTGTTCTGGTGGTCCTATAAGACCTTCATTGTGATAAAAAAAGTAAATCTTTCTCACTTAGAGTGAGATGGTTGGATAAACACAATCTCTTGCTCTGAAAACAGGAGAAAATAACTTTGGCCCATTCTGATCACATGGGCTAGGCTCACCCAACGAGGGATACAGCAGGAGTTTCATGTGGTTTGACCTACTCTTTTGAAGTTTTCCAGTGTGCATGGTTCAAACTTAAAATGCACCAGTAAAGTTTATTTATGAATCTGACTAGAGCAAAATAGTTTGCATCCATAGTCATCAAAATTTGGGAAACACACATGCACAATAGAGTAAAATGCAGCAGTTTCACAAATTCAGGTTGAAACTGAAGTAAAGCTAACTTTGAATACATACATAGGTAGAGCTTATACTTTATATGGCTTTCTTTCTTGCCCACTTTTTCTCAGTCAGAGAATTTTACTTCCTTTGGGTTAAGTTCATATACAGTTTAGATGTTCATCTGAAATGACCATCTAAATTTTGGAAAGTTCATTCACTACTACTTGCACATGTTTTCTTAAACAGAAACAATAAATATTTGATATTGCTTTGGTTTGCTCTGTGTTCTGTAGACTGACATTTTAAAACATAAGAATACATCATTATAGAGACTTACAATTAATCATAAGGTGTCATGCATTAAACAAATAAAAACTACTAAGCCTTTCAAATCAAATACTACCAAACAGAACATGAAAATCAAGAGAAAAGGAATTGCTCAGGAATTGTAAGAACACAAATATTTTGCTCCACAGAAGGGGAGAATACTTAGTACAAAAATGCTCCCATACTACTATCTTTTGTACTGTCAAAGATCTCCATAATCCAAAGGAGGGAATCTCCTAAAAAAAAAATCTCAACAAGTACATTGTAGCTTCCTTCTCTTTGAGTAGGCTGATAAAGTAAACTTGGGTGCTTCAGAGAGCTGTAAGAAGAAAAGACAAAATAAAGACTCAGGGTTATACATTAATCTCCAGGAAAAGTTTCATTAACACGCAATAAAAGCAAACAATAAAAATATGTGATATCATAAAAATTAGATGAACTCAAAGTGTTTATCCCAGCATTGCTGCTGGAATATTAGAGTAGCAGATCTTCATTCAAACTCAGGTTATTACATATACACATTCAATAGTCTATTTCAATCATACCATTTGATCTGATTGGAGAGTTGTCAGTTCACCCTGAAATGTCAGCTCAACTTGCTAACTAATTTTAAAAGGATAAGAAAGAAGTGTGAACTGATTAGCATCATCCTTTTTAAAATGCATTGAATGCTAATAAAACCTAATGATGGGGGAATTTCAAAATGTCCAAATGTTAAGTTTAGATAAGATGCAAACTGGCTGTATGCTTATCCCAAGCTTGACCAAATGTTCTGAGTTTTCAGGTGTAAGCACCACAGCTAGAAGCCCTGGAGGGATAGAACTCTCTGTACCCTATACATGGGGAAAGGGGGCAGGGAAACAGCTCTGACCAGCCTCATTTACATGTGCTTATCAATAGTTTCACATACTGTGTTTTGTCATGGTAGTTGGAATTTATATGTGTTCTGATTGTATAAATGATAATAGATTGCAACTGTTAATGCACTCATGAAAGATATAGAAATAGCACAAAATAAGCCCTGGAATAAGTGTATAAATCTGAGTTTGCAGGTAGTGGACTCTGGTTTGGGAACAGAATTCAAATCCAATAGGAAAGGGTAGAGGACTCTCTTCTAGAGACCAGGAGTTTTATCCCAGGAAGCAGGGGACTCTGGGTTCATCAAGATTCTTTCCCGTCTGGTAGCTCCCATTATATCATCCCTTGGTAAGCAGAGCCAGATCACCTGGTCACTTGAGGTCTTCCTTTGACCAGCTGAAGAAGGCTTTTACTACTGATCCCATCCTTGTCCATCCAGACCCTACCAAGCCTTTCATTGTGGGGGGACAATGAATCAAACTTCCCTATAAGAACTGTGTAATCCCAACAAGTGGGACCCTGTAACCACACTTGTGCCTTCTATTCCAGAAAATTAAATTGAACCAAGTGAAACTAAGACATCTGGGACATGGAGCTGATTGCAATTAATGTGGCTTTTGAGGAATGGCATCATCTCCTTGAAGGAGCCCAATTTCCAGTTCAGGTCCTTCCAGGTCCTTCCAGTGCCAGATCTGCTGGTTGCTTTTCTTCACACAATTTGATTTCAAAGTGACATACCACCCATATATGAGAAATGGGAAGGCAGATGCCCTGGTCTGCAAGGAGAATTTGCCGAGTCATGATATGATATTCAGTCATCCTTAAGCCATCCAGTTTAGCCCTTGGAAGAGTGAACAGGGTCCTAATATCACTCATTCAGTCCCCGCTGCCTTGCGATCCCTTCGCCACCCAGACCTGCCAGACCTTGAGTGTTGTAGACACCCAGCCTGATTCAGAGTTTCGGTTACAGGATGGAATTCTCTACCACCAAGACCACATTTATATTTCAGACAACCCCCCTAGACTCCAGGTTCTTGAATTATGGCATGATTCCTGGCTCACTGGTCATTTTGACAAAATTAAAACCGGGAACCTGGTTTTACAAAATTTCTGGTGGCCAGGTATGCACTCATGAATTAGGAAATGCATTGACTCTTGTAAGATGTGTTCCTGGACCAAGAACCCTAGAAAAAGGGTATTCAGTCTCCTTCAGCCCCTACTTATCCCATCTCAGGCTTCATTTCATAGTACTCCGCTCCCAAGGATGTACACTTGTGTTGGTTGCCATCAATTTTCTGAGCAAGATGTCACAGTTTATTTCCTCTTGCATGGTTCCCACTTCCCTGGAGTCTGCCTACCTCTTTCTTGAACACATCTTCTGACTCCACAGACAACTGTGTTGGATGGAGGCACACAGTTTGTTTCCTGTTTCTGGTGAGAGCCCTCCAAACTCTTGAAGATAGAACTCTTCGTCTCCTTTGCATATCATTCACAGACTAATGGGCAGACAGACCGGGTGACCCAGATGCTAGAACAGTACCTCTGGCGCTTCCTGAATTACCACCAATATTACTGGGTCTCCTGATCCTATATGCCAAATTGGCTTGTAACAACGTGATCCATGCCTACACTCAGCAAAGCCTGTTTTATGCCAATTATGGCTTCAACCATCACTTCCACCCAGCACTGCCTACAAGTTCCTCAATTCCTTCAGCAGAGGACCTGGTCACCCATTAGATCAACAAGAGCTCATAGAATATCTAGAAGCTGCTAAAAATCTCTATAAGCAGAATGCAGATAAGGCCCATTAAGCCACACCTAACCTAGCTGTCAGAGACAAGGTCTGGGTGTGAACTTGAAACCTCCAGTCTCTTCAGCCTATGGCTAAGTTAGATCATCAATACATGGGACTATTCTAAATCATTGAGCAGGTTAATACATTCTGGCTTCATCTGCCTGAGCAAATGAAATTCCACCCCATGTTCCATGTTTCCCTCCTGAAACCCTATCATCAGAACCCTCTTGGGCTAATCCAACCCACTGCTATCACTCATCATGGTCCAGGGACAAGTGGAATACCTCATCCATCAGTTCCTAATTATGTCTTCAAATACTAATAATTTCTCCTATAATATTTCTTAGAAGGAAACCTGGTAAAATAATTATTCTCAGATTGCAACCAAGCATAGAAAGTGTCAGACTAAAAGAGGCATTTTTGCCACAGTAATATGAACAGTTACAAAAGAAGGATTTTGGAGAGGCCCCTTCTCAGTCCTAACTATAGCACTGCACATGTGACAGGGTCATCTATCATATGAGTAACCTAGACAAAAATTAAGGCTCTGATCTTTCTAAGACTTATGCAAGCACTTAAGTTTATGAGCTGTGAGCAGTTGTGTTGGGTGAGATTATCAACTGATGTACATCAACATACATGGACAAGTTCCATTGACTTTAGTGTACATAGGCCACTTTATACCAGCTAAAGATCTAGTCCATGCACTTCACAGGAATATTCACAGTAGATAAAGTTAAACACTTTATTTAAAGTTAAACACTATATTTTTACACAAGTGAGGCCTCAAACCTACTTTAGCACCCCTTTTTGTTTCAGCTCCAACTGAACTCTGTGCTAGTATTTGACCTCTGAACTGTAACAGTTGATTTTTCATGAAATTATACTTAGAAGAATCAAGCTGGCAAATTCAGTAAAAGCTGAATACTGAAACTATTAATATAATTCTCATAAAATTAATTAATTTGCTAATTAATTAAAACAATAAACACCTGTCTGAATAATTATACATATAACAATAAATGAAAAGCTTTATCACATGGAATATTTTCACATGATTTATATGTGATGTCTTCTTGGCTATATTATTGTATGTTGTTTGGTGAACAAAAGATACACATTTATCCTAAACTTCACAAGCAGCTGTATTTTAATTTATGGGAATTATGATGGAAGGTGATCTGAACAAACAGTAGAAAAAATGGACTGGTAATTAGCAGAAGCAAGGAAGTATGGATAGGGATTAGGGATAAATAAAATTAAGTAATTTTCTGGTAGAAGGTGTCAGAAAGGTTCTTAAAGAGAATTTTAAATGAGTTAAATTTGCTTTTGTGAAAATGCAATACTATTATATGGATTAATGGTCCATTAATGTCTATCATTTGTAATCATAATAAAGTTTACTACTTGAAGTTATGTAAGATATTACATTTTATATATTATCATGAAGATTTTTGGGAAAACTGTGATACTGAGCTGCAGACATGAATAGGGGGCAGTGCAGAGTTGCACTGTCCCATAGGGAACCTGGGAACAACTTGGGTCTCATGGAGGTACAATCCTGCCTTGAGCTCTCCTGTATGCTTGACTGAAACTCAAAGTACACCATCCTTTAGGATGGTGCAGTCTTGCTCGTGCATCATGGCCATCCTGCTTTAAAAGCCAGTAGACAAAATGGAATTGGGGTGGAGGGGGCATGGATTAATCTCCTCCCCACTGCTGAAGATTCACCAAGACAGCAGTCCCTGAACTCCCCTGATTGACCTGTGACAGAACATTGTGTGGGTTCTAAAAGGAATAGGGGGATCCTTACATATTCCCACTGAGTGCCTGAATATGGACTCATAATTATCTGGCCCTCATATTATTCACATTCTATATTGTCCCTGTTAATACATTTTGCAAAGTATATGTGCATATATTTTGCATTAGTATAGAGTAGACAAACAGGACAAAATATATACAGAATACAGTATACCTTAAATAGACTAAAGCTATTGGAACTGATTAATTTCATGATATGGATGTGACCTGATAAATTCTCAGTGATGACTGTTGCAGGTGATAATTTGTAATTACATTGGGAGCAAAACACAGATAGAAATACAAATTAAAGATTGTTGAACCTCTAAAGGTTAAGAGTTCAGGTTTGGTCATAGAGTCATAGATTTTTAAAGCCAGAAAGACCATTAAATCACTACTTGACCTCCTGTGTAAAATAGCCCATAGAATTTTATCCAGTTATCCTGTACCAAGTCCAAGAATTTGCATTTGACATGTTCAGATGATCATTTAAAAATTGTAATCTTATTTAAATTATTTTGACCTCATGACTCTGCAAAACAGGGTTGGAATTTTCATAGCCAAGTCCTGTTTTCACGATATCCTGGCACTTGCATTTCTTGTCCCAGCTGGAAATTATAGAAAAGCTTTCAGTGTAATTTTTTCATTTCCAAATCCAATACTACATAGACATTGAAAGTGCAATAGAAAAATGTCTGAACAATTCAGAACATTGTTGGTTAATAACAGGGCCGGCTCCAGGCACCAGCGTAGCAAGCAGGTGCCTGGGGCTGCCAATGAAGAGGGGGGCGGCACATCCGGCGGTTCGGCAGCAATTTGGCAGTGGAGCCGTCACTCCCTCTTGGCGCGAAGGACCTGTCACCGAATTGCCGCCGTAGAATGAAGCGGCGGTAGAGCTGCCTCCAATCGCGATTGCGGCTTTTTTTTTTTTTTTTTTTTTCCTGCTTGGGGCAGCAAAAATGCTAGAGCCGGCCCTGGTTAATAACTTCTGTATATGCTTTCACATAGTGCCTGCCACTGAAACACCTTTTAAAATGAAACTATATTTATTTGACTACAACCAGAATAGTAAAATGCATAATGCATTTAAAAATCTGACTCAGGCCACTGGGTCTGGCAGTACCAGATATTGATGTCCAAAAAGTGAATGGTTTTGGCTGAAGGTTCTTAACTTGCCACCTTTGCAAATTCTGCGCTCAAGTAGCAGCCTAAATATTTATGGATTAGTTAATTAATTGTTGGTACCATGGATATAATCAATTCTGGTGTAATTTCATGGTACTCATATTTTAGGCCTAATCCCATATGCTCCCAGTGAATAGAACTCCCTTTGATTTCAAAATGATACACATTTGTGAAGCACTTAGCTCTTTGTTTGCATAAATCTTCTGAGTCTGTTTCTCTGTTGTCATTTCCCCTTTGGCCAGGATCTGACTCATGACACTAGATTAGCAACAAGATTTTTTTTCATTTGCCTCTTTTTCTTGTCTTTACACTGGCAGTTTCCTAAGCAGCTGTTGTGGCTTGCTGTCAATGTAATAGAGATCACATTTCAAGACACCTTTCAAAATAGTTTCTGCTCTGAAAAACTAATCCCACTGTTACTATTCCAGTTTTTATTATGTATGTATGTATATATTTATTTTAAATTTAATAAATGTAAGACTTTAGGAATATGTTGGATACTATTATTACCTGTTGTATTGCTGCCATCGTAACACATTAGGGGCAAGATCCTTGGCCCTATTTGTGCAGTGCAGGTGCGCTGAGGCTTCTCCCTGTGGAAAGGAAGCCTGGAGTGACGTATGCTACACTGTCCTGGCCCCCTATTGAAGTTGACATGACAAGAAAAGGATATGGGTGTTTGAGGTGTCATTAGGCCTCAGCAATCTCTGGCTGTTGGCAAGCCTCTTATGGCTGTGAGCAGCTGAGCTCTCAGGCTTCGCTTATCTACATAAGGAATCAGACCAGTTTTTGACCAGTATCAGGAGAGTGTAGTGGTGGTTTGGAGCCACCCCCAATCACAAAAGGCACTGTTCAGCTAAGGCATAAGATTTGATCTTTAATTTGTGAAAACTAGGCAGGTGGTGAAATTACCTACTGCTTAAAAAAAAAAAGATTGAAAGTAATGTTGAAATGTGTTTAGTTGCTGTCTATAAAATAATGTAAAAGAACCCAAATAAAGTGGTGAATTTCAGTGAATGCAATATTTCTGGCTTTTTAATCACATGACCATATTTTTTAAAAATGGAAAAAAATAAAAGACTGTAGACTCGATCCTTGTGTCCTGAAAGAAAATTCATAGGTTGTGTGCACTGGGTTGGGGAAGGGGGGAAACGTAGCAAACTGCAGTTCTTACAGGCCTCAGCAGAGTGTACATGGGGAGAAGGAAGCTGGAAAAAGGTAGTAGGGTTACTAGTAGCTGTGGACCCATTTATAATGGGTTCCCAGCGTGCACTTTTAATTTGATTTAGACCCAGCTTATAACAATTTAGCTTAAGTTGATTACTTCCCAAATAAACCAACATCAATGTAAACTTGGACTAAATTAATATCAGAGTGTCCATAGAGGCGTTTGCCATAGTTCAAACAAATACAACTGACATTTAGTTAAATTAGTACAACTTTTTAAAGCAGACATGACCTCAGATACTATAGTAATGGGCAGCAGTAAGAATTTACACTGACAGATAGATGATAAGTTGACTTAACATGCACCTATTCTATTCAGTTTTCTCATGTGTGCTAGGAGACTGAGGCCCTAATCCTATTCTCAGTTAAGTTATTTGCAAAACTCTCACTGCCACCAGCAAAGGCAGGATTGGGCCTGTGATGTTGATATTTTGTGGGTTGAAGTGTGTGTGCACACACAGACAGAATTCACACATATCCTGTATTATTTAGACCATTATTGTCTGAAATTTAGCTGTGTTCCAATTATGTTAGAAGACTGCACTAGATCACCAGCAACTAGGTTATTGCCCATAATGCTGGTTTCCTAGACAGGCTGCAGATCTAGTCCATTTCCTCTTTTTCTGCAGCTCTGGACTTGTGAAAACCACAGTTCCTTGTCCAGCACACCAGGGGAAGTAATTCCAGTATATCACCATCATGTGCAGCAGTCTCTCCCAATTTCGAACAGCTTCCCCATGTTCTAATGTGGCAGGGAGACTGCCATAAGAATCAGCTCCATTTCAGCCCCAGGAACCTCTCTTCCCTACTGCTAGCTACTATAATAACTGCTCTTCAGGCTTTCATCCCCCCTGTTATTCTCCCATTGATGAGAACATCATTGTGACGGGTTGGATCACAGAAACCCCCTTGGGAGCTGCCGCCCGATGTGCAAAGACTACTTCTATTCCTGTTTTCCTTGCCAGCTCAGTGGCTTCAGCACCCTGTCTTGCTGAAGCCAGACACAGCTGTCTGCTCCAACACAGACCCAGGGTCTGAATTACCTGCCCCAAAGCTGCAGGTTTACCTGAAAACAGCTCACAGAAGTGTGCTTGTCTTTAGCACTCAGATGCTCAACTCCCAATGGGGTCTAAACCCAAATAAATCCGTTTTACCCTGTATAAAGCTTATACAGGGTAAACTCATAAATTGTTCGCCCTCTATAACACTGATAGAGAGATATGCACAGTTGTTTGCTCCCCCAGGTATTAATACATACTCTGAGTTAATTAATAAGTAGAAAGTGATTTTATTAAATACAGAAAGTAGGATTTAAGTGATTCCAAGTAGTAACAGACAGAACAAAGTAAGTTACCCAGCAAAATAAAATAAAATGCGCAAATCTATGTCTAATCAAACTGAATACAGATAATCTCACCCTCAGAGATGCTTCAGTAAGTTTTTTCTCAGACTGGACACCTTCCAGGCCTGGGCACAATTCTTTCCCCTGGTACAGCTCTTATTCCAGCTCAGGTGATAGCTAGGGGATTCTTCATGATGGCTCCTCTCTCCCTTTGTTTTCTTCCACCCCTTTATATATCTTTTGCATAAGGCGGGAATCCTTTGTCCGTCTGGGTTTCCACCCCCCCTCACTGGAAAAGCACCAGGTTAAAGATGGATTCCAGTTCAGGTGACATGATCACATGTCACTGCAAGACCCCAAGCCTTCATTCCTCCCAGCCTGACTCACAGGAAGGCTTGCTTGTAAACAGAGCCCCGGTCAATTGTTTTCATAAAAGTATTCCAGTTACCTTATATTCACTTATTATCATGTTTTTATAAAACCATATAGACTGCACAACGTCACAATCATATCTTCTGTCCCCAGGTCCTCTCCTCACCACTACCTGTGAGAGGCTAAAAAAAGGTGTGAGTAACAGTGGGTGGCTCTGTAGGATCAGAGGTTGTCTAATGTCTGGGTATAGACAGTATGGAGAGGAGATACAAGTATGGAGAGGAGTAGAATTGTTTCAATGTGTGGTAGATATTCACAGCAGTAACTTCTCATGCCCTTAGGATTTTAGGAGTAAATCTACAGTACAGAATATCAAGCCAATTGTTCCCTTTGCTGAGCATGGATTTCTTGGCACTTTAATTAATTCTCCCTCAGCTTGAGCATGGCTGTGTTTGATGCATACTTGTTCTTGAAGTGCCAGGGCATATAACTGCTACCATGAAACAAAGAATAATGTACTGTTGGAAACAGTAGGCCTGAAAATGCTGGAAAATGGACAGATAGAAATTTAGTGAGACAGGAAAATTTAACTTCAACCCCACATCTGGCAGCAGCTGTCATCACAAAAATATAGATACATTTTTATTCCCACTCATTTCCCAAAGAATCCCAAAGCTTTTGCAAGGTTGAAAAACGACAGTTTGCAGTTTTAGTTTTCACCTGGAGTTGTATTTTAAGATGTCTAGTTATATTTTTATTTGGTGGTTTAGGGACATTTGTGGGCAGAGGGGAAAAAAAAGGAAAATCATAGTTTTCATTTGCCTTTGCTTTTGAAAAGCTGATTTATGTACTGTACCTGACAAAAGAAAGAACAATTAAATCATGAAAATAAAAATGTAGGCACTTTTCTGATTTGCCCATTAAATGTGCTATTCCAAATAAAAAGGAAATGTGTATGATATGTTAGCATAATTTTTTAATATGTGCAGCTTTTTTCCTTTCTCTGGATTCTACTACAACAGGGCATAGCCTTCAAGCTACTGCCAGTCACATATCTGTAAGACTCCTGTCTTGGTGAACTTCATGCTTCTCTTTTCTAAAGCAAACAACAGGAATGCAAGTTTTGTTGAGATGTTTGTTTTCTTATTTTATGAGTTGGACCACACTTCTAATCAACAGTGCCACTCTCATGGATAGTATGTGACTTTCTGATGAAAAAGGAATGGTTAATAAAATGCTGCAGCATGAAGGTCTGAATTCTGGGCTTAGCATGAAGGTTTAAGCCAAAGAAAGATTTATGTATCTTTACTTGTAGATCTTGGTCAAATCTTTAATACTTCACAAAGCTACAATAGAAAGTTGAGAAAACTCAGAAAATATATTTTGGATTAGAGAATATTGCTGAGTTACAGGAAGTCAAGAAATAATAACATGTTCAGATTTTAGCATTATTTCTATCAATATTCAGTGTTTGGATTTGTACTTTTTTTTTTTTTTTTTTTTTTTTAAGGGAGAGACTGAAAATGAGCTGCTACAAAATACTGGCATTTTAGAGCTGATTGAAACACATTTTTCTGACATATGACTACATTATTAAATCTGTTATGTATTTGATTCTGAATGAGGAGTAACTTCATTGAAGTCCCTGGAATATTACACTTGTCTGAGGTCCAGCTACCTGAGTGAGAATTGGGACATAAGACTGCTCAAATGACAGAATAGTCAGGCCCAGACTGTGTGAGTATTGTCAGTATCCCACATTTAAAAATCATGAGACATGCTCCAAAAAACCCATGAGGTTTGCTTAAAAATTGTAAGTTTTTTTTTTTAAATAAAAAACGTTTTGTTTTGTTTTTAATTTGCTTTCAGTATTTGTTTGTTTTTAACCTTTAGGATTCAGGTTTTCAAGCTTTTCTCCACAATCATGAATGAGGGCTAGACATTTACTTTTCTAAATATGAAAGCTGAGATTCTCACATGCATGCAGGACTCCAGGAGCTGGGTCTCTCAGTAAAATAAATATCATGACAATTGGCAGAATTGTAATGTGTTTCTTTATAGCTATGTACTGATTGCTCTCTGTGTAGTGTACCACCCTTTCTACACAGAATTTTGACTATATAGATATCCCCAATTCTAATTAGCACCACTATCTTGTAAATGTATAGATGAGGCAGATAAAACTTTGTCTGGTCAGAAGTGCTGGGTTTCCTATCCATTCCCCAGACTCCCTGCCTTCTGCCTCTTTAAATGCCTGATACTGCAAGATGCTGAGCACACTCTGAAAGTCTCTAGTAGGATTTAAGGGCTATGAGTAGCTTCTAGGAGGTTCTCTCTGCTTTGCAGGATTGTACTTCAAGGGCTAAATCCTGGAAATCCTCGTCCTACTGAAGTCATATACATTTTTGCCATTGTACATAAGGAAAAGATTTGGACCAAATTTTTCAAACTTGAATACCTAGAATTTAGAAGATAAATCCATGTTTAGGTACTCGATAGTTCTGAAAATCAGACCACTCTAGGCATTGAATATTTTGGCCTTTATCTTTTTCCTCACTTCCAATTCCATTTGTAGACCTAAAGAAGATTCCTTGTCAGCAACTACCTATGACCAATACCTTTTTCACCCTGCTCCCCACCCCACTGCAACTATACCCAGTTGTCCTTTCCACCTCATTCCAGACTTTTTCCAAAAATACAACTTTATCATCCTTCTCCTGGCTCCTTTAATGAAATCTCCACTGTTTGTACAGATATCTCTGCTTCAGTTTGAGGCCATCATACTTGCCTGGATTCTTCGCTATATTTTCACACTCAGTGATGCTTTCCACTGAATGCCTTGTGGAAGACCAACAGCGCATAGCATCAAAGCAGCAATGGTGGTGAACTACTTTTTAAAAAATTAGATGTTTCTCAGATAAGGCCCCATTCATGTGGGGTTTATCCAAACCTTTCAAAATATTAATATAAGAAGTTTGCCAATCCTTAATTTTTATATTGACATCTGGTCCCTTCTCCTGCATTCACTGTCCTAGCAAGGGTGCAGATGAAATCTTGATTTAAGAGAGAGCCAGTGACAGTTGCCAATCAGCACATTTTGTGCTTCTCATCCTATCTGATTTATTTCCTAGTAGACAAACAAATCTCTAGTTTGTCTGCTTCTTTATTCTCGTGTTTTTTTCTGTTGCTGCTTCCATATTTTCTTGTCTCTGTTTTAATCTCACTTGGTTAAAGCTGTTGCAATCTTATTCACATACTGAATAGTACATATGCACTGCAGTGGTTGGTGTTCAAAAGCTATTTGTTATTGTCAACATTTTAACACACTGTTCTGTAACTGCATGCTGTCAAGAACTGTATTTCATGTTATTAGATTTTAGGTCTAAAGAAAGAAACCTTGTATTATTATTTAATAAAGTGATGCTAATAATATTGCCTTACATTAAACACCTTTTTTTCTCAAACAGTTACAAAGCACTTTATAAACTTAAATTTTACAAACAATACATAAGGATCACTTCACCTAGTACTGAAATACAGCAACCTCTAGGGTGTGACACAGCAGCCACTCAACAGTGTAGAGTGACACTACAACATTTTATCTCTAATCAAGAAGTTTATACCGTGTTGGGGCACTGGTTCTGCATTGACTCAGCAGGAAGACTACCATTCACAGAACCCACCCCCACAGTTCCTGAAGCACCTATCGCAGATGTTACTTGAAGGTTGGCTGTACAGATATAGATTCAGTCTGATCCTGCTTACCATGTGAGAACTTTCTAAAAAAAACCATAGCAAAGTCCAGAACAACAGCACCGCCACACACTCTGCAGGACCTGAAGTCTTTCTCAGCAGACTGTGACATTTTCTTATTCTGAGTAAGAAGGGACAAGATAAGCAAAGTGTAGCTCTGTGTCCTGTCCCCTAAAGGCTACATTAAGCCTTTTCTTTGTTCCTCCCTCCCCTGCTATAAACTGGGCATATATATCGAATTTTGCAACGTGATTTGATCTATGGATGAAAACTCTATGAGAGAATGAAGTATTATCAGTGATTTATTATGATTATTATTACAAAACATAGCCATGTAGGGGGGGGGGGGAAGTGCACTGCCTCAGCAGCAGGGAGAGGAGGCATTATTTAAAACAGTATTAGCTGCACCACAACCTGCTCCTGTGCTCCCCAACATGTTCAGACAAACTGTAGCTATTTACTGAGAAAGTGTACTGCGGGGTTTGAAGAAAAGGTTCCCTGTGCCATCTGAGTTTACTAGTGCACCTGTGCAGAGGCAGGCTGCTTTGGTCCTGTGTGTTATGCTCTCATCTGAATAAGAAGGTTTGGTTTGCATGCTTAACTCCTATTAATTTTAGAGGATTCCTCCCCCCCCCACACACACACAACTCCTTCAGTATCTAGATGGCAACAGAAGAGCCCAAAGTACTTCTTTAAGTCTCCATGCAAGAATTCACATTGACCTCTAACTGAGTCATGTGTGCAGATCAAGGGCAGTATATGGCCCTAAATTTCTCTGAATCATGTTTTTGTGGAAGAAGTATTGGCCCAGTTCTTATCTCTTGGAAACACTGGCCCAAATTCCTTCCTGTTACACAAGTCCAATCTCACATTGATTTCAGTGGGTTTCACTGGCATAACTGAAAACAGAATTTGGCCCATAATCTCTGATTTTATCATATAACTGGTAAGTGCTTACTTAAGATTAGATTCAAAGGTAGCCAAGGTGAAAATTCAAGAACTTGAGACACTTTTTATTTATACCAAGGTCCCCTGGTTCTAAAGCCTTCCTTTGGAAGAAACTGTGTTTTATACACAGTGACACAGTTTATCTTAAAGGACCTGAATAAAATACAGATTGGTACTTGCTACCTCCTTTTGGAAGGAAAAGTAAAATAAAATAAAATAAAATAAAATGCTTTTTGTAGTGCAATGCACTTTCTCCTGTTGTGATTTCTTATTTCATAAACTTAAATAAGGACACACATTACTTCTTTGAAGAAGAGATTATTTAGTAAGTCTCTCATCTGATACATTTTTTTGTTCCTGATGATAAGAAAGGTATACATAGGGCCTGATTCTGATCTCCCTTACACTAGTTTTATATTGGTCTAAATACATTGGACTAGCTCCTCAGGTCTGCTCTAGTCCCTCTGTGCCACTCCAGGACCAGAGACTGTCCTAGACCCGAGTGGTTTGGGAATCAAAGTGTTTCTTGCAGCTTGAGGTACTGAATTTGGAGAATGAGCAGAGGCAGTCTGGGCTGACAAATCATTTTACAAATTGGACCATTGTGACAGCAATGACTTTGCATGCTCTGCAATGGTTGAGAGGAAGCTTATTTGACCACCATTGTCCCATAGCCTGTCAAATTTAGCTCTTTTGGTCACTGGTGCTCTAGTCTCCTTCCCTTAGCTTCAGTGAGTTTTTGAGTATCTAAGGATCAACCCCAAGGAGTTTTAATCGGTGGGTGGAATTCTGACTCTATTGAAGTAAATGGAAGTATTGCCATTAAATTCTGTGGGGCCAGAAATTCATCCTTTTCCCCCAAAATAGTCTTCATTGTCAAAATATCTGCTCTCTGTGCATGTTTGAGTCAGAGCTGATCGCTTGACTTGCAGAAAAAAGATTTTACTTCTGGCAGCTAAGGAAGACCATTATGGTTTTTGTTCAGCCTTGTGCATCTTCAACAAAATTATCATCTAAATTCCAGCTGCAGTTTTTTTTTAATTGGTGGTGATACAAAATAAGAGAAAGAATATAACTACATTTTCAGACCTAAGTGAGACTTTGCAGCACTGGCAGCTGCAGAGAGAGAAATATTATTTAAGAATCATGATAATAATATAATTTTATTTACAAAGTAAACCAGCTACTCCCTGCAAAGCAACTGAGCAATTTTGGATAAGGAAGTGGTTGAGAGAGTAAATGTGGGTGTGACATACGGCCAGAAAGGGTTAAGCATCCTGCAGGATAAATAACCCAAATTCAACCTTTAGGGACATATTGGTAGATAATGTTTGTGTTTTGTGTGTTTGATTACATTGTTAACCTTTAACAATATATATATGTCCCTGTCTATGCTGTATTCTGTTAATTCAGAGATCAAAAGGAAATCTTAACATTTAAATTAATGGTAAGTGTAAAAATAGGAAGGCCAAAAAAGAATGTGAAGAACAGCTAGCCAAAGACTCAAAAAGTAATAGCAATTTTTTTTTAAGTACATCAGAAGCAGGAAGCCTGCTAAACAACCAATGGGACCACTGGACAATCGAGATGATAAAGGAGCACTCAAGGAGGATAAGGCCATTGCAGAGAAACTAAATGAATTATCTGCATCGGTCTTCACAGTTGAGGATGTGAGGGAGATTCCCAAACCTGAGCTATTCTTTTTAGATGACAAATCTGAGGAACTGTCCCAGATTGAGGTGTCATTAGAGGAGGTTTTGGAAAAAAATTGATAAACTAAACAGTAATAATTCACCAGGACCAGATGGTATTCACCCAAGAGTTCTGAAGGAACTCAAATGTGAATTTGCAGGACTACTAACTGTAGGCTATAACCTATCATTTAAATCAACTTCTGTACCAAAAGACTGGAGGATAGCTAATGTGACGTAAATTTTTTAAAAGGGCTCCAGAGGTGACCCTGGCAATTACAGGCCGGTAAGTCTGACTTCAGTACCAGGCAAACTGGTTGAAACTATAGTAAAAAACAAAATTGTCAGAAAGATAGATGAACATAATTTGTTGGGCAAGAGTCAACATGGTTTTTGGAAAGGGAAATCATGCTTCACCAATCTACTAGAATTTTTGAGGGGGTCAACATGCATGTGGACAAGGAGGATCCAGTGGATATAGTGTATTTAGATTTTTAGAAAGCCTTTGACAAGTTCCCTCAACAAAGGCTCTTAAGCAAAGTAAGCAGTCATGGGATAAGAGGGAAGGTTCTCTCATAGATTGGTAACTGGTTAAAAGATAGGGAACAAAGGGTAGGAATAAATGGTCAGTTTTCAGAATGGAGAGAGGTAAATAGTGGTCCCCCCAGGGGTCTGTACTGGCCCAATCCTATTCAACGTATTTATAAATGATCTGGAAAAAGGGGAAAACAGTGAGGTGGCAAAGTTTGCAGATGATACAACACTATCAAGATAGTTAAGTCCAAAGCAGACTACAAAGAGCTACAAAAGGATCTCTCCAAACTGGGTGACTGGGCAACAAAATGGCAGATGAAATTCAATGTTGATAAATGCAAAGTAATTCACACTGGAAAACATAATCCCAACTATACATATAAAATGATGGGGTCTAAATTAGCTGTTACCACTCAAGAAAGAGATCTTGGAGTCATTGTGGATAGTTCTCTGAAAACATCCACTCAACGTGCAGCGGCAGTCAAAAATGCAAACAGAATGTTGGGAATCATTAAGAAAGGGATAGATAATAAGACAGAAAATATCATATTGCCCCTATATAAATCCATGGTAGGCCCACATCTTGAATACTGCGTGCAGATGTGGTTGCTCAATCTCAAAAAAAGATATATTGGAATTGGAAAAGGTTCAGAAAAGGGCAACAAAAATTATTAGGGGTATGGAATGGCTGCCATATGAGGAGAGATTAATAAGACTGGGGACTTTTCAGCTTGGAAAAGAGACGGCTAAGGGGGGATATGATAGAGGTCTATAAAATCATGACTGGCACGGAGAAAGTAAATCAGGAAGTGTTATTTACTCCTTCTCATAACAGAAGAACTAGGGGTCACCAAATGAAATTAATAGGCAGAAGGTTTAAAACAAACAGAAGGAAGTATTTTTTTCACACAACGCACAGTCAACCTGTGGAACTCCTTGCCAGAGGATGTTGTGAAGGCCAAGACTATAACAGGGTGCAAAAAAGAATTAGTTTAGTTAATAAGAATTGGCTATAAGCATGTATTTGGGTAAGATCTGGAATATTCATTAACCTGGGAGGTAATGTGTCCGATCCTTTGGGATTGGTAGAACTTTCTTAAATGATGAATAAGATTTTCAGTAATCATCATCATTTTTGACTTGGGTGTCTGGGTGGAGGCCTAAGACTGGGTTGCTTCAAGGGAACTGTGTTGTTAGCTTCTGGGTAACCAGCGAGGTATTATAGAAGCTGTTTTGTGCTGGCTTGGTAAATCTATGTTTTGGAATATCCACCAGCTTTGGGGATTGTCTGCCCCATTCTTTGCAGTTTACCCTAATTGAGTAACCTCAGTGTGGCTCCCCTAGGATCCCGCTGACAGTGGGCTATTATTTTTATAATCACTTTCCAAAGTAAAACAATGCTTGAAGGCCAAGGGGATGTAAAGGAAGGTGCTGGTGGTGGGGAGGAGGGAGCATAACAGGGAACAAGTAAAATCAAGCCCAAGGATAAGGGATAACTCATAGCTGCCTTTTTATTCTTTTTGAATTTTTGCCTTGTGATTTTGGGGGGAAAGTACATGCCCTGGGAGTTAGAGTTGTGCAGATGTACTGCATAAACAGTGTTGTTTGGAAACATTATTCTTTTGCAAGCCATAGTGCGGGGGAAGAGCGTACCTTTTGAACCAAAGTATCCAGTGCTCCAGTGCTGTCCAGAACACAAAGGGATCAGAGCTGTGGATCCACCCTGCTCACACATTCCCTTTAAGGGCCCCTAGCAATTTTATTGTTGCACCCCAGGACAGGCTACCAAATTCTAGTTGCCTTAAGTCCTGTCTATAATTTTGCTCTTGATAGGGAGAATATGAATAAATTGGCCTATGGAATCCACAAATCTATTGCTTTTTCCCACCTATCCTCTATCCATGCATTGGTCCCTCAGAAGATTAAATGCACATGTGTAAACCCAGCAACAGGCTTGGAATTTAAGTGAGAGAGATAACTTCTGTGTCACTTTTATGCTGATTCCCAGGAAATCCCCCAGACTCTCAGCAAACCTTTTCATATACCCAGGGCAGATTTTGACTCATATTATTCTTTTCCCTTTTGATAATTTAGACCTGTGTTAAACCTTTTTTCCGTCTATTTGAGCATCATGATAAAAGTCAGCTAGTTTTATTGTTTTTAATATTTGAGCTGAGCATTTTAAAAATTATTCCAGAAAACACCCCCCAAAATACACTCTATCTCCACTGGCAATATTAAATTTGCTGCACCGTTATAGAGGACTATATGCTGCCAACTCTTTTAAATTGAGTAGCTGTCTCTTTCTAACTCTGCTACTGTTGGCCAACTTATGTTCATAGTGCTTTGCTACCATCTGTGCTAATAACTGAATCCTTCATGTTTAAAATGTATATTGCAAAGTCTCACTTCAGTTCCGTGCTCACTCCTTATGGTGGTCTACCCTGATTTGGATGTTTACATTCATTGGTTTGAGGAGATTCAATGACAGGAAAAAGAGTAGAACATCTGGAGGCTTTGTAGTACATTCATTTTTTAATTACTACTGATAGTTTCTTACTCCCTAAAAAAAGTATCCTCAGACAAGTCTTTACTCTTCAGGTATCTATATGGTTGAGTAAAGTGGCTGGTAGGAGATCCTCTTATGTCCTTTGGTAGGGTAATGTTAGGAATTTCTGGCATGATCAAATATAGCCTTGATGACAAAGGTCTCACCTAAAGTACCGACTGCTGGAATGTAATAGAATTCCATGGGGCCAAAGATGCAAGTTCTCACAAGTGTTCTTTTCATTTCAAAAGGAAATCCCGAGACATTCACAAGATCTTATTCTGGTCCTTACACAAGACGCAGCTCTTTTTCCAGCAGGCACGATAAGAAATTACTAAAAAAGAGTTTATAGTTCAGAGCTGACTTGAGTACATGAGTTGAGGACCGCTATAGTCCTGTATTTTTAATTAGATTGATTGTGGCCCACAGTCACACATGTTTGCATGGAAAACCTCATACTAAATGAAAAACCTGGGATTAGCTGTGCCAACTCATCTGTACACCAGATAAGTCATACAGATAAACCATACCTTTTTGTCACAAAATGGATTGCAAAAATCTGTTTTCCAGTTAAATGAAGAAGCAAGAAAATGTAACATGTTTAAGTAGGTATTGATAGGGAAATTACCAGAGGAAATTAAGGTAAATTAGTAATTAATTGGGGAGTAATTATGAGATAATTAAGTAAACTAAGGACCTTAGAATGTACATCATATTATGTGCTAGTTAAAACAACGGTTTTATCTCTATATCTACAGTCATTAAGAATTCTTGTAATGCTCAATGACATATTTTAGTTTCTGAAATATGGAAGTTTGTGTCTTTTGGGTGGGTCTCATTCCTAAACAGCCTCTTTGTGTTGGATGGCAGTGGGATGAAAACAAAAAAGTTTTATTATGGAATATCGCTAGTAAATGTTCAACACCACAAAAGTGATGACATTTGTATATTGAAGAGAGGGTCAGTCTACATGCTGCAAGGACTCCTACTAGTCAGTGGTACAATATTTTGTTATTTTCACTAGCAATTTTGGCTGGAAGTACAAAATGCTAACACACAAGAATATTTGTGCTTGGTTTGTATTTGAGACAAGGTTCAAGCAAGTTCTCAACTGGTTCATCCATCCATACTGTCAGGGGAGTACTCAGTGGTTTGACAGAAAACTCGATGACCAGGGTTCAGAGGTATCAGAACAGAACAGAAATACCAATCCTACTTACTGGTCTCCAAACACTACTAATAAAAAGAAGAAATAGGTTTTGTTATTCACCAGTCTCCAGGGTTTAGAGTCACTCAGATATAAGATTTACTTCTTGTATACATTATTTAATACTTTACAGTTCAACCCAGGTACAACTAGAACAGGCATTACACACAGTTCAGAGAGTGCATGCATATTATAGATTTAGCCACTCAACTTCCTTTTCTACCAAGTTCTTGGCCTTGTGCAAAGTACCATGCACTGTCCAAATTGGAGGGGAGGGGGGCGGGGAAGGGGGACATATTCAATTTTCAGGATCTGTATAGTATAGTACTCAAAACATTACAGAATAACCTAGTTTCCTTCATAGGTGTGACAAAATAAGAATTTTCTCTAATATTTTTGAAGCCTATGTGTGCCTCAGTTTCCTCTATCTACTGTATAGTTAACTGAAGGGGTCCTCCAGAGACTGTTCCAAAGCTGGGGCCATAGCACTGTGGATCCATGACAATTGGGTATCACATTTAGCACTTTCCTTGGCGCCGGTGGGTGCTCGCGCCCCCTGGCCCTGCCCCAACTCCGACCCTTCCCCGAGTGTGCCGCATTCCTCCTCCTCTCCCTCCCTCCCACCGCTTGCCGCGCGAAATAGCTGTTTTGCGGCGCAAGTGCTGGGAGGGAGGAAGGGAGAGAGGGAGGGGTGAGAAGCAGGATGCGACGGCGCGCTCAGGGGAGGAGGCGGAGGTGAGCTGGGGCAGGGTTGGGGGGAGGGTGGGGAGCTACCGGTGGGTGCAGAGCACCCACCAATTTTTCCCCATGGGTGCTCCAGCCCCGGAGCACCCACAGAATCAGCGCCTATGACATTTAGCATCATTAGCTTTCTTAACTGCTGTTCCCAGAAGATGCCAAGACCTTCTGGGAGCATATAGTTACAAAGGAAAATCTTGACTGAAAGGGGGAAACACCATTTAATCTGTAGCAAAATTCGTCCCTTCCCAGGGCGAGAGTCTCTGGGTCTCTCTAACCTAGCCTACAATTGGGCTCTGGGGACTGATGTCAGGCAACTCTACTGAACATGTATCAGCGGGAGGTCACCAATGTGCATATATGGGAAATTGGTTCTTCCCAGGAGTTTGGGAAGGGGCAATAGGCCAAAGTTATTGGGATCTGCTATAGAAAGTAGCTCTGTTGCTGACAGCATGAAGAGTTATTTATGTTAGCCATTAACTTCTAGATCTCTCACAGAGCTAGGGAAAAGAAGGTCAGGGAAGTCCTCAGCAGCACTTTAAAAGGGGCGAGTGTCTTCAGTACTGCCACGTGATTTCTCTTTTTAAAAGATACCTAACCATGAGAGGATAGCCCTGAGTGCATTGCACACAGGTAGTCATTGGGGGGAGGGATAGCTCAGTGGTTTGAACATTGGCCTGCTAAACCCAGGGTTGTGAGTTCAATCCTTGAGGGGGCCACCTAGGGATCTAGGGCAAAATCAGTACTTGGTCCTACTAGTGAAGGAAGGGGGCTGGACTCAATGACCCTTCGGGGTCCCTTCCAGCTCTATGAGATAGGTATATCTCCATATATTTAGTCTTAAATTTATGTAGCACTGTTTATTGAGATGGATGGAGTACTTTACAGATTTTGCTCACTGACTCTAGAAACTGTAGAGTCACTGCAGCCACCCATTGAAGTACAGTCATCTCCTGCATAAAGGTGACAAGTATTTAGCAGGGCATAGTAGAATTGCATGGTATATTAGGACAGGAAATGCAGAATAATATATTCAGTTATAACGGCTGTACCTGGAAATTTAGGCAGGCAGAATATAATTACCCAAGTGGGGGTTGAATGCAATTTCACAGGGTGAACTGCAGACTATGTCCACATAACTATTTATTTTTTGTGTTTCAAATGATCCAAACCTCATTAAACAAAGTGTTACATTTGGAAATAAAGTGAATATCTTTCATTTTCCCTATGATATTCTGATGAATACAAGTAATTAATTTAACAAACTATGGCAATTTGCATGATTTATACTTAGCATTATCAGACAATGAACACACTTAAAAATTTAGTTAAGAAGGATGTTGTGCCCACTAATCGTCCCCCTGAATATCTTTGTATGATCCTTTAAAATAATTTTTTTCTGCTTAATTTTTTAACCTTTTTCTGCCACTTCCTATATTCTTATAATAAAAGAACGAAAGACATTGGGTAGATAGAGAATATTAGTCATAACATTTGTGTTATCCAAGTGTTCTTATTAAAGTAAAAATATGAGACTGGTATGTAGCTGAACTGCCAGGAAGAGCTAGCATTGATCTAACTCAATGTCTTGTTAATAAAATACTTTATAGGTACAATACCAGAAGTGGTGCCCATTTGTTTGTTTACGTTATTCTTTTGTTTCAAAAGAGTGACCTGAATGACTGTGTCAGTCAGATACTATTGCCCAGGGTCATATAAGTACCTAGGTAGACAGATAAACAAATAGACACACCATCAAACATTAGATTAGGTCAGGGGTAGGCAACCTATGGCACACGTGCCCAAAGCGGCACACGAGCTGATTTTCAGTGGCACTCACGCTGCCCGGGTCCTGGCCATCGGTCCGGGGGGCTCTGCATTTTAATTTAATTTTAAATGAAGCTCCTTAAACATTTTAAAAACCTTATTTACTTTACTTACAACAATAGTTTAGTTACATATTATAGACTTATAGAAAGAGACCTTCTAAAAACGTTAAAATGTATTACTGGCACACGAAACCTTAAATTAGAGTGAATAAATGAAGACTCGGCAACCACTTCTGAAAGGTTGCTGACCGCTGGATTAGGTTATAATACAAACTACCAGAGAGAGTAGCATGAGAGGGCTTCGGTCTCTGAAATGGAATTGTCAGTCCACTGAACCATAGACTACCTCAGAACTTCAGCCAAAGAGGACATATTATAGCATTTGCTTTTGGTGAGAGAGGATTTGCTATTGAATGAATATAGAAGATATTAAACACTAGCTTTTTTAGTATTTTAAGACCCGTGATTTTAACAATAAATTTTGTTAATACATACAGCCAGAGAGTGAGCTTTTGTTGTGTTGTTCAGAGGAAAAAAATATTTAATATTAAATTAATCACACAAAACTCCAAAGGTTTGATCCTGTGGCTTACTCATTAAATCTCTGGGACTCAAGTTTTTTTTCACACTGATGCTTAATTTTTTTAAACTTAAGCATCTGGAAGATTTGTTTAAGCTTTCAGCCCATCTACAAGCAAAGTAGCCCCCACCCTTGGGCATTAACCTGTTTGCATTTGTCTCCACCAGATCATCTATGCTGAATGCCAAAAATAAAGCCATTAATCTGGTGAATGAGCTGTGGGAGAAAAAAAAAATTCTTCCTGGACCAAAGTATGGTGATGATTTTCAGCCTGCATATAAGCTTATAAAAATGATCAATATAAGTGCCTCAGCTTGTGAAAACAATTAGATGAAGAGAAGGAAGAAGTAGAAGCAGGCAAGGTGTATGTTGTAAGGTGTAAAACAGGGTAGGTTTCTGGCACTATCCCACAGGTCACTGTAGGAACAGGGAGAGGGATACTACTTCTCACCCCCAGGATTTGAGCTGGATTTTGTCTGAATTTATTAATTCTTGAATTAAAGATAAAATGTAATGTCTATATAAACTATAACTTAAATTTCCTCTGATAAAAATGCAAAAGCTTATTAAAAAAATTCCCATTAGAAAAATTTCCATTCTAATCCAGAGCACTGAAACTAAATCATTGACTTCATAATGTTTAAAATTTAATTAAAACTAAACCTTACAAAATAAATTAGAAAGGCATACATATTTTGTATTAAGAATACCAAAGGATTGTTCTCATAAGGCACGATGTCAGAAACTCTGCTTCTGTGGAGAGGCATAGCAATGTATTTTGAGGTTTCCTCAGTCCTATCTTCAGTTCATGATCAAAGGCACTTGATAAATAAATGTTGCAAAACAGTCACTACATTAAAGATGAACTGATTTTTTTTAGATGAGCCAAAGTTATTACAATTAGAAACTGCCAAATGCCCCAAAACACACTAATGAGGGCATTTCAACTTAAAAAATATTTTAACTTGCCTGTTTGTTTTCCACATTCTGCACAGCAGATAATTCACAGTTGCAGAAACTGTGTTCTCCAGATGTTCCAGCATTCACTTCTGTTGACATTTGCTTCCTCTATAACCAATACTAGAGACATCTGTCTATAAGAGTAATGAAAATACTTTTTTACATAATAGGTACTCTGTTTGTGAAGTTTTCAATCTTCTTATTTTATATTCACATTTATAGATATGAAATATCAAACCAATTATTTTAAGTAAAAATGATCTAATTAACATATATTATTACAATCTTTATATCCATAGGGGAACAAAATATTGATCCATTTTACAAGACAATGAAAGGAAAATCTAGAGGCACTTCAAATTTTGTTTTGTTTTTAAAGCTGACACCTAAACTTTCCTAATAGTTCTTTACGCCGATCCTCTTATGCACTTGAGTAACTTTATGTAAATAAGAAGTCCAATTAATTTGTAATGCAGCTGTTCACGTGAAAAAAGTTAAGCATATGTATAAGCATATCTAATATGTGTTAAGCATATATAATATGCAGAATCAGGGCCTTAGTAATGAAAAGCTGTGGTAAATGGTCCCTGCCATTTTAGAGACTACTTTTTGAATATGTGGTCCTTTGAAAGATATGTACTTCATGCTCACTGTCCAGTTCTTTGTAAAGTTCTTGCTATTTTAAAAATACAAAATTCTGATCTGGACCCATACTAAGAAGCCTACAAAATTAGGGTAGGTTTTGTGTTTGGGTGTTGCTCAGGTCCTTCTCAAGCCTATTACAAAATAAAATAACTATTAACAAAATACATTCCATATCTTCCATTGATGTATGCTGTGTAGTTGTAGCCCTGTCACTCCCAGGATATTAGAGACAAGATGGGTGAGCAAGAAGAGCTCTGTGTGCCTTGAAAGCTTATATCTCTCATCAACAGAAGTTGGTCCAAGACAAGATATTACCTCACTCATCTTGTCTCTGTAACAAAATAAGTCAGTTCCCACTGATATCAACACGGAAATTCTATTCTATTATATTCTGGCAGTGCCACCTTTGGTTAAGGTGCCTTAAATTTCACATTATGAGGCCCTGTTTTCTGTTGCTTATAACTTTGTCAAATTTTAATTGTGCAAACTGAATTTTTACATGTTGGCTGTCTGCTTCAGACTGAATATTTGTAGAAAGTTTCTGCAAAAATGGTTCCAAGAATGAGATTAGGGAAATATATTTTGTTTTAAACAGGTTAGAAAAAATTCTTACACCCTTTTCACCCTAGCACCACTAATTTCAGAGCACGTGTGATAAATGAAAGGGGGTTGGGGGTAGCTCCCTTTTATGGACCCAGCCAGCCAGTTAGCTATAAAATCCCTCAGTAGCTGTTCTCTACTTGCTTTACTGTAAAGGGTTAAAAAGTATCACTGTGATGCATAGGTAAAAGGAAGTGAGTGGGCACCTGGCCAAAAAAGTCAATGGGAAGGCTAGAACTTTTTAAAATTGAAACAAGACTCCCCTTTTGTCTGTCTGTGTTGTTCTCCCAGAGAGCAGAGACAGGGCTGGAACTATACTGTAAAAGCTTGTGCCAAGTATGAAAAATCATCAAATCATACCTAGAAACTACTCATTTGAAACCCCAGATATGTAAGTAGACCAGGAAATGTCTAGGAAGATGGGATTAGTTTTCTCTCTTTTATTTCTCTATGGCTTGTGGACTCCTCTGTGCTAACCCCAGGTGCTTTTGTCTTGGTTGTAACCTTTAAACTGGACCTTAAGAAAGCTATCTTGATGCTTAATACTTGTAGTTGTTTTTGTTTTTTAATCTAGAAAAAAGCCTAAATTCCAGATGTATTTTCTTTCTTTTGTTTTTAATAAAATTTACATTTTTAAGAACAGGATTGGATTTTTGTGTCCTAAGAGGTTTTTGCATGTTGTTTAATTAGCTGGTGGCAACAGCTGATTTCCTTTGTTTTCTTTCTAACCTCTTCCCCGGAGGGGATGTGGAAGGGCTTGAGGGTACCCCACAGGAAGGAATTCCCAAGCGTGCCTTCCTGGATTCCAATGGGGGTTTTGGCACTTGGGTGGTGGCAGCATCTACCCATCCAAGGTCAGAGAGAAGCTGTAACCTTGGAAGTTTAATACAAGCCTGGAATAGCCAGTATTAATTTTTAGAATCCTTGCAGGCCCCCACCTTCTGCACTCGAAGTGCCAGAGTGGGAAATCAGCCTTGACAGCAGGGGTTTGAAATTTGGTGGGGAGGGTTGTCTTTGTATCAGGGACATGCATTTTGAGGGCCCCCTGAAAAAAAAAACCACCCAAATTTGATCAAGTTATATGTCTTTGAAAACTCTCAGTTCACATATAATCAGACTGGTTAGATTTTGGCAGTTAAATTCTCTGAAGATTCCATCTAAACTGAGCATGATCCAGCCCAGGGCTACAGAGCTGAGCAAGACTTTATCTGGAATTGCTTCTCTTCACTGCTACATGACTTTCCCCCCAAAATATTATCGAAAACATAATTGAAAATCATTATTGAAAAATTACATTTATCAAAACTGGGGGTTTGTTAACTGAAATGTATTATAACATTTGATACCACTTTCAATAAAAAGGGCATAGACTTTTTCATGAAAAATAAATTATTGCAAATGTTGATAATTTTAATGAAAATTTTAACTTTGGGGAAAAAAATAAACTTTTTGTTCACAACTTTTTGTAAATAAGAATAAATAATAAGAATAATTATACCTATTTTGGTGTTCTGTTCCATTTGACTCATTATCTATAGGGAAGGGTTGTGGGTTGAAATTGTTCTTTCCACATGCTGTTGCCTGGGGAAATTTCCTATAATTGAAAGTTGGGTCTTTTATACTTCTCATGACTGACCACTTCCCCTTGATTAACAGTTCTTAAGGGTTCTGTTAGTCAAGGAACTTTGATTCAGGTGGCCCACATCTGTAAAATGCTCCATCCTCTATTGCTATTTATATTGCAGAGGCCCCAAACAGTAATCATAAGAACGGCCATACTGGGTCAGACAAAAGGTCCATCAGGCCCCATTGTGCTAGGCACTGGACAAACACAGTAAATAGACCCTTGTTGTCCTAAACAGCTATGCTTAGTGCATCCCCAATGTAATTCCAATGAGCCATTCAGTTACAGTATATGACAATTAGATGGGCATTCACATGCCACTCTTAGGAAGAGGACAGATTTAGGCATCTACAGAAGGCTGAATTTGGAATGGAGAGGTAATTACAGCTGTGAAAAATGAAACTTTTTTCAGCCAAATATGCAGATTTGGCCACACTGAAAACTTTAGCAAATTTTTGTTGATTTCAGTGAATTGCTCAAATTGAAATAAAAAATCCAAAGTCAAAACATTTTCTAAATGAAATGTTTTGATTTTTCAGTTTGAAATGACTTTTCAATTTGAAATTGGTTCTTTAAGAAATTTAGAATGGTGTATCAGACAACTTTTATGTGTGGAATGATCGTAGTAATCAAACAAAGCAGACACTTCAGACTTCCCATACAGTTAAATCTCACTGAAATGCCTGACTATATTTCAATATTATCTCTATGTTTAATGGTTATTTTTGCTGATAGTCTTCATAACTGAAATTTTCTCCTTCAGCAGTGTCTCATGACTAATAATTATACAACAGAGAATTCTAAAAACCACTGTGCTTTACTTCAAAGTGGCTACCATTTTCTATCATTCTTATTGTTATGAAAGCTTATGAGCTTCCCTTAGCAATACACCCATTTTTAAACTGGCTACCATCTCCCATTTTTGCCAAAGGGGGTGAAGTCAAGACACCTCAGGAAAGATGGTAGCTCCTGATAGCACAACATGTTCCACCCTGTAGTCAGACCATGATGGGAAAGATGGGGGGGGGGGGATCAAATGTGTGTTTAAAAATCAGTTTCTTCTAATCTGGGACCACAACCATTACTATACACTAGTCATAATTTTCTTGTTATTTCCTGTCACAAGTTAAAATTGTGTGGATGCCCTAACTCTTTATTTCCATACCACACTGCTTTTAAGTTTAACCTTAACTGAATTTCCTGGATTTGAAATGCTTGTTTTGGGGACATCACAACATCTCTATAATGTTTTTACTCTTAAATTAGCAATATGTTCTCAACCTTAACTCCAGTTTAATGTTATTTTTTATCTGGGAATATATTATTATAATGTGATATAATGAAAATAAAAATACATTTAGTCACAATAATGAACAAATGGAATATTACGGTTAGATCTGCCTTTCATTTACAGTGGAAATATTACAGTTAGGTCTCCCTTCCATTCACATTACAGTATTGTAATGTGGGGTGAGGTGTTAAAAAAGTCAAAAGATTATTATTTTTTTAAATTAAAAGGGAAAGTGAATTTTTCACCCTTAAAAAGGTGTATTTTTTTTCCCAAATGCTGAAACAAATTAATATTTGGGCAGAGATTAACCATGGCAAACTTCACCCACCAAAGGAAAAATTTCCAAAATTTTTAAGTGATGAAAACAGGGAGTTGGAATAGAAACAATAATGTAGCCTTAGCCAAAGTGGTTATTGCCATATCTGTTTTAATTATCCTTTGTAGTAGTAATAGTAAATAGTAGTAATAGTAAATAGTTATCCAGCTACTCATTCCAACTGCTCTCATTTCTAGTATACATTTTCTGATAAATAGTCATTTATCCCAAAATTTTTGAACCTTTTGGGATTTGTGAACTTGCTGATGGATACCTGGCAATTGTCTAAATACTCATAAGCAACAAATAAAATGATCCTTTTGAATCATTGTGAACCCAAAATAAAAAACAAAACAAAACAAAAAAATCATAACTATATATATATAGTGACAAGTTCAGACCTTACAGCTGTGAGACAGTGGTGGAAGGCAGGTATATCAGCGCTAGAATGGTGAAGGCCCCTTTCCCTAGGAACTGAAAAGAGGTTACCTACATTAATTAGAGACACCTGAATACAATTAAGGGCTTTAGAAACCGCTCTTCTGGTGAGAGAGAAACAAGAGAAATAAGTTGCAGCAGGGCTAATGGCAGCAAGGAGAAAATGATTCTCCTAGGTGGAAGGCTGTCCTCCTCCCTATAGGGGAAACAACCACGTTAACTTCTGTATGGGGAAGGACTGGCAACTAGAAGCCAGCGTAATAAGGCAATGTCCCAAGTGAAATGTTTCTTTTGTGTTGTGAGTTTGTTTGTTTGTTTTGCTTAAGAGAACTACTTGGGCCTACAATGAGCCCCACCTTGTAAATACTGAAAAATAAACCAAAATGAACAATTAAAAACCTCGAGAGTAGAACTGACTTACTCCAGGCATCCCACCACCAGAGAGAGAAACACTGAGGCCAATGAGGCAAAGGAAGTGCCTTGCCACAATATATTTGGGGTCCTTTTTTCATTTTTTACAAGTCAACCAATGCTAATAATAATAGATAAGAATATGGAAAGCTCATTGTCTGTGAAATATGAACAATTATCTCAAGGATATGGCTGGGAAGAATTTAAGCCCTCTTTAACCTATGTAAATTAATTTACCACTTCCCTGTACAGTGTAGTTAGTGATGAATATGCCTCCAAAGAGAATAGCAAAGTCTTGCTTTAGAGCTGCTGCCACAGTATGAACTTCTCAGAATTACTATCTGGTAAAGGAGCGATCTCAAGCTGCTTTGTAAAGTTCAGCTACACAACAATAATGCTCTTGTGTTTGTCCTGAACATCTGTAGTTTTCTATGACACCTTATTCCTGTGAGGCCAGTAGGCTATATTTCTTATTGCTGCAGACTAGTAAAGATTGTGCAAACAATTAAATATATGTTTCCAGAAGTTACATGGGGTTTTATCCTTGATTTTAACAGAACCATGTGGCTAAAAACCTACCCTGAAAATTATGAGCCAGTTTGTGACCTTCTTATTCTAGTTGATGAGCAGCTATTCTCATGAGTCTTCCCACTGAAGTCCCATGGAAGTTAGTCAGGTGAATAGCTACACATCAGTGGGAGTAACCGGCCTTAAGGAGTTGGAAAAATTACATCAAGGGTCTTATAGCTTTTAGTCACACAGAAGAAATTACACAACCCTTCTCCCAACCCACACAACTATTAATGCATTGAAGATACCTTCAAATCTCAATCGAATATACAGCTATTTTACTCTATTTCTACATTCAATCCTACCTCATTATAAACATGACCTTAATTAACCTCTTAGCAAAATGGAGTTCATTGCCTCTCAAGGACAGTCTCATTGAAAAACTATGTTGCACTGTCACTCAAAAGCTAAAGTAATGCTGCTTTATAAAGGGATTTGTGGTAATAACCCTTGAATATTAATAGCTTCTTATGCCATGCTGCTTATACAAACATATTAATGTAAACTTCATTCATGGCTTGCATAAAAGAAAAAAGTGGTGGGAGGGGGAGAAAAAGAAAAAGAAAGGAAGAAGCAAATACAAAAGAGACAAAATACTCTTTAAAGTTCCTTTAGAAATTGTGTATTTCTCAACAATGCTATGGTAATACTACATCACCTTTGTTAAAGTATGATTAAATGTAGCCTTAGAATTATATATGGTAGTTTAATTTCACAAGCTAGGATTCAGAGCTCACACTAAGGAAATTGGGAGGTTATCCATCTACTATACTGACCGCACCACGCTGAATTCTTAAAAGATTTTTTTTTTTAAAAAACCCTGCTCAAACAGTTATATATGCATCAAACAGCTGGGCCAGCTCCTCAGCTGATGTCAATCACCATAGCCCATTGATTTCAGAAAAGACATGCTGATTTACACCATCTGAAGATCTGGGCCATATACTGATCTATTGTCAAACAAGCTCTGTATTAGCATTTTATCGTATGTTACAAACTTGACACAATATAATTTAGCAGCACCTAAACTTTTCTTAATTCAGCTTTTTTAAAGGCAGTAAGTCTAGTTCTTATGAAAATAATTGAGAGCACTTGAGACTAAATTGTTTTGTTTGCCCACAGTCTAAAGGTAGAGACTGAAGAGTTAATAATAGGCTTTTCTCACACCAATGTGTGTCAGACTTTGAAGGACCACTGCATAAGGGCATAATTGTTGCTCACACCATTTAACGGCTGAACAAAGGTTATGAATTGGTTTAACAATGAATATATGCATACAGGACATATATCTGGCTGAAGCTGTAAGTATTCCAACTGGTATTTTCCCAACTGGTATTTGAATGTTAATGGGTTTTGTATGACAAATTGCAAACACCAACTGTTTTATAGTTGTACAGTACATTTATTATCCTGGCATTAAATACGTTTTATCCCCTTGATTCTGAATACGGCATTTTTATATAGCATTATTGAAAAGCAAGGGGATTTGAGGCAACATTTATATACTGGGGAACCAAAAATGCAAGCTACCATTTACAGATGTATTAGTATGCCAATGTTTCCAGTATTCAGCTCTGAATCTGAGCTTCTAAATAACCTCAGATATTCATCCAATTTTGCTGCAGTGATCTGATCATTTGGATAAAGGGTGCTTATCACCTTGAAAGTGGCTCGCCATACCACATGATTCGGTCCTACCATGTGTGTGCTCCTTACACAATTTATTTTATTTATTACTGCTATCTGTGCTCAAGTACTGATCTGATTTTATTTAATCTCTATCAAGTCAATTTTGTGCTCATGAGAAGTGATGTGCTAATATGCAGAGACAAGGTGCACCCAGGGCAGTGACAGTGCAAGCTATCTTTATGTCTGGAGGGATCAGCTGATGAGTGGCAGACTAGCTCAGTTTTCAGTGAATACTAAGGATTAGATTGTGGCATGTAGCCACAACCCTGTGCCGTGTGGAGATGCCATGCCCCAGGAAGAACTTAAAGAAATATAGTCTCAGTAAATACAATGCTCATGGCAGTCTGCCTGGGCAGCTAGCTCTATGGATCAGTGCAGGGAAGGACTGACATACCTCCTCATCATTCTGTCCTGCCTGAGGAGATTTGCATCCTCCATGGGAGGAAGATGGAAGGAGTAATTATTATGACCAAGTCTTGCACAATACTCAGTAGGGCAGGGAAAGATCCTTTTACCCCCATGAATCCATGTAAAGACCAGAGGCAATCTGGCCCTAAATCCTCTACTATGTCATCAGGGATTGCAATTACTTCTTATTATGATATTGAAGGTTTCTATTATGTGCAAGTTTGTTCTCTCCCCTGCTCCCCACACTCTCAGGTGCATAGACCATCCACCAGTTTCTGCCATTTATTTCGATCTTCTGCTGGTCTGCTTAGGCTTTTGAGTGTCTCATTGCTGGATTAGGCTTCTTTCTCCATTGTTCTGCATAATGTTTCTCTAGGTTTCTCTTTTTCCTTTTTGAGATATTATCCATATTATCATTATCCATATTATCACTTTATGTGGAAGTTACGTTGATGGTTCCCTTACAGTGTTTCCTAAATATGACAATCATTGTTTTCTTATCATATCTGATGTTTTAGATTGGTTAGTTCTACTTAAAATTTCTGATGTTGCAAAAAAACACTTTCCAGTGGCCTCTGAAGATTTGCAGGCATTTACTTTGGAATGAGATGATCTTCTTATCAATTTCTGTTTTAGAGTTCCATGACTTTACTCCATAAAGAAGGACAGACGTGATGCTGGTGTTAAAAATTCATATTTCTGCATCAGTTTCAATCATGCTACTTTTCCAAATCATTTCAAGTTTATGAAAGTTGTTTGCTGCTTTTGATATTTGTTGCTTGGCATCTAGCAGGTTTCACCATCGCTGCATCACTCCCTAGACGGAGATAAATAACTTACTTCTAGTGTTTCTTTGTCCACTCTAATGGTTATTTTGGGGACTTTGATAACCATATATTTTGTCTTCACCTTCTTGCTGAACAAGACAACTTGTTTTGCTATACCTTTGCTTACATTAAGCAAGTTTGTTCAGTAGGAACTAAAGATCACCAACTCATTTCCTGAAGGCTACCAAATAACCATTTGATGTTAACTTTTGGTTGTGATTGATGACATAGAATGGATTCAAACAGATACCCTGTAAGTGAAAGTGCAAGCAATACTATGCCTACTTGCCTAGGTGAAATGTTAAACTCTTCAGACAAATAATTTAGCAGAACTACAGTCACTTTAGTAGAGAACTGCACAATGATCATGACAAGAAATAGCCTGTTGGAAGCATTACATGCTATACATTATTAGAAAACACAAGACTTTCAAGGAAAATCTCTTCCAATTTTCCTAAGTGTTCAGAGCAGCTTGGCAGAATTATTTAGAATAAAGTTGTAATTTTACCTACAGTGTGAAATTACCAGCTGTCAGAGCAGGACTTTTTAAAGTAACTGTTGAATGAATTTGTTTTAGTCATATCATCAGTGACCTTGAATGCTTTTCAGACCAGAAATACTTCTTTTCTGAGTCATCTACACACACACATATACACACACACACACACACACACACACTGCTTTCATCAACCTCTTTGTGACATGGAATTGGTTTAAGTCCAGCATTTTTTTTTTTAAATTGTACCATTTCCAAAGGATTTTGTGTTGGCATCTTTCGGTATGTATTGCAGATTATTTTTTTTCCTCACTGATATTTACTTCATTAGATTTCATTTTGGGGGACAAGATCTGCTGAGTACCACATTGCTACAATGTCTAGTTATAGAACAGATTGACCTTTATTGATATATTCTGGCATGTGATGAAGTTCAGGACTACAGATCTGAGTAGTTTATGTACCTGACTCAAGATTTATCATCTTTACAGTCTTCATTTGCCATTCTAGAATACATACAATTTTGTTTCTCTGTAACAAATAATCTTTTGGAACTAGGATTCAATTTTTCAAACATGTCAGAGTACTTAGCAATGCTTAAATGTTAACATTTCTGTACGTGGGATGTAAAACTTTCTGTTGTTATTGATTGCACCCTTCTGGAATATTTAACCCAGCAGGAAAGCAGAACGCAATGAGGGAGGTGGGATTTGGTGGGGTTTTGTTTATTTGTTTTTTCCATCAAGATAAACAAATTATGAAAATGTATTAATGATAGTTACATTTTCTGCGAATACTTTCAGATGAGCTTTAATGTTTCTCATGTAAACACTTTATAGTGATTTGAATATATCATTATTATTAAAAATAAAGCCAAAAATAATAAATAATATAAAAAAACTAATATAGATGTGGTCAGATAGCAGACATCATTTTCATGCAGTGTTAGGACAGAAGAACATTATGTTTATGAATTGGCAGCTTCTTTGTGAAAGTAAGCAGTCTCATTGTTTTCTGCAAAGCCTGCCCTATTTTATTCTCAGAGGTTTACGAATCAGTAGAAACATGTGCTTTCAGGCGCTATATTATGAGTGACTTATCTCTGGGGCACATCTGTTTAAAAGCCATTTGGTCCTTTTTGAGTAAACAAAGTAAAACAAATTACTTTTTAAAATAACAGTTTCTTTGCATGGATTTTTAAAAAATCTGTATATTTAATTTTGATTTACATGTGGCAAGTCAATTACAAGCTTTGGATTCTGAGAAAACAAGAAATTGACAAATTATTTCATTTCCAAAGATGAAGAACGGTATTTCCACTCTAACTAAAATTGCATTTAATACTTGGCGGAAGGTGGGGAAGTCAGATGTTGAAGCAGCCATATTTGCTTTCTGAGGACAGTAGTTAATCAGAGCAGAGAGATTACTGAGAAATGCACACCTCTTCTATATGATTTGCTAATAAAGATGATTAGTCAGTCACAGTACTAGGATCTGCATACTTTTCAGTTATCAAGAAATAACAGTACAGCCATTAATCCAGTCCCACTTAGTCAGAGTGCAAAGATTTGCATAACTGAAAACTGAATTCATACATGTGGATATATACCTCCTAGCACTCTGGCTGAAACAATTCAATTTCTGTATAACATTATCTGAACAGTTGTACATTGTTTACAGTACAAAATATTACCACTATGGCACTTTAATGAGTTGCTTTGCCACGGTAACTGAAGCATAGGAGACTGAAATCTCTATTGCAATGCCATGGTCATCATGGCAAGGCAACTCATTTCATTTGCCCGAAGGGTGTATGACAATGACACTTTTTATTTACTGGTCAACTCAAGAGGTTTGATTTGGCTGTACATCTAAAAGTGTGGATGTTTATCCACATGATCTGAACTTGTTGAATCTCCCATTAATCTCTCTAGCATTCCATCTCCCTGTAATCCTCCAATATTTTCTCTACTCTCTCCCCTCCCCTCCTTTAACAGTCTTCTGGCTACCTGAGTTGATTTTTGATTGTTGAAATATAACAAGTTAAAGTATGGATTGGATGAATGGACTATAAAGTGGATAGAAAGCTGGCTAGATGGTCGGGCTCAATGGGTAGTGATCAACGGTTCGATATCTAGTTGGCAGCCGGTATCCAGCGGGGTGCCCCAGGGGTTGGTCCTGGGGCTGGTTTTGTTCAACATCTTTATTAATGATCTGGATGATGGGATAGATTGCACCCTCAGCAAGTTCACAGATGACACTAAGCTGGGGGGAGAGGTAGATATGCTGGAGGGTAGGGATAGGGTCCAGAGTGACCTAGACAAATTGGAGGATTGGGCCAAAAGATATCTGATGAGATTCAACAAGGACAAGCGCACAGTCCTGCACTTAGGACGGAAGAATCCCATGCACTGCTACAGGCTGGGGACCGACTTGGCTAGGCAGCAGTTCTGCAGAAAAGGACCTGGGGATTACAGTGGATGAGAGCCTGGATATGAGTCAGAAGTGTGTCCTTGTTGCCAATAAGGCTAATGGCATATTGGGCTGCATTAATAGGAGCATTGCCAGCAGATCGAGGGAAGTGATTATTCCCCTCTATTCGGCACAGGTGAGGCCACATCTGGAGTATTGCATCCAGTTTTGGGCCTCCCACTACAGAAAGGATGTGGACAAATTGGAGAGAGGCCAGCTGAGGGCAACAAAAATGATCAGGGGGCTGGGGCATATGATGTACAAGGAAAGGCTGAGGGAACTGGGCTTGTTTAGTCTGTGGAAGAGAAGAGTGAGGGAGGATTTGATAGCATCCTTCAACTACCCGATGGAGCTCGGCTGTTCTCAGTGGTGGCATATGACAGAACAAGGAGTAATGGTCTCAAGTTGAAGTGGGGGAGGTCTAGGTTGGATATTAGGAAACACTATTTCACTAGGAGGGTGGTGAAGCACTGGAATGGATTACCTAGGGAGGTGGTGGAATCTCCATCCTTAGAGGTTTTTAAGGCCCAGCTTGACAAAGCCCTGGCTGGGATGATTTAATTGGTGTTGGTCCTGCTTTGAGCAGGGGGTTGGACCTCCTGAAGTCTCTTCCAACCATAATCTTCTATGATTAACCTACCCTGATTTCATCTGTGCTTTGGATGATTTTTTTTTCTTTACAAATCTTTCACATAATCTTTGTATCGAAGCATTCTGTGATCATATTTCAGGGAAAATGATAGCGGACAGAAAAAAAAAGACACAGTTTTGCTGCTTATGACTGAGTGTTGTCTAAGATGACAGCAGGGAAGATCCATGGCAGAGTAAAAAGAAAATGCATGAAGTAGCAGATCTGAGCTCCTGGGCTAACACGCTGCTCAAATGTGTCTTTGTCCCCTCTAGTGGCTGGGCAACATGAACAGGTTTATGGGACAGCGTCAACATTCTAGCTATAGCTCAAGTAACAAAAGCTCATGCTTTTAGATTCAGAGGTACAAGGCCAAACCAGGAAATGATGATGACCCATATGGGGATAAGAATTGTGGATTTCAGAAGCTCCAAATGAGTTTTTCTGGCCAACTGGTATCTGTGTTCATGCTAGTCTTTGTTGCTGGTCAACAGAGGACTTCTGCCTCCTTCTATTCATAGCTAATAGATATAGGTCAAAATTAGGTTTTAAAAAAGTACTCAGTTTTGGATGACTCATCTTAATACATCACAAAGAGGCCTGATTACCAGAGGATGGGAACTCAAGGCCTTTCTGGAAATCAAGTCAATTTATGGTGTGTCAAGTTGGGCAATGAAAAATGTAGGCATCTAAAATCATGAGTTGCTTTTAAAAAATCTTGGCAGCTCAAAGTAGTACTTTGAAGCTTGTGGTCCTTAATTAGGCCCCACACTGTTTACCAATCAGGGGTTTCTCACATTGGAATAAATCAGAGGATTCTTTACACTTGGAAATGACAAAAGAGAGAGCTGGATTAGAGGAGGAAAGCAAGGAAATGATAGGTGTAATTTTCTTCTTTCTTGCCTAAATCTATTTATTTTTTAAACAAATCTAAATTAAATTATCAGTGTAATGTTGAAAATATTCATTATTCATCTAATTTTAAAAACTTTCTAAATGTAATGTAAAGACAATTCCCACAACTTACTTTGCTATTACAAGAAAGGACACCAGACCAGCAACTTTCAAATTGTTCTCCTAAAATGAACAATATCATTTTCTCATTTCTTATCTTACTCATTGTGTTTAAATTGAAGAAAAATCCCTCTAAATTATGCAATTCACATTCAGCTAATTTAATTGTAAGTTAGTTGGTAAAACTCACAAGCTCTATACATATTATACACCATTATTGCACAAAACCTTGCAAAGTGTTTTCTTTTCTGGAAAGATATTCCACAGTTCTTTTGAAAAGATGGGTGTAGTTGAAAACTTTTAACATTTAATTGATCCTGCCTAAATTTTTCACGTTTATATTTTCCACAGATTGCTGTGCTTGCTCTAATACAGTAAATAGTAATGAAATTGAAGTATAATTGTGTTCCACTTTGCTCTTAGTTAATTTTTTTTATTGTTGCAACAGAATAGAAAGAAGAATTAATCTACTTCATTTCATGCAAATGTAGGCTCTTGGTCATGATTTCACTTTGTTCTTTGTTTGTTTTGTTTGTGGTTTTTTTGTTGTTATTTTTTTGGAAGTGCTTTAACATCGGGGAAGGAAATCTTTCTGAAGGTATGAAACTAGAACTAGTGAAGTGAGGAATCAAGTTTAAAAGTGTTTGTTTACATGCCTCCACATACACAGATATGAGTCTACTCTCAAATAGGGTCATCATTTTGATAACATTGGTTTAGACAAGGTGGTGAAATAGCCTTCCTCCTTCCCCCGGGATGCGGAATTCAAAGTATTTGACATTTTAAAATTTCAAATCAGTACAACCACATGGAGCCCTACACACACTGAACTTCATCAGCATCAAACTCAAGAAAGACACAAAAGGCCTTTTTAAAAATTATTTATTCATTTATTTATTTAATTAATTAAAAGACTAAAGCTCGACACTTAACTGTGGTGGAAGAGGTATGTATTCATGCTATATAAAACCAGTGTGAATAGCACAGCCCTCAGTAAAGTACATAAGATGATTTTGCTGGTTCATTACCTGCCTCACAAACGGCTGAAAATTGTGACAAATAGAACCAAACTTGACATTTTGGGGCAGGCTTGCGAATTTGTATTTATTTATTTGCCAGCATGCCCTTACAAATGTAATTAATTCTTATCTCTAATGATTTCACTGTTGTATGCAAGGCTGGTTCAAGGACATCGGGAAGGTTTGGTGACTTGATTCTTTAGGATACACTCCAGACTTAACTGACTTGTCTTAAGTAGAAAGTGTAGATAAGTGTTTAGAGAGGGTTATCAAGTCTTCCAACTTCCTGCTGTAGAAGTGAAGCCCAGCTACTTGTTCCTTTCAACCACAGATATCACTGAACATTGGTTTTGCAGCCAGCTGAAAATACCAATTGCTTTCCACAGATTTTTTTAAATTAATATTTGTTAAAAGATTCCCTTGGGGGAAAAAAAGTGCTTTCTGGCAGTGCATAGAAGTTGTAAAGATGAATGACTCAGCCAGAGGCTAAATCTAAAACCAAGGAAGACAATGTAAAGATGACCATTGATGTCAATGGGCTTTGAATCAGGCCCCGTCAGAAGATTTGCCTGTCACCGTCCCTAGTAGTGGGGAATCCACATGTGGCATAGAGTTCAGTAGACGGTAAATCCCAGTGAGCAAATGTGACCATCACAAACTGCTGTAATGGGCCTGAGGAGAGAGTTGGCACAAGTTAGAGCAGTCCTGAGCCTGTTCTAACTTGTGTTAGAGCCTGAACTGGTCCTTGGCCAGCACCAGGATCAGGGAAAGGAGACCAAAATTGACTTCTATCATGCAATCCAAACACTGCCTCCTGCCTATATTCTCAAGGCTATGCTGAGTATAGTTCATTAGGACTTGAATATTGGGCCCTACATGTGCATTAAGTTATTCTACTGGTATTCAGTTGCCTGGGTCTTTAAAATTCTTCTGCAAGTATAAAGTATTGCACATATAAAAGCTATTTTCAGTCTCATTAATATAATCAAGGCAGCCAATTCATACTTTCAAAGAAAGTTCTAATAGTAGAGTCATAAAGAGCTACATTATTAATGTGGGTTTTCTACTTGTTAAATACCACACTTCCATCTGGGATACACAGCCACCTAGTGACTAATTTATATCAACTGCAACGTTATGTGATGTCTACTGTTAATTACATTTCATCTTCTCCATTTTATAAATATTCTGAAACAGCTGTCAAGGATGCACCAAGCAGTCTGTAATGGGTAGGTATGAAATGTATATCCCTGTTATTGACTGGATTAAGTGTGTGTGTGTGATTCCTATGGTATAAGTATTAGGCATTATATAATCAACAGCATAAACATGAATATACAAACCCCCACACAGTTGACTACATGAAGAATCTTCATGAAAAATCCAAGATAACCACTAGGAAAATCAGACCAACCTGATTTGTTCTCTTAATTTTTATATGTTTAATTAAATGATCAAATAAACACTGACTATACAAATGGGCAAATAGTTCCATATAAAACATGAACCAATCTGATCCTTCACCCAAAACATGAATCAAAATGTTTGGAGAGTTTTAAAAAGTTTGTTCAACTATTGTGTGTGTATTTTGTGTGGGAGCATGAACCTTTGTTTTTTCCTACTTTGCACACTTCTGCAGCTGCAGGTTTGCCCAGGTTTACAAATACCTAAATATTAAGGTGCCCAGAATGTAAGAATTACATTTTGAAAAAAAATACAGAATTCATCATTTGGTTCTGTTCAGCGTTGGGATGAAATGGAGACCTTTTAAAAAAAAACTTTCTGAAAAACCAGAACAAGCCACCCCAAAAATAAATAGTACCTTAGTGCATTCACCTGGGATATAGGAGACCCAGGTTAGTGCCCTAATCATCAGGCTATTGAATATTCTGGGTGGGGACTTTCTGAATCTCTTCTGTTGAGCTGGTCCTCTTTGCATAACTAACTAATGTTCATGGGGTCAGAAAAACAGGGAGACAAAAACACTGACTCTACATCTCAGTAATTAAAGTACTTACATTGTATATGGGAGACCTTGGTTCAAGTCCCTGCTCCAAGTCATCCCATGTGAGTGTCCTAACAACTGGACTATTGGTTATTCTGGCATCCTTCTCTAACTTTGACCAGAAATTCCATCCTGGACTTGAGAATCCCAACAAAAGTTTAATTTAAATCGCTACATTTCTGCTAATGACCGCCCCACACTTTTAAGCGGGGGACTTGTCTGGCTGGCAGAATGAAGGGAACAGTGCCTTATCTCTGGGGAGAGGAGAAAGAGATGTCAAACTGCTGCAAAAAGGGACAAGGGACAACACTGACTCATACCCTAGGGCGGATGTCCAGTGCAAGTATTCCATATGGAAAGTATACAGTGACTGGATAAATGGCTTGGAAAAGGACTTAAAAAGGAGGTGTTGGTTAAAGGAATGGAATGGGGGGATTCCTATGATTGGCACGGCAGGGAGCCAATCCCCCTTTCTTATAGCCCACCTTAACCCTCCTATGAGTGGGAGAGGATGGTAAGGTCTCAGTGTTGGCTGGGGACCTTGATGGAAAAAAAAGGGGGGCTGATGGAAGCCCCCCCTCTCAGAAATTATTGAATGAACATGGGGTTACCTGCATTTTTATCTGCTGGGTAGACCCAGACATCTAATAATAAAGTTGTGGCCTTGTTAAAACCATGTGTAATGTCTCCTGTCCTTTTGCTATAGCCAGATAATAGATTTGGTTTTGATAAATCATCATTTTCTAACAACAAGATAATTTCGTGGAAAAATTCCCAACTCGCTCTACTAAATAATACAATGCAAAATAAACAAAATATAAACCAACCATTCATGTGGTATTTATAATCCAGTTAATTCCAATCAGGAGATGAGGTACATTTGAGATGTATCTGGAGCTGAATTACAAACTTTGTCAGTCTTTTCTAAATAGCTTCTAAAACTGCATATAAAACAGCATGTGTGAGGACAAATAACTATTTGCTTGTGCAAATTAGGTAACCATAGAATTGTAGAATCATAGGACTGGAAGGGACTTTGAGAAGTTACGTAGTCCAGTCCCCTGCACTCATGGCAGGACTAAGTATTATCTAGACCATCCCTTACAGGTGTTTGTCTAACCCTTTCTTAAAAATCTTCAATGATGGAGATTCCACCGTCTCCCTAGGCAATTTATTCCGGTGCTTAACCACCCTGACAGTTAGGAAGTTTTTCCTAATATCCAACCTAAACCTCCTTTGCTGCAATTTAAGCCCATTGCTTCTTGTCCTATCCTCAGTGGTTAAGAAAAACAAATTTTCTCCCTCCTCCTTGTAAAAACCTTTTATATACTTGTACTTGTAATTGTGCCTTCAATAACAATACTCAACTTTCATAGTGCTTTACCCTTTGCAAAAATTAAACCACCAACTTAAAAAAAATTGAAAATAAAAATAAAACACAATTGCCTGCCTGTTTTGCAAACACAGTTATTGTGACTCCAGGCACAATTTGGATATTTGAATGGAAGATGCATAACTAGTCATTTGTGCACAGAGATAACAAATTGCACCACAGTATTGTGAAAAAATCCCAGAACCATCATCATTCTCACGAATTAAAGTACAGGGGACTACTGTGAGTTTTACGCTGTCCTCTATCTGCTAAAACTGGAGGGAGAGCCCTTCTCTTATTTTTTCCATGTCCCGAAGGAGCTCTTCTCCCCCTGGACTCTGCCTACCTCTACCTCCTCAATTGCTGACGAAGAGAGAACTCCCCAAGCAGGCAAATTTGAAGTGAGAGCAACAGGTACAGCTGTTGCCTGGCTGACTCTGAGCCATCTTACCATTAGTAACACAGCAGTAATAAATAAGGGAAGAAAGAGTGTCACTTACATGCTTTTTATATGTGAAATGTTGACCTTTTCCCAGATTCCTCTTCCTTCCATTTGGAGAGGGGAAGGTGGGGACCTCTCATTACTGACTCTTAAGAGGAAAAGGAAACCTTATCATCACCATCTCCAAGATCACAGGGGGGAAAATGGCCTGTGAATGTCTTCTTTGGTCCTGGCTCTCCCTACTGTTTGGAGATTTGCACATTTCTAGTAGTGATCCAAGGAATTGGCTCACATCACTTACATTTTGGCAGCTCTATTATCACCTGCCTAGGGAAAAGATTGAATTCCCCAGCACTGTGACTTTTTATATTGAATTTATTAATTAATTTTGGGTTTATTTTGTTTCAGCATGAGTTTAATTTATTCATTCACAGTGACAATGGGGAAGAAAGCTTTGAGGGGCTTAATATAAACCTGAGTTTCCTACTATTCTGGGAAACAATTTGTTTAAATTCTACATTAAATTTACTTTTCAGACTTCTGTTCTACAAAATATATATAATTAAGCTCTGCCAAGGACTATGAAAGTAGATTATAATCCAACTGAACTAATTATGTTTGATCTTTATTTGCTGTGTGATTTGTATAATAAAAAGAGATGGGAGTGGAACCAGCAGCCCCAGAGGATGAGTGTTCCCTGACAGAAGAAATAGCTGAAAAAGCATAATATCTTGTTTATCATATGTAAGTGGGTGTTTTCCATTGTGTTTCCCATGTGAAAAGCTATTTTTGTCACTGGCAGGGTAGCTATCAATGAGTCAATATCAAACTGGAACCTACTGCAGGTATATTTTTACATTACAACTCAACTATAACTAATATTTGCAATAAGAGAATTAAGCTTCCTGTTTTTTTCATTATGTAATTGTGTCACTTGGAAAACCCAGGCAGTTTCCTACCATCTCCAGGGACTTTGCATTGTGCTAAATGGCAAAGACAGTACCTTTGAGAGGAGAAGACATTACCTTTTTGCCTTGGGATTAGGCCATATGCCTCTCAGAATGGCAAAAAGCTAAGGAGCAACTGAAAGGAAATCAAACACACAAAAACAAATGAATAAAAGGAATATTGCCAAACAAAGTTTAAAATCTATAATAATATTGCCTTAGACTGTCAGAAGGGTTACTATTAAGCTAGAAGACCTTCCAGGCACAGGTTATACAGAAAATACAGAAAGGCATCAGCCACAAAATCTAGATCCTATTTTTTAAGAACCTAAAGTTCTGTGATGTCAGGATGCTGGATGGTTTTGTCTAGGCCATTATAGGGTTAAGTCACAAGGTTAACATCAGGATTCTGATTTGTATTTTTTTGGTTTGAACCCATCTCTAGAAGCAAATAACAGTCTTGGTACCATAATGCTCTTCTCCTTTGAATGAATAACTCGGGATTGTGTAAATGAGCATCGGGTTACTGAAGTTCCATCTTTCAGATAAATTGCAAAACCAATTGCCCTGACCACTTGTGATTATTAAAGATCACTCTGCATAAGAGTAGATGATGTTCCGGACTAATCCCATTTCAGGTAATTACATTCTGTTTTTCTGTATTCCTCTGATGATTCCCTTCATTGTAGTATGTATTTTTTTTGTCCTAAAGTGTTTGAATTTTCATCTGTGAGATGGCTGTATTTAGTTGTGTAAGGGTGAAGTAAACCATACATATAGTTCAAAAAGTACTTGATCCTGCACCATTGAAGTCAATAAGAGTTTTGCTATTGACTTTAATGGAATTAGAATCAAGTTGTAATATAAAAGAAAATGCTACTGAAACAATTTAAGCATGTTATGCTGTTTGTACTTTTAGAGAGTCAGGCATCTCATATAAGAAGGGAAGTTAACTTGCTAACTAGTTAAGTTTCCAGGAATGACCTTATAATTTATGAGCACAAGTGAACATTGCTTGGCTCTACATATGATATATACAAAGCATTTTTAATGCATTGTTGTTCAGTGTTTGACACAGGAATGATTCTAATTGGAGAATACTGTTTAAACCTGATGTGTTGAGCAGTCTATCTTTCTAAAAGTTAAATGCCTTTACTGTTCCTAATTAAGCTATTTTCCTTTTAAGTTTTTGTCCAGAGAATTATGTGAAGGATGGCAGTACTGATGAAGATTAATTGGACAAAAACTAACTTTGTGTCACAGCTGCAAACAAGGCTATTCTGCTCATTACAGTATGAAAATCACAATCTTTAAAAGGATAAGAAAGGAAGGGTTGGGCCTAGTCAGTGCATGAATGGCATATCTCAAGGAAAACTCAGCTGCTGCAAGGGTTTTTTGTGAATCTTTAGATATAATGGCATTCTTCCACTTGAGCTAATGCTGTACTGATAACTGGGGATTGTGAGTGCTGTCAATTAATTTCTTCTGTATTGATATTGTCATTGGGTTATTTGATTTGGTCTTTGGAACTGATGGGTATTATTTAGTGTATTTTTAAGAGTTTCTTAAGGGAGTGCAGAGCATTGGATTAGAACACTTTTATTATAGTTGTAAAACTACAAATAAATAAATGAACACATTGCAATACATTATGCTAAGGGCGATGCAGTCTTTCAGATGAGATTAAAAAACAAAGTCTAACCATTTGTGGTCATGAAAGATGTCATAGAATTCTTTGCAAGGCTAGGGATGCTTCCCAAATCAAAATCAACTTTAATAAAATTTAAGCTGGAAAAAAGTAATTATTCCCTTCTCTTCCTTCAAAACTCCTTGCTGATGCACATTCGCTACTACATCTGTGACCTCCATATCTCTTGCTATATGACGTGACTCTAATAAGGATAAAGACTATGAACAAGTTCAAACGAACATTATGGAGTTATCATCAGGCCAATCAGCATTAGCTTCCTTCACAACATAAATGCTTAGTCACTGTTAATTCAAATTTGAATAGGTAATATATTTATAGTGCTAAATCCAATTCACACTGAAATCAATGACATTATTTCTGATTTACACCCATCTAAGTGAGAATAGGATCATGACCATAAAATCCTCAGTAATCCATATGCACACAGTTTCAGACCGGTAAATAGTTTGTTTCTATACCTCATGCAAAGTACCCTCTCTCTCTCTCTTTCACTCACACACACACACACACACATACTTTTATGTAATTCTATATGAACAATAATGAATTGTGAGGATGATACACAAATTGCTTCTTGTTAATTTAATAACATTTTCTAATTTCTCCTTACTGTTCTGTTCCAGTATTTATTTTCTCTGTGTTTTGTTTTTTTTGAGAACTTATTCATTTCCCCATTAGTATTATTATAATCAATAGATAACATATACAATTTGCTATTCACCTTTAAAAAATTCTTGGATAAGATTATGATATAGTTTTATAATTGTTAGTATTCTGCTTTGTATGTCAATGATCTAGATCTTCAGCTGCCCCGAATCCCATAGGAGGATGTTCCTGTGTGTCCCCTCTGAAATTAGAGATGTGGGAATCAGAATATTTCCTGAAAATCGCCAGGTGATATTTCTGTAGCCATGTCTTTGCATGTGTTTCTATGGCACTTAACTCACTGAGGTGGCCTGATGATTGGATCTCTCTCCGGAACATTTCTCTCCCCATTGGGAGCTACACAAGGTTGGAATACCTCCATTGAAGTCTATTGCCCTGGAGTGGTGAAAAGAAGATAATGGATCTATGACTTTCCACAAGCTTGAAGAGATTCAATATCATAGCTGGTGATTTGCTGGAATCACTTCCATCCTCAACCCACATCACGTTTAGCACTAAATGGTTCCCTTAGCAGTCTCAGAGAAGCCAATGATCAAACTGCCATGCAGAATAAAATACCCTTATTCTTGTAAGTGTTCTTCTTAATCCAGATTTATGGCAGGGCTATTGTCAATGTCAATACCTGTGCTGTAATGTCGTATGGATAGAATCCGATTACTTTTGATGTCAAAAATACAGATGTTTTGGTGGGACATTTGTGATAGCAATTCAGGTACATGGCACATTGGCAAAGCAGCAGTTGAAATCTTATATCAGTTGCAAGTTCCCTGCTTGGCCCACATCTCCCATGATGATGCACCATGGTCTCCTCTCTTGTAGACATTGTGAGAGCCCCTGGTGTATAAAGGGAGATGTCTGCTGGCCAGAGAGAACACCCATACGGCAGAATGGGGACGAGAGGCAACCAAACTACAGCTCTCATGGGACACTGTGGTAGCATGTTTTTAAATGGTTTTCACTAAAAAATTGCATTTTCCACATAAAATAGATACATTTCACACACATACACACAAACAAAATTTCTTCAAAACCCAATTTTCTGTTAACAAACAGTTTTGACATAAGATTTTCAACCAGCCCAATGAAGAAAGATTTGTTTAAAAATATAAACTTTTGGATCCTTTTCCAAAGTCAATTGAACTTTCTGAGGATGTCCCACCTCTAACATAAAAAAAAATGTTTCTCATTAATATTGATCATAAATTTATGTTAACATCCACAGAATCCCCTTTAACTGTCTGTCTCTGTTACCATTGGGAATAGCATACCCCTGTTACACAAAAAGTGACCACTCTATTCCTGGTCCATAGGAGATAGCAAAGAGAAAGGACCAACATTTCCAAAGAGTTACACAGTGTACAGCTATGTGATGCTCATCAATTTTAGTTGTACACTGAAAATACCTCCAGCTCCACTTTGAAAATTTACTTCTATGGATATGATTTACATATGCTGACTCCTAACTTTTTTCCATGCAAACAATATAATTACTCTGCACAAGGATTCATATGATTTGACATTAGGTAGTTCAACACAAAGTTTTGCTATATTCCAAAATGTTTTACCACTAGATCATTATTTACTAATGGGATTTAGGGTAGCAATAGAACATAACATCCAAGGCACCAAGATTAATATTTAATTTGACATTTCTGGCCTTTAATATTTTATTACAACCAAGCTGTTTCCCATGGTCTTGAAAATACTAAATTCCATTAATGATAATCATGAGCCTCATTGGATTCGGTTTTTAACAACTGGCAGCCATACAACTTCTGGAAATTAAAATAAAATAATCATTAGCATAAGAATTTATAAAATAGAAGATGTTATTTTGAGTTTCAGCCCAACTCCTTTATTTACTAATTCCCCTCCAAGCTGGGATCTGAATCCCTGTTGCAATCTATTATTCTGTATGGAAAGGGTCATGAGAACTTATTTTCATTGCCCATAAAATCATTAGCAAATGGCAGCATCCTGGATAACTGATTGTCTACAGCACGGGTAGGCAACCTATGGCACGCGTGCCGAAGGCGGCACGTGAGCTGATTTTCAGCGGCACTCAGACTGCCCAGGTTCTGGCCACTGGTCCGGGGGGCTCTGCATTTTAATTTAATTTTAAATGAAGCTTCTCAAACATTTTAAAAACCTTATTTACTTTACATACAACAATAGTTTAGTGATATATTATAGACTTATAGAAAGAGACCTTCTAAAAACGTTAAAATGTATTACTGGCACGCAAAACCTTAAATTAGAGTGAACAAATGAAGACTCGGCACACCACTTCTGAAATTTGCCGACCCCTGGTCACAGGGATAGGCATTAAGATATGAAGCCTTTCACCTAGGATGCCAGCTCAAATTAATGCAGGAGAGCCAATTGTTACAGTGTGATGACTTTTTCACTGGACTAAGCAAAATTAATTGTGGGTTGCAGTCCATTTCCTAATGGGCATGTGCAAACTTCATAGCAATAGATGCTGAACTAAGTGCATTGTCAGCTCCAGATGTCATTCATCCAAGTCAGGGCTGATGCAAAGAACCTTCCACTGCTATTCCTTGCAGTTCTTGTTGTGTGAATAGAAGACTTCCATTTATAGTGTTTTCATTTGGGTACTGTTAACGAACAGTCATCATCATCATCATCATCACTCCCATAACTGCCTTTGTCATAGTAACGTGGTTGAAGTAGGAGATGCCCAAGATTTTACGGAAGTATCTCATCTCTACTACCTATATTCTCCGTTTAAGTACTGCCATAAGGGTCCATATCTCACACGAATACAGAAAAATGGAGATGACCAATACATGCAGAAGTTTCAGTTTGGATTGCATGGAGATGTTCGTATTCCTCCAAATTGGCTTTAGCTTTGCCACTGCTGCTGTTGTTTGTGCAGTTCTTGCCAGAATTTCTGCCTTTGATCCTTCATCAGTGATGATTGCCCCCAAATACTTGAACTGTTTCACTGTCTCCAGCTCTTGTCCACTGCCAGTGATATGTGAGCTGATCCCGTCACACTTGTTTGTCATCAGCTTGATTTTCTCTGCACTAATTTCCATGCCATATTTTTCAGAGGTTTCATCCAATTGTTTCACAAGGTTGGCAAGTTCATCTTCGCTGTCTGCCAGGCCGCCAATGTCATCAGCGAACTGAAGATTTGAGATTTTCTGTCCCCCAATGCTGCATATGTGATCTTCTAGGGCATCAGTCATTATGCACTCTAAGTAGACATTGAACAGTGCGGGCGAAAGAAGGCAGCCTTGCTGGATTACAACAGTGGTACAAAACCACTCTCCTATTGTGCCGTTGACGAGAACTGCACTGCTGGCCTTGGCATACAGTTGTTTAATGGTAAGAATAAGCTTATCACCAACATTGTACTTCTTCATGATTGCCCAGAAAGCTTCGTGCCTTACTCTGTCAAATACCTTCTTGAAGTCAACAAAGACATGGTAGATGTCCTTCTGGAGTTGTAATTGCTTCTCACATTGAAAAAAACTACAATGCTCTAACGAATAGTAGAGCTCTAAACAAAAGCAACACCTCGAATCTGTTGTTTGGAACTGTAAATTTCCCTTCCTACTCCAATGTGGTCAAAAGCTACTGTATCAGAAATCTTCTTGCAGGTCCTTTAGGACTGGGATGAAAGGAAGAAGTGTAAAACAATTGCTCAGGAGTCTCTCTTTATGTGTCCTTTATATTCTTTAATTGAAATAGACATCACTCCTGGAAGGATATTAAAGACAATTTGCCATTGTTACAAATTTCAACTATGAAGGCTTTTTTAGCGTCTAGAAGTCAAGTACAAACAATAATTTTAATAAATAAGCTTTACTTTTCCACAGATATGAACATAGCTTCTTCAATAAATTTGGGGTCCCTGAGAATATGGAGCTGCTTAAGAACTAATTTTGCCCTCTAGAAAGCAGCATGTGTGGCTGCAGTTTCTTCAACATTACCCACTAAAGGACTTCAAATAGTGAGTTCAAGGATAATAGAGACTTCAACCATAATACATTTCTTGTAGGTTTCATGTGTTGTTCTATAATCTTTTATTATCTCCTAGTAGCTTTTTGAAACAAAGGAACACAGGAAATTCATAATAGAACAGAAAAATTACTTATCTGCTCTGGTATTTTGTATCCAGTAATAACAAAGGCCAGTACCAGGTGATTCCATAATGGAGAGTGTGTCAGTTCAGCACAGCACTTAAAAATATGCTTGATGGTCAATGGGGTAATTCATGTGCTTAAAGTTAAGTACATACATAAGGGGGAGCAGGATTGGGTCCTTAGATTATAAAGAACATAGAACCACACAATACAATTATATGTCTATGAATACATTTCTTTCTAACCCCAGATTCTACTGTATACCAATAATAATAATAATATTATCACCTCTATGTAGAAATTTTATTTTAAAAATATCTTATGAAAAATTTAGGTATAGCACAGCTCTTCTCTCCTGTGACAAGATGGCTGATGTTCATATGGTGAGTCCTGAGCTTTTCTTGGGGGAGAGGGGGCCTAAGACGCCACCCCTTGCCCCTGCTCTTGGGCTCTGAGGGCCCTGCTAGTGGCTCGGAAAGGTGGTAGAGGAGGGAAGCGGGGGAGGAATCTGGGTTTGCTCCTCACTCTGAGTCCCAGCCCCTCTCAACCCCTGTGGGTCTATTACCCTGTTCCCCCTTGGGTGGGGTTACCCTCGGTCCTTAGACGCTGGGGGAGGGAGTCTCCCTGCCCTGCCGGGGTAGGGTCTCCCTTACTTTGGTTCCCTGGTCTTTCAAATCTCACACACACCTCCAAGCTCCAATCCTCTCTCCTTCCTCCTCTTCCACTCTCTCACTGCTCCCTGTCCCTCCTGTATCACACTCCCTACAACATAAATGTCCTTCTTGTGTAGTTTATATCCAGTAATGACAGTACACTGTTTATTATTATCCCATCCAATTTCAGAAATGCTTGTTATGTCTGGGTAACATTCCATTGACAAACATGATTAGTCACCAATTTTTGCTTTTTAGTTTCTTGCATTAGTATGCATATAGATCTTTAGGGCCTGAACTTGTGCCCATTAAAGTCAATAGCAAAGCTCCCATTGACTTCAGTGGTGCAGGATCGAGACCTGAAAGCTTTTCTTACCGATGCACCTATTTTTATTATATTGTCTGTTTATGTCCTCAACATGTGCTTCCCCAGCACAACTGTACTTTCTAACCTATTCTTTACTACTGGATTGTTTCTCTTTACTAGAACTGGTTGAAAATGGCCATTCATGGTGTGGGTTTCTTTTGAAAAATAAGTTTACGAGATTTTGTTTTTGTTTGAAATTTTGTTGTGCAAATGTTTGAAATTTTATTCTGTTTGGGTGGGGAAAAATCTCTCTCTCTTCTCTCCTACCCCCCCTTTTTTTAATTTATGGGGAAAATGAGATAGATTTGGGAAAAACCACTTTCTCTCTCTCTCTTTTGCTTCCTCCTACCATTTTCCTCTGACATTTTAAAATTGTTTTTCACTCAGGATAAAAACAACCCAACAACATAAAATGTTACTTTTGTTATTGTCTCTCACTTAGAGAGAGTGTGTTAATTTTAAAAGTGAAAATGATTTTTTCTCTCACTTTCTAACTTAAAAAAATCCTACTTTTGTAGAAAAAGTAGAGAGGGGCCTAAAAACTGATAAAAGGTAAAAATGTCCTCACAATTTCAGGATGAAACATTTTAAAAATACTGAACATTTTCATTGGGGATGTTTTGAATACTATCATTTTTTCCCCCCACATTTTTTCCGGTTATGCCCCATTTTTGGATTAAAGAAAAACTGAGCTGAAAATATTTCCTCTAGCTCTACCTAGGCCTGTCATCTTTATGGTGTATTGAAAACTGTGTTAAAATTGCAACCCATCACTTTCGGTAGGTAAGGAGTTTACTGGTCATGCTTGCAGGCAGGGCCGGCGCAACCCATTAGGTGACCTAGGCAGTCGCCTAGGGCGCTAACATTTGGGGGGCGCCGGCTGCCCCAGTCGTCGGCGGTATTTTGGGGGCAGGACCTTCCACTGCCTCTGTTGGGGGCCGCATTTCAGGGGTGGGACCTTCCAACGCCTAGGGCGGCAAAAAAGCTGGCGGCGCTCCGGCTAGCAGTCTCTGTAGGGAAGCCTGTGATCTGGTGTAATAGCAGTGGACAAAGAGCCAACCTAGAGCAAGGTGGAGTGAGTTGTGCCTTGCTATCTTAAGAAGTACCCTTCTTGCCTCTCTTTGTTTTTGGTTCTTTTATGTTATCGTTCTGAATTCTAAGACATGAAGTAATATTATGTTGCAACTTTCCAGAAACAGTATTTTATGTTTTTTATCTCACTTCTCTCTGTGTATATGAGTGAATTTAACAATCCCTGATGTATTTGTCTGCAATGAGTACTACTCAAGACTTGCCAATTTTCCTTCAGCTCTTAGTTTAACTAATCCCCACAAACCTTCTTGAATCTTTATGGCAACAGTACATCCCTTCTGACAGGCTCTCCCTTCCCTGAAAGTTTTCTCAATGCTTAATACATTAAAACTGCTCCTCTTTACATCACTCTCAACACCATTTTTTTTTCATCTATCAGTGTAATATATCCTGTCTAGCTTGGCCTTTGAGTGGAACCAGAAGCATTTAGGAGAAATCTACCAAAGAAGGCCTTGATTTAATCCTTCTTCTCTGTAATATAAAATTGGCTTCCACAATATCTTTCTCAAACTTCTTGGATACACTACTATAGAATACAGACCCTGCATCAGTGAGTGTCTGTGTGGTGTTTGTTGGGAGAACATAAAAAAGCTGTTTTTGCTTTATGAAATTTCTTGAAGACTAAAATGTACAGTTTAAACCCAAAAATTGTAATCTGCAAATGTTTTGAATGGCCATTCTGATATCATGCTTACCATATAAATTTTAGTCACTATAATACAATAAGGCATTTTTATGGGAGGGGTGAGGGAAAAGGTTAGTATGATATATATTAAAGATCCATCATCTACCATATATGAGGATTTAGATCACAAAAATACTTAAGCAGAGAAAAATAAATGTTAGGCAATTCCTTGAGTAGGACAGGCTATGAATCTGTCAGGTAAGGTAGGAAGTGGCTAAAGGTTAATTTAAATATCTGCTTAACAGGTATCAATGAATGGAACTGTAACATAGTGTGTTGACTAATGGTACAGCGCAAAGCTCTCGTGTATAGTGCTGAAGTGGATAGCTGGCAATGGCAAATATTATCATTAATTAAAAGATACTGCTGAAGGATGTGTATCCAGAAGGCCATTAGCTAAAAAAGGGGAAAAGAAACATAAAGGTTATAAGTGTAAAGAGCTAATGTGGTCTATGGCTGCTTTCTCTTGCAGATCCTGTCACTGATAAGGAATTTGCCTCCAAAGATATGGAAACATCAGAAGAGATAATGAGACTTGGTGGATACATTTCTAGTTTCTTTTTAACTAGAGTTACAACAGAAATGATGCATGGAATAACAATTCAGTTAAAAATCTGGACCCTTTAGACTTAGTTTTGAATGCTTTCAGAATATATTTTCTTTTATGTGAGATTTGTATTTCTTTAATTGTGAAATCAGGTTAAAGAACCAAACCATTATTTCTGTACATGCAGATGCATAAAATGTACAATTTACATTTCAATATTAGTTTTGGTCCATCCTGGCATTCAGCATTTAATATAAACGTATAGGATGAAATCCTGGCATAACTCTCATTGACCTCAATAAGATCAGGATTTCATGTAATATAATGAATAAAAATTTTATATCATAAATAAACAATAATGATACATATTCAAAATAAATATGTAAGAATGACACAACTTTCAGAAATGGTTGTGCAACATCAGAATGGATAGTATAAATCTCTCACTTTTAGCCCCTCAGATTCATGAGTTGTCAGACCTTCAACCTATGAGTGGCTCAGGGCCTGCAATATTGTGCATGAAATTCTGCATTTGGGGAAAAAAGGAAATAGTTATCAAACTTTTTTTTTAATGGTGTATGTCTGAAGTTTCTTAGTAGTTTTCATTTTTAGAATATGTCCCAGATTTTTTTAGGCAGAGTGCAGGTGAGATAATCCAACGTGCTTGATAAATTCATAAGTGTCACATGGCTTATCCACTTCTGCTCACATCAAGCTCTTTCAGTTGAGCAGGTCAGTGTGACATTAGATATTAAGATTTTAATACAAAATCTTATACAGGGCTCTCATACATTTTTTATTGTTTTCTCTAAGCCATATGCACTTTTGATAACTAAGGAACCTGGCGAGGTTGATGGAAGAAGTCACAATAAAATGTTTAAATAGCTCTTTAAACCATTCCTAACAGATTTTATTTTTCTGTATCATACATGTGATATGCAGAATTTGTGGTGAAACATAAAAGGTTTACCGGCACTCTTTTGCAGTATAACTCACTCATGGCTTTAATACTTGTGAATAATGTAATCATCTCTCACTCATGCCCGTGAAAAACTTTATACCGCCCAAACCATTATTTTCACCATAAAATTAACCCTGTGCAGAAAGCCAGCATAAGCCATAGTTATATTCCACGTAAGCCTAAAATAGGCTTTAAGTGGCACATAGGCCTCTCTGAACAGGGATGATTTTCACCATAATGCTCACAGAAAGGTCCTTAAGAATTTATTAGAATATTCTTTCTATAGAATTGTTAATCATCCTATAGACTATACTAGAGACATGTAGCTTAGCTATAGAATTCTATTGTTGTTTAAAAAAAAAACAGGATAGAAATGTTAGAGAATTTAACAGAGACCTGATTTTCTATTAAATTCTGTAGGTTTTTACAGCAATTTATATGGAACCGTATTGCATTTGAAGGGAAATTGGTTCCTCCCTATTAAACTCTACATGCCTTTTCCGTAAAGAAAGAACAACTAGTTGTGTGTCTATATCTGTGTGTGTGTGTGTATGCATGCAGAGAAGATAAAGGAAAGGATGGTCATTAAAAAGAAAAAACATAGAATTATGTCCACACAGAAATGTGCATTTGCTCTTTCTTTTTTTTTAAATCAGTAACTGCAATGATAGATGTTACAGCAGATGCTATTTTCTTTAATGATAGAAGCCTTTTAAAGGCAACCACTTCCTTCCTCAACCACTAGAGCAGCTGTCAAGAGTGAAGCTTCAGGATCTGTTCTGTGTATGTACAAGCAGTTTGTTTGTTTGTTTTTGTTTTTCCCTCTAAGTGAAAAACAGATGGTGTTCTAGTAAAATGGCTGATTCATTATAAGAACCAGAGTTTGTCACTTTTTCTGTACTTAACACACTTAAAAATTTAAATGTTATTCAAAACAAAGAGCGATTGTAAAACCAAAAGGAACTCTGATGAAAACTAACAATAAGCAGATAAAATAAATAATACATTAATATTTAAACTGGAACTATAAATGCAGTTCTTCAAGAACCCTAAGTGGACCCTGTTAGCAAAGGTATTGTAATGAAAAACGTGAAATCAGGTAGAAAGAAAGCTCACAGTACCCCACTCTGTTTCACTGAATGTGCCAGTGTTTTGGAATCTGTTTGTTATTCCTCATGTTTTCTCATCTGCTTCTTATCAGTAAAATCAACACAGAAAATCAAATTACATGTTTTGTCTTAACTTTGGAGTTGTTTGTATTTTTTTCCTTTCTGCAGTTTAAAATTGGTGTGACGGAGTAGAGAACCAGGCCCATCATTTTCCTGTATGTCAGTCTCTCTCTCTCTCTCTCTCTCATTTAACTTGAGATATTATTTGTTCTACCAGATGAAAGACAAGTCTCTTGCACTAACTAGTGAACTGTTTGAAGGTGACTATGAAGAACGGACGAAGGGACACAAATATAGGTAGCCTTAAAATATTAGTTAGGCTTATCAGAATATAAAGGAAGAAAAAAATTGCCAGATATTTCAATATATATTTAAAATCTTTGTATATTTTAATTACAATATTACTTAGTTTTAATAGATGGGAGTGGATGAAAAAACTGCATAGAAAACACAGTGAATAAACGTGAGCTTTTCTTAAAGAACCAGAAAAAGTGAAAAAAATATCACAAATTGTCACCACAATTTCAGTGTGTTTTTTCTCTAACTGAACATCAGTTGTCACATTGTACAACCCAAAATATATCACAAACAAGGCAGAGAAATTTGCTGTATGATATTGAATTCACACAATGTAGTAACACTGAACAAATTTGCTCACTGGAAAAAAATTAAAAATATCTGTTTTTCTTGTTTAAAAAAAAAAATCTTTATAGAAATACTTTGTTATTTGCTCTGTTACATACTGTTCTGTTACATACATTGAAATCTCCTTGGGTCATAGACCATCTTTTTGTTCTTTGTTTGTACAGTGCCTAACTCAATGGGGTCCTGATCCATGATTGGGGCACTTAGGTGCTGAAGGAATACAAATAGAAAACAATCATATATTACTCACAAAACTCACTGACCCAGTTTTGTGGAAGGTTCCCAACTTTCCTGGATTGTCCCAGAAACATGTCAGCCAGCAGATGTGGCATGTGATACACTCGGCTCAGAGTATGATAGGCCCTTGCACAGCATAGCAATTCCCCTTCTCCTATGGCACACGCAACACCCATCGCAACAGCAATGCATGTACTTTCTCTGGAAATCAAATAATCCAATAAGGGGCAGAGAGGTCCAAAAAGGGGCAGAGCCATGGCCCCACCCTCACACCAAGCTGCAAAATGGAACTGGCATACTAGGGTGAAGCAATCTGCACCATCTATTAGGATAGAATAGTGTGTGCATTCCTTGTACATCAAATAGTCCCATGTGGCACAATCCTCTCCTGCATTTTGCTGGATGTGATGGCTTCACATCGCCCCCTTCATGGAATTTACTGCAAATGCACTGTCTAGCCCATAGAATGTTCTCAACATTAACTAAAGTAGTTGATATTATTCCTCCATAGTAAATTCCTTTCCCTCCTTTTCTTACTCTTGTGTGAAATATATGCATTAATGTAAGGATCCCATCAATATTATGTAGGGTAAGGAGACATTCTGGACAAAATAATATACTGTATGTTTGTTTGCTGAAGATTTTTTTTTTAAATGATTGTCTAATACTTTATTACATGAAAGCAATTGGTCACACATTTTTCAAATGCTTTCCCTTAACTCCAGCAATATAGCTCTTGCTCTGAACAGTATTGTGCTATTAAAAGACTAGTTTTCAATCCTGCAGTAAGTGGCCCTTTGAGTTTTTGCTTTCCCCTCTCTCCTTTTTCTTGTGGATTATCTAAACCTTATCAGCTTCTCCCCCTTGAAGTTTAGAACAGTTCAGCTCCCAGGCAGCTTGTTCTCTTTCAGATGGGAGTAGGGGGGGAAACGACAGTCTTTCGGTTTTAAAACCTATTTCTGAATTCATTCATGAATCCTCATTAAAAATGTAATAGACTTATGAATGCAGAGAATTGCTGAAATAGAAGCCTCTGCCAAATCAGACTTTACCCCCCTACTAGACTCAAATGTCTGTTATCCATAGCGACACAGTTTCTTCCACATTGATGAATTTTAATTTTTGTTGCTCAAGGGTAACACTTCAGGAACAGCGTGAGTGGTCATTATATCACATACATATTAGAGTCTGTCTCTCTTTAAACTAGATGCCTGAATTAATAAGGTTCTCTTCCTGTATAGTGCTGCCATACTGGCAAATACTTTTTGACTGGGTAAAAACTAAAGTGCAAAAAAGTGCTTTCCCAGCTGTCATATGCAGTCAAGATCAGAGAATGGCATGCAGGTTTCTGATATTTCACATTAAGATGAGTTTTCCCTGGAGTTTGCCACATCACTTACAAAGGCCGAGTTCCCTGAAAACCTTTTGGTTCAGAGAAAAAATAAAACACTGGCTTAGACCATAATAACAATATTTATTTCAAGAGAAAATCTCTGTTGTTTTTGCAGTGTCAGGGCCAATTTATCTCTGAATCAGTACATGGTGTTTTGCTTTAAATTTTTTATATGACCATTCAGAATGTACACTTGCAATTATGTATTGGTTACATGTGTAATTATGTTTCTCCTTTGTTAAGGATTTGATCAGAACTAGACAATGTCAAGCGCACTCTCACATGGTAAGTTCAAAAGATCAGCAACCTGCTGATTTAGGTTTACCATTTGCTTAAGAGATCATAGAGAGGGTAAAAAAAAAGTCTACTGAAAAAAAATAGTGTGCATACCCCATAAACTGGACAAACACTTGAAGCAGCCTGGTTTTATTTATTTATTTATTGGAGAAAGGTTTTTGCATTTTTTGAGATAAACAGTAGTTCTAGCTTCCCATTAGTTAAAACAAGTACATATTTTAAAATTTAATTTCCTTGGAAAGAATACATCACATTAAATTATATGGGGGGAGAACCATCTCAGAAACCAAAACTAGTTTTGTAAACTTTGTGATCCCCCAAAATTGTTTATAAGGTTCAGAAACACTGCAAGGTTTGTTCATCCTACTCAGAACCCATGTAGAGGAGGGAAACTGCCTGTGTGCTCACAATCATTTACTAAATTGATAAAATAGTATTTTACATTTCTATGGAACACAAACATACTCCTGACAGAATCCAACAAAATAAACCAGGAGTGGACTACATGAGCTTTTATGGGTCACATGGGCTTTTATGGGTCTAACAAGTGTATTATTTTGGGGGTGAAAAACTTCTTTTAAGAAAGTAACTTATTCATAGAGTCCAAAAACAGTAGCGATCATCATGATCATCTAGTCTGACCTCCATACAACACAGCCTATCAAACGTCCCCAAAATAATTCAGAGAGCTTATCTTTTAGAAAAACATCCAATCTTCATTTAAAAACTGTCAGTGATGGGGACTCCACCAGGACTCTTGGTATATTGTTCCAATGGTTAATTGCTCTCACCATTAAAAATGTATGCCTTATTTCCTGTATGAATTTGTATAGCTTCAATTTCCACCCATTGGATCATGTTATTCCTTTCTCCGCCAAACTGGCAAGCCCATTATTAAATATATGTTCCTGTAGCGGGCCGGTGTGGCTCCCCTCCTCCCCTCGGAGGGTTGAGCCCCGGACGCAGGAAGGGGTGGGGCTACAGAGCGGTGAGCCCGCCCCTCAGAGGGTCAGGTGGCGACCCGGAAGGATAAAAGCCAGCCATTCCAGCTCAGTCGGGGCCCCGCCACCGCGGGGAGTAGACCTGCCTGAGGGAGCTCCTGACGGGGAAACCGCTGGAGTCCAGGGCAGCTGCCCGGACTGGCCGAAGATCCCCCTCGGTCGCTACTGGGAAGACCTGCCAGAGCTTCCCCGCGCCACCTACGAGGAGGAACCCCCAGGAACTTCCCCGCTACCTTGCTGTTACCCCGAGGAACCCCCGGAGCAGAATTGGCTGGAGTTTCCCCGCGCCACCTACGAGGAGGAACCACCAGGAACTTCCCCGCTACCTTGCTGTTACCCCGAGGAACCCCCGGAGCAGAATTGGCTGGACTTCCCCGAGGAACTACCAGATCTACCCCCCAGCCCGGGTTGTGGGGAACCCATGCAGTGGGACTTCCCGGGACCAGACGCCGTGGACCAGGTAGGACCCGAGGGGGATATTGGAAGTGGCCCGGGGGCAGCCGACCTCAGTCAGGCTGCTGATCAGATAATACCCATGTCAGTGTGTTGCGGTCAGGATCCCCACTGACCGTCAGCGGTAACGACCGCTGCCTAGGGCCCCGGGCTGGGACACAGTGGAGTGGGTGGGCCTGTGTGTCCCCCTGCTACCCCATTCACGGGTGGCAGTTATCCCCCTCTGTTTACTGCTCAGCCCTGCTCCAAGAGGCCTGAGCCCCCTTGTACTGTTTATTGCTCAGCCCTGCTCCGAGAGGCCTGAGCCTCCTTTTACTGTCTACTGCTCAGCCCTGCTCGAAGCGGCCTGAGCTCCCCTGTACCGTCTTGCAGGCAAAGGCCGGAGCCCTAATAGACTCTGACTCTGTTGTCTAGCCTTAAAGCAACCGGGTGGAGCCCACGTGAGACCAGCGGGCCGGTGTGGCTCCCCTCCTCCCCTCGGAGGGTTGAGCCCCGGACACACCCGTTTACAGTTCCCCATGTAGATACTTTTAGACTGTAATCAAGTCACCCCTTAACCTTCTCCTTGTTAAGCTAATCACTGTAAGGCATGTTTAGTAATCCTTTCATAATTCTCGTGGCTCTTCTCTGAACCCTCTCCAATTTTTCAGCATCCTTCTTGAATTGTGGGTACCAGAACTGGACACATTATTCCAGCACGGTCTCACCAATCCCAAATATAGAGGTAAAATAACTTTTCTCTTCCTACTCAAGATTACCTGCTGTTTAGGCATCCCAGAAACACATTGGCTCTTTTAGCCACAGTGACACTGGGAGCTCATGTCCAGCTAATTATCCACCATGCCTCCCAAATCTTTTTCAAAGTCATTGTTTCTCAGGATAGAATCACCTATCATTTAATATGACCTATATTCTTTGTTCCTAGATGTATGCATTTACATTTAGCCATATCTAAAAGGATGCAGGGTTTCTTCACTACAAATCTGTTTGGATGATGAAGGGAATGGAGCTCTGGGAGTAAAAAACCAGTGGAAAAGTAGAACTATATTACCAGTATATAGATGTACACAATAAGTTTTATACTGTGATTCAACTGTAATGTTTGTACTGTGAATGTGTAATTGGAACTTACACATTTCTTTCTACTACAGTCCATTTCAAATGCAATTATGACAAAGTATGAGCATGTATTCATTCGAGAGAATTGAATTTGGTGTTTTGGCACCAGTCCTATCAGCTAAACACTAGCTCTGGGTGCAAGATATTTAACAAAGAAAAATGTAAACTCCTTTATTACAGTATAGCAATCTCTTCCCACCTTCCCTCCGTGGGTGGGGGTGGGGAGGGATAGCTCAGTGGCCTGCTAAACCCAGGGTTGTGAATTCAATCCTTGAGGGGGCCACTTAGGGATCTGTGGCAAAATCAGTACTTGGTCCTGCTAGTGAAGGCAGGGGGCTGGACTTGATGACCTTTCAGGGTCCCTTCCAGTTCTATGAGATAGGTATATCTCCATATATTATTATATTATCAAGAGCTAAACAGTAAGTGTGCACAAACTGCTGATACTTTTCCCTTGTAAGTGATCAGTCAATACCTGATAAGATCACAACATCAGCACGGGCAGTCTTCTGATATTAACCAGTTTGAGATTTTATCTCCCCCAGGTAATTGTACTGCAACAGGATGCAAGCAGTCAGCACTACCAGTGGTAGCCGAAACCAGAGTGTAAGGATGTATGGACTGCATGTATTAGAGTAATTTGTTCACCTTTCCATTTCCCAATGTGTTCTTTAACTTTACTCTGCCATAATGCATGCTGCTAATGGCATTCTGGAGTGACAGTTTCCTAATGTATACTCCCAATGCTAGACAATTCTATGTTAGAATTTGAAATTGACTGACAACTGGACAGATTTAAGAGGAGAATAAATAGAATTGTGATAGCAACTATGGAAACTTAAGAAGTGAGACTCATGGGACACTTGTGATCAAATCAGGTTCTGTCAACTAGTAGACGATACTAGGCTTTTAAGGGCATCAGAGTTCCCAGGTTGGTCAGGAAAACAGCAGATAAAAACTCATGGCTCTAAATGGGTTTAAGAGAGTGTAAGGTGGTGCAAGGCCATGGAAGAAAGTGTAAATTACATCTTAGCATCACCTCTGAATTTGGAATATTTTGTGTGGCTAGTTAACATCTGGTTAACAGGAAGCAAATACTGTATAAGTATATAAGGGAAAAAATATATACATATTTTAATTATATCCCATACTCAGCTTTTTAGCATACATTTGAATGACAGATTCTGCAATAGTGAGTTTTTTAACACTCGGAATATACCCAAGTAAATATTATTCCTGATTCTTTTTTTGTTGTCCCTCAAATTAAATCAAACCACTCACAATAATTAAAGTGGTCATTCTAAGTGATGCCTCACGTTACTGATAGAATATACCAGAATCACAAATCCATTTTTGCTTGCTGATATAATAAAATATCTTAAATGGTCAGATATCACCCAACTTGTAAGACAACTTCTCTCATTATGTCATGCTACTACACTAACAAATTGTTATTGATTGCATTACATTAGCAGCTTCAATTGAGTGTAGGGACCCATTGGCTAAGCACTGTACAGTCAGAAACATTCCCTACTCTGATGACCTTAGAGTCTAGGAAAAAGGCAAGACAGATAAAGGAGAAAGGAAGCATCTCTCCTATATAAGAGGGGAAGCTGTCAGTAGAGTGTACTCTGTGAGCACATCACCTCATCTTTAAAATTCCTTTCCTCAACCCTTTGTTGAAAATGGCTTCATTTTTATTTTATTGGCTCTTAGGGGAGGCTGTAAAGCCCATCTTTTTGGGCAGAAATTTAGGTAGGGCTGAGAGGTATTGAAGCAAGGGGCTAAGGGATGGAGAGGGATGAGGAGATTCTGCAGTGTTTTTCTTACCAACTGGTTGTTTATGTATGCAGGTTTGCTGCTGTTTTGTTTTTATTGTTGTGGACTATCTTTTTAAATGGGGAGCCTAGAGCCAGGGACAGACATTTATTGTATTCCTTAATTGAAAATAAATAAATAAATATGTGGAATCTCTATAAGTACCATCAGGAGAAAAAAAAATCACTCTTAGTCTAAATTTCAAGTGGGACAATGTAACTTGCCTTAACTGTACATGTGACCATTCTTTAAGAGCACTTTTTAAAGAGCTGCTCACTGATGCATTGTGTCCAATGACAAGCTTTTCACCAAAGTCCTGCTGATGCTTTAAAGCCCCTTGCTAGAATGTTTGCACATATACTATACAGTCAGGGGAACCAGAGCATAGATTATTCAGTTGAAAGAACTATCCCATTAAATTAACAGCTGACAGCAGGACACTGAATAGTGACAAAGGTAAATTTATTTCACTCATATTTTTTCCATGCCCCAGATCCCCCATAAGTAAAACAATCTGACAAAACTAAAAGATAAAAAATGGAAGACAGGTGCTGCTAATGCCTCACAGTGCACATATAGGAAGGGACTCCTGCAGAAGTAATGGGACTTCCTGTGCTCACCAGACTGGCTGTTTCAAGGTAATATTGCTGCATGGTCTATAACCCAGCAGGGTAGTTTCAAGGATTATTTGCTATGAAGATGCTGCAGTCACTGGAATGTGGAAAGGATCACTAAGAAGTGTAGCTGGGAAGATTTTAACATCACCACTAAAGTAAAAACAAAACAAATAAAGAAACCCTTAGGGTGACCAGATGTCCCGATTTTATAGGGACAGTCCCGATATTTGGGGCTTTTTTTTATATGGGCTCATATTACCCCCCCCCCGGTCCTGATTTTTCACACTTGCTATCTAGTCACCCTAGAAACCCTAGAACAGCATAACTGCAGTGTAATCCAACTAGATGAGAACTCATTTGTCTGAAATGCCTGAATCTGAAGCCCCGTCTCAGTGGCAATGATTATGCAGACACATATTTTTAAAAAGTTGGCACAAAGTCTATTATAATTACCGGACTTGGGGGACCTGGATACTTCAGGGGGGTACAATGGATTTGTTTGGACACAGATTGAATTGATAATAGATCAGGTGGTTAGATGTCAGTTCTCAGTCCCTGGTTTAATCTTGATCAAATTGCTGGTGACCAAAATTCATGGTGCCAACTGTTTGATATCTTATGTTAAATGACTTGGTAGTGTTAGTCCAATCCCTAGTAGTCAGAAGTCCAAAACACAAAAATTACCATTACAGTAGGCATTAATTGGCAGCCTTTTCTGTCAGTATCAAGACAGAGAAATAGGATTAAATGGATATGGAAACTGAATTTTCCCTGACACCAAGAGATGGCTCCTCCAGATCAGATTTGAGACTAATTGCCAGGGCAGAGTGGGGAAAGTTGAATTGCTATTGTCATTGGCATACTTATGCTGTTAATAAACAGAGAATTTCAGTCACCAAAGCTGTCAATCTGTCACCTTTCATGAGCAATAAATTCATTATTTAAAAAAAGAGAAAAAAAATTGCCGGTGCCCCAGAGAAATACTCAAATCAGCTTGTGAATGGGCACTATTCCATCATAACAGATGGATTTAAGCCTCAGCCACTAAAAGACAATTAGCCAAATTGAACCCTCGCATAATTTGGCCTATAATATGTGACAGAATACCTTGTGAGGACAGAATTTCTAATGAAGAATACCTATCTATATAGTGGTGTATTCTAAGCTCATATTTTAAATGGAGAGAATAAATAATTGCTAACCCAACCATTGGATAGATATATTTAGAAAAATAAGATGCTTCCTTAGTTATACAAGAGTATTTTTTTTCAAAATCTATTGATGGAAAATTGTATGAAGTCAAGATGGGAGAGGATATCTAATGAGTTCTTGTTCTCATCTCCTTGATTCATGACAAGAATGAAATGCTTCAAAATGTCGCCAAACCTGTTTAAAAAAAACAACCTCCTTCCCCCCCCCCCCAAAATAAAATAAAATAATGACAATGTTTCCATTGACTTAATATAAAGAGGACTGGATTCCAGATTTTTCATCCTCTGCGACTTTTACTGAATATTCCTAGGTCTGCAGGGCTTCATAATATATTGTCTCAATTAGAGGGTTGAGACCAAAAGCCTGCTAGTATAGTGCATAAGCAGTGGTTGGCAACCTTCAGCCCATCAGGGTAATCTGCTGGTGGGCCGCGAGACAGTGTTTACATGTCCACAGACATGGCTGCCCGCAGCTCCCAGTGGCCCCGGTTCGCCGTTCCCGTGGTTCGCTACTTCTCACAGCTCCCATTGCCCGGGAACAGCAAACCACGGCCACTGGGAGCTGCGGGCGGCTGTGCCTGCAGATGGTCAATGTAAACACTGTCTTGTAGCCTGCAAGCGGATTACCCTAATGGGCCACATGCAGCCCGCGGGCTGAAGGTTGCCCACCACTAGCATAAAGGGAAATCAAAACAGGATTATCATAATCATCAAATTTAACTTTTGGTATTTAGAATACATTTTGTTAATATCACATATTACACTGTTCACTAGTTACTAATGTTTGTCTATTCACACCACGGTCAACATTGAGTGAGCAAAATAAAAAAGATAACATGCAATCAGTGGGGGAAGATATTCTTACTGTGATATAGAAATGGCTATATTACTTTTTTTTCTACATGATTATCAAGCTTTATAACATCATTTTCTTTGTGTTTGCATGTATGTGTCCAAGTACATATTTCATTTCATTATATCATGACAAGCTACTTTAGTCAACTATCAAACTACTGCTCCAACAACCTATTAATGCAACCTTATTTCGATTTCTACACATTTTCCATTCCTTTTGTATGTACATATCTCAGTGAGTTCTCATCTCCCCAATCCTCTGCCAAAAGCTACCAGACTGTAACAAACCTCAGGCTCAATTTCAAACAGAATGAAAGAAGGGAAACCAAAACAGTGAAAATTGGCCACAATTACTCCCATCAGCTTTACTCTCACAAGCTCTATTCTGGTTCATCAACCAAAATCTAGCCAGAATAGAATGGCATGGTGCCACCTTCACTGTTCTGTATGGTGGCACTGGGTACTATTTCTCAGAAGAACACATCCATAAGAAGAGCAGTGTGTCAGTGCTGGCTACACTGTATGAGAAAATTAGCCATCTAGTTCACAGGCCCAATCACCTTTTCTCAGGAAGAAGACAAATGACTGTAACAGGGATAATGAGAAGCTTGCAGAGGTAACAAATAGGGACAGTGAACATTACATCTCCTTTACCATACAGTTACGACCCACTCCCCTCCTAATAAATCTCTCCTTACCTAATTACAGTGATGAGTGGAAAAATCTCATGGCAGCACAGCACAATGGAGAGGAAGGGAAACTGGTTTTCCCACCAAATTAGTCAAAAACAAATGGATTAAAAAATATAAATTTGGAAGCAGCTCAATGCAGATTGTGTCAGTGGCTAGATACTTCAAGTCACATTCATTTCTGGCATAATTTCAGTGGACTTCAAAGGAGATATTCTAGGAATGAATTTGGCCTATAGTAAAACATAATCCAAAATCATCCTGAAAAAAATAGTTTCAGTTATAATCATTTTCACACTCTGTCACTTTATTAATATTTACCTACTATTTGTTGCTTCTTTAAGGCACAACAAAGAAATGTTAGCAGTCTGCCTTTTTAAACAAAACATCATTTCAGATGTTGATCTAGCTATAAGAGTGGATACAGGGGCATGTCTGTGGTTTTTTATATGAATGTTTTTCTTTTTTCATAGTTCCTCCTTGGATTAAGCCCTTCTTTAGATGGCAGAAAATTAAAAGTTTTGGAAGAGCCAACATGACCTATTATCTGGATTACAAAACTAATTGTGAATATGGTAAAGGGATGATAGTTTGTGACAACCATCTGTCATAACCTATGTGCTAAGCAAAGCATTGACAATCTTTGTGAAATAACACATGTTATGTGAGGACTTTCTCCAAGAATCTAAGGCTGGCCCAGACGAAAAATAAAAATCTGATTTAACTGGTAATCTACTATGAGGTTTCATCTTATTTGAAGTGCATGTGCTATATAATTGAAAGGCTTCTGAAAGAAAAAAAATAGATTCACATAGATACAAATGGCAAAGCATAAGATTGGTGGGGAGAGTGTAATTGCTAATCACAAACCAGCCTCCAAAGATTCAAAGTGATGCCTCCAATTTTGCTGTCTCTGTTCATTTCACACAAACAGATCCATCTCACCTTTACCCTTCCTTATGTCTCATAAAGAATGTACTATTTTAGCATGTTAGGTGTTATCACCAAAAGCCTTGTAAGAAGAAAGAGTTGGAGTTAGGTTATTCAAACCTTAAACAAGAGGCTGGATTGCATGTTCCACTTTGTGCTGCATATGTGGCTGGAGATAGCCAGTGGAAAATTCCCCTTGTGCAAAAGAATTCTCTGCCATCAGAAAGCCACTCATACCCAGCATATGAGAGGGGGAAGGGGGTGGCGGTGTAATATCCTTAGAAAAATTTACCAAGGACTGTAGTGGATTCTCCATGATTAGCAATTTTAAATTCAAGATGGGGTGTTTTTATAAAATGATATTTTGTAGTTCAAATAGGAATTATTTCAGAGAAGTTCTATGGCCTATGTCAGTGTTTCCCAAACTTGGGACGCCGCTTGTGTAGGGAAAGCCCCTGGCGGGCCGGGCCAGTTTGTTTACCTGCCGCATCCACAGGTCCAGCTGATCGCGGCTCCCACTGGCCGCGGTTCGCTGCTCCAGGCCAATGGGAGCTGCTGGAAGTGGCACGAGCCGAGGGACGTACTGGCTNAACAGGGATAATGAGAAGCTTGCAGAGGTAACAAATAGGGACAGTGAACATTACATCTCCTTTACCATACAGTTACGACCCACTCCCCTCCTAATAAATCTCTCCTTACCTAATTACAGTGATGAGTGGAAAAATCTCATGGCAGCACAGCACAATGGAGAGGAAGGGAAACTGGTTTTCCCACCAAATTAGTCAAAAACAAATGGATTAAAAAATATAAATTTGGAAGCAGCTCAATGCAGATTGTGTCAGTGGCTAGATACTTCAAGTCACATTCATTTCTGGCATAATTTCAGTGGACTTCAAAGGAGATATTCTAGGAATGAATTTGGCCTATAGTAAAACATAATCCAAAATCATCCTGAAAAAAATAGTTTCAGTTATAATCATTTTCACACTCTGTCACTTTATTAATATTTACCTACTATTTGTTGCTTCTTTAAGGCACAACAAAGAAATGTTAGCAGTCTGCCTTTTTAAACAAAACATCATTTCAGATGTTGATCTAGCTATAAGAGTGGATACAGGGGCATGTCTGTGGTTTTTTATATGAATGTTTTTCTTTTTTCATAGTTCCTCCTTGGATTAAGCCCTTCTTTAGATGGCAGAAAATTAAAAGTTTTGGAAGAGCCAACATGACCTATTATCTGGATTACAAAACTAATTGTGAATATGGTAAAGGGATGATAGTTTGTGACAACCATCTGTCATAACCTATGTGCTAAGCAAAGCATTGACAATCTTTGTGAAATAACACATGTTATGTGAGGACTTTCTCCAAGAATCTAAGGCTGGCCCAGACGAAAAATAAAAATCTGATTTAACTGGTAATCTACTATGAGGTTTCATCTTATTTGAAGTGCATGTGCTATATAATTGAAAGGCTTCTGAAAGAAAAAAAATAGATTCACATAGATACAAATGGCAAAGCATAAGATTGGTGGGGAGAGTGTAATTGCTAATCACAAACCAGCCTCCAAAGGTTCAAAGTGATGCCTCCAATTTTGCTGTCTCTGTTCATTTCACACAAACAGATCCATCTCACCTTTACCCTTCCTTATGTCTCATAAAGAATGTACTATTTTAGCATGTTAGGTGTTATCACCAAAAGCCTTGTAAGAAGAAAGAGTTGGAGTTAGGTTATTCAAACCTTAAACAAGAGGCTGGATTGCATGTTCCACTTTGTGCTGCATATGTGGCTGGAGATAGCCAGTGGAAAATTCCCCTTGTGCAAAAGAATTCTCTGCCATCAGAAAGCCACTCATACCCAGCATATGAGAGGGGGAAGGGGGTGGCGGTGTAATATCCTTAGAAAAATTTACCAAGGACTGTAGTGGATTCTCCATGATTAGCAATTTTAAATTCAAGATGGGGTGTTTTTATAAAATGATATTTTGTAGTTCAAATAGGAATTATTTCAGAGAAGTTCTATGGCCTATGTCAGTGTTTCCCAAACTTGGGACGCCGCTTGTGTAGGGAAAGCCCCTGGCGGGCCGGGCCAGTTTGTTTACCTGCCGCATCCACAGGTCCAGCTGATCGCGGCTCCCACTGGCCGCGGTTCGCTGCTCCAGGCCAATGGGAGCTGCTGGAAGTGGCACGAGCCGAGGGACGTACTGGCTGCCGCTTCCAGCAGCTCCCATTGGCCTGGAGAGGCAAACCGCGGCCAGTGGGAGCCGCGATCAGCCGGACCTGCGGACGCGGCAGGTAAACAAACTGGCCCGGCCCGCCAGGGGCTTTCCCTACACAAGCGGCGTCCCAAGTTTGGGAAACACTGGCCTATGTTATAGAGGAGGTCAGACTAGATGATCACAGTGGTCCTTTCTGGCCTCATAATCTATGATGTGTAGAAGTCTGCTATGACCAATCCTCCACAGGTGTAAACTTCCTTACCACTCTCCTCTGTAACTCTAGCTTGCATTGGGGCCAGGTGGCTCAGAATCACAGAGACATAATTGGTTCCTTCAGACCCTCTCTTTCTCCACTGAGCCCAGCTTCCCTTGCTTGGGGTGTTGAATCTGTAAACAAGGTGTTAAAATGTACTGCTTGAAATTTAACTTGGTGAGATTCACCTCTGTGAAGAGAGCACAAGGGCATTGCACCCCGTAAAACTAATGCAAGCCTTTAGGATAACAGGATATAACTGGGGCATAGACCTTTTGTTGGCATCATTTTACCTCCTCCCCCTCTAGTGCAGCAGTCTCTGCTTAAGCTGTTTCTGCAGCTACTCTGCCAGAATATATAAATGTTCTTTCTTCAGATATTCTTATGGTTTAAGGCCCCTCTGAAAAATCAAAAGTTATTTTCTTTTCAGATTTTAAATCCAATACATATCATCTGGATATATTTTTATGGATAACAGAAAGAATACCATGATAACACACTCAAATACAGAATGTGGGTTTTAAGGTGGTTCTCTCTCTCTCAAACTACAGTATTAAAATTAGCTAAAGAATTTTAAGGAGAAAATGGTCTGTCACTGAAAGAGAAAGCGGCACCTCATTAACTTTTCCTGCAATGCTCTGAAGGAAGAAGAGGTGACCTTGCTGTGAAATGTTAATGACAAAGGTGATAACACACAGTGAGTGTCTCATACCCCTGAACATAACTTCTGGATTTAATTCAGCTGTTCTTGTCTCTTCCACTTTCTGCCACACTCTTGTTTAAGAGTTATGTTGTCTTGGCATATAACTTTGACCTCTGAAGTTAAGGGGCACACAGTCAATCAATTCTTTAGACCTTAGACCAACCTGCAGGACTCTATTCCACCTTGCCATTGCAATTTATTTCTCAAAAAAATCTCTTTGAATATTGTGAACATTTTTTCATCCCCAATGTTACTGTAAAGAACACAAAAAATGCTCAAAATCATTTTGAAATTGAAATCCAATTTTTATCCTGTGAGCTTTGACAAAACCCTTTGTTAAAGCAGAAATAGTAGTAAGGTAGCAATATGTTTTATTTGTATGTTATAATAATTTTTGTCACAGTGAAGAAAGATTTAAATGCTTACAGGTAGAATTTTGAAGAATAAACAAATTGCCCTTTTCTCCTAGGCGTACCCTCACAGTTAATGCTATGGGTTATTTATAGTCATAGGTAACAGACAAAAAGAAAGGGAAGATTCACTAGCTTTTATCTAGATGACCCTTTATTAAAAGGTTTGCTAATGGGACAGCCCCCATTTCCATAGCCAATATGGATCTGCTTAATTCTACTGTTTGCTTTAGCCAGTTCGTAATCAAAGTTATTTTATTTTCTTTAGGCCCTATTACAGACCAGGTAGACAATTAGATAAGCTGTTGTAGGTATTAATTAGCTGGTGAAAGTGTAAATCCTCCTACATAAGCAAAATGACATTTATACACTTTGCCTTCCTGCATTCCAAAAGACATTTATATGTACGGTAAGGTCTGAAAGAAAAGACATGCAGAATCCATTGTGGGCCACATTCTACTCACAGTTACCAAAGTCTAAACAGGGTACACCTATTGTCTTATTCAGGATGTATCTTCATGCATATGACAGCCAATTTGGCCCTGGGTGTGTGTGTTTTCAGAAAAGACAAGAAACAAGATATTTCAATCATTAGGCAACTCAGAACTATCTGTGGCAAAGCCAACTCTCTTGGCAAAGATACAGTTTTCTCTGTAGTGTGTTTGCTTCTACTAGGCAACTAATTGGGTGATATTTATCCCCCTTAAAAAAACACATATATATTAGTTTTCTTCCTAATTAGGAAAAACTATGTGAAAGGATTCACTGACCCTTAGAAGAACCTGATAACTGTCAAGCTTTGTATGTGCTGCCTAGGAACATAATTTCTTTCTAGTTGTAGATTTGAACTGCTATTAAATTGAAGGAAAAGAACATTAAATAATGCCTTGCTAATTATTATGTACTATAAATCAGAATTTAATAAGATTTCATTTCAATCTATGTAATTTTACAAACACTTCCGTAAATGTATAATAGCCCTGGTAGCATACACAGTAATTTTCTCTAGTTTGATCAGATTACTTGTAATACAAAAGTGCAAGTGAACTTTTCAATTTTGTATTTTACTCAGTATACTAGCATAGAGCGTAAAGAAAGCTCCAACTGTAAACTTACTGAAGGAAAGGAAACACTTTGCCCTATGATATAAATATAGATGGGTGTGAACTAAAATCCATGACCTGAATTACTCTGAACTTTAGGTGTGTTCAAAATCCAAACCTGGATTTGATATTTGCAAATAGCCTCTAATATGAATACCTTCAAATCTAGTTTTTTAGGATCCAGATCCACTGTTTGTGGCTTGAACCCCTTTTTAATATAAATATTTTTGAGAACTGTCTGATAGTGAGCCTAACAGTTTGAGTGCCCAGTCCTACTCCTATTGAAGTAAAAAGCCAAATCACATCCTCAGTTCCCAGCAAACAAATCTGCTACTTTAATCACTCCCATTTGCTAATTTCTTGGAACATCTGGTCCCTATTACATCAGAGACTGCTCCAAAGTTGTTTTGGCCAATGTATTTAAATGAATTTTAACAAGAGATAAGATTTTTAAAAGGACAACATACTTACTGTCCAGGCGCCAAATTGTAATGCACTGGCATGCTGTCTCCAGTTTATTTGCAGACACTCAGCAAAACTATGACAATCTGGTGGAGCACTTAACCATTTTACCTTTACTAAGTGGCTGAGAGAGCTGCCCCTTTAGTTCAGAGCAGAAGGTCATTGGTTTCAATCCTATTTCCTCATATCATTTTAATAGTAATGATGTTGTTCAAGCTATGGTGTAGAATAAGATTGTGCTTAACGCTGTTATTACATTGAACCTTGTTCAAGAAGTACCACTGTTTATGAGCTACTTCTTTACTAATTAAAGCATCTACATTATGCTCATCCAATGATACCACATCTCGTTTTCCAACCATAACAAAATACTGGGATACAGTAATGCTCTGCTAGAACATAGAGCCCCAACAATTAGGCAGACTCTCAATGATTTCTTCCAACACTGTTTTAAAGTGTTTCAAGGAACTTTGGTATTGCCTTGGGAAATCAAAACCAGCCTGATGCTGAGCCAGGTCAGCAACAAACAGCAGTGCAGTTGCAACTAATTATAAGGTAAATGGTTCAAAAAATCCCTCAACTCCCGGTGTCATGTGCAAGCTAGTAGAGTTCCCACCTGGTTGAAGACAAAACAACACACACAGTTTAAAGTCAAAAGTCACCCCTCCTTAAATCTCATTTTATTAAGAAACATAATTAAAACCTATTGCTACATTAAATTCCAGGCTTATTCCCCTAACTTACTTTGCCAAGGGTTTACTTCCACATCATTTAGATTTGGGGTAGAGTGCAATGCATCACACATGAAGGATTCCAACACCTGCTAGCAGGGTGGGGAAACACAAAAACTTTTAACCTATTACAGTTAGTAAATGGTTTTAATTGTCTATTCTCCTGTCCCTACGTTAATATACCACTTTAATGTTAATGTGAGTTTCAAGTGTACAAAGAAAAGTGACAGGTTTCAGAGTAGTAGCCGTGTTAGTCTGTATCCGCAAAAAGAATAGGGGTACTTGTGGCACCTTAGAGACTAACAAATTTATTGTAGCATAAGCTTTCGTGGGCTACAGCTCACTACATTGGATGCATGTAGTGGAAAATACAGAAGGAAGATATATATATACACATGAAACAATGGCTGTTACCATACACATTATCAGGAGAGTGATTAGTTAAGGTGAGCTGTTGTCAGCAGGAGAGAAAAATAAGTGTTTGTAGTGGTAATGAAAATGGCCCATTTCCAGCACTTGACAAGGAGATATAAGGAACTGGGGGGGAAGAGATAAGCATGGGGAAATAGTTTTACTTTGTGTAATGGCCCATCCACTCAGTCTTTATTCAAACCTAATTTAATGGTGTCCAATTTGCAAATTAATTCCAATTCAGCAGTCTCTCATTGGAGTCTGTTTTTGAAGTTTCTTTGTTGTAATATTGCAACTTTTAGGTCTGTAATTGAGTGGCCAGGGAGGTTGAAGTGTTCTCCAACTGGTTTTTGAATGTTATGATTTTGACATCTGATTTGTGTCCATTTATTTTTTTACGTAGAGACTGTCTGGTTTGGCCAATGTACATGGCAGAGGGGCATTGCTGGCACATGATGGCATATATCACATTGGTAGGTAGATGTGCAGGTGAACGATCCTCTGATAGTGTGGCTGATGTGATTAGGTCCTATGATGTATCCCCTGAATAGATATGTGGACAGAGTTGGCAACGGGCTTTGTTGCAAGGATAGGTTCCTGGGTTAGTGTTTTTGTTGTGTGGTGTGTGGTTGCTGGTAAGTATTTGCTTCAGGTTTGGGGGCTGTCTGTAAGCAAGGACTGGCCTGTCTCCCAAGATCTGTGAGAGTGATGGATCGTCCTTCAGGATAGGTTGTAGATCCTTGACAATGCGCTGGAGAGGTTTTAGTTGGGGGATGTAGGTGATGGCTAGTGGCGTTCTGTTACTTTCTTTGTTGGGCCTGTCCTGTAGTAGGTGACTTCTGGGTACTCTTCTGGCTCTGTCAATCTGTTTCTTCACTTCAGCAGGTGGATACTGTCGTCGTAAGAATGCTTGATAGAGATCTTGTAGGTGTTTGTCTCTGTCTGAGGGGTTGGAGCAAATGCAAAAGTGAAAATCCCTCACTGCACGAAAGGTTGATATTTCTTTCTGAAGTGTTGGTTCATATGAAACATATATTAAACAAAAAGTTTTTGAAACATTAGGAATAATTTCTAATAAGACAAGCCTCAACTCTGCATTTCAGAAGAGATGTCTTATTTTTATAGGCAGCCTGAAGATCTATAGAACTTCTACTATATGTCTCTGATAAGCATGATCTGTGACCCAAGGTAATTGGTGTCTTATAGGTGACAGTGACTGACATAGCTCACATCCTACTCATAAAAGCTCACATCAGCCTATGTCAGGAATGCTCATTAAAAGTAACAGTGATATTGTAGTTATAGACATATTGGTTTCAAGCGTGCTATTTGAATACAGTGGCACAAGTTATTGTATGTAATATAGCAAGCAAAACTCCACATACTATATTATCATTTATGATTTCAACACCAGTTTGATATAAAGAGACAAAATCTCTCTTGCTCTCTGCTCAGTGCAACTGGAAGCCAGAAGCCTATTCCAGATCCTTGGCTCTTAAGCCTAGCCTGGTCTGAATTTTACTTAGAGCTGCTGCCAGGCAGCTGTAGGTTATACCACTGGTGTAGAGGACCTATGGCCACAAAGTAACAGATGGGGGCATGTCTCTTTTAAATTGTGAACCCCATCTTGTTTTGTGAATACTATTTGTTTTTAGGGGCCCCACTTTGTATTGTAACCTTCATTTTGGGGTTTGACCATTTTGTATTGCAACCTCCTTTGTGGATTAGAGCATCCATTTTGTAGTGGGAACTTGACACCTAGTTGAATGACTGCCTGAGAGGATGGCACAAAGAAATCTACTGTTTCTCTACTACTGACCCATCCACAGAACAATGAGCTCTCTATGCAGAAGCCTGGCTGGGGGAAGGGACTGGAGTTCCTCGTTTTGGGCACATGGCCAAAGAGATCAGATTCTATAAGGGAGAAGACTGGATAGCAGAAAGAGAAGGCAGTAAGTCCCTGTCTAGCCTATGGACACTGACCAAATGCAGGACTCATAGGAATGAGATTCTGGGGGAGTGTGTTCAGGACATTTTGTTGTTTTCCAAAGATCTGTAACTCTCTATTGCAGTTTAAAAGTAAAATACCCGTAGTTAAGAAACTTCTTTGCTAATCCTCTATTCCTTGCTTGCCTGCCACATTGTTCATGAAGGGATTAATTGAGAAGTTCATCATGCCAATGGCAAGCTGGGATTCTGAGGGAACACGTATAAGCAACTGGGGGCTCCGGAGAGTTGAAGAATTGGTTCTGATATTAAAGGTAGCAGGGCTGCACAGCTCTTCCTCCCAAGGAAGTACAGAGACATGAGGTTGGCCCTGAAGTGTGCCTTAGGGACCCACAGGCTAGGAATAGTGCCCCAGCTCTACCCAGACCTAGTTGGTATAGGAGCATGTGGAATCCAGTGGTTAGGTCCACTCACAACAGATTGATGTGTGACTGAAGAGAAGAACTAGGCCAAGTTATGACACCAACATCAGTGGAGTTTTGGCATCCAACTCCAGACTCTTTCTCTACACTTAGGAGAGCAGGGGTAGCTGACATCAGGCCGGGATCCAGTACATATGTGCTAGAAGGATATTTCCTTCCCACAGAAGAATTCTGTGCTGGTCATTTGCATCCAGTTTCCATGCCCTTTGTACTTCCTAAGTGGTACACAAAGGGTTGGATTTCAGTCCACAATCTTTCATTATATACACAATTGAGGTGTATTTTAAATTAGAAAAACAGCCCTACTGTAAAGAGACATACAAACAAGTACAGTGCTCCCTTTCTGAAAGAACGTCACATACAAAAAAATAATTCTGGATTAATTGGGCCAAAGGATTTCCCTATATTATTCTGTGCACATCCTAGGTTTCTCTTATTGTATGTGTAGTCTGTAGTGACTAGCGATGGTTCCCCCCATAGCATGTACTCATGTTTACCTTTTTATGCAGAAGTGAATCAATAAACAAGAAGTAGGTCCCTGTCTTTTCACCCAGGGAAAAAGAGGAGTGTACCTCTAACAAGAGGTAGTCACTTGTCTTGGTGCCAAAAAAAGTGTTCATGCACCATTAAACAGAAGGTAGATTCCTGTTTGTTGCCTCAGATTGTTAAGCAGAGCAAGGGCACTCCTGTCTCCAAGCACCTGCATTTAATTGCAGCTTATTGCATTCCCCACAGGGAGGCAGGAACAGCTGGGCAAGGAACACTGTACTGATGCAAGAGAAGAAAATATAAAAAAACTGTGCGCTCTGTTCTTCTGCAAAGAACCCTACACAAAACTGCATCGACAAAAGGACTACTATTTCCTGGGTTTGTTCTGTTGATTTCTACTTATTCTTGCTCAAACAGGTGAATAAACTGCCCTGAAAGCATCATAAACAGAAAGTCAATACACTAAGAAATATATATTAAAACCTCACCTTTACAGAAAAATAATGTAGCTGGCTGAGCTTTCAACCTCCTGTTCATTTATTAGTTGAAAGATTTCCCATATAGCTCTGGCTGGCAGTCAGGCTCTACATTTAAAATGCATATAATTCAATAAGACCAGCACGTTGCCTACTTCAGGGATACTTTATTTAGGCATGATTTTTGAAAAAAGTAAATCAGTGAATTTATTTGTCATCCTGATGTCTATACGAAGCTTTAATTGGTTATTTATTTATTTATGGAAGAGAATGTAATAGAGCTTTGAAAAAGCGTGCACATTTTTGGCTTCATTATAAAAGCTTTCAATCTTTGCATCTTTTTATTAAAAGAATTGTAAATAGAACATTTTTTTAAGATTTAAAAAACAATGTATGCACAAAGATTTCCTTTTTCTTTGTTCACCGGATTTCCTCTCCCTTTTTATTTTATTTATGTATTGTAAGCTACTCACCTTAAGGGAGACTCAGCATGAGAATTAGCCTGTAGAGCTCAGACACAGCATCATCAGTAGTTCCCTTTTGAATACTGAAAGTTCATCATCTGAACTGTGTTCATTACTTACATTTTCATCTCAACAAAAGTGATATATTTTGTCTCCAAAGTTAGCTTTGCAGGGTGACTACAGATTTTTTACCATGCTGGAAAGATTCAATTTGAGAACTCCTGCTCACAATTGAAGAAAGCAGAGAAATACTGGGAATCTGACCTTTTGGTTTGTCGAAAATCAGCAGGATGCAAGGCACAGTGATCCAAGGAACTACACATGTTCATCTCAGGCTTGGCAAGCCAGTAGGAGAGCTCTGCCTGGTACATTAAGTTCCCAGGGCTCTCTTGCCTAATTAGGTCACCACCCCCAAAATCACATGGAAACACAATAATTCTTGGTTTTGGGAGCCCCAGGGCCTCCCAGCATGGTCAGAACATCTCTTTTAGATTGCAAAAGTTTTCTGTCTGCCAAGTCGTAAAAGAAAATCTCACTATACTCTATATTGTCTTCTGTTTCCTGAGGCACCATTGTGAAGAGTGTAGTCACAGCATCTCTCAAGTTCTAGATCTCCTACTACAATAGGTGTTATTGAGAATTGATTTTTGTTATATAGTTGAAGTGGGATCCCTTTTATTTGAGGAATTTAGAAACTGAATATTGAACTTTTACTTATTTCCTCAAAATAAAATAAAAAATAAACAAAAATATTGCACTGGGCAGTTTGAGTTTTCTTAGATTTAGAGAGACTGTAATGTTTGTTTAATCAGGTGTTTATATTGCATGCTTCCTGTTCATTTTTATTTTCAGAATTCTAGGGGTTTTATGGGTTTAAATAACCTAGTTGACAAACAACTTCCTCTGTAATTGGCAGAATTCATACACTTTTGCAGCTAATCTTATTTGCCACCGCTCTTTTCTATTGTCCTCAACTACACACTGTTATAACCTTTGCAACTCCTCTGAATATTCTGTATGGGTCAAATGACTCATTTGTTGAAATTTATTTTTCATTATTCAGCTAAACATGTATGTGCTTAGTATATGTTAGTTACATATGTTGACATTTTCATCAAATAAATATTCACCAATAATATTTTTCAGTTCCAATCAATCACTTGTCATTTGTGTCCAGATCTCTAGAAAAGATCTTATCTAGGGAGAAAAGAGAAGACAAGATAAGAAAAGTTGGCACAACCCAGTTGCATTCACGGGACAAAGTCCTGTCCCTGCTATTATGAGCCACACTATAGATTTGTATAGGTTGTTTATAGCACTAGCTCCTGTATAAGCACAATAGCTCAGGCATCCCAAAGCACCAAGGAGTAGTGGGTTTGCATCCCACCCTTCCCAGTATATGATGCCAAAGATAGTGTATGTAAAGAAGGACTAAGGCATAGATCCTCAAAGGTATTTAGAAGCCTAAATTATCTCTGTGTCAGCGATGTGCCCTTTGCTTTTCCTATGAAAAAACCTCCCAAATCAGGCCAAATTATGAGACTTTGAAAATTCTTAGTTAGCATGTGCTCAACTGAGACTTGTTAGACTTTGGTTGCTAACTTCTCTGAAGCTTTGTCTGCACTGTACATGTTCCATCCCATCACAGTTTCTATGTACTGACTGGATAGAGCGTGTGCCAACCGTACAGAGCAAATGATCATGCTCCAGCTTTGGGCTGCAGGAGTTAAGAAGGACATTCCCTTCAATGTCTCAAAGTTGGCCAGAAACTGGAATTCCTGTTCAAGAGGAAGTTTCAAAAACCTTTTTGGTATATTCAGGAACAAACAAACAAATAAGTCAATAAAAATGTTGAAATTTCCCAGTGAACGAGAATTCCAAAATTCTGTATAGAAAATGACACGTCATTTCCACCTTTTCTAAATGTTTCCAAGGCTCCTTGGGCTATGCATAGTCCGAGGTGGGGAGCTGGACAGAAAGCCTGGGAGCCTGGCATCTCAGGGGGCCTAGAAACTTGGGAAATTGGGCTCGCAGGGCTTCTGAGCTGTCTTTGAGCCAAGATCCTGGAAGCCCTGGCTTCTGGTCAATCTATCTGGCAGGCTGACTTGGAACCAGGAAGCCTGGAATCCTGGGCTCCCCAGTAGCCTGCTAAGTGGGCTGCTGAGGAACAGAAGAACTGCAGAGCTGAGAATAATTTTCTGACCGAAATTCCAGTCATTCATTCTGATGGAAAATTCCTGACTAGTTTTACTAGTTTTTCTCCTCCCATCTTCTGTAGGACATTATGGAACCGGGAAGAGGAACTGAGAGCAGGGAGATTGTCTCTTTTGTATTCTTTGTGTTCCCCCTACTGGATCTCAGGCAGCATGGAGCCTTGGAGCAGGATTAGTCAGATTTAAATGCTGAGGGATGAGAGTGTGACAGAAGAGCAAGATGCAGGAGCCAGAGGAGAAGGAGGAGTTCAGAGGCGGATAGGAGCCAGCGTAGTCACATATAAGAGTGGAGATGGAGAGAGGTATTTAGGCATGGAGAAGGAGGGGAGTAGAAGCTAGAGGGTGGGTGGGAGGTGGATAGGAGTAGCTGCAGAGAGGGACAGTAGGCAGGGTGTGTTAGAGTTGGAAAGGAGTAGAAACCAGAGGGTGAGTAGTAGCAGAGGGAGAAGGTGGTAGGAGCCAAGGGTGCCATGAGCAGGAGCTGAGCCATCCTGTGCACTAAATGAGGCAGGGATCCTGTGTGAAAAAATAGCATGTGATCATGTATCATAATACATACAAACCAGGGGGCTGAATAAAGATTGGATGAGCACCCTTAATTCTGGCATTTCCTAATCTGAGTTGCTTGACTTGCAACCTTACAATTCTTTTAGCATAGTTTTTTTTTGGATGCAATATTGATTTAGCTTAAATTGGCAGAGAATTGGCTTAAGATAAATCAACATAGACCAAATTTAAATTGAATTAAGAGTGTCCACAGGATTTCGTACCCATTTAACAACACTGATTTAAAATCACACTTTAGTTAAACTGGTGTTTCCCAAGTCTTAGTTCAGGGATTTGTAGGGTAACAGGGCTGGGATGGCTGTGAAGAATTAATTAACTTTCCCCTCTCCCTTTCCTGCTACCTCAGCATGCTAAAAAAGAGATTTGTTCTGGTAAACTGTGGGCTGAGTTTGGCAATGAGAATGTGTGAGATAAAGGAAGGCACTCTAGGGAATAGGATGGAACTCTGTAGAGAAATGGAGGACAGTCAGGGTCAGTTTTGCTTTCTCTTTCTTTCTGGACCTTGATTGACCTGTCTTTACTTGTGTACTTTGACAAAGGGAAGCACTGTTGTAGTTATATTTGACCCTTAGAGGGACAGGATATTTTTTATGTTTTAATTTTTTGTTTTACAAAAAAGCTCAGAAAGCAAGATTCTTTCCTGTCTCAACTCGTTTCTACACCCCTATGTTCTAAGATACTCATTTAACTTATGTTCCATGTCCAACACAATCTAATCAGATAATTAAACCTTAAAAACAAAATGTTCCAGATCAAGACAAGAAACACACTATGATGCCTTAGGCCAAATCCTGAATCTAAATACAAAAGGCAGTATAGCTTAAACACCACAGTGATGAACGCTGTGCAAAATCCTAAATGGATAGGTAGCACAGCTTGCCCAGCAGTGGTCACAGAGATAGTGTCACAGAGATAGTGTCAATTGGCAGAACAATTCCTATTATACTACACAGGCTGACCGTTTTTATAATATATATATNTATATATATATTCTTTTTATGGGTATTTAATGAATATTTACAGGATTTTTGTTTGTTTGTTTGATGTCTTGTTGGGTGAAACAAGCAATGCTAATTCCTTGGCAACAGAATCCTGAACCCAAATTACTATTAATGTTGTGGCCATACAAAAGGATAACTACAAAATTATAATCTTCTAAAAACTGTGTCTGATCCTCCGAGAATCATTGGTGCACTGGCCACTCTCAACACCAAGCTCACCCTGAGAAAATCAGACTCTATTTTTTGAAAAGTACAGAGACAATATCATTGATTTATGCAACCAATTATACAGGTCAAAGGAGATTATTATATTTTTATATTTTTACTTTCAAGGCTGGAAGTAAATCTGAAATATTTTAAATATTTTATCTTTGCTCTTATGACAAGGGTTTTTGTTTTGTTGTGTTTTTTGTTTGTTTTGTGTGTGTTTTCTTTCAGAACATTCACACTGCACAAAGGCTTTTACATTAACGGTCTAATATATAACATTTTAGGTTATTCTTCTTGTTTTTTGTAGTAATGCAGTCTGTAGGGTTAAGTCTAGTGGCAATAGTGGAAAGATACATACATTTTATCTGTGCAGTCATTTAGCCAATGATCAATAAGTGCCTGACAATAAATCAATATGGGCATAATCTCTAATCTGTGAATTTCTATGAACAATCTCTTGAGTATTCTTATCACAAAATCTATATTCAGTCCGGTCCTCATTTTGGCTGATTTACACTCGGATGCTGTTTGCTTTCAAGGACTTCCATTTCTCTAAGTGCTGTCTCGTAGGTATGCAACTATCCATCGATGCACTACTAATATTCAGAAGGCTAATATTTAATTACAGATAACAGATCCAGTGGGACTGAGAACAAAGTGGCCATCATTGAGATTTTATATAATGAAATATTAAAAGATAGAAGCTATAAAACCAAAAAAGCTGGTAGTATTTTGATGTTGCTCTTAAATCCATAGATGTTAGTGCTGGGTGGATACTGCAGTATGCTATATTTTCAAATGTTTTCTCCAGTCTAATTTTAAATTTGTACTATAGCAGAAATTTATTTGGACAAATAAAGCTAGCAAAGAAGAGGAATTTGTGAAATGAAAAAATCTCCATTCTGCCAGGTTGCATAAATATAGACTTTTCCTATTCTACTTCTTGGTTGATTCTGCATTTGTTATTTTAGACTCAGAGTTCCTGCATGTTTCCAGTGAGATTGCAAATATTATTACCAAAAATTGAATTTTTCATTCTTGGAGTGGTTGCTATCTAAGAGAAGGGATTATATATATATATAACACATTACCCAGGACACTGTCTGGACTGTTGAATAACTGTGTTCCCTCAGTTCTCCAACTTCGGGTGCCTATGACATTGCTTTTCTGTAACAACATCAACTACTGGCCTGTTCACATATAGGCTCTAGCATGTAAAATCATTTCCAGTTACACTGTATTGAGAGCTACTAGTTAGCCACATATAAATTAAACTGCAGCGCAACATCAGCAAATACCCAGTCCCAGCTTTCCCCCAGAAATGTGCATCGTGTATGGCTCAGTAGCTTCCTGAACAATACAAGCTCATAGAAAGTCCATCATTTCATCAAAGGAAAATGATATGCACCAGCCATGTTATCCCAAATGGCGTTTCCCACACACTTTAATCCAAACACACTGGTTAAGATAAAACATAAGATAAGTTTATTAACTACAGAAAGATAGATTTTATATATAGATTACAAGTAATGATGCATAAAAGTCAGGATTGTTTACAAAATAAATGAGTAAAACACAAGCTAATACCTAACTTAACTAGCTAAGTGAACTTTAAAAGCAAAAAGGTTTTGTCTCATCATATGTTTATAGCAGTCTGTACTGGCTGAAAAGTCTTCCAGCCAGGATCACCCCTCTCCCAGTTCAATGATGCTTTATGTGTCTTTCAAACATTGTAGCTGCCATGGGTAGAGAGAGGCAATTTGTGTTGTGTGTGTTCTCCATTTTTATATCCTTCTCCCCTCTTTGATGTTATCTCCACTGATTCTTTGCCAATAAGTCCTCACTCACACTCTTATTCCTGACAAGGTGATTGTCCAATTCATTATTCTGATATCTGGCTGGGGGGTGCCAGTGTGTCTTTGTCTTTGTAGAACAGGTTTGTGCCTTCCTTTCTAACTCTGGAACATGTTACAGCAAAGTTATACAGTAGAAACTTATAACTTTACATACAATGCTGATACACATATTTTACCAGAACAATATTGCACAGTGGTTTATGACATTTCAAATGATATCTCATAAGGCATACTTTGTACAAAATTTATCATAGCCTTATAAAAGTGGTGGATATATATGTGATTGTTGCAGGATGTATGTTGTCTGTACAGGTGAACTTGCATGCCTATGTAACAGGGCTATTATTTAAGTGACTGTCAGATATCAAGATATATGGTAAGCTCTGAGGAAGACTATTATTTTGAGTTTATCAGTCATTAGGTTTACTTCTGAAGCATACCTGATACTTTTGGTTATGAATAAGCAACCCAGCCCAAATGTGAGATTTCTCTGCAGGATTCAGAAATTCTTTGTGGGTGCAAAAGTACAATTATTTACAGGATCAAAACTACTTCTTTATTTTTTTTTTCAAATGTAGGTCCTTAGACATTTATTGACCTGATTGTACCTACAGTACATCAGATTGTTAGATGGGTGAGTGCTATGAAATGTACCTGTAATTATTTACAAAAATGTGTGAGCATACAAAGAAGCTACGTTGAGATCTTTTTGAAAATCAGGGCTCCCCTGTTCATACCTGCACAAAGAAACAGAGAAGGATACTTATAGCCTCTGTAATTGACAATACTTACTCCTGGGGAAATTCTGCTCCACAAAATTAAAAAATCTGCGCACAATATTTTAAAATTCTGAAAAATTCAGTATATTTTATTTCTCAAAATAACACAGTATAATCATGCTGGTTTCAATTATTTTGGTAATTTATTTAAACTACAATACAAAGGATGGAGAATGGGAGTGGGGAGCATTGGAGGAAATTCCCAAGCCTCCTTTGTCTAATAGTAATGTAGCTAGGTTTGACCCTTTATTTCTAGTTATTAATCAACAAATATATGCGGCCATATGCTCAGTGTTACATCACAGGCAACTGAAGAGCAAGTGAGGGCTGGGGAATCAAACTCACAGTTTATATTGGCTACTGACCATCTTTAGAAAGGTCAGTAGCAAACAGTTCATGGAGCATATTTTGATAGGAAATGCATTCAGTCCAAAAATTAAGACCAGTCCTAATCACTAAAGCACCATAAGCATTTATAAGTCATATTATCCTTTAAATAAGAATCCTTTACACCACTCTGGGAATGTAAAGGAGCCTTAAAATTTTTACACCGATTTTATACTCTTGGGGGATTCAGAAAGACAATGGGAACAATCCACTAAGAACAATTCACTAAGCAGGCAGGTTGCTACATTCTGCTCTCCCTGAGGGGACAGAGCCTGCCCCACACCTACCTCCTCAGAAAAAAAACAAAGCCCTGCCCCTCCATACTGAGCGTGCTGCAATAGCATGCAAGAGGGACAAAGTGTCTTTCTCTCACACACACAACACTGCCCAGCCTCCCTGGTCGGTGATTTATGTCTCTACTGGCTGCTCCAGGCACCCAAACAGACCTGCCTGCACTGCCGGGGAGGGGTGCGTGACCACTCTTGAGGTTTCCCTTTGCTTCCCGATCAGAAGTAATTTTTTTGCTGGGAAGCAAAGAAATCTGCGGGGGACATGAATTATGCGCATGCACAGTGATGCAGAATTAACCCCAGGAGTAAATACTGGAAGTATTCTAGCAAACTAGCAAGAACTTGTAGCATTGTAGTAAACTACAATAGCAATTGTTTTAGCACAACCCAGTGAAAAAAATACAGATTAATCATTGCTAGAGGCAATACATACAATATTGTCCAGGACACTTGTCTCCTTCCTTTGAAATGCTTTAGAGTCCCTATATCTTTTAATGAATGTGCTATAATTTAGACAAGGACTGCCCTATAAAATGTACCACTTACAAGTATTCTAATTATTCATTCAAGGTGTGAATTGCTCAACTTCTAAATCTAACAAGAATAATAATGGAGGGTCAGGTTTTGCCACCTTTACCTACATTGAATAGCAATTATTACTTGATGTGAGTAAAAGTGACAGACTCTGACTCTTGGATAACAATCTCCAAGACAGGTATCACTCAGTTTAGAAAAAGAAAAAAAAATCACATGAAATTATGTTCCTTGGTTGGCAAACAGCATGTGGCAGATCTACTTAATTTCAGGCATTAATTAGATTTTACAACTCCTCAGACACGACATATTCCAGGATGATCTGAAAAAGCAGGATTATCAGTCATGCTTGGTCAAGTCTTACTGTGGTTGTCAGGAGGTTTGTAGAAGGGAACTTGAATAAGAGATTAAAAATACTTAGAATTCAGAAGCAATACAGCAGTCTATCTCTAAGGTTATTCAACTTCTTTATCACAGAAGCACAGATACCTCCATTTCTCTGCATAAACTAAGATTCTTACATTGCTCACTTGATATTCTGATGTTGTATGAACTCTTAGCACAATCCTAACAGAAATACGTATACTTATGCCTTGCACTGGTGATTTGTCCCCCTGCCCCACCTTTCACACACTCAGGTGGATAATTTAATATATTAATTTTTACAACTTAAGTCACCATATACAAATGAACTGGCTGTTCATATTCACAGAAGTTACATGGGTTCCCACTACTATTCAAAAGGACCCTAGTGAAATCTTGAAATTCTGGACTAGAAGAAAAGATTTCATACGAGTTAAAGTGAATCTCCTTACAACTCCCAAGCAAATCTGGACATTTTTGTTAACAAAGTCAAAAATGTTTCTTCCAGGAAGAACTATTGCTGTAATAGTGCTTAACAAAAAACAAAAAAACAAAAAAATATGTATTCTTTCTGACCCATAGGGATAATGGTCTAGAGAATAGAAAATCCATTGTTCTTTTTTACAGGGCAGTTAGTTGTATCAATTGATAAAGCAGAGAACTCTGAGTCATGCAAACCTTGGACCTAATGGATACCATTTTGATTTTGTTTTACTCATAATTGGTTCAAGTTTGCTTACTCTTGTGAAGATTTAAGATGAATGTTAATTGTTTTCTTGCTTCAGCTCATCATTTAAGAAAAATGAAATGTTGAACAAAACCTACTAATTCTGAGTGTATTGTATATTCATGTACATGACTAGCATTAGCTTCCTGTGAATAGTGAATGTGGCAAACAGTTGTAAGGAATTTTTTTTAACATGAGCAAAACAATGTATTTTGTCCTAACCTTATTCTTGAAAATGGCTGAACTGATACAGCTGAAACTTTCCAAAATGCTTTAGCTTCAGGCAGACACCCAACATGAAAAAAATAATCAGCTAAAACAATTAAAGTTTGGCAAAGTTATAAGCAACTGAAAACAAGGTCTTAAAATGGAAAGTATCAGGCAGCCTTAAATATATAGGCAGCACTACCAGTTCTGCCTGTAATATCCCAGCGGCTATATAAGAGTTTACAACAAGCTGTGTGAACACTCTTATTTTAGTTTAAACTAAGTTTATTTTGCTTTAGGTTAAATCAGTTAAGATATAGATTTAAGCTAAACTGAAAAAAAAACCCTTTAATTAAAATAATAGTGTCCAAATAGGAGTTTGCATCTGTTTTATCCAAACTGATTTAACTGTAGCTATTCAAATGTATATGTAGACAAGGCCTCAGGACAGGTGACTATGGTGCTTCATCTAATCAGAAGAAAAGAGTTAACTCCTTCCCTGACAATCTCTGGATGGAGTGAATCTATAGCCTCCATAAAAAAGGGTTAGAGAATGGAGCTGTTGTGTTGTGGGCTTGCAGGTACAGTTACAGCTAATAGATATATAGCAATTTTCTATTTGAGGGTGCTGGAAGGAGAGGATAAAAAGTATTTTTTTCTACCTCATCCTTGTACTGTAAGTAAGGAGTATTTTATTCATTCTGAGGCTGCCTGAAATAAGCATCCTCCACATTCCTCCCTGGATTTTCACAATAGCACAAAAATCCCTTGTGTTTACAGGCACTGTCTTTGTGACAACAACAAAGGCACCATTTCTACATATGGGAGGCAAAGTTATCTAGTGAATAGGACTGGGAGTCAGGGCCTTCAGATCTGGTCCTAGCTCTGCCACTGAGTTGGGATGTGACACAGGGCAAGTCATTTTACCTCTCTGTGCATGTTTCTCCATTTGTAAAATTAGGTAAATTATGTTTACTTTCCCTTGCAAAGCACTTTGAGATCAATGGATGAAAATTGCTACATAAGAACTAAGTATTATTAGAAAAGGGAAAACTCTTCTTAAGAGTGGAGCAGGATAGACAAAGTGGCTTTCCAATTGACAGTAGTTTGGGATGCTGAGTGCTTTGTTGATACTATTTTTTCATCCCTCTTCATATAATTGACATAATTGTAGCTATGAAGAATTAAATTCTTTAATATGAAGAATTAAATTTGATGAGACTACTTAGTACTTTGATTTTAGTTGAAGATCTGAGTAGCATCGAGTGAATTCTGCCCCTCCCAATACAAGATCAGTATCTGTCAATTCTGCTTAGATGTCCAACTAAAAATGTAGTGAGTTATTGGCATATGTTATAAATAGAAACACAGATAAACGGATATGTTTATTTTCATAAACCTTTACTAAGTATATCTGGTAAGCACAGTACAAAAGTAGTTAGTGTTAATATTAAAGAATTGGGGGAAATATGGTGTGAAAAGAATTTCTAAAGATGAACACTATTCTACTATTTTATACTCAAGTTTGTATCCTTCATGCTACACTCTAGCTGCACAATACTGAGCTGTTAACTTTAATTCTTGTTTGACTGATAACAGCTAGTAGTGCTGGCATATTATAAGCTGCCAGTCACTTAGAAAGCTATATCTGTGACCATTAAGTAAACATCAGTTATTAAAATTAAATCCTTGACATGCTGAGCTGTCTATGTTTATGTTTAGATTACAAGCAAAGCTGTTACATATGTGAATAATGTATATGTTTTGTGCTTTCTCTTCTTTTTAATAGTAAAAGGTACTATTATAGCACCTACAGTAACTTGAATGAGCCACATGATCGTCAGTCATAATAGATAAACTGATTATAAAGGACCAATGTCAAGATAAAATAAGTCATTTAAAAATGCTTTTCCTGTGTTAACAATGTCTTATGTGGTTGAAGTTGAAATAATTTTCAAAATCCAGTTCATTTTAATGATTTATGATGTGCATTTAGTTTTAACATTTTACTCAGGTTGGGCAGTGAAATTAGATTGGTTGGTTTCCCTTTTTAGACTTAATTATTTTCATGTTCTACTCCCTTTAGTGGTGAGGCAGTGCTGAGCTAGCAGGGAAGGAGTGGTGTGCTTTGAGGTCAACAGATTCCTCTTTTCCATTAATGGCCAGGGAGGAGACATGTGAATGATTATTAATCATATTTACTGTGGTAGTATCTAAAGACCATCCAAGAATGGTGCCCCATTGTGCTAGGTGCTATACAACAGAGCATAAAAGATGGTCCCTGCCCCATAGAGTTTACACAGGTGCATCTGGGGGAAAACAATTTGGGGACTTAAAGGTGTTGAGTTAATGATTAGGGCAAAGAGAGATCAGAGGTGGAGCCAGGTCTCTTTCCTGGGAGTAGCTATAACTTTGTCTGAGATGCTGCAGTAGATAAGCTGGCAGTGGAGCTGCTATGCTTTTGCAGTTGTATAGACAGGAGAGGGGTAAGTTGGGTGGTGGCTAAATTAAATGAGCAGAGAAATCTGATTACCCACTATGAAACAACATATTCTGGGGCCTGAATAGATTCTGGCCAGAATTAAGGAAGGAATTGTTAATAATATGGCAACCCAGCTAGTGATGAGTGGGGGAAAGCAGCCAAATGAATTGCTGGTGCCTCCTAATGACAGGTGACCAAGACAGGTATTCATTCAGTAGAGGGTCTGGTTCCCTGGTAAACCAGAATCACAAGTGAATTTGGAGAAGACATCTTGTAAAACAAGGTGGGGAATGGGGTTGGACTCCTAATATCTGATACAGCATAGGGCCAATCCCTTTTCTCCATACCCTCAACTTTTGAATGACAAGAGAAAGGTGGGATTTTAGTAATGGGGCTGGGACCAGATTAAAAATTTGGAAGGGCGAGCTGAGGGAAGCCCTCCCCGACATGATACAGAATATGGTAGGAAGGGTGACCTGCAATATGCAAGTTATGTCTGGGTAATTTCCCAGATGTGGTAAGTAAATAATGTTGTGGTCTCATTTAATCCACATACCTAATGTCTTGTCAGTAGCGGCGCCAGCTTTGCCGGCGCCCTAGGCGGCGGAAGGTCCCACCAAAATAGCACTGCCCCCAAAATAGCAGTGCCCTAGGCGACCGCCTAGGTCGCCTAATGGGTTGCGCCGGCCCTGTGTCTTGTCCATCTTCCTGCAGTGTACAAGATGAGGGTGCTACAATCTTCAAGGGAGATCTTGGGAGGTATGAGAGGAAAGAGGACTTAAGAAAGCCTTCACAGAGCTCTCATTGACATCAGTGAGGCCAAGATTTCACCCTAGATGTGCATCTAGGTATCTGAAGAAATTACTCAAATATAATTTATTCTCATTAAAAAAAACTTATTTACATGGTAATGAGATGATTGCCTATTTAACTTGTATATTATGTTGACCCTCTCTCTTATTCCAACTAATTTAACTTATGCACCTACATATTCTAGATATTTTGGGCCTGATTCTCAGTTGCATTAAGGTCTTTTCCCCCCTGATATGGAAACATAAAGGGGGTGGAAATATATTGCTGAGATACCTTCCCTGATCCTAGCTCCCAAGGTAGGAGCTATATCAGGCGTGGACCAGGGGCATGGGAAGCAGAGCGTAAACTTGAGAAGATGTAAGATAGAGGCTGGGCAAGGCCTTGCAGAGTCCCAGAAATACAGGTTGCTTAAAATCACCATAACCTCCTTCCCCTTCATTCATACTGCAAGCACATGAACCAAGTTACTGGAAACTGTGCCTTTAAAATGTTGTGGTTTTCAGTTAAAATAACTTGATTCATCCACTTACATTTCTTTCTCTGCTCCTTTTTTTGACACACACACACACACACACACACACACACACACACACACACACACACACACACACAGAGTAAATAAGCTTTCCAACATGTGCAGCACTACTGAATATCCTCTTGTTCCTCAAGAAAACCATGTTAATCAATACCAATTCCATGTAACTTGCTGTGTATTCTTTTATTCTTCTCAACTGGTTATTATAAAACGATATCCCTGTGTTAGTCATTCATACACAGAACACTTGGCTTTGAATTCTGCAACAGTGCTAAAAGCCCAAACAGGAAAAAAACAAAAAAACAAACAAAAACACCATCATAATTCTATCAGAAGCAATAACATTGACAGACATATTTTTAAAATGCTTATCACCTAGGTTTCTAAGTGTTTTCTTATCACCTAGGTTTCTAATACAGCTTTTTTATATTTCTTCTATAATTCTAGAATTCTTGGAGTCCAAAATAATATTATGGTGAAGTTTCTTCACTTTTCTGAGACTATTCACAGTAATTTATAGATTTGTCAGCTTTGCATTACAGGGTGTATGAAAGGCCCCAATATGATGGCCTATCCACAAAATAATAAATATTGTATTAATCTCAGGTGCTTACTAGCCCTATTTGTGAACCAAATTTTGTTTTGGAAACTAAACACATACTGGGTGTGTGACATAAGAGCCAGGGGCCATATCCTAAACTGCTATAAGTTGGCATCACTCCACATAGTTCTATGAAACTACTCTGATCTACACTGAGTGAGGATCTGGCCTATATACACTCCACAGATTATTATAAAATTTAACACCAAGGCAGATCCCTGCACAGCAGATTAAATGTTGGTAATCCAAGAGCCAGGGAAGCCTAAAGAGACCCAGGCCTGGTCTACACCGGGGGGCGGGGGGGAGGGAATTGATCTAAGTTATGCAACTTCAGCTACATGAATAACGTAGCTGAAGTCGACGTACTTAGATCGATTTACCGTGGTGTCTTCACTGCAGTGAGTTGACTGCTGCCGCTCCCCTGTCGACTCTGCCTGCGCCTCTCGTGGCGGTGGAGTACAGGAGTCGACGGGACAGCGCTCAGGGGTTGATTTATCGCGTCTAAACTAGATGCGATAAATCGATCCCCGCTGGATCGATCGCTGCCCGCCGATCCGGCGGGTAGTGTAGACATACCCCCAGTGTGTCATTTTCTTCCGGTTTAGCTGTTCACCTGTTTCCTTGCCTATTCCCCAATACAAGCTACAGGTCGATAAGAGAAATTTAACTTCCACCTAATTTAATATACCTATTGGTAACAAATTAAAATAGTGGACTCTGCCACTGTGTCTACCCAAAATTCTAGATACTTATTTGATTTTCAAATATAACTCAAATCTGAGGTTTTTAAGGTTCTCCCATCCCTAAGATCAGCCACATAAAGCTTCAGTTTATTTTACATTTATTAGTATTATTAAGTAGTATCTATAGAAACTCATTGTCCTGTACACACAATATGAGGGAATCTCAGCCTCGAAGAGTTTACAATCAAGACATACCAAGGGTGGGAGAAAGGGAGTATTATTATCCTCATTTTACAGATGGGGAACTGTGACATGGAGAAATAAAAGCTTTCCTAAGACTGCATAGAAACTCTATTGCAAACTTGGGAATTAAATTTGGATATTCTGAATCTTGGTCTTGTACCTTAACTACTAGATCATTCTTTCTGTTGTACATAATGTTATATATACTCGCTTTTACAAATGATGTGAGTGCATGGACTATTAAGCTTATCAGAAAGAGAGAGAGAAGATTTTTATATTTCTATCCTATACCGAATGATTATTTCTACCATTCATTCAATAGTCTCCATTGGCATACATAAGTGTATAGTTTATATCAAATACATCTTTCTAATTTTATGTGAAGAAAAAATATATGACATTATTGTACATATATCAATTTATTTTTAATTTGTCTTGGATTATAAAATGCACACGGAAATGAATATATTTTTTCCCTTTTCAGTGTTGCTGAAAAATACAACATCAGTTTGTTATACATCTTATTCATGAGCACATCCAGAAAGGATGAATAGATGGCTGATTGTAATAAGGAATAGCTAATGATACACAGCATTGCTGACATTTTCATTACGCATCACTTCACTACACTGGCTTCACTCCTTAAACTGTACTCTAGCAGAAGTGATGGGGGCTGGGGCACATGTAAAGCTTAAAGGTTTGTTTCAGTTTATACAAATACCCTAATTTTCAGTTGTTTATCAATAGTTTATAGGGACTACCTGAACTTCTTAGATCTCCAGAATTAGAAATACAGAATTGTGGACAAATAGACTTCATTAGTTTTCAGGTAGGAAAACTATCTGATCTGGATTCAATTTGCAGAAAGCTGATCATGAAAGACACACAGAATAAATAACTCAGAGTAGAGACAATTTTAGTTTCAGTTTGAACTTTTTCTGCATATGGGAGCTGAGAGAGAAGCAGAACAGTTCAGAGAGTCTCTCATTAACTCCCACTCCCCATACAGGGAGTCTTTGAACTGCTTTGGGATTTAGTGCATGGGTCAGCAAGTTCCAGCCCTACAAAGACCAAGTCTAGAATGTCAGCGATCTGACCCACTGCTGGCTACTGAGAGCCAGCTGAGACCTCTGCAGGACTCCAGACCAGGCAGCCAGGAGAGGACCCTAGGGTGAAGACACTGTAAGGGGACCCTTTTTTGTTTCTTTAATCTGGCCAATATTCACAGCACTCCAGCACTCATCTCCAGACTCATCCTCAACCTACCATCTGCTTGGAAATCTGCCAAGAAGATAGTTTGGGGTTCGGAAGAGTGTTGGTATGTTAGTACTTATTAGTTAACCCGAACCATTTCTTTCCCTAGATCCTATTTTCCCATACCCAGTAAAGTTCTCCTTTGTTCTATTGCTATTTTGGGGTGTGACATTTCTTTGCTGGTGTTGTGTTGATGTTCTTTATTTTTTCTTGTGAACTGGGTTTTATACTCCTTGTCATCAATCATAGCATTATTCATTTTCCCAAGGGACAGCTCCCCTTGTGTCCTGGGCACAGTGAGGAGTCAATTTGGGTGGAAGCACTGAGCATCACAGAAAAGAACCCAACCCATGTGAGGAGAGGGAAAAAGCCACCAAGAAGCAAGCATCAGGGAAGAGGCTTGAACCACACTTTGGAGAGAGCTTAAGTGCTTCGATGGATCAGAGCTTCGATACCCATAAATGGGGAATTCTTTCAAGTCCATACATTTGATGATCAGTTTTATTCTGTGAATATGCAGAAGAATCACCATAACTGAGAATCTGTGTCCATTTATACCTGGAAATAACAACAGTATCCTGGCACTTGCACATGTTTTCTCTTGATTTCAAGTTACAATAAACAGATAGTACAGAGAGTTCCAAATTCCTCTAAAAGGGGTTAGGTAGTTTGGGGAACCCTTTCATATATTCAACCAAAACTTTTTTCTTTCATGTCCAAGAGTGGTCACAGGTGGGATCATTCCCTAGGTTTGATTAGCTGCTTTCACAGCACTATCTCACCTGCTACAAACCCTGCACATTGCTCCTCAAACCAACAGGAATGTCATCAAAAAGGTAATATGCAGCCCCAGGTTATGTGATCTTTTTCATGCTGTCCCTTTTCAAAATGGAATCCCCTTCTTCCCATTTGCAGCAGTCCTATGGAGTTGTACTATTAGGGAACAGGGAGATATTAGGGGGTTCATGGGATTTGGGACCAGACTTTTTTTCTTCTTTAGAGGAAAGCCTCTCCCTCCTGAAGGAAGAATTTGGAGGAAACCATGTCAGTAGAGATGGGCAAATAAACTTTTTGGTTCTCTGGCAAGTTCAAAAATTTNAAAAATATTTAAAGCCCAAACTGTGGTAGAGAGAGATCCTGGAGCACTGGGCCTAGTGCAGGATCTGAGGCTGTGAACCAAGTCAGGCCATGTATTAAAGCAGATGCTTATAAGTTCACTGTCTGGTACATGAACTTGACAAAATTGCTGTGAGTGTTGGTAAAACATAGGCACTCCTAAGAAGTACCAAGCAACAGATATTTATGTAAATACATTTCAGAAGTCTAGTACAGATATACCCAATTAGATACAAGATAAGATGGTCTGACAGAATGATGAATAGTGATGTTTTGTCGGAGATATTAGGAGCAAGGGGAGGTAACAAACCGATGTCATGAAATACGTAAGTTTATTTCAGTTGTTTGAGTTTATAAATGCGGAGGCATCTTACCTTAAACCCTTTGTGTGGCCAAGGGGACAGCAGAGACTCCTGCAGCTAACTGAGCCACTTCTTGACATAGGGGACTCATGTTAATGTACTTGTGCAAGTTGTTAGGACTGTGCCTTCGGGACAATAAACCTGGCCGAGTGCCTTTGTCACTGAACCATGCCTGTGGTCTTTCCCTATGCGTAACATCAAAGTCTGCTGAATTAACAGACTGCACTCTCTGCTAGTGCTGATAACACTGGAGCTCCAAGGACAGAAGCACTGAGCAGCTGT
>QXTE01000001.1:17680930-17926566 GCA_003942145.1 Platysternon megacephalum | reverse complement strand
AGAGTCCAAAACGACAACAGGCTGCCTATTTGCCGAAGCTTCTAGCCATCTATAATACTTTCTATTGATGTTCTTATGGACATCTGTAAGCCATCGTGGATTCACCCCTGCGGCGCCTCCTGCTGGTCGTCCAGGGAATTAGCTCTCCCAGCATCTGGAGCGCCCTCTGCAGGCTGGTGATCTGCTTGCCACTGGCCTGTGTCCCTCCCAGGACCCCGGTGCCCCTTTCTCTGGGTCTCCCCCTCACAGGGGAACCCCCACCCACTATTCCCACCTTGCCTCAGTCGTGGGCTACTGCCAGTCACCAACTAGCCCCTGCACCCTGGGGCAGACTGCAGTGTCAGTCACTCATCATAGGCCAGGTTGGGTTTGGACCTGCTGCCTTAACCTACCCCTGGGCTGCCCTCTGCAACCCCCAGTACCTCTTGGCCTAATGCTAGGCCACAGCCTGGGGCTTTCCAGGCTAGAGCTCCCTGGCTCCTCTGCCTTTCACCAGCCCTGCTCCACTCAGGGACCCTGTCCTTAGCTCCCTGCAGCCAGGACCATCTCTTTCTGAAGGCAGAGAGAAACTTCTAAGCTCCTGACTTCCAGCCTCTTATATAGGGCCAGCTGCAGCTGCTTCCCCAATCAGCCTAGCAGCTTTTCCCCTTACCACAGCCCTCTGCTGGGCTGTTCCAAGCCCCTCAGGGCAGGAGCGGGTGACCACCCCGCTACACCATCTAACTACTACATATAACTACTCATGCCTGCAACATTCTTTTAATATGTATTAATTATGCATAAGCCATTTGTAAGTGAAATCTTAATATAAAGTGTGACCAGAATTCTCAATATCAAAGAATGGAGGCAAACAAAATAAGAGTCTATGGGTAAAGATACTTAGGAGAAACAGGACAAAATTTAAACACAGAATAAGGGCAAATGGATGATATTTTCTGATGGTTTAACTTGCAGTATATGTAGGAAAGAGAAGATTCTAGAAGGAAGGAAAGAAAACTGGAGGAATCGTTTTGCATACAGGTACCAGGAATGCCTAATTAGAAAAGTTATCTGGAATAGACTTCCATTGAAGCTACAAAAGAACAGACCAAACATCAGTTATATCCAACCTGAAGATGGGCAGAGAAGACTTGCCAAAATGTCAGATTTCTGAGCAGTGGGGGTTGTTATTTCACATTATTTCTGTTCTAGTGCATAAATAGAGTTTGGTATGAGCTAAATAAGATTTGTCATTTAAATTTATAAATCCCTATCAGTTTATGACTTTGCTTTCTATTCTAATATCTTTTTCTGCTCCTTTCTATACACTTAATAACTTTGAGAACAAAACCTTGTGAATGTGTTACTGCATTTTTAACGATGAATAATAAACTGTTAAACTGCATTCAGTCATTCTGTTGCATCCCTGAAGTGCTCTAAGGTTATCAAAATGTGGTTGATAAGTAAACAAGAAGTAATGCAAGCATCAGGATATGCTTGTTTCAGATACTAACACATGTCTACCAATGGCTAAATCTTAGTCTCTCTTGAGTGATGAGTCATGGTTCCAGACTGTGAATATTTCAGGAATTTCCATGCATAACCCAGACTAGGAAAGTATCTGTCTCCCTCTTGTGGCAGCTCCACTTAAGAACCTACTACAGCTTAAATTGTATGAGTAACATTTGAAACTCCAGCGATATCTATACTCCACTGATGATACATTCTGGCAATATCATGGTCAACTTCCATTTTCAATTAACAACAACAAACAAAAAAACTAACAATAAACAAAAATCCTTTAAGTAGAACCCAATAACAATAAACAGAAATGAGCCTAAATCATAACATTGCATCCAGCCACCCTCCTTCTGGACTTTGGGATCCAGCTTCAGTTCTGAACATTATAAATCAGCCTTATGTGTATAACTTGTCAAATTATAACGCTAAAACCAAACACACCAGAACTTTGAGGAAATTTGACTTCTGACATGCATCCAGGCCCGAAGTGTATGACCAACATGGATGTCTCAAATTAGGCATCTACCTTGATATTAAGCTACCTAAAAATGGTATCTGATTTTCAGAGGTGCTGAACACCAGCATCAAAACAATGAGAGCGAGGGGTGGTCTGCACCTCTCAAAACCAGAGTAAGATGAGCTATCCATGTTTCAACAGAAGATTGTTTTCCAGTGAGGATGGAATTAATTACAATCTGGCTCCCAAAACTGGAAGTCAAATGAAATCTGCCAGCACTGAAGATTCACAACACACAGTGTTGTGAAATGAGAAGTATACTCGAATCTGGTTTTAGTGACCACCACCTAGAGTGATTATTCAGCTATTTGGCACAAACCCTTCTTTCCTAAAGCCATTTCTTAATGCTGCTGATGTGTGTGATCTCTCTTATACTGATAAATGTTTGATTCAGAAAGGAAGCAATTTCTCAAATATTCTTTGAGGTTCTCAGAGTTAGGAAAGAATTTTTTTGAGTGCCACTCAGCCGCAGGTTACTGCTTGTGGAAGAGCCAATTATGCTGTAACTTGGTGTGCTTATGATGGCACTGAAAATGTGCTCTGATCTTGCCAGATAATATACATAGGTATTTAATTATTCAACATTTTTACAAACATTAAGGCCTTCATTGTGATTGTTAGTCCAGCCGTATTTTGAGAAGGGGGTGGGCGGAAAATGGAACCTCACTGAGCCAGCAGAGGGAGCAGAAGTCACTGTGCTTCAGATGCACACAATTTCTCTTACAGCTCCCAAACATGTAGAGGGAGCACACCACATTAGGATATATATTTCCATGTGATGGGCCAGCTCCATTGGCCAGTGCAGGAGGGTGTTTGGGGCCATTGCTCTACAATGTCTCCACCTCCTTTGGGTATATACCAAGGAATATACTGAGGATGGGTCAGAACCTGCACTCAGAATTGTTCAGAGCCTGCAAATGTGAACCTATCTATAGGGGAAGAGACTTCCCATAACCTCCCATTTCCTTGTACGTCCATGTAGCTGCCAGCCACACTTTGACACTAACTGAACAATCCTCATATTGCACCTTTGAAACAGATTACATATGGAGAATCTTAGGCATAAAAGTGAAGTGACTTACCTAGAGTCACTCCATGAGTCAGTGGAATAAGCATGATGAGATTTTTCTTAGGACTCTGAAAGCCATTGTCTAATTTGTAACCCACATAAATTTGATCCACAAGTCATTTAGACACAGTGAACACGAATCCTATAATTTCATATTTGCAGAGCCATTTCTCAGAGAAGAACTGCATTTTGGCTAAGATTTTCAAAGCCTCTCAAGATTTGTAGACAATTCCGAAGCATTAGGAAACCCAGTTCATGGGAACTGGGCATCTAAATCCCGTAGGCGGTTTTGAAAATCTCAGTCTAAGTACATTTTTTCTGTCCTTTTATTTAATTACAGATATTTCATTTTCTATTATTAGTTTTTAGAGATCATTTTGGTATTCTTATGAAGGAGGGCTTGTTCTTTCTTTGTTCTTCTGTTAGTGTAATTCCAGTGAAGTTGCACTGTATGCAGAAGGGTTCTACAACTTCAGAAGCAATAGGAAAGATTCTCAGCCTTGCTCTGCTCCCAGGACACAGGTGATCATCCTAGTGGGAACACATCCTGCTTAGCTGGCTCCTACCCCTCTGCTGCTCTCCAATTAAACCAGGCTGGCAAAAGGTCCCTTAGGGTCTGTTGTCAGCTGGCATAAGTTACAGCAGCACATCTGCTCTTACTACCCCCAGGCTGGGGTAGCGCTGGGCAGTGAACCAGGGAGTCATAACCAGTTCCCCTGTCAGCTGTACTGAATGGATTTGTGTTTGGAGAAGAGGGAAACTCCAGGGAGGAGCCAGCCAGAAATTCAGCCAGCAGCAAACACAGAAGCAGCTGTGGCAGAGATCTTTGGACATAGATGATGTCATTACACTCTTTTCCCAGTCTTTACTCTGGATATTCTCTCCCCTGTGCTGGTTGGCTTTTTAATCCTGCACAGTCACTCCACCACAGCCTGACTTTACCTGCCCTCTATGTCTTCTTTTCCTCTCTTCTCACCTGGCCCCCTCAACATCTTCTCTCCCTTCTGTTTGTTTAACCACCCCATCTACCAAACCCTCTGTCCCACACAAAAGAAATGGTACCAACATGATGCTTGCAAATCATCACACTGTTTCCCTGTACTTGTGTATTACAACTGGAGCAGGTTAGAGAATGGTAATTCTGTTTTGAAGAGGATTTCAAGATTCAAAATTTGGTTTCATTCAGATTTGAAGGCCCTGGGATCCTTTGCTCAAGGGCAGTCTGTATGGTAGGCTGTCCTACAGCTGGAAACTCTGGTATTCAGGATAGTCCTGGCTCTGGACAGTCAACATGGCAGGATGCTGGGGAGCCAAGGACCCTGGAAGCCTTGGTAGCCCGGAGCTTGGAGTCTGGAAGACCTGGGATCAAGGGCTGCAATGGAGCCACAGGCCTGGGAGCTTGCAAGAAACCAGAATTTCATCAAAACTGACACAGTCTCACAAAACATTCAAATTTTAAAAAAAAGACAAATTCTGACCAAAAAGTCAGAATTGTTTCCAACTTGATTTCTGATTTCTATTTCACCTCGTCTGTCTTGTCTATTTAGATTTTAATCTCATCGCAGCAAGGCATGCATCTCACTCTTTGTATAGCACCTAGCACAATGGGGCTCTGGTCTGGTCTTACCCAATGGAGTTACACTTGCTTATGCAAGTTTTATGGAGTGCACAAGCAGGCCCAGGATTTTAGTCAATTTTTATTTAATAGAAAATTTAATCAGCTAAAGATGTGTGGTTAACAAAAATATCCACTGGAAGAAATAAAGGATCAGCTTTGTAGTGATGATCATATATGTAGCCTTCTGCATAGCAGCTTCTTACAGCATTGCAGGCAACTATGCCATTGCCTGCTTCTATTTACCTCTGTTAGTGCCATAAGTTAATAAAGACATTACTCAGGAGACAAGCCCTACAGAAAGCAGAGTGTTTTGCATGAAAATGAAGTAAGTGATGAGAAATGCAATGAGCTAATAAGCAAACAGTTGGATATTGTAGCATGGTATGATGGACAGAAAGAGCATCCTCCCTGGGAAAGCAGTGACCTGTAATTACCATGCAGCCCACATGAGAGAAATGCCAGTGAAGAGTATTACCTAAACAGTTAAGAGAGTTTAGTTATTTCAGGTTTCTGTCATCCCCTGATCATGTTAATTTAAAAAGTGTTTGCACTTGGAACAAGGAGGAGGTGCTATATTGCATTGTTTTTATTTATTTACTTACTCCTTTCAGTGTACTCAGTGCTTTACACACACAGTCCCTACCCCATGGAGTATACATCTAAAGAACCAATTGAGGTCAATAATAAAACTCTCACTGACTTCAGTGAGCTATTGTGCCCTGAATAAGGGGCACTGCCCTAGAGGTAGAGGGGAGACCTAACTGTGACTTGGAGAATCACTGTTTGGTCCCTGCTTCCCCTTTGTTAGTTGTGCCAGTCCTTTTTACTGGTGAAGCTTACTTCATTCATCATGCCAGCTCAGCTGCAGCGGCCCAACACAGTTTGTTGGTGAAGACATAACCAAGACCCACCCTCTCATCCACTCCTCACCGACCTGTGCAGGAAGGGGAGAAGTGGTCCTGGGAAGACTGCTCTCCCACCTGCATTGCGACTCACACTGTGAATAGCCAGCAAAGGGGAACAAGGGATACGATGGTCATGAAGACTGGTTCACAAATGAGCCCAATGGAAGCAGCATCAGACCCAGTTCAGACACAGCTAAATACAAGTCAAATATGTAATATACAGTATTTGAAAATGTACTTCAGATTGGTATAATGGTTCACAATTTTTATTACATTTCTGTTTCACTTTAAGTCTATTTGGTGGATTTTACTGTTGAAAGGCAATATATGCATTTTAAAGTAGGGTTTGAATGAAGAGAGCAAAAGGACTATACATTATATTGTCTAGTTTTCCAATCAGCTTACTGGATTTCTTTGTTTTAATATGTGCAAGCAGCAAGAGTTTATTGGGTCAACTAGCTTATATTTAATTATTGATTAGATGACATAGACCAATGCTGAGGCTCATTTGGAAACCAGAATGCTTCTATAGTACTTATGTTAGCATTTATTAAATATGCATTATTAATCTGAATTATGTTGTGTTCAAATACAAGCCTCTAGAGCAAAGATAATGATCACAGCATTAGTATTACTAAAGCAGAATTGATTTTCCAACTTCACCAAAATTGTTGAAATATGGTATATGCTGCAAGTATTGAAGAATGGCTGCCACATAAGAAAGTGGGCAGGTTTATTTTTTTATACATTCCTCACTACACTAAATGTAAAAAATAGGCTTTATTTATCCAGATAGGTATTGTAGGCATAAGTGAATGCTAAATATCTATTTATATTTATTTAAATGAATTTTATTAATTCATCATAGATTGTATATATTCATGCATTCCAGTGGGAATCCTTCAAGTATGTTGTTTTAAACAATGTAATTAATTTTAATTTTCCATACCCAGCTATTAGATTAGAAAAGCTAGTGAAACTTAACTTCAGTGAGTATTTGGCTACTATAGTTTGCTATAGTTGGGTGTAAAATATGCAATTTCTCTTATTTTCCCTCATGGTAAGATACTGCTGTAAAGGAAAGAGCAATGATTGCTGAGCTCAAATAAAGGAGAATTATTGGGAGATAATATTGATGAATCATTATGCTTGTTTCACATTCCCTAAAATTAGTAATTGATGGACCCTTTTCGTGACATTCATGAATCACTAAGCAACCAGGCTGAATAAATAATAAGTATTCTCAATTTCCACAGGCACATTTCAAATTAAGTTACATTAGTACTACATTACAGATAATATATATTAAGGAATATAGAACTTTCCAGTGCCAGCTATGAGTGGACAGGTAGAAATTAGCTTAATTTTGATTAAAGCAAACATAAAAAATGAGCACTTGTGTATAAATATGGTAGGGGTTTATGTAGACTGTTTCAGATAAGTATTAACTTTAAAATTATTCACCACAATATGAAAAGCGATGAGACAAAACTGTAAATTAAAGGAAAAATGCAGCTTAAAAGTCGGACTTTACAAGTTTGTTTTACCCACTATCTTTTCACACTAAGTTTTCTATAGCCAACAGAGATTAGAGGGCAAAATATTTTTCCACTCCAATTGCATAAAGCCTGAGTGTCTGAGTTCTATGCAATGGAACTGTGCAGCAGTGAGGATAGTGAAATCCCCAAACCTCAACCAGGATGAGGATGTGGGGCTTCAGCATAATCCCCCATGCACAGAGGATGTGAGGGAGCCATTCTTTTTAGGTGATAAATTTGAGGAACTGTCCCAAATGGAGGTGTCCCTAGAAGAGGCATTGGAACAAATTAATAAATTAACCAGTAATAAGTCACCAGGACCATATGTTTTTTACCCAAGAGTTCTGAAAGAACTGAAATATGAAATTACAGACCACAGTTGGTAGTTTTGCAACTTATCACTTTCATCAGTTTCTGTATCAAATGACTGGAGGATAGCTAAAGCTCAAAAAGTAGAGAAATATGCCCCTCTGGCCGAAACCCTGAGAGCTAAGGGTTACCAGGTCCAGAGACACGCATCGATCATCGGAGCCTTAGGCGCATGGGACCCCAGTAACGAGTGAGTGCTGAGAGAATGCAGAATCGGTTAACGCTACGCTCGGCTGATGCAGCAACGCATGGTGTCGGACGCCATCAGGTGGTCGAGGGACATCTACATAGAACACATCACCAGACATCGGCAATACCAGGAGGGATGAGCTGGAGTGCCGATGAGCAGCACAGTCAGGAAAGTAACAAATACTTTCCTCATGGATTGTATTTTCTAAATGGACAACCTACCTAATTCTTAATTACTGAGGCACAATCTCCACTCATTGATATATTTTGCTTTCCACAACCAAATCTCTGTACAACTTTTCATGAGTGATGTACCCGAGTATTCGGATTCTAATATCTAAACTGTATTGTTAAATCTATTCACTTAAATTTGGGTTATTGCTGATTATGTATTCTATGTATCATATGACTTTTAAAAAACTAACTTTGAATTTGTGGATAATCTAAGCACTATACCCAGATGTACAAACACTATTTTCCCAACCTATGTATTATATATATTTTTTCAACATTAGCTTTAATCAAATATTTGAAATTACTTATAATTGTTTTTTAAGTTACTAGGTTTCAAGTTGATAGTGAAGTGGGAAGGAAAAACAATATTATTTTTGTATTATGCATTATGTAGGGTCTTTGGCAATAGATCCGGAAATGTACCGAGCAACTTTTGATGGTGCTGAACTGATGGTGCAGTAGACTTCTAGGGCAAAATCCTAGCTCCATTGAAGTCACTGGGAGTTTTGCCACTAACTTCAATGGAGAGGTGTGGGGGTGGGGAGGCAGGATTTCACTTGTGATATAGTTTGTTAGCCCTAAGATATATAAGGGATGGATGTTGAAAAGAGGCTTGGGGAGCTTTTACACTTTAGTGTTGATATGTTTTGCCTGACTACTAAAATATTAAAATGTGTATTAATACAATTTTTATTAAAACAAGGGAAAAAGAAAGTTCCTGTCTGAGAGTACTTGTTTTTAGAATCTGAGGAGGACACATAAGTAGTACTCAATGTTTGTTTGCATTACTTCATCGACTCTAAAGGATACAAAAGAAGTGACAGAAGAGCAGCAGTAGAAATTATAGTCAGGAAAGATAAGTTAGGAATACTGATTTGGGGTTATAATGGTGGATGGAAGCAATTGCTGTTATTTCTACCAAGATCTAGAAGTATCTAGTCTGAGAAGCTACAAGAAAATAAACATGCGAGTGAGAAAATGATCCATGCATCATACAGCAGTTTTAACTGCTGTGCAGTAGAGACATGGGAGAAGAACAACTGTGAGTGTGTGCATGAAACAAAATGAGGGTAGTAGGAATAGGTCAGGGATTACCGAGGCATGCGTTTTAGTTGCATGTAGTCCTGTATATATAGATAACTCATATTTTATGGTTAAACTATGTTTTTTTCTTTCTTGGCTTTTTCCTACCTGTGAAATCTTTTGGATCAGTTATCTTTTCTTTTTTCCTTCTGCCTTAGATAAGTGATACAAATTAATTGATAATAACATTGGTAGGAACACATGAAGATACATGTTAATAAAAATAAAGTTTGATAGAATTTCCACTCAAAGGCCAAATTAAACTCATTTTAATATTTTAAATTTAACACTGTTTATCCACTAGTATACACAGCCCTCCATTTGTAGCTATACATTTGCTGGCATTAAATTAGGCACAGAAGAACTCACCATTATTCTTTAAATATAGTAAAATCATATTCTGAATTAATCAGAAGCTGCATAAAGCCTAAGGAAAACATTTTACCTAATAGGCTACACAACTGTTCACTAGCACCCTGGAAATTAAGTGGAATTATTTTACAGTCAAAACACTTATCGCACATACACACTTATTCTAACATATATTGTGGTGACTTCACTATTGCTAAAGGTTAATATTGTGCTGTGCTTGTTCTGCACAGTTAAATGATTAAATTCAATCTCCAAAATTGCTATAATACTGTTCAGGTGACAACTTAATTTTATTTTAATTAACTAGATACCAATGTTCCCAGAAAAAAAAAAGTTCAATTTTTGAATATGGTCTCATATTTTTCAGATGCCTATCGCTTAACAATCACAGTCACCATAAACTGAAATCTTCACACACGTATCCATCCTCATGAGAGCTTTGACTCTGATTTTGTGCAGTTAGATCCAAGTACTGTGCATGGTTGTATGCTGGATAAGAAAGGAAGTTTGTTGAGAAAGTGAAGAGTCTGTAAAAATGTTTCAGTACTGTGGTGAGTGGAATGGTAAGGTTTAAAACTCGGTCTGAACAACTTTAGTTTAGGGTTGTGTGTATGTGTCTATGGATGTTTAGAGATGGTACAGTTACACTATAAACAAGTTCACTGTTAGTGATTTCCTGTATAAGCATACCATGTCATACTATAATTTATTCTATGTAAATACATACACACAGAAAAATTAAATATAGTATATTGTTTGTCTTATTATATTCTTTATACACTCTGTTCTTTATATCAGTGACTTAACTCTGCTGTCCCAATCCCCCTATTCAGCACCACAGTGATCATAGCGCAGCATCTGAAGGAGGAGAAAGTCTAAAGCAGGGGTAGGCAACCTATGGCACGTGTGCCAAAGGCAGCACGCAAGCTGATTTTCAGTGGCACTCAGACTGCCCGGATCCTGGCCACCGGTCCGGGGGGCTCTTCATTTTAATTTAATTTTAAATGAAGCTTCTTAAACATTTTAAAAACCTTATTTACTTTACATACAACAATAGTTTAGTTATATATTACAGACTTATAGAAAGAGACCTTCTAAAAATGTTTAAATGTATTACTGGCGTGCAAAACCTTAAATTAGAGTGAATAAATGAAGACTTGGCACACCACTTCTGAAAGGTTGACGGCCCCTGGTCTAGAGTGATGAACAAATAGAGGGGAGAAGAAAGGAGATATCTTTCTGATGTTACAATTCAAATCAATTTATGAATTTTCCTCAGATGAGGATGAACATGATGAATAAAAGTTCTGGAGTCAGATCCTGAGCTGATGTAAAGTTCCACTGATGTTAATGGAACAGCTAAGGATCTACTGTTGCCTGGACTTTTGGTGAAGTATACAAATAATGAGTAGTATATTTAAAAATATCTCTCATACTTATACAGAAGTAAATCAGAATGTCAGATGCATTAATTCAAATGTTTGAGAGTTTGGGCCTGTGCATATCCCTACTTTACATAGCATTGTGCAAATATGTGTTCATTGGAAATTACGGGAGTGTGGGGGGAATAGTTGAACAAACAGATTGATTTTTTTCTAAAAAAACCAGTGAATTGATAAGTTTGAAAAACAGTTTCAGGTAAAATAAAACTCCCCCCACCTCCCAATTTTGAATATTTAAAAAAAAAATTATTAAAACAATACAATTAAAGGAAATTTTGAAACAAAACATCATTTCAACCAAAAAAACCCAAAATATTTCTTTTTTTTTAAATATTGAAATGAAATATAAGAACATAAGAATGGCCCTACTGGGTCAGACCAAAGATCTTCTGACAGTGGCCAGTGCCAGGTGCCTCAGAGGGAATGAACAGAACAGGTAATCATCAAGTGGTCCATCCCCTATTGCCCATTCCCAGCTTCTGACAAACAGAGGCTAGGGACACCATTCCTGCCCATCCTGGCTAATAGCCATTGATATACCTATCCTCCCTGAATTTATCTAGTTCTTTTTTGAATCCTGTTATGGTCTTGGCCTTCACAATATCCTCTGGCAAGGAGTTCCACTGGTTGACTGTGCGTTGTGTGAAGAAATACTTCCTTTTATTTGTTTTAAACCTGCTGCCTATTAATTTCATTTGGTGACCCCTAGTTCTTCTGTTATGAGAAGGAGTAAACAACACTTCCTTATCTACTTTCTCTACACCAGTCATGATTTTATAGACCTCAATCATATCTCTCCTTAGTTGTCTCTTTTGCAAGCTGAACAGTCCCAGTCTTATTGATCTCTCCTCATACGGAAGCCGTTCCATACCCCTAAACATTTTTGTTGCCCTTTTCTGAACCTTTTCCAATTCCAATATATCTTTTTTGAGATGGGGCGACCATATCTGCACACAGTATTCAAGATCCGGGCGTAGCATGGATTTATATAGAGGAAACATGATATTTTCTCTCCTATTATTTAGCCCTTTCTTAATGATTCCCAACATTCTGTTCGCTTTTTTGACTACTGCTGCACATTGAATGGATGTTTTCAGAGAACTATCCACCATGACTCCAAGGTCTCTTTCTTGAGTGGTAACAGCTAATTTAAACCCCATCATTTTATATGTATAGTTGGGATTATGCTTTCCAATGCGTATTATTTTGCTTTTATCAACATTACATTTCATCTGCCATTTTGTTGCCCAGTCACCCAGTTTTGAAAGATCCTTTTGTAGCTCTTTGCAGTCTGCCCAAGTCTTAACTATCTTTAGTAATTTTGTATCATCTGCAAATTTTGCCACCTCACTATTTACCCCCTTTTCCAGATCATTTATGAATATGTTAAATAGGATTGGTCCCAGAACAGACCTCTGGGGGACACCACTATTTACCTCTCTCCATTCTGAAAACTGACCATTTATTCCTACCCTTTGTTTCCTATCTTTTAGTCCATGAGAGCACTTTCCCTCTTATCCCGTCACAGCTTACTTTGCATAAGAGCCGTTGGTGAGGAACGTTGTCAAAAGCTTTCTGAAAATCTAAGTACACTATATCCATTGGATCCCCTTGGTCCACATGCTCGTTGACCCTCTCAAAGAATTCTAGTAGATTGGTGAGGCATGATTTCCCTTTACTAAAACCANACACTTCAATCTGGGACAGTTCCTCAGATATCTGTCACCTAAAAAGAATAGCTCAGGTTTGGGAATCTCCCTCACATCCTCAGCCACGAAGACCGATGCAAAGAATTCATTTAGTTTTCTCCACAATGGTCTTATCGTCCTTGAGTGTTCCTTTAGCACCTCGATCATCCAGTGGCCCCACTGGTTGTTTAGCAGGCTTCCTGCTTCTGATGTACTTAAAAAAATTGCTATTACTTTTTGAGTCTTTGGCTAACTGTTCCTCAAATTCTTTTTTGGCCTTCCTAATTGTATTTTTACACTTCATTTGCTAGTGTTTATGCTCCTTTCTATTTTCCTTACTAGGATTTAACTTCCACTTTCTCAAGGCTGCCGTTTTGCCTCTCACTGCTTCTTATTTTGTTGTTTAGCCATGGTGGCTCTTTTTTGGTTCTCTTAATATGTTTTTCAATTTGGGGTATACGTTAAAGTTGAGCCTCTATTATAGTGTCTTTAAAAAGTTTCCATACAGCTTGCAGAGATTTCACTTTTGGCACTGTACTCTTTAATTTCTGTTTAACTAACCTCCTCATTTCTATGTAGTTCCCTTTTCTAAAATTAAATGCTACTGTGTTGGAACGCTGTGGTGTTTTTCTGCCACAGGGATATTAAATTTAATTATATTACGGTCACCATTACCAAGCGGTCCAGCTATATTCACCTCTTGGACCAGATCCTGTGCTCCACTTTAGGACTAAATCAAGAATTGCCGCTCCTCTGGTGGGTTCCAGGACGAGCTGCTCCAAGAAGCAGTCATTTGAGGTGACACTTTCTCTCTGCATCCCATCCTGAGGTGACATGTACCCAGTCAATATGGGGATAATTGAAATCCCCTATTATTATTGAGTTTTTTATTTTAATAGCCTCTCTAATCTCCCTGAGCATTTCACAGTCCCTATCACCATCCTGGTCAGGTGGTCAGTAATATACCCTTACCGCTATATTCTTATTATTAGAGCATGGAATTTCTATTCGTAGAGATTCTATGGTACAGTTTGATTCATTTATGATTTTTACTTCATTTGATTCTACGCTTTCTTTCACATATAATGCCACTCCCCCACCAGCACAACCTGTTCTGTCCTTCTGATATATTTTGTACCCTGGTATTACTGTATCCCATTGATTATCCTCATTTCACTAAGTTTCTGTGATGCCTATTATATCAATATCCTCATTTAATATGAGGCACTCTAGTTCACCAATTTTATTATTTAGACTTCTAGTATTGGTATATAAGCACTTTAAAAACGTGTCTCCTTTTAGCTGTCTGCCATTACACAATGTAATTGAATGGAACTCTTTTTTATTTTACTGTTTCTGATCAGACCCTGCCTGTATTTTATCATTTTCCATCCTCTCGTCCTCTCTGGGACATAGAGTTTCTCTATTAATAGATCTTACCCTAAGGGATGTCTGAGCCAAGTACTCCTCTACACCTGTCAGCTTTCCCCCAGCCCTTAGTTTAAAAACTGCTCTACAACCTTTTTCATGTTAAGTGCCAGCAATCTGGTTCCATTTTGGTTTAGGTGGAGCCCATCCTTTCTGTATAGGCTCCCCCTTTTCCAAAAGTTTCCCCAGTTCCTAATAAATCTAAACCCCTTCTCCCTACACCATTGTCTCATCCACGCATTGAGACCCTGCAGTTCTGCCTGTCTAACTGGCCCTGCATGTGGAACTGGAAGCATTTCAGAGAATGCTACCATGGAGGGCCTGGACTTCAATCTCTTACCTAGCAGCCCAAATTTGGCCTCCAGGACCTCTCTCCTATCCTTCCTATTTCACTGGTACCTACACATACCACGACCACCGGCTGCTTCCCAGCACTACACATAAATCTATCTAGATGTCTCGAGAGATCCACAACCTTTGCACCAGGCAGGCAAGTCACCGTGTGGTTCTCCCGGTCATCGCAAACCCAGCTATCTATTTTTCTAATGATTGAATATCCCATTACTAATACCTGTCTCTTTCTAATAGCTGGAGTTCCGTCCCCCAGAGAGGTATCCTCAGTGCGAGAGGATACCACAACATCATCTGGAAGGAGGGTCCCAACTATGGGATTGTTTCCCTCTGCTCCACTTAGATGCTCTCCTTCCCTGGGACTTTCTTCCTCCTCAACAGCACAGAGGCTGTCAGACCGGGTGTGGGACCATGCTACTATGTCCCAGAAAGTCTCATCTATGTACCTCTCTGTCTTCCTCAGCTCCTCCAGTTCAGCCACTCTGGTCTCCAAAGCCTGTACACGGTCTCTGAGGGCCAGCAGTTCCTTGCACCAAATGTACACATACATGGGGGAGGAACAGGTGAAAGGGTTTAGGTGTTTTTAAGGTTGTTTTTGTCCTAAACAATTCAGAAAAACTGACACAAATTTGTAAAACATTTCAGCATCACCTTATCTAGGCACCATATTTTGCTCAGCTCTAACTGTACGTTCATTTATTTTTACATACACTTAGCCAATATAGATGCGTGTATTCTAAGAAAGTCAGCATTGCTTGATATGTTAAAGGCTGATTTCCCAAAAGAGCACAATATTAAATCACAGGATTTTGGTCAGATGTACCTATGATAGGTCACAAAGTGGCTGATAATGTCTTATTTCCAGGACAATGCCTTCACAACAATTAGGCAATTGCAGATAAACCTTATGGAAAGAGACCAGAAGAGCATGTGTTGTGGAGGTGGGGGTATGGGGACAGGGGAGCACAAGGATTTTCTTTCCTTGTGCAGCTGTACAGGGCTCTGTCATAAGCTGGTTGCTAATGCTCCCTAAGCATTAGGGTGAGGGGCCAGTTAACATAGCTGGGTGTAATCTACGCTCCAAAGAGGGTGTATCCAGCCAGTTTGTCATATGTCTAGGCTCCATGCCCCCTAAGTCTGCTACAAAACATGGGATAACTACATATCCGACGTTTCAAGAGGTGCTGTAGTGGTGCTGGGGATTGTGCTGTCCCATGCTCCTTCCGTAGCAGCCTGCCTGCATCTTCGCAGTACACGCAAAATGCTTCCAGCCATCTTTGTTTGGCTGCCACAGTACCTTATCCCCCACGCTGTGGCTATTGTACTCAAAGGCACAATTTAGCCCATAGAGTTTAATTAAACTGAGCATGATTATGAAAGTATGTTCTTTTCATTGTTTAGTTTAAAATGGTAGAGAAAATGAATATTGATTTCAACTTGGATTTGCCGATGAGATTTACAACTTCCTGTGTTCAGCTGTTAAACTGGAGTCTTACTTATTTGCTATGCATTGTACTAAAAGATAATGGGTGAATTCATTATGATGCTGTTTTACCACTATCACTTTTCACAATCATTTTAGTTTCATTTTAGATCTGGTTCTACTGAATTTCTCCAAATAGGTCTCAGAATCTTCTTGTGAGGAAGCAAAAGCAAAACATGACCCTTGAACAGAGTCAGTACTTCCTAGAGTACAACTTCCAGTCTCCAGGACACAGCCCTCTGCCCTTTTCTTTTTAAGCATGACTCCCATTCTCAAACTAGACTCCACTATCTATAATCTCAGATTGACCCAGGACATATCTTGCACAATTCCTGTGCCTTTTCATGAGTGCATTCATAGTAACAATCTGTTATCATTTATACAATCAGAACATAGACAAATTCCAACTAACGCAACAAAATACAGTATGTGGAACTTTGGATAAGCAACATTAAAATTAATATAAATGAGGCTGGCCAGAGATATTTTTTCCCCTTTCCCAAATAGAGGGTACAGAGAGTTCCATGCCTAAGTCCTCTAACTCTGAGGCTTACATATATTTTAATTGAATAATATGTAAAGTAAAAAATGTACTGTTCCAGATGCAACTACTCTTTGAAACAGCATACCTCTCAAAAATGGATTTGTTTTTAAATTCTAAAATAATATCTTGCAAGGTGGCTTAACTCTTATTTCTTGTATTTTGAAATCTGAAACATAATATCAAAAATCTATATGTTGATATATTTTAGATAGGATTCAGCAAAAGTTTAGGTAACAAATTCAGATTTGGACAATATTTGGCCATTCTGGATAAGTGTTTGCACATTCAAAATAAAATAAGAACAACAAAATCCACTCACCCAGCTGTAATTTGTATTATTGTATTTATTAAAAGTATACCTTACTGATATATTTGACAATCAGGCAGGTGAAATTTAGATAAATAAATTGAAAATTTGTATCTGAAATGCAATTTTACTCCTTTGCTGAGCCTTAGTTTCATGTCACTGCTTATGTACAGTGCTCGTGTTCATTTAATCTAAAATGTACATGATGCAGTGTTGAATGATCATGTGTGACTAAGCTTTTTGAATTTTTCTTTAGCACTGTATTTGATTTAAAGATATTTAGAAATGTTATGTATTAGCCTTCTGCCATGCTTTACCAATGCTCTTTTCACCCCTCTGAAATATGAATTGTGCACATATAGTTGAGATTCAAACCAGAATCTTTGTTCTTGTATGAATCAGAAGCTCTTCTGGATAAACCGAAATGGAGCCTTCCCCTTGGGTGAGCTGGAAGGCATTGTTCTAATCTTGCCTCATCTAAAGGATAATCTTTGCTTATATTACAAAGCTAATTTAAGGAAGAAACATTTCTGAAACTAGTACGTCAGGTAACAATTACTAATGTGAGCATCAAAGCAGAAGCCTTGACAAATACAGACAAAGTAATCTAGAAACAGTATAGAACAATGTCATCTACTTGCTTCTAAACCTTCTCTCTCAAGAGATTCAAATGTTATTTTCAGTTGAGATAACGAACATTAGTAGGGGACCAGAACAGCTAATGGATAACTTGTCAAGACGTGTAAACTTTTGCTTCCAGCCAGATGAAAAGCAGCAAACGAGAATACATGAGAAATATTTACACTCCAGTTGCCAGCATGATCTATATAGTATTAAGAAGAAATAGCTATTATTGTTATGCTCTTGAAAAACAACCCTTATCCAGTTTGAAGAATATTTCAAGAGCTACCAGTAGCAAAACCAAGAAGCTATTATGGACAGCATATTGACATTCTTAGTTCATATGTCATGATTTATCAGGGTCTATCTGGTAATAGCTAAATAAAGTGCGCAGATTTGGAAATTTTCAAAAAAAATCAGCCACAAACATTTCATTATTCAATACTTTATGGAGCTGTAGTGAAGAAATACTGGAAGAAAAAAATGCATCTACTGTGTGAATTGCCGATCATCTGTGTACCATTTGTAGGCTGTAAATTACTAACCTGAAGCTTCCATGCTACTAGCCTGTAATACACTTTTTTTTTTCAGGAAGACAGACAAATTCGTAGGTACTGCATCTTCTTGTACTGCAAAGTACTTGTTACAATTTAGGAATTTTGAGGACAAGTAAAAATCCATTTCTTTAGCCATATCTTTGTGTAAAAGTTATTCCAAGGATGGTATTCGGAGGTTTCAATCATTCTTACATTTTCTAACACCTATGGTAAAGAAAAGTAGTTGAGGCAGACTGATCAAAAGAGAGAAAGAACTAAAATTGAAAGAGGGATGGTTTTTATTTCATACTGCATATCCTCCAGTTATAAATTTGCAATATTGGCAATCTTTATTCATCTGGATCCTGTTCTAATTCTTACTGAAGTCAAAAGAAAATTAATCAAATGTATAGGTTATACAAGTTTAAATAGTTTAACAAGAAGTCACTGGTTTCATATGGTATTTAGTTAAAATGGTAATTTATGTAATACATATGTATGATGTTGCAGAAAATATCTTTTGCTTTGGTCAAACCAAAACATCACTCAACTGAGACATTAAAATATCCTAGTTATATCCTTGTTTGCAACTATCTAGTACATCTTTGTAAACCCAACCCCCTATTTCTTAATTTTTCTCANGAAACCAAAACATCACTTAACTGAGACATTAAAATATCCTAGTTATATCATTGTTTGCAACTATCTAGTACATCTTTGTAAACCCAACCCCCTATTTCTTAATTTTTCTCAAAATAGGAGGAAGTGAATAAGGGACTTGATCCAACATCTACTGGGGTTAGTGGAAAGCATCCCACTGACTTAAATAGGCCTTGGATCAAGCTGTGGTAGACAGTGGGTGAAGGCATGGTGAAATGGAATTTTTTTAAAAAAGAGTCAGAAAAGGAAAAGGAGGGGGACACAACATGCTAGTGAAAGAGAAGATTGAATGGTTAAATTTTAAGATCATAAAGCTGAAATAAAAGTTAGGTCTTAAATTTTAAGGAATATAAAATGGGAAAGAGATAAAAGCACTAAAGAATTATAAAATAGAAATATATGGTGTTAAGAAGTAATAAAAATCTGCAAATAAATTATGAAATGAATAAAACCATGCTTACAGCATTTGACTTGGAGAGAAACTTCTAAAAGCATGTTTTAGTTCTGACCTTGCTTCTGCAGACTTCAAATTTGATTTTGTACCTCAAATTGACACAAAAACAGATTAGAGTAATTTTTTAAAGCACTGAAACATACTGTCCCTGAGTAGAATTATTTTAAATGTTATGGCTACTTGTATATTCTATTGATACAGCTTCTCAAAAAATATAAATATTATGTAATTCTTATTTTATTCTATGAAAATACTGAGGTTCAAGTACTGCATTTGAATCAGGAACAGCTACAATTCATGGAGTTAATTCACAAACTTGCTTTTTTCATTGGATAAACTGTAACAAAGAGGCAAATCATCTGTATCTTTGGTATTCATTATTCAGATGTAATTTGCCTTGCATTTATGTGAATATGTTGTTTAATTCTATTTCTGACTACTGGATATACAGTGTTGCCTGTCAGGTGATAAGTACGATGTAACTCATTAATGGGTTATTCAATATCATGGGTCACTGATGAGCCAAATTCTATATCCCTTTGCCTGTTTGTCTATCATTATAAACAATATTGTGCCATTGATTTTTAAACAGAGATCCTCACTGGATCCAGCAGAGAGATGTGCTTAAAAATCAATAGCATAATATGGCCCTAAGTATTTGATTCAGTAGCAGAGATGGACGGAACAGGTAAAAAAAACAAAATGGAAATTACACCAGCATATGAGCTGCAAATGGAACAAAAAGAGTATTTGCTCTTAAATTGATGATTTCTGGAAACAGGCAAAGAGAGGATTCTGTCTGGGCAACATGTGGGAATCCGGTAGAGCAGTGGTGGGCAACCTGCAGCCCGTGGATCACATGCGGCCTGTCAGGGTAATCTGCTGGCGGGCTGCCAGACTGTTTGTTTATATTTGCACAGCCGCCTGCAGCTCCCAATGTAGCTCCCACTGTATCTTGCTACGCAAAGTTTTAGTCTTTTAGATGTGGATTTTCACTTTTGCTTGTAACCATTTTTACCTTAGTCCCTTTCTAAGATTCCATGCTGCTTTGTTGCTATTATTCAAATGCAGAGTGGAAAGTCTGTAAATCAGAAGAAAAACTCTAAGGTTCTCTAAAATAAGTCTTTTCTTCTGTAGTCCCTGTTTGGGTTATACAGTCATCCATTATTAGGTGCTCAGAGAAAGCAGAGTCGTCTTTATGAATCACCTACTTCCTTCTCCCACAAAATAGCATCTGATTTTGCCCAGAACATGTTTTAATTGCCAAAGATGCAATTTCCCTTATGAATAATTTGAATACAGCTGACTTTTTGACTAAGCAAGATTCCTTCAAAGCTCAAATGATGTGTGCACTGTAAAATATGGAAACCACGTGGCATTTTAGCAGAAGTAAAGTGATGGAAGTATAATTTATTAATTTTAATGTCGTTTAAGAAATCACTCAAGATCTGTTTCTGTCAGGGACACATTCCTCTCTCCAGATGTGTAGCCTACATTTTAGTTCTCAATCACATAACTGTTCTTCTAGCAGCTCCATTCACACTATATTAGTTAAGATTGTGTCCGTTTTTCCATTATAGACTCCATTGTCAGTAGTTCATAAATTGGCTGCAAAAATCCACTCTAGATTGAAGCTTGGCTACAAAAGCTCTGCCTAATAATCTCTCTGTCTTTCCCTCATATACTATAGTCCTGGGGCCTTAGAATCATAGAGGATTAGGGTTGGAAGAGACCTCAGGAGGTCATCTACTCCAGCCCCCTGCTCAAAGCAGGACCAACACCAACTAAATCATCCCAGCCAGCGCTTTGTCAAGCTGGGCCTTTAAAACCTCTAAGGATGGAGATTCCACCACCTCCCTAGGTAACCCATTCCAGTGCTTCACCACCCTCCTAGTGAAATAGTTTTTCCTAATATCCAACCTAGACCTCCCCAACTGCAACTTGAGACCATTGCTTTTTGTTCTGTCATCTCCCACCACTCAGAACAGCCAAGCTCCATCCCCTTCAGGTAGTTGAAGGCTGCTATCAAATCCCCCCTCACTCTTCTCTTCTGCAGACTAAACAAGCCAAGTTCCCTCAGCCTCGCCCCGTAAGTCATGTTCCCCAGCCCCTTGATCATTTTTGCTGCCCTCCACTGGACTCTCTCCAGTTTGTCCACATCCTTTCTGTAGTGGGGGGCCCAAAACTGGATGCAATACTCCAAATGTGTCCTCACCAGTGCCAAATAGAGGGGAATAATCACTTCCCTCGATCTGCTGGTAAAGCTCCTACTAATGCAGCCCAATATGCCATTAGCCTTCTTGGCAACAAGGGCACACTGCTGACTCATATCCAGCTTCTCATCCACTGTAATCCCCAGGTCTTTTTCTGCAGAACTGCTGCTTAGCCAGTCGGTCCCCAGCCTGTAGCGATGCATGGGATTCTTCCGTCCTAAGTGCAGGACTCTGCACTTATCCTTGTTGAACCTCATCAGATTTCTTTTGACCCAATCCTCCAATTTGTCTAGGTCGCTTCGGACCCTATCCCTAACCTCCAGCGTACCTACCTCTCCCCCCACCTTAGTGTCATCTGCGAACTTGCTGAGGGTGAAATCCATCACATCATCCAGTTCATTAATAAAGATGTTGAACAAAACCGGCCCCAGGACCGACCCCTGGGGTACTCCACTTGATACTGGCTGCCAACTAGACATAGAGCTGTTGATCACTCTTCATTGAGCCCGACAATCTAGCCAGCTTTCTATCCATCTTATAGTCCATTGATCCAATCCATACTTTTTTAACTTGTTTGCAAGAATACTGTGGGAGACCATATCAAAAGCTTTGCTAAAGTCAAGATATATCACGTCCACTTCTTTCCACATATCCACATAGCCAGTTATCTCATCATAGAAGGCAATCAGGTTGGTCAGGCATGACTTGCCCTTGGTGAATCCATGTTGACTGTTCCTGATCACCTTCCTCTCCTCCAAGTGCTTCAAAATGAATTCCTTGAGGACCTGCTCCATGATTTTGCCGGGGACTGAAGTGAGGCTGACTGGTCTATAGTTCCCCAGGTTCTTTCTTCCCTTTTTTAAATATGTGCACTATATTTGCCTTTTTCCAACTGTCTGGGACCTCCCCCGATCGGCACAAATTTTCAAAGATAATGGCCAATGGCTCTGCAATCACATCAGACAACTCCCCCAGCACCCTTGGATGCATTAGATCTGGACCCAGGTTCAGCTTTTCTAAATAGTCCTTAACCTGTTCTTTCACCACTGAGGGCTGCTCACCTGCTACCCATGCTGCGTTGCCCAGTGTAGCAGTATGGGAGCTGAACTTGTCTGTGAAGACCGAGGCCAAAAAAAGCATTGAGTACTTCAGTTTTTTTCACCTCATCTGCCACTATGTTGCCTCCCCCATTCAGTAAGGGTCCCACACTTTCCCTGACCTTCTTCTTGTTGCTAACATACCTGTAGAAACTCTTCTTGTTACTCTTCACATCCCTAGCTAGCTGCACCTCCAATTGTGCCTTGGCCTTCCTGATTACACCCCTGCATGCTCGAGCAATATTTGTATACTCCTCCCTAGTCATCTGTCCAAGTTTCCACTTCTTGTAAGCTTCCTTTTTTTGTGTTTAAGCTCACCAAAGATTGCACTGTTAAGCCAAGCTGGTTGCCTGCCATATTTGCTATTCTTTCTGCACATTGGGATGGTTTGTTCCTGCATCCTCAATAAGGCTTCTTTAAAATACAGCCAGCTTTCCTGGACTCTTTCCCCCCTCATATTAGCCTCCCAGGAGATCCTGCCTATCAATTCCCTGAGGGAGTCAAAGTCTGCTTTTCTGAAGTCCAGGGTCCATATTTTGCTACTCTCATTTCTTCCTTTTGTAAGGATCCTGAACTCAATCATCTCATGGTTACTACTGCCCAGGTTACCACCCACTTCTACTTCCGCTACCAATTCTTCCCTGTTTGTAAGCAGCAGGTCAAGAGGAGAACAATCCCTGGTTGGTTCCTCCAGTAGTTGCACCAGGAAGTTGTCCCCAACACTTTCCAAAAACTTCCTGGATTGTCTGTGCACTGCTGTATTGCTCTTCAAGCAGATGTCCATGTGATTGAAGTCCCCCATTAGAACCAGGGTATGTTCTGGAAACTTCATCTACCTCATCCTCCTGGTCCAGTGGTCTATAGCACACTCCCACCACAACATCACCTTGTTGCTCTCGCTTCTAAACTTAACCCAAAGATTCTCAACAGGCTTTTCTCCAGTTTCATACTGGAGCTCTGAGCAATCAAACTGCTCTCTTACATACAGTGCAACTCTCCACCTTTACTCCCCTGCCTGTCCTTCCTGAACAGTTTATACCCATCCATGATGGTGCTCCAGTCATGTGAGCTACCCCACCAAGTCTCTGTTATTCCAATCACATCATAGTTCTTTGACTGTACCAGGACTTCCAATTCTTCCTGCTTGTTTCCCAGGCTTCTGGCGTTCATGTACATGCACCTAAGATAACTATCCGGTTGCCCTGCTTTCTCAGTATGAATCAGGAGGCCTCCCCTGTTGCACCATCCTCCTTGTGTTTCCTCCTGGTATCCCATTTCCCCACTTACCTCAGGGCTTAGGTCATCGTCCCCCAGGGAACCTAGTTTAAAGCCCTCCTCAATAGGTTAGCAAGCCTGCCTGCGAAGATACTCTTCCCTCTCTTCGTTAGGTGGATCCCATCTCTTCCTAGCAATCCTTCTTCCTGGAACAACATCCCATGGTTGAAGAATCCAAAGCCCTCTCTCTGACACCACCTGTGTAACCATGCATTTACCTCCACAATTTGACGGTCCCTACCTGGGCATTTTCCTTCAACAGGGAGGATGGACAAGAACACAACTTGCACCTCAAACTCCTTTATCCTTCCTCCCAGAGCCACGTAGTCTGCAGTGACCCGCTCAAGGTCATTCTTGGCAGTATCATTGGTGCCCACATGGAGAAGCAGGAAGGGGTAACAGTCCGAGGGCTTGATTAGTCTCGGCAGACACTCCGTCACATCCTGAATTCTAGCTCCAGGAAAGCAGCACACTTCTCAAGTCTCTTGGTCTGGTTGGCAGATGGATGACTCTGCCTTACTCTCAAGTCTCAGAATACATACAAAAAAATTATCAAAGTCACTGTCAGTGGCTCATGCCAGGGCATGCAAGCAATGGGACAACTGGGCCCTTGCAGCTGTAATTAAAATTATTTTATTTATCTTTAACTGAAGTATTATGAGACATTATTCCATGACAGATTAAGGGAGAAAATATTATTAATTAGCATTTCTTCTGTTAATGCAAGAAGTTACTGTGAATTTTCAACAAATCATCAAATTGATTATTAAAAATCATCTGAGGGTCACAGATACATTTTAAAATAAAAAGTAGACTGCTGTAGTTGTTTGAACAGAATCAGGCTTTAAATGGCAGCTTTGATGACACAACAGACTGCTAATGGGTCAGTAAAGGAATTCTATTCTACCCTGTCAATAATCTATAGAATACAGACATTTATTATCAGGCCCTGAAATGGTCTACCATAAACACTCTTTTGAAGTTATAGGAGTTTTCTGTTTCAATAAATGAATACAAATAATAATTATTCTTCAATCTGAAATGATACTACTTTTTTTAAAAAAAGATTGAATGTTTCATTACTGGAAGGAATGATAATTTTCAGGGATTGAGTCTTTGGAGGATTTATTTCATCAGAGTTCACCAACTAATTTTACATCTTCGTAAAATGGCTTTAAATCAACAACCAAGATTTAATCTAATTTCTAATTATTTACATTTTTACTTGGGCAGGGCAACTGAGCCATCTCTTGCACCTCTTTATCTGTTTATCATGAATATTATTATCTTTTTCTCCTATCTATGAAATGTTACATAGACTATTTTATCATCTATGTATTCCATGGTCCTCAGCTAAACTGCACAGCTGAGTCATAGGGAACAAAATTCAGGAATTTCTGCTGTTTATTTCAATGTCTGATATGAGACTTTCATATACTGAACTCCAAATAGATGTATGCACCAAAGTCTGGCAGTACTATGCATATGTGTCACTGAGTTGATTCTCTTCATGGGATACACTATGCAGAATTCTTCACATAGTTCAGAACAGTTAACTTTAAAAAGATATATTTGCTTATTCCCCAAAACTATAGCAATGACTTATAATGAATGGATCTCTATGTACCTATCAATTGAATAATTACAGTGCAGGATTTTGGAATAGACTGTGAAATAACTTGGCTGATGAAGCAGAAGCACTTTGCTCCTTGGGTGAATAGTGACTTCTTAGAAAATAAGCACATAGTGTAGCCATAACTTATCTAAGGCAACTGGTCTTAGCCTCCTGTTGTTTAAATATAATATATTGCTGACCATGTTGGGATTTTCCCAAGTCTGTTGGGATAATGTGTTTTTCCCAACTTTGTAATATCTCTAAGAAAATAAATATCTGTATTACTGCAGTGTCATTCAATTCTGTTTCTCTGGTTGTGGGATTTCAAAGAAATCTACATTACAGCTTGCAAAAGCTTTCCTCTTAAAAACAGAACTCATTAATTTTGACATACAACATATTAGCTAAAAACTATATCTATATATTTAGGTCTATCTTGTGAGCAGGGAACTATTTTTTCTTCTCTGAGTGCTGGCAAGACAACCTGTTCTCAGACACTAATGCATCAAAGCATCTGACAGTCACGAGGAAGTTTAGTGAAACTGGTAAAACTCTGAGGAAAAAATAAAGTGGATCCCTAAACTGTTTCTTAGTATATAGAGTTTTAAATATTTAATAGGCACACAAGCTCAAAACAGTACATCAGTAAGTCCAGTCTTCCTTTTATGACTCTTTTTTGTTTCCTTGTTTCTTAGCATTTTCTTTTCTTAAAGTTTAACAGTTTTTGGCAAAATCAAGCCTCCCACTCCAATGGGCACGGAAGGCAACTTAACGGGCACAAATCTGCCACATAAGTTAGATGCAACTATATGTGAGAAGGCTGCACAGGGGTGGATCATGGAAGGGCCATGTAGAACGCTATGGAGGTTACTTTGGTTACTGGGCTGGAGTAAGCTCCATGGAACAGCTCCACAGCATCTCTGCAGCCTGGTGGGGAGGATTCCTTACTTTTGCAGCCTGCCCACCCAAACAGGGCTCTGGATTTTAACCTTAAAGAACAGGAATTTTAAAAGGTAAGATCACATTTAAGAGGCAGTATATTATATAAACACTAGCATGATAAACTTCAGCAGCCCCAATGCTCTGAATGAAGATACAAAATCTTGGATAACCCCGTTTGACAAGTTCTGTGTCTGTTTATCTCTCTCGTGCGCTCTCTCCCCCACCTCCCTCTTTAAAAAAAAAAAAAAAAAAAAGCTCTATTATCTTACAACCCCTGAGAGGATTTCACTGAAATCAACAAAGAATACATCAAGGCAAAAAACCTCCTCTTTTATAGTATAGTTTATGTTTGCTCTGGGTTCACAAAGACTTTCTCTCCCTGACTAGGTTCATGCTGAGATAAATCAACTGATTTTAATTGAATAATTCCTAGAGTTTTCACCATTGTGCAGATTAAAGATGCACCATGACTCATTCTTTTTGGAAGCTAGAACTCAGTTCTTGAGGTAGCCAAATTGGCTTTCTTTTCAAAAAAAGAAGATGTTGACAAAAATATATTGTTTTAGGATTTTTGATTAAAAAGGGGTTGGTTTTAATTGTTTTGCTTTCCTCCTGGACCTTCCACAAGCATCTTCCCCCTCCCTTTTTTTTTTTTTTTAGAGAGAGAGAACAAAGAGGGGCGGGGATAACAAAATTGAAAATGTTTGGTTTGATTTTTTGAAAATAAATTATTTTCAAAAATGTCTAATCAAGAACACTTTCCAAATTACAAAAAAAAAACCCTGATCTGTCTACATTAATGCTACCACCTTTGCAGCTGCACCAATGATGGCACCTGTGATTTTTTTTCTCTAAAATTCCCTCATGTAGACAAGATCCATGTGAGTCCTGAAAACTGATGATGTTAGTGAGCAGACATATTGGCTTGTGCCCACATAGGAGATGCTGTCCTAAAATTAGTTTTCAGGATATTATAAGGTTTTAAAGAAACAAGAGTTTGAGTCATTCTCTGAAGAGGGAGTGGAATGGAAAGTACTCTTGCTTAAATAATTGCAGAATAAAAGGGAAAAAACAAGAGCTATAAAAGGAAAATTTCTTCCTAGAAAAACACCTTGGAACTCACTAGGAGGAGCATCAAGGGAAAACAGTGCATTCAGCGATCAAAGGATTGAAATTAAAGATTAATGGTTGAAGTCTGAAAGTTTGTTACTCATTTTTCTTTTCTTTCCTTCTCACTGATCTTCTCTATTTAGAAAACCATGCACAATCTAGTTTCATTTAAAAAAAAAAATCCACTTGTTTGATTTCAGAAGTTTATATCAGAAGTGAAAGACAACTATTTCCAGCCAAACTATTTGTTTTGCAAAATCAAAACTAACCTAGGGAGAAGGGTGAATTGAGAATTAAACTGAATCACTGTCAAAGTCATACATGAAATCAAATTCTAACTTCATTTTTTGCTTATTTTTTGTGGCTAGCAAACATTTAGATGTTTGTCATAGCTTCCACACTGCCAGAAGGAGAAAGAGGAGCATGTGCTGCTCCCAAACAGCAATGTCTCTAATCATTGGGCCTAATTCTCTACTGCTTCTGAACTTTGTATAGTCCTTTACATCCATGCAAAGTGGATGCAAAATTCTACCATTCTGACATTGTGGTATTTTATACCTACGATGTGTTCACTCTGCATTGACCTAAGGGACTACAGAATATATAAGGAACTGGAGAATCAGTCCATGGGGTTATCACTATGGATCCTTTGTGACTCTGCGAGTCCAAAGAGTTAGGAAATCTAGTGGATTTGTCCACAAGGAAATTCCTATAGCATAGGGAGGAATCCCTGGGCAATATAATGCCAGTTCTACCCTGTCTTTGCAGCCCCTGCCTTGGAGATGTGGCTAGAATAAAACTATGTTCTGGCTATTCCTGAGTGCTGGACTGGCCCCTTGGGGTTATGGGCATCTAGGCATAGTTTAGAACTGGTTTGGTCAGAATATGAACTGGCCTGAATCTCATCCCAAGAACCTATGAAGGTTTGGATTAATTTAAGTCTCCCCCAAACTCCCCTACCTCTGCTGCTGGATTTTAGAAAAGGTCAAATAATGAATATTCATTCACACAAAAAGAATCTGCAAATCCAGATGAAATGTATTGGTGAATTTAACATCATAGTTCCACCCAACTTTAGTTCAAAATCAAATTATTTTGCATAAATCTGGCAGAATAGATTAGAGAACTATCAAAACCTGGTCTGTATAATGAGACTAAATATATACAGACTTCATATGGATCAGGTTCAGATTTGATCAATGGACAATTCATTCTACCCTCACAGTAAATATTACAAGTCTGTATTAAAAATCTCCCTAAGTAAAACTCTGTTTTAGCTAAAATCATTTGCAATATTTTATAGGCAAAGAAATATTTGCCTAAGGACATTAATAAAGGTAAGCAAATAAACGCACTCAACTGCATTCTGGTGTTAAACTGCCTAATCAGTCATAAAACATTTGTTATAAGTAAAATCTATAGTATTTCTGCTTGGAATAAAGGTCTTTGAAGTAACATGATTGATTTGTTTCCAAGAAATGTAATTAAAATAAATGAAGACAGGTATTCATATTTTTGGAGCACCCAATAACAACCATAGACTCTCACATGACACTTTACAACAAAATAATACCATATGCTACAGAAGATATAAAGCTCAGAGGAAAGAAGGGCCTATAAAACAACAAGACCCTTAGTTCTAAATTTAGGCTAGACTGTAACTGGACTTGGGAGGCTGTGCCAAGGACAGATGGGCAGAAGAAACCTTCACCTTTCCTGCAGAGAGGCTCGACATTGTCACAGTACTGGCTGTGCCAGAAACAAAGGACTCTGGGATTTCTTCACTGCAGAGTTAATTTGAATTATAATTTGAGTGTGCTTCTAACTGGAATTCTGTCCCTACACAAAATCCCTTAAATCAAGTGTGGCGATGCTTTTAACTTGAGGTGGCTGGCCTGTCAGGGATTGGCTACAGCTGAAGTTAGCACCACTTGTCAGCTGCTAATACAACCACTCTGTGCAGCAAATCCAATCACTCTGTCCAGCTGGACTGGTTGTTTTGCAATATGGCTGCTCTCACTCAAGCTAGGTTAACTCGAGAGGAGTTAATACCAGTGTAGATAATGCAAGTTAACTCTACAGTGAATTCATAGCCTTTCTGAAGCTGTCTACAGTGAATTTAGCCTCACCAAAATAGTTGAGGTGAAGCAGTGCTATCACCACAGAGCACATCAAACAGTGGAGCTTGATTGGTGCAGGTTGGGGAGAGAATGCTGCATCCTATAAAAATATACCGATAGCAGGAGGCGCTCCTCAAGTTGCTCTCTGGGTCATCGGGCCTGATTTAGGCACAGCAACACTAGGAGGTACCTCCTGGGAACTATTCCACTACAGGGCTATGGCTGGAGAAGTAAACCCTTGCCCTTCAACTGAGAGAAGGAAGAACTATTTCTACCATTATTAAGAGCTGTAACGGTCTGGGATGTTTCCCTACAAATTCCTAACAAGGACTTTAGAAAGAAGAGACTGCCCCCAAGGGGGTGTGGAATGAGATCATACATGTTGGGACAGGACTTTTGGAGCTATTAGGTAGAATCATAGAATATCAGGGTTGGAAGGGACCTCAGTAGGTCATCTAGTCCAACCCCCTGCTCAAAACAGGACCAATCCCCAACTAAATCAGGTACTGATAGCGTCAGCATCAACGGATGGGTCTGTTACAACTACACCGAGCCACTGTGCTTTGAGATCTATGAATGAAAAGTGCAGTATAACAGCTAAGTATGTATTTATGATTATTAGTGTTAGTAATTGGAGCTCACAGTAACATGGAAAGCCACAAGGGCCTTTCATACTGTTGTGGTTAAGCAGGATAAGAAAGGGTGACAAAAGATAAACTGAAAGGCAGTAAGAATGGCCTTGATCAGCCAAAGGCATGGAGCCCACAGGCACCAACTTTTTCTGCACTGGTGGGTGCTTGCGCCCCTGCCCCCACCCTGACTCCACCCCTCCCTGCCCCTATTGGACCCATCCCCAAATCCCCGCCTCCTCCCCCAAGCGCACCATGTTCCCCCTCCACCCCCCTCCCTTCCAGGCTTGCCGCGCGAAACAGCTGTTTCACAGCACAAGTGCTGGGAGGGGGGAGGGGAGAAGCAGGACGTGGTGGCATGCTAGGGGAGGAGGCGGAGCAGAGGCGAGCTGGGGGGGGGGGGAGCTGCAATTTTTCCCCGTGGGTGCTCCGGCCCCAGAGCACCCATGGAGTCGGCGCCTATGATGAAGCCCCAAACCACTCATATTTTTGAAGTGGGGGAGGAGATGAGGGTGTTACAGTTTGGGGGGAGAAGTACAAAGGCTTGATTCACATGAAATATTTAGGGAGAAGGACTGCAGGATAAATCTGGGGCACAAAAGCCTCAGTCAGCCAATCAATTTAATCCTGTGTTGGGGCTATATTGTGTCTTTAGGCACAGCCCTGAGCAAGGGGCCATGTATCAATTGCAGCAACACTAGAGTAGCTTAGGGTAACAAATATCCTCCACTGATTCTGTAACCCTCATGCCTAATAGGGAGATATCTCTTTATGAGATCTATTGGGGGGGGGGGGAAGGAAGGGTGTGAGTTGTGTCTGTTTCATTGTTGCTAGGCTGATGCACAATTAGTTCTCCACACTCAGAAGTTTCTGGATTTGGGTGTGACAGTTTGGAGTATGCTTAATACGTTCCCTGTTGCTGGACTCAGACTCCATGAGGGTAAGTAGTGTGGGCAGGTGCTTTAGAAAAGGCCACATGCCCTATGTGAATCATGAGAAGCTGAGCCCTAAAAGCAGAAAGCAGGCTGCTGTCCTTAACTCTGAAGCATGTTGCAGCAGGTTATTGTTATTATAAACCCTCCAAGAGGGAAGCCGAGGCAGTGTCAATTATAGAAAGGGAAAAGTGGGAGGGAAAAATAAAGTTTTATTTTAATTGTATATTTGGAATTTTGTTTGATTTTAGCCAAACTGTTTTAGTTAAATTGTCTCAATAAGTATAATTCACCAACATTTATCTTATTTAAATGTGATGATGGGGAAAGTGGTTTTTTTTGTTTTGTTTTTTGTTGCTATTCTCAGTTTTGTATTTTCCTTGTAAGAGAGTTTAAAAAAAATCTATATACTTAGCTAACTAATTTACCAACCACTCAGTTGACTTCCGCAAAGGAGGAGAAAGAGTCTGAATCGATTCCAGCTGAAGATTTCTACATGCAAGCGGAGGGAAGATGTTGCAGTGCTTTTGACTGAACAGACTGTATAGATTTTGGTGATAAACTGTAACTGAGACTCAGACGAACTCAACCTAAGCTTTTGGGAACTCTGAGTTTCTTCTCACTGTGTTTCTGTGGGGACTGACCTGTTCAGCTTTAATTTGTTGTCTTTATTTAGGTTTATGTATCACTGTGAAGATAAGTATGTGGATTATAAAGTATCTATGTTATGTAGTAAAAAATAAGTTGCTGGTAGTTATGTTTCTTTATCATAAGACTGTATAAAGTTGGTACCTAAAATTAAGTTAATTCCTTTTGTTCTTTTTGGACTTGAATGTGAGGAGGTTGACCCTGTTCAGTCCTTACTGAAAATCCTCAATGAATGAATTTTGGGTCTCCATGTGCTTTTCTAAGGGAGTTGGTTTTAGGAACTGGGAGAAGGGCAGTGAAGTAAATGCTAGCCCACCCAGAGGTTACACCTCATTACTCCAGGGGTAATACTGTGCTGCTTCTGTAGACTCTCCCTTGCATAGGCGTATGCAGGCTCCACCCACTCTTCTTCCCATGTTCCCATTCACTTGCTCAAATGGGGAAGGTACTGCATGCCCACTATCTGCTTAGCCCAGGTCACTGGACTCAATGAAGCCCATTTTATAGGAGTAATTAAGGTCCTGACTCCCCCTTATACTCCTGTGAATGTATAAATAGTCCATGTTGCAATATAGCCCTTAATTTGCCACTATAAACAAGAAGGTAGAAAGAAAAATTAGAAGAACTGTGCAGAGTTTGCCTGACTGGCAAAAATGGCTCAAATAAATAATCATATTGTAGTCAGTTTCTTGACAAATGAACTATTTTATGGGTTTGCCTTATTTTTTCCATCACCTTCCAAAACAAGAGAAGTAAGGTAGTTTCTCTAGTCCTGGAGAATGACTTTTATGGACACGATAATGGTGAAATGGTGATTTTCACAGGGAAAAATCAAAATTCCATCTGGGACAAATAGGTGTAGAAATGTGATTTCCTTCAGTGTGTAATTGCTCTTTTATTTTTATTATTTCATGAAAAAATAGAGAAACTGTTTATATTCTTGCTGCAAGAGTGTACGGTAAAACTTCCCTTTTGGTATAACTTGTGATTTATTATCTTGACTCTTACAACTGCACAAAATATTGACTCCAAGGCTTCTGCATGTTCACTGGTAGATCCTTGGGCAGCGCTGAGGCCTAAAACAGAGTTTCACACAGCTATAAAACTTTAACACATGCAAAAGGAGATTTAGAAGTGGCATTCATGTTAGTCCATGGAGCAAAGAATAATTTAATACAACAATAGCAAAAGAAAAGATTGGCTATCCCTTGTAATGCGCTAATGAAAAAACCACAGGAGTGGGCAAGCATTCAAGAAACATACTCTCTTCACTGGAGCACTGAAAGAGACTGAAGTAGAGAAATAGCTAATTTCTGATAAACTAAAGGGGAAATATGAATAAAACATATATAAATCTAATGAATAGACAGAAAAAGGAGAAATCCAAATATTACAAGAAGCATAATAATACTCATCTTCTTCTTAGCATATGCACAATGTGCCTCAGGTGACACGTGACCAGGATTCATCACCGAATTTGGTCTGCTGGTTGGATCATTAGCTTCCCTAGCTTGGACCAGGTACTGACAGGGAGTGTGACGTGAATGCTGATCCATCTCCCCCCCCCCCAATATTAATTAACATACAAAGATAGGTAAGAGAGAGGTTATTTTACTGTCTTCTGTATTCAAAAGAAAATGGTAAATGAAATGGTTCTGGAATTAGATTATACTATTGCACTGAAATAACCCACGCCAACATTAAAAACTTAGATCTCCACTGTCAAAATCAAAAGACTAGCCGTGATCAAACATTACACAGACACTACAGAAAACAGACTCTAGTTGTGAGGCAAACATCAAAGGGGAAATAAAGAGAAGTCTGTATGGAGGCTGTTTTAATATGGCTTACAGTAACTTCTAAAATTACTAAGTAGTCCATCAAACAGAATATATATTATACCTGGCCTGGCCAATGAGTCAGTGGTATTGGTGCCATTTACATAGAAGGAATATACATTAAAGAAACAAATACCCAATGGAACTAATTTACACTTGCCGACAGTCTCAGCAGAAAGGCTAATGAAGCACCAAGTGAAGAGGTGATCACTTGAGTTCAGAGTTGAGGTGCATAAGTGAGGCAGCATGAGGATGCTTGTCCTGCCAATGTTCATTCATTACCTGTCCTTACTATAAAGATTGTAATTCACCTAAATATATAAGGAATCCAGAAGACTCCCAGTGCAGCAGAAGCATTACGAGAAGAATTTTACTGCTTAGGGAGAGGATGACTATAAACAGTGTTTGACACATGAAAACTGTATAGAAGGAGCTTGAGACGAAGTGGCTTATAAGGGAGAGAACATGGCCACTTTGACAGCTAAATCAGGACTCCTGATAACCACAATCCATAAATTCCATAATCCTGACAAGTGGGTCAGAGAGCAACCATGAAAGGTCTATGAAGTAGCACCATGCCCTATCCAGAGGTTGGAGAATTTGAACCTGCCCAGTTCCTGTTTACTGAAAATTTGTGCTAGGTTTGTGAAACATGAATTTCATCTAAAGAGAGCACTTCAGTATCCAGGGCTGTTAATCCGATACCTTTCACATGCATTCAATTTGCTATTTGGAAAAAGAAATAGGAAAAAGCCTGCCCTGACATCTTATGGTGCACCTGTTTTGTGGAAAGGCCTCAAAACTAGACTGGTGTGGCTAGCAGTGTAGTAGTCTCCAGGCAGTTTAGATCCAACATAATGGCTCTAAGCCACACAGCCACTCAGGATGTGGCCCTGGACAGGAAGATATAGCTGGGATGCAGCTGCACTCCAACTTTTCTCAGCAGCCAGAACAGCCCCTTATGTCATAACTTATGTCAGGGGCTGACTCCAAAACTGAAAAGGCATAAAAGTGGTATAAAGCCAGTTTTGCCCCACATCTCCTTTAAATCCTGTGCTGAGCAGAGCTCAGTGAGACCCAAGACACCTAATAGAGTGAGAAATCAAGTTATCTACACACACTGCATTATGGTTCAGTACATGGCATTTAGTATTTGGCAGGGGAGTAAGCACTGTTAGCCTACTTGATTTTTGTAATTATCTGATGCTGTCATAATACTTTTGAAATGGATAATATTGTGATATGTGATAACACCTTTATATTTTTTTCCTATCTACATTCCAAATAGCTTACTTGACCTTCAAGAATGAGCCAGATAGAAGTGCATAGATGGCATATACAACTCTCCTTGAAAAGGTCAAGAAAGGACCCATCTGTCAGCTGGGTAAAAGAATAGACTTCCACACTGAGATACTTGAATATGCTCAGTTTGCCAAGAGCCAAATTGCCTTTGTGGCATGAGGGACTCTGTCTCAGGTTACACCTGCCCTATAGTGTCCCTTCCTGATCTAATACGGTGCTGCAGGCACACCCCGCCTCACTTTCCCTTCTCTTGGGGCCCCTTAAGAATGTCACCCACTCCAAAAAGGGTGTAAAACAAAATTCCCTTGCTGGGGTTTTACTTCATTAAATTCATATAAACTTGAAATACATCTCCCCTGGGGCTCAGGGTTTTCACAAACCTCCTCTTTCGGCCCTATGAGCTCTGGGAGCTCCTCTCTCAATGGATACCTCCCTTCAACTCCCTTTATCAGGCTCAGGTGCTCATTATTCAATTAGCTGCCTAGATAAGCTTATTATGGGGAATGAGCCTATCATCCATAGTCTAGGCCCAGATTCCTCTTAATGGGGTCAACAACACTGACAGACTCCATGCTGGAGTGGGACAATATGTAATATGGCATTACATGGCTGCTGAAGTTTGGGGGTATTTTACAATTCCTCTTAAGAAGCTGGCTGTTAAGCTTCAGTATTTATATATTGTACTGAAATCTCTTTTGTTTCTTTTATCTACATAGGATCACATTACATTTACTTACACAGCCAGAGGCAGGGATTTTTAGGTAAGGTCACATTTCTATGTGATATTCAAACTTGACTAGAGGGAATTTCAATTTTTATCTACACAAGTCTGTGTCATAGGTGAAATTTGCAAAGTCTAAATGATAGCACACATATAAACTGCCAAAGGCCAATATACCTCTTCACTGGTCCCTCCGTATATAATTCCCCACTCAAAAAAAATTATTTAACTTACCCAGAGGTAAGGAATATTCAAANTCACTGGTCCCTCTGTATATAATTCCCCACTCAAAAAAAATTATTTAACTTACCCAGAGGTAAGGAATATTCAAACAAATTCTAAAACAAAAATAGTGAAACAAACATGAGAAATAATCACTCCTAAAACATTATAAAACTAAATGACTTCAATTGGATATGAGAAAATTAATATAACCAGGGTATTTTCTGAGTTCTATGTGCAGCTCTGACACTAGTGTGAGAGACCTTTGGGAGTATCATCTAAGCTCTGTGGACAAAGTTAACCACTGATGGCACAAATAGAATTCAACTGAGTTCTATTTGTGCCATCACTTGAATTAGTCCTGTATTTCTGTTTCTCCATTCATCAGATGGAGACAATAAGGCTTCTCTATTTAATACACATCCAAGGATTAATTAAATGTTTAAGATCTTTCAGATTCACATTGGATAATCTGAAGTCCATCTATTCTGTATAGGCAAATTCCACAATGAATAATAAATTAAAGCTACTCTTGTCTATCATCCTCCATCCAAACATTTGGACCCTGTCTAGGAACTGGAAGTGTTTCAGAGACAGTAAGCTGCAGAAGAGGCCATTTAAGTTTTCCTCCTAAGAATTTAGTTTAGATCTGTAATAGTGTACCCAAACCTTGCAAGTACCTCTCATGTCTGGAGACAGCATTGCAGAGATTCTTGCCCTCTAGTACTCCCTCTGGGACATATGCCTTTTTGTACCATACAGGCCTCTGGCTGAGAAGCAGTTAGTTCAGACTGCTTCCAGGGTAACAAATAGTCCAGAGAATCAACCTGCCTTCTAGGCCCTGTGCTCAATCCATTCCTAGGATTCCACTGTCTTTCCCTAGCTCTGCTATCAAATACCATCCTACCCACTTTAAGTCTTCTTCAAGCCTCTAATCTTCCACTTTTTCCTGTTTTCTTCCCCTGACTAGCTGTCCTCAGCCTATTTATAAGGTCCAGGTGTCTGTTGCGTTATCACCTGATTATTCTTTAGTCCTGCTCTCGCTGGCTAACAATTAACCTAATTTCTGCCCAGGTGAATTGAATGTGACTAACTGGACCTTTAACCTTTTCTCTCTTTCACTCCATCACAAACTCCTACTCCTCTTACTGTTTTCTATTCCATGTAACTACAAATATACCACAGCCACAGGTTCCTCCTCAGGTCTATCTAGAGTTTGTAAGAACACTTGGAGATACCCACCATACTCAAGTCCATTAGCCAAGTCATTCAATGATTCTCCTGGTCACCATATATGCCACTATCAATATTTCTAATGATAGAATGACCTGATCAGCCTGACTATTTTTGACAACTGTTTTCCAGTCTTCTAGAAAGACTCACTTGTTTTGGGGGAAGGATCAGTCTCCTCTAGCGCTATTAGAAATTAAATACCATTGAGAGAATTTGTCCTTTCATTTTACCTTGTTCCTCTCACACCATAACAATGACTTTCTTGTTTGAAGAATCAAGAAAGCCTCTTCTGAGGTGGTCTTTTTGAAAAACTGACAACATCCTGTGATGGCCTAAACAAATCTTGTGGAATTAGGATAAACTATATTTAATTAAGTTAAACCATATTGAATTTGGGTTAATACCTTTCCGGTGCATTGCATTTAAAAAGCAATTGTTTATGTGTTGTTGTGGCATTGTATGTACCTTCTCTAGTAGGGACAGGCGATGCTAATGAATGTCCTCCATTATCAACTTTTAAAGCCATCCCTGCTGGAGAGATACACATATGTTAGTTCCCAGCCGGTTTATCCAGAGATCAAAAGACAATGAAAAGATTTTTTTAAATAACTACCTGTTTTTAAAATAGCTCAGGGTCTTCCTGATCCAGCAAAAGGACATGACCTCTGGTACATGGAGGGCCCCAATCTTTAGGGAAGGATTGGAAGGACTTGGCCTTTTGAGACATCATAAGACTGGGTGCTTCTTCTGAGCTGAACCTGTGATGAACTTGTAACCACAAGGAAACCCATAGGGTGGGAGTTGAAAGATGATTCTTCCAAGAGCCCATTCTAGATTTGGGATGAATTCTGGTAGGCTTATTAGCATGTGGTTCTTTTATTATTTTTAATATATGTTTTCTGTAATGCAATCACTCTGTTATCAGTCTCTGAAGAGAAGGCAACTAGGTCTGTTTAAGCAGACTGTCTTTGCTGGGAGTAACATTTAGGGTTGCCAACATTCTAATTGCACAAAACTGTAGACTCCTGCCATGCCACGCCCCTGCCATGCTCCTTGTCAGAGTTCCTGTCCCCCACTTACTCCAGCCCCCCTCCTTCCATCGCTCACTCTCTCCCACCCTCACTCACATTCAGTGGGCTGAGGTAGGGGATTGGATGTGGGAGGGGGGTGAGGACTTCAGCTGGGGGTGTGGGCTCCAGGGTGGGGCCATAAATGTGGAGTTCACGGTGCAGGAGGGGGCTCAGGGCTGGAGCAGGGAGTTGGGGTGCGGGAGGGGGTGAGGGCTCTGGCTAGGGGTACGGGCTCTGGGGTATGGCTGGGGATGAGAGGGTTGGGGTGCAGGAGGGGGCTCTGGACTGGTGGCAAGGGGTTTAGAATGCAGGAGGGGGCTCAGGGCTGGGGAAGGGGTTTGGGATGCAGGAGGGGGTTAGGGTTGTGGGCTTCAGGAGGAAGTTTGGGTGTGGGAGGGGGCTCAGGGTTGGGGGGTGTTAGGGTGTGGGAGGAGGTGTGGGCTGTGGGCTCAGGGTTAGGGTAGGGGTTGAGGTTCAGGATGGGGTGCAGTCTCTGGGAGGGAGTTAGGGTGCTAGAGGGGATTCCAACCTGTGGCAGTGGGTTCGGGGTGTGGGCTTCAGCCGGGTGGGGCTAAAGCAGGCTCCCTCCCTGCCCTGGTTCCGTACTGCTCCCAGAAGTGGCCAGCATGTCCAGCCCCTAGGCAGAGGCACACTGCCCCCATCCACAGGCACCACCCCCACAGCTCTCATTGGCCATGATTCTCAGCCAATGGGAGCTGCAGAGCTGGTGCTCGGGGTGGGGGCAGCATTCAGAGCTTCCCTGGCCTCCCCTGAGCCTATGGGCTGCAGGGACATGCCAGACACTTCTGGGAGCTGCTCTGAGCCAGGCAATCAGGGAGCCTGCCTTAGCCACGCTGCGCTGCCGATCAGACTTTTAATGGCCCAGTCAACCACCAGGGTCCCTTTTCGACTGGGTGTTCCGGTAGAAAGTCAGACACCTGGCAACCCTAAATATAGTGAAAGCAGAAAACTATTCAGCCAGGACATAACCTGGTCAGAAGGGAGTGAGACATGGTTCTCCATCCAAGAGAGGCAACATCTGGGGCGCTAGAAGCCTGATATTGGGTGTCCTGGATGAAAAAATGAGGGGAAATACAGGTGCAGTAGCTCTGAAGTGTAACAGTCTCACTATTTAATTCCCTGAATTCTGTACTTATTGTTATTCTGTCATTCATTACTCTTCCACTTTGGCAACTCCAGAGTCAAGATTGCATACTTCTTCTTCTTCTCCTTCTTCTACTTTCTTGCCACTTCTCTATTCAGAGTCAACAACTTTTATAGCCTTCTTCCTAAACTCAATCAGATGCCAGGTTTTCATGCAGATTGGTCTCTCTGAGGCCTGCTCATATATAATTCATGTACCGAGTCTTTGGAGTGCCCTTTGGTCATGTTCCATCCATCATCATTGCAAGAGCCATCTTACCGAGACAGCTCTCAGATCGATGCTAGATATGCCCATACCACTTGTAGCCTAACCTCCCTCAACATATCTTCAGTTGGAGCAACGTGAATTAGGCCTCTTACAACCTCATTCCATAGCTGGGTTTAGTGTGTGGGGGCTGAGTGGTGCTGGTGGCCTGTGATATATAGTTTGTCAGACTAGATGATCTAGTGGTCCCCTCTGGCCTCTAAACACCATGATTCTAGGACTCTATATCTCATCTGAGTAGCCATTCACCCAGGGCCGGTGCAAGGATATTTTGCGCCCTAGGCGAAACTTCCACCTTGCCCCCCCCCCCCCCCCCCCCCCCCCCCTCCCCCCCTCCCCCCCCCCCCCCCCCCCCCCCCACCCCCCCCCCCCGCCCCCCCTCCCCCCCGGGGGGCGCCGCGCCCCCCCCCCCCCCCGCGAGCCCTCCCCACCCCAACGGTCCCCTCCCCGAGTCCACTCACTGGCTTTGCTGGGCTTGGGCCACTGCAGCAGCTCGGCAGGGAGGAGCTACCTTCTGGGGGCTCCTGCAGCAGATGCATGTTGGCAGAGGCCCCCGTGTGCCCCCCCCCCAGTTCCTCCCTCGCTGCGCTTGGGCTCTGCGGCTCCCGGGAGTGTGAACCGCTGCCGCCGCTGCCCCTCCCGGAGCAGGCTCAGGGCCCCACGCCCTGGCGGCAGCTCACATGCCCGGGAGCCGCAGAGCCCGAGCATGGCGAGGAGGGAGCTGGGGGGCTCACGGGGGCCTCTGCCCGCATGCATCTGCTGCAGCCTGCAGGAGCCCCCCGGGGGGGGGCGCCAGGCCGCAGCCTGGGCAGGAGGGCAGGGGGCACGGCTGCTCCCCACTAGTGGCGCCGCTGCCTTTTCAGGGCTCCTGCCCCCCTGCGCCGTGCTGGCTCCTCCATGGCTGGGGCTCACTGCCCCCGCAAGCCGACGCTCTGGCTCTCCGGTGCCTCCGGAAGGCGGCTCCTCCCTGCCGAGCCAGGGCACCGCTTTTTGGCATCCCCAGGGCCGTCCTTAGGATTTATGGGGCCCTATGCAGTATAATTAAACTGGTGCTCCTATGCCCGATGGCAGCCTGAGCTTGCAGCCCGGTGGGGGCGGAGGGACAAGGCAGAAAGAATAATAAGATGCCTGGCCCGCCTCACGGTGGCGGAGAGTCACAGTTCCCCGCAGAGACCCCTGTACCCTCTCCCTCACGCAGAATGGACATGCAGAAGGTACCTAATTAAAAGCACTAAACTTGGGAATAAAAAATGTCAGTCACAGGTTTTTTGATATGCCCTGAAGTTTGTCAGACATTTATTTGCAAAAACTTTGTAGTAAGGGTAAGTCAGCTGTGTTGCTGAATACAACATTAAATATTATGGAATACATGATGCAGCTCTTCTCTGTTTTACATTTTCTTAATCATTATTTCTAAGCTGATTTTATATTTTAAATGTACTCTTAAGCCTTCATAAATTAATCATTCCAGATTCCTACATATTTAACTCATTGAAACAGACATTACTTTAAATTAATCAGTCACAGAGGTTTAGTGTGTTCATAACAATGTTCATTGCTTTTAGAAAAAGGGAACACTAATTTACTGTGTGTGATCTCCATAACAATAGACATGTTTATGAAATTTCACCAACTTTAAAAAATATGTTTCCAAAGATTTTAGGCATATCTTACTAAGGTACTGATTTTGCTTAAAACTAGTTCATCAGATAGTCAGAAGTAAAGAAAGGGACTCTTTGTCCAGCTATCTGGAAGCAAAGGGCTGTTGCTTCCTTCAAGGGGGGGGGGGAGGGGGGCGGGGAGGGAGAAATGGATGGACAGAAAGGACAGGAAGACTTTGGTAATTAAAATGTGTATTTTAGATAAGGGTGGTCTTTTGAAGAATTTATTTAAAAAACCATATGTCTGAAGATCCAAGCATTTAAGGCTAAAGACGATTGTGCATCTAAAAATCTATGCAAGGATTTTTTAGAGATGTGATTTTATAATCTTCACCAACTCACTAATGAAATATTTTTAAAGCAAATTTTAAACTAAGGTCCTGTAGACTGACATGTTCTGCGTAAATATTACAGTCATGCACAACTGTTTTTGTCAGTACATTCAGAAACTGACAGTAGATACCTGGGGGTTGGCAAATGCCTGTTAAATGTCTTTATTACCCCTTGAATGGCTCTTTAACAGTTTCAGTGTTGTGCTAATAGGTCTGGCAGGCTGGAGACTTTTTCTCTTTGAACTACTAGATCCCCTTCCCAGGAAGACTCAGAGCCTGCAGGAAGGGTCAGAACAGGGATAGGAAAACCAGTAGTGTGGACACTAAGACCCAGTGGTGCCCCAAATTTTCAGGTGCCCTACCCAGCTGCCTATGCCTGAGGATGGCCCTGGGTGCCCCCAACCACTTGCTGCCCTAGGCGACTGCCTAGTTCACCTAGTGGTTGCACCGGCCCTGCATTCACCTGGTAACTTGGTACATATCTTTACTGTTAGGTAAGTTCCCAGACATTATGAGGATGAGTCCCATAGAAATGACTGTATGTAAATAAAATATTTTTTAACACAAGAACTAGTTAGAACTGTGTTTAAGGTTCAAATATAAAGATTTTTGCCAAGTTCACATTTGAGCATTATCAAATGTTCAATAAAACCCTCTATATCTCAATGCTTCAATACATCCTGTCTTGGAGAGTGATCAGTTTCAAATAGTCCTCTGTGAAGGTGAAATAAAGTAAAAAATAATTAAACTGCAGATTATGGACTTAAAAAAGCAGCTGGGAGGTGTTGCAAACATTGCTGGGCCTTTATCCTGGAGGGGAGTATGTATTAGCACCATCCCAGGAGTTAGGCTTGTGAAGCCTTGAGGGTCTGTTCTGATTTAAATATAAATGAAATTGTTGGGAGGTTATGGAAAGTTATCTTTTTAATCATACATACTCAATTATTCTAGTATCTTTGAGGAAACAGACTTGTAATACATTTCTAACACTTACACTTACTTTTTGTGATTTCTATTACAAGAGCAATTCCACAAGCAACTACTTTTAAGATGGCTGCTCTACACCACTTTTGTGATCTACTTCAGATCCCCACATGACACATCAAATGATTGACAGGAGACTAATACTGAAGTTATCTAAACATAAAATATTAGTCTCTTTAATAGATCTTGGTTCCGTACACTGTTAGTCATATGTGTAATAGATTGATTATTCAAGCTATGGCCATAAAAGATTGTAATTTTGATAGATAGATTAGATCAGTGGTCCTCAACTGGGGGTACACAGAGGTCTTCCACGGGGTACATCAACTCATCTAGCTATTTGCCTAGTTTTATAACAGGCTACATAAAAAAGCACTAGCGAAATCAGTTCAAACTAAAATCTCATACAGACAATGACTTGTTTATACTGCTCTATATACTATACCCTGAAATGTAAGTACAATATTTATATTCCAATTGATGTATTTTATAATTATATGGTAAAAATGAGAAAGTAAGCAATTTTTCAGTAACAGTGTGCTGTGAAACTTTTGTATTTGTATTAGGGCTGTCAATTAATCGCAGTTAACTCACACAATTAACTCAAAAAAATGAACTGCGATTAAAAAAGATTAATCGCAATTAATTGCACTGTTAATAGAATACCAATTGAAATTTATTAAATATTTGTGGATGTTTTTCTACATTTTCAAATATATTGATTTCTATTACAACACAGAATACAAAGTGCACAGTGCTTACTTTATATTATTATTTTTGATTACAAATATTTGCACTGTAAAAATGATAAACAAAAGAAATAATATTTTTCAATTCACCTCATACAAGTACTGTAGTGCAATCTCTTTATTGTGAAAGTGTAATTTACGAATGTAGATTTTTTTTGTTATAACTGCACTGAAAAACAAAACAATATAAAACTTTAGAGCCTACAAGTCTACTCAGTCCTACTTCTTGTTCAGCCAATTCCTAAGACAAACAAGTTTGTTTATATTTATGGGAGATACTGCTGACTGTTTCTTATTTACAATGTCACCTGAAAGTGAGAACAGGCGTTCACATGGCACTTTTGTAGCTGGCATTGCAAGGTATTCATGTGCCAGATATGCTAAACATTCATATGCCTCTTCATGGTCGGCCACCATCCCAGAGGACATGCTTCCATGCTGATGATGCTCGTTAAAAAAAAAATGTGTTAATTAAATCTGTGACTGAACTCCTTGGGGGGAAATTGTATGTCTCCTGTTCTGTTTTATTTGCATTCTGCCATATATTTCATGTTATAGCAGTCTTGGATGATGACCCAGCACATGTTCATTTTAAGAACTCTTCCACAGCAGATTTGACAAAACGCAAAGAAGGTAACAATGTGAGATTTCTAAGGATAGATACAGAACTCAACCCAAGGTTTAAGAATCTGAAGTTCCTTCCAAAATCTGAGAGGGACAAGGTATAGAGAATGCTGTCAGATGTCTTAAAAGAGCAACACTCTGATGTGGAAACCAGAGAACCCAAACCACCAAAAATGGAAATCAACCTTCTGCTGGTGGCATCCGACTCAGATGATGAAAATGAACATGCATCAGTCCACTCTGCTTTGGATGGTTATTGAGCAGAGCCCGACATCAGCATAGACGCATGTATTCTGGAATGGTGATTGAAGCATGAAGGGACATTTGAATCTTTAGCACATCTGGCATGTAAATAACTTGTGATGCCGGCTATAACAGTGCCATGCGAATTCCTGTTCTCACTTTCAGGTGACATTGTAAACAAGATATGGGCAGCATTATCTCCTGCAAATTGTAACCAAACTTGTTTGTCTGAGCAATTGGCTGAAGTAGGACTGAGTGGACTTGTAGGTTTTACATTGTTTTATTTTTGAATGCAGTTATTTTTTGTACATAATTCTACATTTGTAAGTTCAACTTTCATTATAAAGAGATTGCACTACAGTACATGTACTGGGTGAATTGAAATATACTATTGCTTTTGTTTTTTATAGTGCAAATATTTGTAATCAAAAATAAATATAAAGTGAGCACTGTACAGTTTGTATTATGTGTTGTATTTGAAACCAATATATTTGAAAATGTAGAAAACATCCAAAAACATTTAAAAAAATGGTATTCTATTATTGTTTAACAGTGTGATTAATTGCGCAATTAATTTTTTTTACTCATGCGATTAATCATGATTAATTTTTTTCATGGCTTGACAGCCCTAATTTTTATGTCTGATTTTGTAAGCAAGTAGTTTTTCAGTGAGGTGACCCCTAGGGGTACACAAGACAAATCAGACTCCTGAAAGGGGTACAGTAGTCTGGAAAGGTTGAGAACCACTGAATTAGATAGGTAGATCACTTTCTAGACATTCAAAGTGTAGGGGACTCGAGCCCCGGCGTGGTGGTGGGGCACCACACCACCTCGCTACACACTCTTAGCTGGGTTGGGGAATACCCAGTCTATGGCTTAGACCTTCAAGCAGTACAAGATAAGCCCAGGCCCTGGGTCAGGGTGGGCAACAAACAAACACTCAGAAGCTCAGGCCCTCAGGCAGGGACTGAACAAATAGTTCAATATAAGCCCGGTCCTGGGTCAGGGCAGGGCAGCAAAGAAACAGTCAGGAGCTCAGGCCCTCAGGCAGGGACTGAGCAAATAGTTCAATAAAGCCCAGTCCCTGGATCAGGGTGGGGCAGCAAACAAATAGTCAGAAGCTCAGGCCCTCAGGCAGGGACTGAGCAAATAGTTCAATAACAAACCTCAGGCTCCTGGCTTAGAGCGACCTGGGGAAGGGGGAGACTGCCACCCGCGAGGTGGGTGGCAGGGGGTATGCAGGCCCACCCACTCCACTGCGTCCCAGCCCGGGGCCCTAGCAGCTGCAGAAGACCCGATGCTGTGTCAGTGGGGATCCTGGCCGCAACACACTGACATTGGCTCTGGTAGTGCTGCAGCCAGACTAAGGTCGGCTGTCCCCAGGCTACTTCCAGTCTCCCCCTCGTACGGTACCTGGGTCTGGGTGGTGTCCTCGGAGGGTTCCAGCACCATGGGTTCCTCCAGGTAGCGAGCGAGGGGTAGGCTTGGCAGCTCCTCTGGGTAGCTGGCGATGGGTAGGCTTGGCAGCTCCTCTGGGTAGGTGGCGACAGGTAAGCTTGGTGGCTCCTCCAGGCACCGGTGAGCATTAGGCATTGGCCGGTCCGGCCAGTCCTTGGGTCGGCCGCAGATCACTGGGGTCTCCCAAGCCGGAGCCAGGCCACAGGCGACTGGCCTCTCCGGTGGCTGCCACCTAACTGAGCTTTGCGTTTGGGCTTTTATACTTCCTGTCCTGCGCCTGGACCTCTGGGGGCAGGTGCAGGATCCACTGGCTCCGCCCACTTTGGTGTCTGGGGCGGTTCTTCCTCCGGCGGGGTGGTGGGGCACCATACTGCCTCGCTACACACCCCACCCCCCTCAAGTCTGGTTCTCGTTCATCGGGGCCAGATCTTTCTAAATCTCCCAGGTGGAACAAGAAGTCAGCATTCACATGGTCCTTACCTGCCCTATGGCAGACAGTAAAAGCATAGGGCTGTAGTGCCAGGTACCAGCGCGTTAGTCTCATATTATTATTTTTCATTTTAGCCAACCACTGAAGTGCGGCGTGGTCAGTGACCAGCCTGAACAGGGCCCCAAGGAGGTAGTAACGCAATGCGTCACAGGCCCATTTCACTGCCAGGGCCTCCTTCTCTATCACCGCATAGTTCCTCTCTCATGGAAACAATTTCTGACTGAGGTATAAGACCGGGTGTTCTTCTCCCTCCACTTCCTGGGACAGGACGGCCCCAAGTCCTACCTCCGAGGTGTCCGTCTGGAGGATGAACTCTCAGTTAAAGTCGGGGCTGTATAGAACGGGCCCAAGGCAGAGACTGTCGTTGAGTGCCTGGAAGGCGTCCTCGCACTCTGGGGTCCACACTATACGTCAGAGGCTGTCTTTGGTCAAAAGTCCAGTTAAAGGGGCTGCGAAAGATGCGAAACCGGGAATAAACCACTGGAGGTAGCCCGCAAGTCCCAGGAACTGGCGCACTTGGCGCTTCATGGTAGGCGGTGGGCTGGCCGCCAGGGCCTGAACCTTTCCCACAAGGGGTCTCACCTGTCCCCTCCTGATAGTGTACCCCAGGTAGGTGGTCTCTTGCCATCCAATGCGGCATTTTTTTGGATTGGCGGTTAATCCTGCTGCCCGCAGGGACCTCAGGACCGCAGCTACCCACTCCAGGTGGTTTTCCCAATGGCAGCTGTAAATAACGATATCATCCAGGTACGCAGCAGTGTACTCTCGGTGGGGTTGAAGGAGGTGGTCCATGAGACGTTGAAACATTGCCGGGGCCCCATGGAGACCGAAGGGCATTTGAGTGAACTGGTACAGGCCCATGGAGGTGGCAAATGCAGTCCTTTCCCGGGAGGCAGGGTTGAGTGGAATCTGCCAGTATCCTTTGCTCAGATCGAGGGTGGTGAGAAAGCAGCCTCTCCTAAGTGGCCCAGCAGTTCATCTACCCGAGGCATTGGGTATGCGTCGAATTTTGAAATGGCATTGACGCATCGGAAGTCGATGCAGAATCGCTGCGTGCCATCGGGTTTGGGTACCAGGACTACCGGGCTGTGCCATTCGCTTTGTGATGGTTCAATGACCCCCAAGTCTAGCATAGCTCAGATTTCCTCCTCGACAACTTGCCGCATGCGGTGTGGCAAGGGCTTATTCGACTCCCAGATCACCAATCCAGGCTCCGTCTGAATGGTATGGTGAATGAGGGTCATGTGGCCCGAATGAGCGGTGAAAGTTCTGGGGAATGCCTGCAGGAGGCACTGGGTCTGCTTACGTTGCTCCTCGGTCAGGGTTTCTCCAAGCTGGGGCCCCGCGGAGTCCTCGGTCCGGGGTACTCAGGAGCCCAACTCGGGCTCTGGGGCGCAGGTGTTAATTAGAAGGCCCCCTCGCTCTCGCCAGGGCTTCAGGAGGTTAATATGGTATCACTGAGTTTTCTTGCGCCGGTCAGGCTGGTTAATCTCATAGGTGACCGGTCCCACCTTTCGGACCACCTTATACGGGCCCTGCCAATGGGCCAGTAGTTTTGATTCGCTGGAGGGCAGGAGGAGCAGAACCCGATCACCGGGTTTGAAATTGTGGACCCGGTCTCCCAGTTGTATGTTTGGGCCTGAGCTTCCTGAGCCACCCTCAAGTTCTCCTGAGCTAGAGCTCCTGTCTGCGCTAGGTGTTCCTTAAGCTGGAGGAAGTACTTCAGAAGGCCCTGGGTTGGTGACCGGGCCTGCTGCCATGTCTCCCTCATGAGGTCCAGTAGCCCCCTCAGGGGACGTCCATATAATAGTTCAAAAGGGGAAAATTTCGTGGAGGCTTGGGGTACCTCACGGATGGCCAGAAGCAATGGCGGGAGCAGCTGATCCCATTGGCGTAGGTCCTCTGGGGGAAATTTGTGCAGCATGTCTTTTAGGGTACGGTTGAACCATTCCACCAAGCCGTCGGTTTGCGGTAGATGGAGGTGCATAGCTACTTAATCCCCAGGAGGTTGCACACCTGCCGCAGCAGCCTGGAGGTGAAGTTGGTGCCCTGGTCAGTAAGGAGTTCTCAGGGTAAGCCCACACGGGCAAAGACCTTCACGAGCTCATCAGCGATGGTTCTGGCAGTGATGCTCCGTAGTGGGATGGCTTCAGGAAAACGGGTGGCGTAATCCACGATGACCAGCACATACTGAAACCCCACCATACTTTTAGGGAGGGGGACCCCCAAGTCCATGGCCACTCGCTCAAATGGTGTTTCTACAATGGGCAGGGGAATCAGTGGGGCCTTGGGCGTCCGTGGGGGAGCAGCCAGATGACATTCTGGACAGGAACTACAATAGTTCTTCACCTCCTGGTGCACACCGGGCCAGAAGAACCGTGTCAAAATTTGGGCGAGGGTCTTTTCATGGCCCAAGTGCCCTGCAGCTGGGATGTCATGGCCGAGTTTCATTACCGCTCGTCGGTGACATCGAGGCACAAGCAGTTGGGTCTGGACCTCTCCGGTGCAGGGATCCTGTTCCACCCGATAGAGACGGTCACGGCGTAACTTGAAATGATAGAATGACCTGATCAGCCTGACTATTTTTGACAACTGTTTTCCAGTCTTCTAGAAAGACTCACTTGTTTTGGGGGAAGGATCAGTCTCCTCTAGCGCTATTAGAAAGTAAATACCATTGAGAGAATTTGTCCTTTCATTTTACCTTGTTCCTCTCACACCATAACAATGACTTTCTTGTTTGAAGAATCAAGAAAGCCTCTTCTGAGGTGGTCTTTTTGAAAAACTGACAACATCCTGTGATGGCCTAAACAAATCTTGTGGAATTAGGATAAACTATATTTAATTAAGTTAAACCATATTGAATTTGGGTTAATACCTTTCCGGTGCATTGCATTTAAAAAGCAATTGTTTATGTGTTGTTGTGGCATTGTATGTACCTTCTCTAGTAGGGACAGGCGATGCTAATGAATGTCCTCCATTATCAACTTTTAAAGCCATCCCTGCTGGAGAGATACACATATGTTAGTTCCCAGCCGGTTTATCCAGAGATCAAAAGACAATGAAAAGATTTTTTTAAATAACTACCTGTTTTTAAAATAGCTCAGGGTCTTCCTGATCCAGCAAAAGGACATGACCTCTGGTACATGGAGGGCCCCAATCTTTAGGGAAGGATTGGAAGGACTTGGCCTTTTGAGACATCATAAGACTGGGTGCTTCTTCTGAGCTGAACCTGTGATGAACTTGTAACCACAAGGAAACCCATAGGGTGGGAGTTGAAAGATGATTCTTCCAAGAGCCCATTCTAGATTTGGGATGAATTCTGGTAGGCTTATTAGCATGTGGTTCTTTTATTATTTTTAATATATGTTTTCTGTAATGCAATCACTCTGTTATCAGTCTCTGAAGAGAAGGCAACTAGGTCTGTTTAAGCAGACTGTCTTTGCTGGGAGTAACATTTAGGGTTGCCAACATTCTAATTGCACAAAACTGTAGACTCCTGCCATGCCACGCCCCTGCCATGCTCCTTGTCAGAGTTCCTGTCCCCCACTTACTCCAGCCCCCCTCCTTCCATCGCTCACTCTCTCCCACCCTCACTCACATTCAGTGGGCTGAGGTAGGGGATTGGATGTGGGAGGGGGGTGAGGACTTCAGCTGGGGGTGTGGGCTCCAGGGTGGGGCCATAAATGTGGAGTTCACGGTGCAGGAGGGGGCTCAGGGCTGGAGCAGGGAGTTGGGGTGCGGGAGGGGGTGAGGGCTCTGGCTAGGGGTACGGGCTCTGGGGTATGGCTGGGGATGAGAGGGTTGGGGTGCAGGAGGGGGCTCGACTAAGGGTAGGGTCCTCCCTTTGGTCCCGGCAGAAGTCAGTGTTAACCCTAGGTTCATCGGCAGATGTGGGCAGGTGGTCCTCAGGCTCTCCTCCCTGTCCATTGGGGTTTCTTTCCTCCGCCTTCTCTGCATGGGTCTCCAGGCAGCCTCCTTCCAGGGGTGATCTCGGGGCCTTCCTTGGCGTTTGAATGAAGGACCCCAGGGAACTCTGGCCAATCACGTCCCAGGATCACGGGGTAGGCTAGTCGCGGAGCCAGGCCAACCACCATCAGCTGCGTGACCCCGTCCACAGTTAGCCGGACTCCGGCACTGGCGTAGAGCCGTACATCGCCATGGATACACTGTAACCGGATGGTACTCAGATGGGGGTCCGCCGAGAGGCCTAAGCTTTGGCAAATTAGGGTCTGGCCACAGCCTGAGTCAATCAGGGCCAGGGTCGGGCGATCCCCAACAACTACGGGCACTGTAATCTTGGTGGTCTGCGGCCGTTGGGCGCGATTTTCCCCTGCGCAAACATGACCGAAACTGCAGTCCATCTCAGTGCAATCCCGTTGCAAGTGTCCATATTTCCCACAGGAGAAACAGGGCCCAAGCTCTGGTCGTCCGGGCCGGGCGGATGCTCCTCCGGCGCCATTGGGGAGGCTTCGATTGGTCCTTCCAACCCCTGTCTCAGGGTCCCGAGGTGCTTGTCAAACTGGCCCCTCGGGACATCTATACCAGAGCTCTTGGCCCTGCAAAGGGTTTCGCAGCTCGGTCTGGGCGCTCCCCTTTCTCTCTAGGTTAGGGCGTTTGGGCCTTGGCGGGTGGGCTCGAACAGCCAGTCCCACTGGGGCTTCAGCCATGAGGAAATCTTCCATTAGAGCAATGGCGGCGGCTAGCATCGCAGGCCGAAGGCAGAGGACCCAGGCACTTCCTCGCGGTGGGAGAATGTGGACAAACTGTTCCAGGATGACTTGCTCAGTGAGCTCATCGGGGGTTCGCCTCTCGGGCTGTAGCCACCGCTTGCACGCCTCCCTCAGCTCCTGGGCCACCAACCGGGGTTGAGCGCCCGTGGGGTAGGTCAGATTACGGAACCGCCGCCGGAAGGTTTCCTGGCTGACATCTAAGGCATCTAGAATTGCCGCCTTTACCTGGGTATAGTCCCGCACGTCCTCTGTGGATAGCCCCCGGTACACAGTTTGGGCAGTCCCGGTCAGATACGGGGCCAGGAGGGTGGCCCACTGGTCGGGTGCCCACCCTGCGACCTGCACCACTCTTTCAAAAGTCACCAAAAAGGCTTTGGGGTCATCCTCCGGACCCATTTTGGTTAGCCGCATAAGCAGGCATGCATTCCATTGTCTTCAAAAGAAATGCTACTCTCTTACATCAAGGATGAATTTGATTATTAGTCTCTAATCCACAAACAGATGGATTTTGTTTGGTGATGGGAAAACATAATCCAAGCCAGCAAATTCTACCCACAGTCTAGCTAAGTAAATTGGGAGTTGATCCTGGTCCTCTTAACCTCAGTGGCAAAACTCCCATTGACTTCAATGATATAGAGTGAAGCCTTTACAGAGTAGAACCACTTGATTACTTTGTGCTTCTGCTTTATCAAAGGAAAAGCTTTCATTTTCCTTAGAAGAACAGAAATCTAATGAGAACAGAAACCGGGCTGCAGAGTCCTGGAAACTAGTATCTTTCTTCATTCACAGTTTTGTACAACCTTCGGGGTCCTATAGTGTATCTTTAAATCTGTAAGCCAAGTTTTCACAAACAGTTTTCCTTCAGCTTTCATCACTGCAGCATATGGTCAGAGATAAGAATAAGCCTAATAAGGATCAGGAAACGAGACTGTTCCCAGAAGGTTTGGTAGCCATTGAAAATACCCAAACTTTTATCTCCCCAATCTTTCTCAACACACTCCTGGATTCTCCACTATCTGTCAGTTACACAGATTATCCTTGTTCTCAGAATTGTCCATCCAGACATAGCAAATATAGTTTTCTAAATAAGCAGCACAATAATGACTGGATGTCTGAAAATATTGGTGCCTCTCAATTTCAATGCCTCTTCCCACAGCTGGCTGGTAAAATTTTCCATCTTATATTATTTAAAATCCCTGCACTGAGTTTAGTCCTTAATCACATATCCCTGAGCTTCCTGTAACTGAGACATGCAAAACCTGCTGGCCAGCCTTCACCAATAAATTCCAAAGATGCAGCATCACCACTATCTATTCCTTAAGCCAGACAATGACGGAGAAAAATTCATTCAGATTCAGCAGGTTTGGAATTTAGCATTTCAGTTCTAGCTGCTTTTTTTTGCAATTTCATTGATGGAGAATCTATAAAATAATAGTGAACCCTTCAATTTAATCAGGTAAAATTACAAATAAAAGTGAAACCAAGATGGAGCTCCAGCCTTGTGTGTCTGCTCAGATTCTCACTACATATGCACTCCCACAATGTTTGATTACATTAAAATTTTAACATTTAAACATTTTTGTACACTTCTGGCTACCGACTGTACTGGTGCTATAATTATATCTACTCATTATCCATGCCAATGTAATTCAGACTTTTAAAATAAAATCATTTTTAGAAACAGTATCTCATGGTTTCCAAAGTGATGTGTTACATTCCATTCTGTCACTAGTATTCTGCTATGTCAAATAATTCACAGGAGGAAATTCATAATGCAAGGCTATGTGAAGTGCCACAGAGTGTCATGCCATCCAGATACATTAGTCTGAAAAGAAACAATACACACATTTTCTGTAAAAAAAAATGTACACCGCTACCTCGATATAATGCCACCCGATATAACACAAATTTGGATATAACGCGGTAAAGCAGTGCTCTGGGGGGGAGAGGCTGCGCACTCTGGTGGATCAAAGCAAGTTCAATATAACGCGGTTTCACCTATAACGCAGTAAGATTTTTTGGCTCCCGAGGACACCGTTATATCGAGGTAGAGGTGTAGTATGCTTAGCAAATAAAATACAAGCTATTCTGGCATGTGACTAAAGGTAAGTTCTATCTACCGTCTTACCTATTTAAAATTGTATTGGGGCAAGTTTGAAAAGCCACATTTATCCCATGGAAATTTGCATGGGAATCCCTCCCCCCCAGTGAAATTTTCCCATGGAATTTCCATGGGAATTTTCATATAGAAATGAAAATAATTTTTTCATTTAAGTTTAATTTCAAAATGACATTTTAAAGTGAAAAAAATATTTAGTTTTCATTTTGGTTTTTGGAAATAGATATTTTGTTTTTCTAGTTTCAGCTTTTCGATTTTTCAGCTTGCCCCCTCTTTCTATGCTTTTTTTTAAAAGAACATAGGAACGGCCATCAGGTAATCATCAAGTGATCCATCCCCTGTCACCCATTCCCAGATTCTGGCAAACAGAGGCTAGGGACACCATCCATGCCCATCCTATAACAGCCAGTGATGCATCTATCCTCCAGAAACTGATCTAGTTCTTTTTTGAACCCCGTTATAGTCTTGTCCTTCACAACATCCTCTGGCAAGTAGTTCTATGGGTTGACTGTGCGTTGTGTGAAAAAATACTTCCTTTTGTTTGTTTTACACCTGGTGCCTATTAATTTATTTTGCTGACCCTTAGTTCTTGTGTTATGAGAAGGAGTAAATAATACTTCCTTATTTACTTTCTCCACACCAGTCATGATTTTATAGACTCCTTCCCTCCCCTCCTTTTTTTCAAGGTAAAAAAAGGTTGTGCAAGTAAAAGAAAAAAAAACATTCTTCACTCTTTATGGAAAAAGTTGGAAAACAATAGGAAAGTATGTGAAAAAAGCTAGATACAATAGTTACTGGTGTGATACAAGAATCCACCTTGCGCCCCCCCCCCCCCCCCCCCCCCCCCCCCCCCCCCCCCCCCCCCCCCCCCCNCCCTGAGGCACCCCCCCCAAGGCAGCTCCCCCCCTCTGCCCTGAGGCGCCCCCACCCCCGCGACAGCTCCCCCAGGCCCGGGGCACCATGCAGCAGCTCCCCGCCTCAGCTCACCTCTGCTCCACCTCCTCCCTGAGCATGCCGTCGGCGCTCCACTTCTCCCGCCTCCCAGGCTTGCGGCCCAATCAGCTGTTTGATGCCAGAAGCCTGGGAGGGAGAGAAGCAGAGCGGGGCGGCGTGCTCAGGGAGGAGGCGGAGCAGAGGTCAGCTGGGGCGGGGAGCGGTTCCCCTGCCCCCCCCTTGCTTGCTGCAGGTGGCCCTCCCTGCGCCCCGCTGCCCCAGCTCCCTCCGCCTAAATGACGACAACGACCGTCCGGTCGCCGCGTTGCCGTCAAAGGACCCGAAATGCCGCCCTCCAAATGCTAGTGCCCTAGGCGACCACCTAGTCACCTAATGGGTTGCACCGGCCCTGCAAGAATCTACATAGAACAAAACAGATAGAATAGATTCACTGAAACTGTAACTCTGCTTCACAAACCTTCCATGTGAACCTGTGACCAGTTTTAAGAACTTTGGTTCATTTATGAGCAAACATAGGACTACTTTGGGGTAATCTCTATCTTCTCTGATTTTGCATTCAAAACCTGAGAAAATCATATTTTCACATGGTTTTCATATGGAACCTAATGAGATATTTTTACAAAATTTTACTTTGAGATTTTGCATTTGTTTGAATTAAAGTCTCAAAGCAAAACTTGGGGATACAAACACATTCCAATCAAAAACCAAAGAAAAGTTTTGTAGAGATCACTACAAGCAAAACTATTTTGTTTTGCACATCTCCATTACTGAGCCAAAGCATGCAGCTAACCAATCTGCTTGGTTCTTTTTAGAGAGACTTATTGTGATATTGCAGCCTACCATTACCGAAAATTACTATCTAGCATCTACAGCAAGCTGTGGGGAAGGAAAAAGTAAAAATAGAAATACCTTGATTGCATTCATTGCACTGCATGTAGTTGGCCCTTGATTTGTCAGTAGTTTTCATGGTGTATTCTATTCCGTTTCCTATTGCAGCAAGTCTATTAATGTGGCTTTAAAAGGCATCTTGTGTAGTTCAGCATTTTAAATCTCTTTCTATATGGGACTATTGGCCTTTCCTATTTATAATTTTACCACATTTTCAGTTAGTTGTAAAGCTTTTTGCTTGTGATATAAAGGTATATTTTTGTCTCAGGGAATATAAACTCTAGTTACTTGTCACTGGTTGAAGGAATACATATATTACTGTGACTACAGTATATGGTATGCAATTTAATCTCCATTCTGGTTCAGTGCTGAGTCCTGGGAAGTAGACCAAAAATGTGTGGTAAATCCCTCTAAAACTCTAAAAGGTTACTTTTATGCCCAAAGTTTACTTGGTACATTTAATTATGTTTCCCTTGTTGAACAGGTTCCAAGAGAGGTAAAATTGATAGTTTGAATGAAGTATAAAGCTCCACTTAGAAGGCCAATTTTGTTAAAAAAGTAGAGGCCCATTTATATGTACTACGTGGAGCTTACAACTGGGAGTGTAGTTAGAGACTGTACATACAGAGTAGGTGATTGCATGTGCTAAGGGCTACTTCAAAGCTGAAACAATTATTTTCACATCCATATATCTGATTTGCATGTGCCATCATGGTAAGTGCACACATTATTGTACAATCAGCCAAGATTTATTTTCATTACTGCACAAGCATCCTAGCTTAACAGCCTATAATTAATGAAATCCCAGCCCCAGTGAAGTCAATAACAAAACTCCCCTTGATTTCTATAGGGCCAGCATTCGAAACTCTTTCCATAAGTTTCAAATGCTGGATTCAGTGCCTCTCTTGAATAGCTATGCTGAGACCCGGGGAAGATGTATGGGGAGATTAGAAGAATTTTCCTGCTCCAAAGCTGTAGAATGGTTTCACAAGCACTACAAGGACCTTTACATGCCCACCCACTGTTAAGTGAGATAAAGTGGATCTATGCAGGAGCCTGCCGCCCTATCTATGCCCCACAACATGGGTACTACATGCTGGAATACTCCCATATTTTGGCTCCATGCTGCATCGGGGTTTGCACCCCAGGGTGATTGAACTACATTGGTTCTGAAATTCAGGGAATCTCGGCACCATGGATTTGTCCCTAGATATTCACATTCATATTGAGGTATTGTTGGATACATCCAGCTCAACTGGAAATCAGTACATTATAAGTTAAAGTCTCTGGGAGTATCTCATCTCACTTTTCAATGTGGTGTGTAAAAATTCATGAGTAGGGTGGGTTTTTTTGTGTGGAACTTTTCATTGCTTCAGTTGTGGCAAATTGTTGGTATTCCAGAATAACAAATCATTTAAGGAGATTATGAGGATAACAGTACTACTGACATTCCTGTCGATCTCACTCCCACAAATTAGCAGATTCTATGAAGTCAACCAAAGATGAGTAAATGCCATTCTGTTGCTACTCATACTGCTCCTGCTGTGTTGAATGTCACTGGAATGGATTGTCCAATTGAATAAAATAATTTTCTAAAGGAACAGCTTGGACTCAGCATTGATTGACAATATAATTAACTCAGTGAACAATGGAATGTTCTGCCCCTTCTTGTCTCCTACTTTCCTAAGCAAACTTTTTAAAAATAATAAAAATGTTTTAGAAATAATAAAACACCTTGCAGGAGTTACGCATAAAAGTACTAAGAATTAGCGGTATTATACCAGTCTAATTCCAACCAAAACTCTTTCCTACTAAGTTGCATAGAAGGGCAAAAATATCTGACAGTGACACAATTGTGTGGGAGTGTTTTAAATGACACCTCAGGCAGAGCCTTTGGAATCAAGACAATCTTGTTAATGGCTAGCTAAGCTGTATGTTTTTCAAATAACTGCGTGCCGGATATATTGTATTTGTGCCACCAATCCATCTTCAGTTGAAGTCTCATGCAACCTGCCTTAATATGAATGAGTTGGGAACAGTAGGGGATCTATTGAAAGAGAATGGATATTATACAGATGAGACGTCATGATTTGTTTTATTTTGTTTTGGTCGCATAGTTGGGAATCTCCCGTCTTTACCACTTGACATTTTTCTCATATGATTGCAGTGATTCTGAATTCTGATGAAGCAACATCTATTCCAACCCCTGGCAGATTATGTTTTTGGTGAGTGTGTGTGCAGCGAGCGGGGGGGGGGGGGGGGGGGGGGGNAATTACTAAAGTTGTCTACTTAATTTTTATGTCCTCCTGGGTACCAGTGACTCCGTTTAATCTCTCATTTTCATAACATTCCCTTGTGTGTACAAGCAATTGAAATGATTCACCAAACATGAAAACAAGATGTAATTTAAATAAAGCACCTAATTCTCCACTGCTGCACAACAACATTTAGATAAAAGTTCAAGGAAATTAAAATGTCCCTGCCAATAATGGGCTACCTACAGTCACTCAATCTCGATGGCAAGTGTAATGCCTTTAGAACCACTCCATATCACTGTAACATCTAACAAGCCCTGTGGCACTCCAGCAGATTGTTTTAAGGAGAGGCATCATTGTTCAAGTTCTCACATAGGTGGTTTCATGCTGGAGGCAGGAAAGGAGGGGGAAAGGTGGTGGTTCAGCCATACCTGACCATCCTTAGATCATGCTGCATGTTTGCATGACTTGTGAAAGGTAGTTGGAATGTTTTCTTTCTCTCTCTTCTCCTTTCTATGGTACTAATTCTTAGAACACTGAGAACAAGAATTTTGCAGTGAGGTACTGAAGATGAGTTTACTTTACAAGGTAGCTATTTTTTCTTCCTCCACACCCTCTCCTTAACATGAGCTCTGCCTCTTTCCCGGCACTGTTTTCTCCCCTGAAAAAAAGGGGACCCTCTCTATCCAACTTCCCATCCTCTGTCATGCTGAAGAGCACAATCTTCTTCCTCAAGCAATTAGAGAGCATCATGTTTCCTGTCTGCCTTTGACATGCTGCCAGCACTGCCGCCATACCTGGAGCCACTCTGGCTTCTCTATCATTTTTTACTGTTCCTGACTTTGCTAATTTTCCCTGCTGGGAACCTGCAGCAAGCAGGAGGGCAGGCAGGGGAGAGGAAGGGAGAGTTCTCTTCAGGGAGGCTCTTATGAGTCCCAACCTAACCTTATCTCCCAGCAATCAGAAACAGCACCACATAACATCTGCCTGACATATCACCCTACTCCTCTCCCTAGCCACTTCTCCCCTCTCTGGATAATAGCCAGCCCTCAGATGGCATCCACCTATGTATTAGATAGTTTCCAAAGGGATAAGGTACTTACAGAATAATTCTCATCTCAAATCTTTATTACAAACTCCACTTTCATTCCATGTGCAAAGCTTCCATTGATATCAATAGGAGCCCCATGCATAAAACAAGTGCAGAATATGTAATAGAGATCTACAGTGCTGATAAAAGATCTGCACTGTGGAATGCAGAGCAAGCCATTGCCATTAATATAAGTATTTGAGTTATGATGATGCCTCTTTGAACTGTTTGCTAGAGTGCCATAGGATTTGTCAGATGTTTCTATTGAATTTTAATAAGGGGAAAATGATATTTCTATTTATTATTTATCTACTTTCAATGTGACTAATATTTCTAGTGATAATTACTGACTGTCTATGTTTATGGCAAACCAACATACATATAGATATTAGTACGATTTGAGATTCACAAAATGCCAGTTTTCCATACACATACAATATTCTGAAACATGTTTTTACAAGAATAATTGTAATAAAAGTACAATGGCTGTACTAAAAATGTTCCACAGTTTCCTTTACAATTATATAATAATAGCACAGTATTCATACTATTATCTAAATCTCAGTATATTTTGCTTAGGGAATACCTAGACAATACTGAAAATATGGAGGCATTGCTATTTAGTTACTTCAGGGAATTGAAACAATGCTAACAATGCAAAAAACCATAGTAATATAACAAAACATGAAATTAAATAAATTATTTTAAAATCAATAAGAATGTCTTTAATTCATTAAAAGGTAAAGTTATTAAGAAATGGAAGGATAAAAATTTCAAAAAATGTCCAAAGTATAAAAAAACCCTTGAATTTTTTCTTCTTTTACATTTCCAAAATGATCCAAATTTGGGGGGGGGGGGGGGAGATTTGTGCTTTTCTCTCAAAAGTGTGTGTATTTTCAAGGGGAAATTTAATTATTTTCCCTAAAATGAAACATGCCTCTACATGTGATAATAGAAATAAGCTAAATGGAACAGAGAATCCTATTCTTTTGTTAAAATATTTTAAATCTTGGAAAGAAGGATTTTACAGTGGTGGACCACCTAATCATGTAAGAAATCCATGCCACAGGTTTAGATCCTCATTGGGTGTAAATCAACATAATGGTTAATGGTAGGTGAGGATCTGGCCCTACATCTTCCTGATCAGAATGGCTGGATGAAAGCAAAATAAAAACAAAGGTTTTTGGGAAGCAAGATGACATTTAAAAAGAAGATTTGGAAGAGGAAATTCCAAGAAAAACTCTGGCCAAAACCATATGTCATATAACCTTTCTGTAGCTGACAGCACTGCCAGAGATGGTTCAGGGAAGCAGGAGAGAAATTGTGAAGAACTAGTGACATTGTTTTCCAAATTGTACTTGGCAGGATAACCAAGAAGCTCATATTTGTTGTTGGGAATTTATTCTCCTCTTCAAGCAAAAAAGCCACCTTAGGTTATTTGTTGTTCCTGCCATAAATTGAAACATCAAAGTAAAACAGAAATCTACCATAATATTCCCTGTTCTGAAAGACTATACCCCAGGTGACTGCAGGTTTCAGGAATACAACAAATCCATTGCATATAATGGATACAAGAGAGAAAGGCACAAGCTTGATCAAAGGCTATGTGGAGTTTTGTTTCTTGGGCCTTCCAGAATATCAAAATGAGAGAACTTTCCCACTTTGAGAAAGCCAGAATAAATTGGAATGGTGTAACAGGGCCTTTCTTCCAATGTGCATTTAGTAACATGAAGATAATGTGTTTAATACCAAGTTCAGTGGCTGTGTCTACTTTAATTTTTTTCTTCAAATTTGCCAGTGTTGCACTATTGCTAGTGCAGCTTCATCTGTGGTAGCAATGACGGGAATGCTACTGTAACCTGGCTGCTGTTGTTTTAACGGCCTTGTGATCTAACCCTGTTCAGAATAAGTCTGCCTACACTAGCACTCCCACTCCCACCATTGTGACAAGTGATGGGCTTGCAACAGCAGGAAGATTGAAGAAAAATACTAGTGTGGAAAAGTGCATGTACATCAGTGTAAATCTGAACTAACTCCATTGAGTAACTTGGAGATTAAGCTGTTCATGGTGCAGTTTGCGGAAGAAGGTGGGAAAGCCAAGATCAGACTCATATTGCCTTTACTGCTGTTGTCCTGCATGCAGCTGGGATGCAAGTAGTGTGCAAGGTGAGAGAGTCAGTTTTTCAAGCTGCAGAGCTCTCACTGAAGGATGAATTGCACTGTGAGGACTTCATGCACAACTGCAGCTCTAACACTTTCACATCCTGTCCTGTCCAGTGGCCCAGTTCAAAATGCAATGGCACTTAACCTTGTTCAGAGCAAGTGAAATTGTTGTGGTGGCATGAATGGTTGTGCACCATTACAAGAACTTTTGTATATGGATGAGAGGGTATGTTACATTTGTGTTAGGGGATTGCAGTGATTCTGACAATGCAAAAATGGTAAAGTAGCGACTGAACCTATGATAAAGAAATTTGTACAGATGTCTAATTGCCCAATAAATCAATGGTGTTATGACAGTTGACCCACCAAAGCTATATCATGATATCAGTATATCAACATCTGTGCCAGGAAAGTATATAAGTCATTCTGATTCTATAACCCTTTCATGACTTCATGACAGATATCCTATAGACCAGTGGTGGCATGATCATCAGTGTTATCAGATATCTGCTAAAACTCCTCTCACCTTACTCACAAGTTACACTTACCACAACTGGTTTTAATAGAATCATAGAACCGGAAGGGACCTTGAGAGGTCATCTAGTCCAGTCCCTTGCACTCAAGGCAGGACCAAGTATTATCTAGACCACCCCCGACAGGTGTTTGTCCAACCTGCTCTTAAAAATCCCCAATCATGGACATTCCACAACCTCCCTAGGCAATTTATTCCAGTGCTTAACCACTCTGACAGTTAGGAAGTTTTTCCTAATGTCCAAACTAAACTCCCCTTGCTGCAATTTAAGCCCATTGCTTCTTGTTCTATCCTCAGAGGTTAAGAAGAACAATTTTTCTCCCTCCTCCTTGCAACAACCTTTTATGTACTTGAAAACTGTTATCATGTCCCCTCTCAGTCTTGTCTTCTCCAGACTAAACAAACCCATTTTTTTTCAAACTTCCCTCATAGGTCATGTTTTCTAGACCTTTAATCATTTTTGTTGCTCTTCTCTGGACTTTCTCCAATTTGTCCACGTCTTTCCTGAAATGTGGCACCCAGAACTGGACACAATACTCCAGTTTGAGGCTTAATCAGCGCGGAGTAGAATGGAAGAATTACCTCTCCTGTCTTGCTTACAATACTCCTGCTAATACATCCCAGAATGATGTTTTATTTTTGGCCAACATTGTTACACTGTTGACTCATATTTAGCTTGTGATCCACTATGGCCCCCAGATCCCTTTCAACAGTACTACTTCCTAGGCAGTCATTTCCCATTTCATATGTGTGCAACTGATTGTTCCTTCCTAAGTGGAGTACTTTGCATTTGTCCTTACTGATTTTCATCCTATTTACTTCAGACCATTTCTCCAGTTTGTCGAGAACATTTTGCATTTTAATCCTATCCTCCAAAGCACTTGCAACCCCACCCAGCTTGGTATCATCCACAAACTTTATAAGTTTTAGTAACTTTTAAAGTAAGTTACTTTTAAAGTAACTGATATTCATTCTATGAACAAACTTAATGCAACTAAGAGTATATGCCTATACTGCAGCTGGGAGCATGCCTCCCCAATAGAGTAAGCAGCCTTGCACTAACTTCACTCAAGCTAGCACACTAAACATAGCAGTGTGGACACTGAGTTTCTGGCAGAGACTCAGACTGGTCAGCTGACTTCAGACCCAAGAGAGTGGGTGGGCTTTGAATCGGGCGGCTAGCCTGAGACTCCACCAGAGCTTCAATATCCACACTGCTATGTTTAGTGTGCTAACTTGAGTGAAGCTGGGAGGAATTATCCCAACTGCAGCTGTAATAATCAGGCCTACATATTTACCCTAATTGCAAGCTCAACTGTGAAAAGTGATTGAAAGGTTAAAAAACGTTACAATAACCTATAATAATAAATGTTAATAGGAAAAGGTACAAAAGGAAGACAAAGGACTAAATTAGTCCAAACAAAAAGGCCTACAGATATAGCTCAGGGATTGTGTTAAAGTCATGCATGGTAAACAAAACCAAAAATTAATAAACCAAAATTGGTGAGTCAGAAATTAGGCCTAATTAGTGGAAAAAAGTAATAAGGGAAGGGCTATTTCCCCATCACTCCTCTTGGGGTCCTTTAAAAGAAAGGAGAAAAATTGGCTACCGGGGTGAGCTTCAACATCTTGCTTGCCACCCCCACTGTCTCTTGGGACCCTGGGCCTTCCTCACCCTGATCTTAAGAGATGTCCTGGCCAGACTGAGCCAGAGTGAGGGACCTAGCTTACATTGCCACTGCTATCAGCTCCAGTTGAATCCATAACAGCACTTGGGATGTGAGACTTTGTCACAGCTCCCCAACCCAACCTCTTACGTGTTCTTTTCTTCCTCAACTTACTTCTTCTCATTCCTATCCCTCTGCTTTTTCCCGCTGACTAATAAGAGTCTGGCTTAGCTGTCCAACACTGTATATTTTGCAACACTGCTGCAAGTCTGTGACCAGAAAGGCAGATAAATTAAATGCCCTAAACAGCTCAATACTGGTACAAATTTTCCATGTCCCAGAGTGGCTGATAAAACCATGCACTGTGCCTGTGTTCTGTGTTTTTCTAGCAGTGGGGCTGCAATTGAGTGTCAACAGTGGAACCAGAAGCTGCATTTTCTCTGCTACTATTTTCTCTCTGCTCTTGTATTTTGTTCTTGTTTTGTCATTTAGGAAATGGGTTCAGACTTTAACAACAACAGCAGCTCCAGCCCATTTCCACTAACAACTTCTCTTTTCCCCAAAAGGACAGTTATTACTACCTTTCATACCATCTACGAGACTTTCGAACAAGGGGTTTTTTGTTTTTGTTTTTTTTTCTTCTAAAATCTCTCTCCAACTAAAGAAAAAGGGAACAAAGCATGTTGTTAAAATGAAAACCTTTCTTAATATTTTACATTTCAGATAGTTTAACTGCTTTCCCTTCTTTTCTATATTTTTAATAAAAGGTTAAAAGGATTTTATTGGTATGTCTGCCAGGCTAAGATCTCCGAATACAAAATTCTGAACCTTGTTTAAGCCTGTTTCAAGTTGGAGAGTCGGGGTCATGTTAATACTTTTGATTCATTGGGTCTGTTTATGCCATACCACATACCCTAAATTGCAGTGGACAATGTATTCCAGCTTATGGTTAATAAAGTTCCTGAAATTTGAGGAGTCTCATGCATGGAGAAATGAAGGTATTATGTAGTCTAAAACAGGCATGGAGACAGAACAATCCTCCCTTATTAGAAGAATCCATCCAGATTGGGTTTGAGACATATTGGCAGGGTAGGATGCAAACCTTGTACTTTCTACTGCAAGTGATGTTCCTTTTCTGTGGGTTAATAGCAAAATGTAGTCTTCAGGTACAGTCCACTAGTACTAAATTTATTTAAAAATAAACAAAGCCCAAGTTCCATTCAAAGATTCTCCCAGCATTTAGGATACTTTGAATTCCTGTACAATCTGCTTCCCTGCAACCAGTCCTACTAGCTATATGAGTTTATACCAAGTCACTGTTGCCTTGTACAGTCAAATTTCCATTCATTCTCACCATGAGATACTTCATGCCATTCTCAGCTTCAGCTAAAGATCTGGCCCTATATTTTATTGTTACACAAAGATGGAAAGAAGTAGCTAAAGAAAATATATAAGGAAGACAATAATCTGCTGTATTGAAAAGTATAGCATCATAGGCTGAAATAGAACTGAAATTAAGGAGAGATTTTTATCAAATTCTGTTCTTCATTTTGAGTCCAAGACAGTGGTATAATAAAAGCTCCTAGAGATACAGTGTGATAATGCTAGATGCACCAATGACTTAAAACGATAATAAATAAATACAATGTTCATGCAATGAATAAATAAATAAAATATTTGCACAATGTCGCTAGTCAACAGAATATCTAACAGAAAAGCTATTCAGAGTATGGCTTTTTAACTCATTGTAAAAAGAGGTTACCTGGTACCTACTGTGCATGTGAAACTAGGGGGTGATAAGGTTTTAGGCTATGGGCTAGGGAGGTGTCATTAACTTCAATGGGAATAGGATCAGGCCTTTAATTTCTCGGCTATGCCTATGGTCACTAGGGCAAAAAACAAAGTCAAAATAATTCTCATCCCTCACCAACTTGTTTGTACTGTTTCCCAGCTAACTAAATGGCAGATTCATTTGGATGTTAATACAGCTGAGGTCTATATTGCCTCCCTCTGTATCTCCTCTCTGGTTACTACTGTGCAGTTCCAAAAGAATCCAACCAATGGCAGTTTGTTTCCTGCATGAGCCTTGTTGCTGGGAGGTAGGGGGCAGTGAGTCAGGAGACATCCATGTCTCTGCATGAAAGGAGCGTCTCTCCCCAGAAACATTAAAGCTTGGAGGTGGAGCAGCCTTCAACATTCTCAATAGGAAGAATATTTCTACCACGGCCACTGCCCATGAGTTTTTCCATGGAAGGGGGAGTTTTGGCTCACTTGGTGAAGCAAGCTATGCTTTCAATGGGCATAATAACTATCAACCTCACAAAGATGTTGTCATGCTTAATTCATTCACATTTGCAAATCACTTTGAGATTCTTTGAGAAAAGATGCTATATAAGGGGAACGTTATTATTAATAACAACTATATATATATGTATACACATATATTATTATACAATAATATATATACAATATAATAACAATAATAATAATAAACAAAGCAGTAGCATAATTTAACTTCATTACAATTAGACTAAATGATCTGAAGAACATGTGTTTTGACATAAACTTCCTTTTAGCTCTACCCAACATTATTATCAGTGTTTTGTGTTGCCCTTTGTCTTCTGTGGACCTGACCCTGAGCCTGTCTAGCTGTAATGAGAGTTCTGCATGCCGAGGGATTGCAGAATTAGGTCCTTTTCTAGAGAGTCTCATTCCTTCTTGGCTGTTCTATAGTCAAAGGCTCCCCTCCCACGCTCTCTTCCCCTTTCTCCCCCTCGAAATTGTTCGGCTTTGCAGAACAAGAAACTCTATAGGCTTGCACAGCACTTTTTGCAACACATTTTATTGTCTTTTGGCAAAGAAGGGCAATTGTCTGTCCCATTGAATACATAGGCCACAAGGTGATTTTGCAGTTAACAGGATTTATAGGGATAATCAAAGCCGATCAATAGCAACCAGAAGAATACATATGAAAACAATGGAGTTTGCAGAAATATAATAAGTTTACTGATTTAATATCTTCACCTATCAAATCACTTCACATCATATTATGCAGCCAGAGCAATACATGTCACAGGTTCCAGAGACAAACTGGTGCTTAGCCCCAAATTTGATTGACTGAAACCTTGCTGAAGAATGTACATGATTAGGGGGAAAAAAAACTATTAAGGCAACACAGTCACCTTCTTGATAGAATACAGATCAGGCTTTTCTACTCAGTTCACTTTGTGCTATCTTTTAGCTGTTACAAGGTAGCATAGTACAGAATTAAAAGTGAGATTTTGCCATACATTGGGAGGAAAAGATATTTAGTTTTTGTTTATGTGCAGCCAACTTCAGCTAATAAAAATGCAGTATGGTACTGTACTAATCACTGAGGTATAGAGGTTATATCTATGTATAAAATCTATGCACTCAAAGAACCAGAGGGTTATCATAGCAAATTCTGGAACATACTGTTTCAAAATATGTGCATCTATATTAGAAATAAGTGAACAATTCACAGTGAGTAGTTCACTGACTAAATAGCTCGCTGACTCTTTTCTCTCACAGCAGATTGTGCTTTCCTGGAGTATGTTTGTTATTTGAGTTTACCTGATGATCTTCATATGGATTGGGCACAAACAATTCACTGTGACTATTCAGTAAGCAGGTTTTAAAATTAAAATTGCATTGTCTAGTGATTAGAGATCATATAAGTCCAGGGGTGAAAGTGGGCCGGTACAGGCCGGTACGGCATACCGGTAAGAAGCCGGTACCGGCCCGTACCCAGCCGACGTTAAAACGCTGCTGTGGCAGTACTATAACGTTGCTGCCCCTTTTGACACCCCTTCCCCCCGCCCGTCCCTACCAGTAGATACCCTACCGGCAGAGACCCTACTGGCAGGGCCACCGATGGGGTGTGGGAGGGGCCAAAAGGGGTAGTGACGTTAAAGCACCAACTTTAAGGCAGCGCTTTAAGGCAGATCTTTTAACATCATTACCCCTTTTGCTCCCCCTCCTGGGCCACTGATGGGGGCGGGCAAAAGGGGCAGCTGCCAGGGGGCAGGCAATTTAAAAAGTTCCACCGCTACCGCAGCAGCAGCCAGAGCCTCTGCGATCCAGGCAATGCAGATGGGTGGCTGGAGGAGGCTGAGCCCCATCCTTCCCTTTCACCTGAGGCCCCACCCCTTCTGGGGACCTGGAGCCAGGTTCCCGTACCAGTAAGAATTTATTATTACTTTCACCCCTGTATAAGTCACGTGGAATTGCTACTGTTCCCTGACTAGATGATCATAACTCAGAATCATAGAATCATAGAATATCAGGGTTGGAAGGGACCTCGGGAGGTCATCTAGTCCAACCCCCTGCTCAAAGCAGGACCAATCCCCAACTAAATCATCCCATCCAGGGCTTTGTCAAGCCTGACCTTAAAAACCTCTAAGGAAGGAGATTCCACCACCTCCCTAGGTAACCCATTCCAGTGCTTCACCACCCTCCTAGTGAAAAAGTTTTTCCTAATATCCAACCTAAACCTCCCCCACTGCAATTTGAGACCATTACTCCTTCAGGAAGAAGGATTAAATAGAATGTTGGAGTTTGAATCTCTCAGGGGAAAGTGCCATAGCAGTTTAGGAAGAGGAAGCAGATAAGCAGGATTAGAGAAATTTAGAAAATGTTTAACCTTTTCTTTTCTGAGACATGTAGGCCTTGAGCAAAACATCATTCCTGAAGCTGGGTGGGGGTTGGGAGAAGACTACTGAAGATTTCTTCCTTAAATGGACAGTTTAAAATTTAATTTTCTCTTGCAATATTCACAAAGAATAATTGCATATGTATGTGCATATTTAGGCCCTAATCCTGCAAAGACTTATTCACGTACTTAAAATTTACACACTCTGACCGTTCCCATTGCCTTAAATAGAGTATTCACAATGCATAAATTTAAGCACTTTTCTTTCTTTCCAGGATTGGGACCATATCTGGGAAGAATGGTTTGATATCCTTGTTTGGTTTGGATATTAGTTTATGTGTTAGGCATCTGTGTTAGAAACACTATTCACCTGCTGCGTTATACTTTGTCCCACTTAGCATATACTACTTGTAGATATTTGTACATGACATTTAAAAATCATTATCCACAAATATTTAAGTGTTCAAGTTGGAAAAAAAAATCTGAGATCATTCAGGTAAGTCAAACTCGATCATCACAATATTTATGAAAAGCAAACACAAAAACTCAGTGTTTGGCGCAAGAAAATTCAGTTTTATTTATTTATTTTAAATGTAACTGAATAATCCAGGATCATTTTAGTTTTATTCACCCAGATTACAGTAATGTTAAAAGTGCCTGGTTTGCTTATGAGGTGGGTGCTGCTTAGCGCTTTCTAAAAATTTGGCCATTTTAAGATGTTTCAAGTTGGGCATCCAAAATCACTAGACACTTTTGAAAATCTACTATATTTATAGATTTATTCCCTAATCCTGCAAAGGAATTCACCAGGGCAGACCCTTACACCCACACAGAGTTTACAGGATCAGAGTCATATCATGTAAATGCATATGCACACCAGTACAATTATTTGAAAATACGGCTGCAATTCTAAGGTTTATGTAGTTCTCATAAAATATTTTACAACTATTCTATAACATATTTTTACAATCCATATAACATGAAAAAATGGTACACTTCATCTGTTGATTAAAACTAATTTCCTTATGAAGCTGTTCATGAATTATGTCTTTCCAACACAACAGGTATATTACAAAGAAGAGTGACAAGAAGTCTGGACATTTTAAGGATGAAATCATTCCAAGCTGTACATGTGAAAAACTGGTTTGCATCATTTTTCTCAGTATGACCTTTGCATTTATAATATGGCAGAAGCTTGGCACCTTCCAGTCTCTCAGTATAGACTTGAATGTTTGCCAGTTTGTGTGCCTTGTGATGTATATGTGACGGGTTTGGTCACAAAGACCCTCTTGGGACTGTCACCTGACGTGCTGAGATTACTTCTGAGCCTGTTTTCCCTGCCAGCTTGGGACTCCAGAAGCCTGCCTTGTTGAGCCAGACATGGTAGCCTGCTGCAACACAGCCCCCAAAGCTGCTCAGCAGGTTTCCTATCTCCAGCACCCTGACACCCAGCTCCCAATGGGAACCAAACCTCAAATAAATCTGTTTTACTCTGTATAAAGCTTATACAGGGTAAACTCATAAATTGTCCGCCCTCTATAACACTGATAGAGAGATATGCACAGCTGTTTGCTCCCCCAGGTATTAATCACTTACTCTGGGTTAATTAATAAACAAAAGTGATTTTATTAAGTATAAAAAGTAGGATTTAAGTGGTTTCAAGTAATAACAGACAGAACAAAGTAAGCCACCAAGCAAAATAAAGCAAAAACACACAAGTCTAAGCCTAATACATTAAGAAATTGATTACAGATAATATCACACCCTCAGGGATGTTCCAATAAGCTTCTTTCACAGACTAGATTCCTTCCTAGTCTGGGCCCAATCTTTTCCCCTGGTACAGTCCAGCAGACATCTTAGCTGGAAAGCAGGGGTGTTCTCATGACTGACAGCCTCCTTTGTTCTGTTGTCCCCCCCCTTTTATAGCTTTGACACAAGATAGGCATTTTTGTCTCTCTGGGTCCCCACCCCTCCTTCTAAATGGAAAAGCACCTGGTTTAAGATGGGTTTCAGTATCAGGTGACATGTTCTTGTTACATGTCCTGTGAGACCCCAACCTGCATTCTTCCAGGGCTGGCCTGCACGTACCCAGGAAGGTTTGCAAGTAAACAGATCCATTTACAGGTCATTGATTCTGATGCACCCTTAATGGCTTCCACTTAATATGTTTACATCAGTAGTAGAAGTTTATATCTTATTCTCCTAACTCCAGACATAGAAATAATACATGCAAACAAATAGGATGAACACACTCAGTAGTTCATAAGCTTTGTAATGATACCTTGCAAGAGACCTTTTGCATGAATCATATTCCAGTTACATCATATTCACACTCATAAGCATATTTCCATAAAACATTGTGGAGTGCAACGTCACAGTATAGTCATGTACACTAATAACATTGCTGAAAATGAAGATGCACTCGTGTAGCCCTGTGACCCTTTTCAAGCATTAGAAGACAAATAATTGTTTCAGTTCAAATCTAGAACCAACTTCTTTTCAGTGTCCCACTTCAAGTAATTTCTAACAGTGAAACTACAACCTGAATTACGTAGCACCTAGTTCCTAGATTACAAAAAAAAAAAAAAAAAAAAAGCCCCTATGTTTCCTTTAAATTGAAATTGTGTAAAAAACTTGGAGCCAGAATTTCAAACACAGACTTCCATGTTTCAGGTTGAAATCACAGTATATTAATCCACTTGGTTCTGATTATGATTCAAGAAGTTCTATTTTCAGACCACATGACAATTTTCCAACAGGATGATTTTATAGAACCTTTGACCATGCCTGGAATGTTGTCATCGGAGTATTTAAAGATGACTCCCAGATTTACAATTCCTTCCCTGGATTGCTTGTAGAGTAGTGCAGATACAGTTCCAACCACCCTGCCACTCCACACACAGCCGCTTTTATCAAGACTGAGACATGAATCTTAATGTAGCACTTATTAATTAATCTAGAAATAGTTCTAGTTCCTGGGCCAAAATCCACCCTGAAGAAATGAGTGGTAATTCTGTAATGAAGTTGGAGTGTAGAATTGGCCTTGTGTTTTTAATAACAATGTAGTCAATATATTAAAACTTGGTTGGCTAAAGTTAGGCACCTAAATGTGTAGATATCCATCAAAATAAGTGTCTTGAATTGTAGAGGTGCTTCGCATCACAACTCCTATTGAAGTCAATGGGAGCTCAGCAGCTCTTAAAATCAGGCCACTTTAATTTAGGTGCCTAAATATAGATTCATGGGCTAGATCCACAAAGGGGATGTGTAGGTGCCCTGCTGCCCATTGGGATCCTCAGCCCTGAATTAGGTGCCCAGGATCCCTGTACAATGCATGTGGAGGGTTAGGCATCTAAGAATGGGATTCACAGAACCCAGCAAGCTGAACAGGCAGATACCTAAGCTAGCCAATAGGAAATATCACGTAAGTGCCTACCTGGAGAGAGGCGCCTATCTCTGCTAGGGATTCACAGCCATGAACCCTCTTCCAGAGTTGGGCAATTAAAAGGACCACCCTTTCTCACAAAAAAACAGAAAGACCCCACTATAGTCAATAGCCCAGTGGTCAGGGTACTCACGTGGGATGTGGGAGACCTATTTTCAAACCCCTGCTCTTCCTGATTTGGAGCAGGGACTTGAACTTGGGTCTCCTATGTTTTGTGTGCCCTAACTATTAGGTCATTGGACACATACACAGGCATGTCCCAGCCCAGAAAATTCCTGATCTGATAGCCCATCGCTGTCTCTTGTGTGGGCCTAATCTGATAGATATGCTCAGAACATGCCTACTGGCTCAAGCCCCACAGGTGAGATAGTCATGGGAACACATAGCCTGAGAATTCCACCGTGGCTGAGATGTGACCTAGGGAATGGAGCAGCTCATCAGTGTCAGAATTGAAGTGATTTTGTGCATGCCCACTGGTAGAAACTTGGTGGATTTTGTCAGCAGAAACTTGGATGGAAGCTGAATGGGGATGTTGAGGACCTCTGTAGTGCCTAAATATTGGACTTAGGTATCTAAAGTAGCAGTTAGATGCTTCAGACCCTTTGTGGATCTATTCCTAGGTGGCTAATTTTAGAGTCCCAAATTTAAACATTTGGCCCTTTTTTCCTGCAATATTTCTAGTTTCCTTTACGGAAAGTTGCTCAAACTTTTGGCACATAAAGTGGCATTACCATCCAAGCCTTGGCTCATCTGACAGTTCAATCAGTGTTTTTAGCCATGACTATTTTGTGTAAGCATGTGTATGGGTTTGTTTGTTTTCCCTAACATATAATGCATATTGACACATTTTCTCCATAGGTCACTTTACTTCATGCTCTGGGGTAGGAGAATGTAATACGATATTTTCTTCGCCCACTATGACTTTATTGTTATTTTTGCTCATTTACAGTTGATAAATTTACCAATTAGGGACACAAATCTACTATATAAAAGGGGATATTCCTGAAAATATTATCCCAGCATTGTATGAGCTACATCAATCATCTATCCCAAACAATAGATACCGAATAACATAATCTAGAATGGCTCAGTGATGCAAGATTGCCACAAGTATAAGAGCAGGATTCTAAATCCAATGGCTGTCAGGCTTTTTGAATTTTTTTTTTTATTGTTGTTGTTTTTTCCTTCTAGCCTCATTTGGCAAGTGAGCAGGTTTCATAGTACTAGGCTTGGCTTTTTGTAGTTTTATTTATTTATTTTAAATTACTGTAGTGAATTGGACATGTTAAGTAGCTCCAGATTTCTTTCTTTAATAAGTCATTCATACTGAGGGTAAAAGAGGCCTGAAGCCTGAGGCAGTACATTGCCTGGAGTGAGACTGCCTGCATTTAACTAAACATCCAGAGCTCACATGGATAGGAGTTATGGGTATTCAAGGAACATAGGCTTATAGACAGTATGCCTTGGAGAAAAGATACATCATCATAGAAAGGGCAGTGGTAAAGAAAGGATTAAAAAGAATCAACACATTTCAAGTATATATTATTTTATTATTTATCCTCTCCCCATTTTCTTTTTAATTTTCAAACCATTGTTTGGCACATATTCTCTGTTTACTCTCCACTTGACTTGACTTTGTGCTTCACTACAAACCAAAGGTGTGGAATGTTCAGCAATAGCAGTGTCATAAGTCTCAACCCTGCACATCAGCTCAATGCTGTACCAGTGTGGAGCTCCAGGATTGAGGTTTACTCCAAAAGGTTGAAATTCTGATCTCTGCTTTCCTAGAACCCGAGAGCATAGCAAAGATGAGATAGTTCCATTATGAGGACTGTATTAAGATAGCACAGGAGTATTCTGCACCTTTCAGTGCTATAGACTAGGGCTCTATCTATGGCTGCTTTTGGTATACTAAACTTGGAGAGGGGAGCAGGGCAGAACTGGTATGTGCAAGGGACTGTCCTACATATCCGTCACCATGTGTATCTACAGGACATGATTTCCCAAAGATTGCAGGGTGGCAGAAGTTGTAGATGTTACCACATTATCAAACAGCCCTGGAACATATAGGAACATAAGAATTTCAGACCCATGGTCCAGCTAGTCCAATATGCTGTCTCCAATAGTTACTGACACTAAATGCTTCAGATGAAAGTGCAGGGAACCTAATCCATAGTCGTGAGAGATTGTCTTAAACCCTAAGGCATGAGGTTTAATATATCTCCCTAAATTGTTGCTAGTATTCACTATTATAACTCTGAATATTCTTGTTATCCATATAAATGTCCAGTCCTTTTTTGGATCTTTCTAAGTTTTTGGCTTCAATGACATCTTGTGGCAATGAGTTCCATAATTTAACTATGCATTGTTCCTCAGTTCTCCCTCTATCTCCTGGTGATACAGCACACTCACTGCTTCTTTTGCAGTGACTTCTGACACATAAAGAATGTTTTTGTTTGTTTTATACCTTTAGTAATTTTCTCTTTGAAATCCATTTTGGTCCTTCTAATGTCCCTCAGACTTATTGCCTGCAGTTATATGCTCTTGTTTATTGTGTTCACTAGAATCAGATTTCCAAATTGTGAAAGATTTCTGTTTGGTTTGCTATTTATCCATATTAGTTTAGTTGTTCAGGAACTCTACTATTGCTTTCTTAAGTAGCTTCCATGACATATCTAAGGATTTTACTTCCTTTACTTTTGACTCCTGATTTTATTAAACTCTCTTTTTCTAAAGCTTAGTGTCACTGTGTCTCTTTTTGTTACCTAATTTCCCCGGGCTGTGGAACATAACTATACTGCGGGCACTATTACTTTTTGGCTCCACTACTATTACAGCTTCAATGAACTCCTGTGTGTTAAGACTAAATCAGGAATGGCCTCTCTCATTGTGTGCTCTAGAGCTAGCTAATCCAGGAAGCAATCACTTCAAGTGTCGAGAATTTTTTTCTCTAAACTTTGACCAGCTGTGCTCTTTGACCAGAGTACATGTGGGTAATTGAAATCCCCCATTGTTATCATTTTGTTAGATTTTTGATGCCTCTTTTGATTTCTCTTAAAAACTGCACTGAGTAACATTTTCTTGAATGGAGGCCGTTAGTACACCACCCCTAATGTAGTTACATTATTACAGCTTGGGATTTGTATCCATACAGATTTGACTGTGAATCTCTCCACATGGAATTTTTGTTTCTCTAGAATCTAGAGTCTAGATTATATAGAATCCTTTAAGTATAGCACTATTACCTCACCCCTGCACCCTTACTGATCTTTCCTACATAGTTTATACCCAGGTATTATGTTTTTTCTCATTCCATGTTTTTGTAAAACCTATTATGCCATGGTTCTCTTGCATTGCAAGGCGTTCTAGTTCACCTATTTTTGTTTTTAAGCTTCTTATATTTGCATATAGAAATGTATAGGGTTTTTTTGGTGCTGGTGTGGTGTGGTTTGTTTTGTTTTGTTTGCAGGTTCCTGTTTTTATTTAATTTCTTAATATGACACTATTGATTTCACACAATTTTTGCTCACTAGTCCTTTTCTGTTCATGCTCTAGATGAGTTATATTTTGCGACCTACCCTTTATTGGATACACCAATACTGCTGCATTACTAATATATTTAACAGATGTAATTGTTGAACTTACGCGTTCCTCAGCTCCTCTTTGCTTGCCATCAGCTCTGAATTTAAAAAATCAATCAAAATTTTATTAATGCTGCAATCTGATGCCATTTTGATTTAAGTGGAGTCCACCCCTTAGGTTTCCCCTTCCTCAAAATGTTCCCCAATGACTAATAAACCTAAAACACCTCCTCTTCTTTCTACCATCTTGTCAAACACTCGAGACCCAGAAGTCTAGCTGGAACTGTGGGTGAACTGGAAGCATTTCTGAGGGCATGTCTACATTACACGCTGGATTGACGGGCAGCAATCAATCCAGTGGGGGTCAATTTATTGCATCTAGTCTAGACGTGATAAATTGATCGCTGAGCACTCTCCCGTCGACTCCAGTATTCCACCGGAGCAAGAAGTATAGGCAGAGTCGACGGGGGAGTGTCAGCCGTCAACTTACCACAGTGAAGACACCGCGGTAAGTAGATCTAAGTAGGTCGACCTCAGCTACATTATTCACGTAGCTGAAGTTGCGTAACTTAGATCGATCTCTGCCCCTCCCCTTCCCCCCCCCAAATGTAGACCAGGCCTGAGAAAGCTACTAGAGAGGTCCTGGAACCTAAGCCTAAGCCTTCTACCTAATAGTCTAAATTTAGCTCCAGGACCTCTTTCCCACCATATGTTCCTTGCCACCACTCACCAGAAGTCCTTGTAGGTGTCTTTTTGATATTTACCACCTTTCCACCGTACCCAGTTGACTATATTTCTAGTTATTAAATATCCCATCACCATAGCTTGTCTGCATCTCCCAGCTGTAACTCCATCCCATGGAGTGATGTCCTTGGTACTATAGGATGTGTCACCTTCAACTGTATTAGTTAGAGGGTGTGTCCTTCCATCCCAGCTTGTTGACCTTCCATTATGAGACTGGCTTCCTCAACTGAAGGACTGGGTGACTCATTTTTGATATGGGCCCATTCTACAATGTGCCAATATCCCATCTGTATAAACAATTTAGTCTCTTTCTGCTCCTCTTGTTCACTAACTCTTGCCTCAGAAGCTGTACGTGGGCTCTGTGGGCCATGAGCTGCTTGCACCAGGTGAATGCGTATGCCACATAGCCATTAGACAAGCAGTCACACACTTCCTACAATAAAATGAGTAGTGCCCATGCTGCCTAGTCTGTTCTGCTGTTGTTCAGGAATGGTTTTTTGGTGAGGGAGAATACCTGAACAAAGCCCTTTTACTTGAGTTTGACACTGGAGTGAAGGATTTGTTCCTAATCATTTCACTTCAGCTCTCCTTCTTTGAATCCCAAACTTCCATCAATTACATGCGGATGTATGTTTTAAATGGATTTAGAGTGGATTTCAGAGAAATTGGAAGCCAAACTAATTGATCTACTGCTATAACCTTATAAAAACATTTTGCCTTGTATTCACATTGTGTCTGTAAAAACCTTGTTTTCCTTAGTAATATGTCTTTATAATGATGAGATTTAATCTTAAATTCTATATGACCCATGCGGCTATGTTTTTTTTCTCCTTCATAAAAAGGATACTTTTCCCCACTAAAGTCTATTTTACAGCCAACTATAAAGGATATTACAAGAAGCAGTAAGTGATAAGAGCCTGAGGTGTATCAAATAAAAGTTTTTGAAATAACCTTCTGTGAGCAAAATATAGTCAACCACTCATTTTTTTGTGGGACTCCCTGGGACTTGCTTTGGCAAGTTCCAGGGAGTGCCACAAAAAACAAAAAATAGCGGTTGACTATATTTTGCTGCTGTGCAGACGGCCAGTTGTCTGAACTAGTTGCCCTATGGAAAACAACATAGTAGTTTATATTCATATAGGAGAGTTGTTGTCCATTACCATCTGAAAACAGATGTGTTAAGTTTTGACTCATAAAATGTGTATGAAGGAAACTAAGGGGACCGTGATCTCCATCGTATTTCTTAGGACAAAGAGATGGATAAAATATTTGAAAAATATATAATTTGTTTCCTCCGAAAATGCCTTGCAAAATGTTATAAATAAATCACCAGCATCTTCATTATTCCTTGACTTTATGGGACCATCACCATGACAGAACTATAGGAGCCAAATCTCAGCACACTGGGACAATAAAAATAAATATGCATCTGAGACACCAACCTCCCGTCTGCAGACATAAACTTCTGGGAAAAGGTATTTCATCAACAGCTTATTGATGACAATTATGTGGTATTTACAATTCAAAAACAATGCAGATAGAGCTCTCTCAGTATAAAACTTTAATGAGCAGCATGTTTTATTGGAAGTGTCATAAAATTTTCATCAAAGTTCAAAATATTCCCATGAAAACAGCTCTGTCTTTGACAAGAAGATCAGAAATTTACAGTTTAGATCAAACAGGAAGAGAAATGTTGTCTGTTATAATTATTAGGATACGATAATTATACCTTACAAGCTCAGAAAATTTTAAACAAACATCTCAATAAAAATATTGCAAAAGCTAGTTTTTAAAGCTGGCTTTGTTGGTTTTCTCTTGTAAAGCATGTAAATAAAATTATAGTGGCTTCGAAACCTGACCATAAAAAAAGTTTAGTGCTGAGATTGGAATGCTGTCCATAGGGCACCATCATCACTGAAAATTATGTGTTCATGTAGCCTCTTCCTGGAACACCCCTGATCCCCAAAAGTGATAGTATCCACTTTCTCTTCCCTCCTAAGTGGCTCTGTAGTCCACCTTAGAGGACCAACAGTTGTATACAGGGACTGGCTTCTCTCCCTGCCCAGTGGTTTCAATAATCAAACTGTTTCAGGGACAGCTGCTTGAAGGGGAAAACCTTCTGTAAAGCTGGTGTTTCTGAATGGCTGGACCCTTCTGGATGAGAGATATAATAGAGATCTTTCCCCTACTCTGCAGAGAGCAACTGAAGGCTATGTCTCCTTCTGCTGCTGAAGTCTGATGCCAGCTAGCCAGTTTCCTTTCCTCAATTGCACTGTGTCCACAGTCATTGCAGTTGTCTTGGGAGTCTCAGCCATATGTCGGAGTCTGCAGTTTGTTGCCCTGGAATATCAGACCAGCCCTGAATCAGTAACTCCTCCTCTTTTCTGTCCCATCCCCCTCTGGTACACTAGGTCTCAAGCAGAGGCTAGCCATGGAGTTTCAAATACCTCTGCACTTAACAAATGCTATTACAGGTCTGTCTCATCTTACGTTGGGGTTACGTTCCGCAGTCAAAATTCCATTGAGTGTAATGGAGGGCGGAATCGCCCGCACTACAGGAACAGTATTTAAATTGTTATTTTTCTCTTTTTTTTGTTTTGTTTTTGCCGACCACGTAAAGCTGAATTCGCGCATGTTAAATGTGCATAAGATGCGACAGACCTGTATAGGGATAGAATAGCTTCCATTAGTCTTTCACTTTACTTCATGAAAGATAGGAGTATAACTGGGATTCCATGGCTATATGCTCTCATGAGTTCCTCATGGCACAAAACAGGGAACTGCATAGGCTGGATCCTACAGCAAGGGACAAGATTTGCTCCTACTTGAATCATTGCCCCTTCTTATCACTTCCGTGCAGCTGTTTAGTCCCGTTTATGCCATCTGAATGAAAATCATCTGATAAATATATAATATATTTTATGCCAACTCCTTTGGTTAGGCTTTCTTTTCAGTCCCTCCTTCTATCTCTCTTTCTCTGTTATGATTGTATTTAAACAAGTTCAATTCTTATGCCAGTCCTTATATACCAAAGATCCACATTTATTCAATATGTATTTATGTAGATACTATGTTCAAAATGCTTGGCTTAACAGACTTTGGCAAGCAGTGTAAATCTCTATCAGCTATCTTCAACACACAAATTAAAGTAATTGAAGTTTTCTGAATGTCTTAAGAGACTGAAGAACAAGCATAGGAAGGATAGCAAAAGTAGAAGATTTCCGATAAAAACTGAAAGGGTCATCACGTTAAACACTGTTGTAGAAATCTACTTGTTAAATCAACAGTGAGATGAAAATATACTGAGTTTATTATGCACTTGGGTATGTAAAATAAGGTACAGAATACTTGTTACAAGGAAGTTAAGTTTTGCTAGTTGAGAGTTCATCTTTCCTTGCAGAAATCTCCTTGCTTATAAATAACAAAGACATTCAATAGCTGCTGCAAACATCTGGTTGAATAATATCTATAAAATATATCTAAATGAATGAATTATTCAATGATTGACAGAAAAATGTTAAATAAGTAATTTGCATTATCCAAGAATCTAGAGAGCTGGTCAAATAATGGAAATATTTTTAGGGAATAATTTATTCATAGAAGAATATGAAAATGTATACCATACTTTACTAGGAATGAGTAATTTGATCAGCTTAGCTATTGATTATGGTTCATTGTTTAATGACAGATATTCATTTTTCTAAATGTTTGTATCTTTTTGAATGTTTTTTCATTCCTACAATATTTCAGTTGAGATACAGCTAAGCACTAAAATACATAATTTATAATAAAATGATTCCCCAAAGATATAACACTATTCCACAATTTATATAAAATAAACTATCCATACAGCTTCATAACTGTCTTGGGGGGTAGGTGGGAGCTTTCTGGGAAGGGGCGACAGGCAGCAAAGCAAAGTCTAATCAATTATGTCCCCCCAAAACATCTTATCTTTAGCTAAAGTACTTACGTTGTCTAATTGAAATGAACATCAGAAGTAGAACTTAGAATCAGCTACAGCTTGTACTCCTTTAAATTTTCCTTTTCAAAAGTTTCTGATCCATTTTCCTCCATGATTTCTAGCAATTAGCTGATTTTGAATTAAAAAATAAGTTTTAGTTCTGTCATTTAGTTCTGGACTAGACTGTGGAACCCACTAGCTGAGGAGCAAGCAAGAAACAATCTTCCTTACACTGCTACCCAAGGACATCCTGCTTGTTTCTGCTCCTCCCTAGAAGCTAGCTGTTAGAAAAAGTGCTAGGTCATAGGTCATTACCTAGAAGATAGTAAGGTGATAAGTAACAGTCAGCATGGATTTGACAAAAACAAATTGTGTCAAACCAATACCTGATAGCTTTCTTTGACAGGGTAACAAGCCTTGTGGATAAAGGGGAAGCGGTAGACATGGTATATCTTGATTTTAGTAAAGCTGTTGATACTATCTCGCTTAACCTTCTCATAAACAAACTAGGGAAATGCAACCTAAATGGAGCTACTATAAAGTGAGTGCAAAACTGGTTGGAAAACTGTTCCCAGAGAATAGTTATCAGTTGTTCACAGTCATGCTGCAAGGACATAATGAGTGGGGTCCCGCAGGGATGAGTTCTGGGTCTGGTTCTGTTCAATATCTTCATCAATGATCTAGATAATGGCATACAGAGTACACTTATAAAGTTTGCAGATGACACCAAGCTAGGAGGGGTTGCAAATGCTTTGGAGGATAGGATTAAAATTCAAAATGATCTGGACAAACTGAAGAAATGGTCTGAAATAAATAGGATGAAATTCAATAAGGACAAATGCAAAGTACTCCATTTAGGAAGGAACAATCAGCTGTGCACATACAAAATGGGAAATGACTGCCTAGGAAGGAGTACTGCGGAAAGGGATCTGTGGGTTATCGTGGACCACAAGCTAAATAAGAGTCAACTTGGTAACGTTGTTGCAAAAAAAGCGAACATCATTCTGGGATATATTAGCAGGAGTGTTGTAGGCAAGGCATGAGAAGTAATTCTTCTGCTCTACTCCACACTGATTAGGCCTCAACTGGAGTCTCATGTCCAGTTCTGGGTGCCACAATTCAGGAAGGATGTGACAAATTGGAGAGAGTCCAGAGAAGAGCAACAAAAATGATTAAATGTCTAGAAAACATGACCTATGAGGGAAGATTGAAAAAATTGGGTTTGTTTAGTCTGGAAAAGAGAAGACTGAGAGGGGACATGATAACAGTATTCAAGTATGTAAAAGATTGTTACAAGGAGGAGGAAGAAAAATTGTTTTTCTTAACCTCTGAGGATAGGACAAGAAGCAATGGGCTTAAATTTCAGCAAAGGAGGTTTAGTTTGGACATTAGGAAAAACTTCCTAACTGTCAGGGTGGTTAAGCACTGGAATAAATTGCCTAGGGAGGTTGTGGAGTCTCCATCATTGGAGCTTTTAAGAGCAGGTTAGACAAACACCTGTCAGGGATGGTTTAGATAATACTTAGTCCTGCCACGAGTGCAGGGGACTGGACTAGCTGACCTCTCGAGATCCCTTCCAGTTCTATGATGCTATGATTTCTATGATAGAGCAGCAGAGGGTTGGAGTAGAGAGTAGAGTGCTTACTTCCTTGTAAAATGGAGCATGCAGCCACTCACCAACACTTTTTTCCTGTTCTTTTGCTCTTTTAAAACTCATTAGCTCTTGCTACTTCCCCCCTTCCCGCTCTCATAATATTATAGACATGTCAATCATCACCATGACTGACATTGCTTGTATGTTGTATCTTTACCTCCCATCCTTCATTTGATTTAGTTTTTTGTCTTTTTGTATTGTAAGTTATTTGGGGCTTTGATAGTGTCTGTATAGCACCTAGCACATTTGGAATCTAGAACAAAACAAAACCCTCCCAGCTATTCTTTCTCAGTATGCAGCGAATTCAGGCCACAATTTATCTATATCTCCTTGGTATTTAATTTACCTACCTGTTACCCAATACATATATATAAGTGTAGTATACATCATTTTAATAGGTATTATGGGCATAGTATTTATACATTGGTGTTGGGAAGTCATGTTAGCTGAATGCATTATGTTCTTCCCACATTCCTGTTCATTCACGTCAAGTACCCCACAACACTTTGAAAAGCTGAACTCAGCATTGGAATTAGAAAATACTATCAAAGCCAAGATACATGAATTGGGTGTCCTAAGACAGGCTGGGATGTGCTTCTACACCCAACTGGTTTGGAATATAGTATCCAAAACAGAGACAAGAAAAGTACAGAACAAAACAACAAGGAACAATTGTAAACTGATGGGTTGGATTTTAGTGATGCGTAAAGAGCTTTGTAACTTGTAAATCATACTATAAATACTACTATCTGAAAGGCAGATATTTGAAGCACACCTGTGTAAGTTGAACACGCTGTGAGAAGTTGCTTCACAGAAGGAGGGTATGCATGTCTCCTTTTCGTATTGTATTGCTTTGTCTTTAGACAATAAATTTGGCTAAGTATGATTATTTTGATCTTGAACATTTTAAAGAGTGAACTGTAGTGTTGTAAAACAACTGGCTACACCGTTGGGTCAATACTGTTCTATCTTGAAGTCTGAAGGATCAAGTTGTCTCTGCTAGGATTTCAACTCATGGTTTCAGTACATCTAAATGTTTGAAAAAGGATAGTTTAACTACAGAACTATCCCTCTGACTTATAAGAATAACAAAGTTTTTTCAGTTGTTCTATTAAGATGAACTACATATGCTCCTGAATTTTAAATAATAAAATGGAGGGTTTTCCATGGACATTGAAACAAATATTGTTCATTTTTTTTGCTTCTCAGTCCCTTAAATACATGTCACCGATGGTCCAATCAGTATACTCATGAAGTATTAAAAAATTAAGGGATACCAATATTGATGAGATTGCATTATAAAATAGAGAGGCACAGTTTATTTACTTTTATCAGATGATAGAAATACAATTAAGTCCTGAAAGATATCTCAGAAATAAGACACAAACAGGCTTAGGGTCACTATTAAATTTTCCTTTTTACATCTTCAGTACTGACATCTAAAAATACTATATAAAAATAATAGTTTTCCAGATTTCCAAACAGAGAAAGAGATTTTTAAAAAGTCAGTGGCAACCATAAGTCTCTCTGATGTAAGAAAGTTCATAAAGCGGGCTTTTGGTGCTCAGTCACTGCTACATTTTTCTTGTCTCTGCTCTCAAATTTTGTGAAGGTTTAAGGGAAAATAAATACCCAGTGGCTAAATCCATTCTGTCCTTCACTTGAATCTGTTACATCTCTCTAAAGGAAATTTTGACCCCCTTATGTACATACATATGTACATATAGTGTGTGTGTGTGTGTATCCATCTCTGTCTTTCTTCCTTTTGCTCTTCGCCAGTCTTTATCTCTATTACTCTCTCAACAGTGTACAATGTACATGCTGCATACTCATAGCAAGTGTTCATATATAAATGCGTGTTCTGTAAAGGAAAATTCTTACCAGAGAAAATTGTTTATCTATTTTTAAGAAGCAACTAGTGTTTGTAAATATCAACTGATGATTTTTCTTCTTGAAAATTTCAATACTAATCTCTGTTTAGAGTTTGATTCTAATTTCAGTTCGATAGGCCAGGTGCATATTGAAGCAGATCTTGTAAAAACAGCTATTATTCCATAGTCATTTATGAAAACATCTGCTGATTTTAGATGATAGAGGAAACCTTTTATGGTGAACTTGGATATGCAGTACTGAAACCATTTATTATGAAGTAGACATGAGAATGTCTGAATGCACCAGTGTACTCACTGTAATTCTATTTACTGTGAAATTCTGCATAAAGTGCTGTTTTTCAGTTTAACTTTGCCCTAGGTTCTCTACTTACATAACAAACATTAAATGGTTTAGTTCAACTTCAACTCTCAAAAAAGGAAACGTTTTGGGGGAGTTGTTTGCTTAATCACTTTGTCCATTCCTATTTCAGATCTCATTTTGGGGGTTTGGGGGTGCATATTGTTATATAAGTCAAAGATAAACATTTCATTGAGAAGCTTCACTTCACTCTGAAATATTTAAGGTATTTTCTATTCATTTCTGAAAAAAATCCACATTGATGGATTCAGACCAGTTCTAAATTTGGCCAGAACCATCATAACATTTTAAGAGGAACTGTTTCTGTGATATTTCTGCCGGGGTCAGAAACAGAAATTCCTGAAATTTTACCCATCCTCATATAAATTGCAGAGTCATTATTGCAAATTCAGAGAAGGACCCGTAATGGTGAATGGCTATCTCAACCAAACTGAATTCCACTTTTCTTTGGATTTGTCAGATACCGACTTCCAGCTGTTTTTTTTCATTGTATCCAAAATTGTGTAGCTAGCTAGCTAATACTGTCCCATTCTTGTATCACCTATAGCAATAATTTGTGATAATTTGATGCCTTGCAGAACAGTGTGAAGCTACCTATTATCTACTGATTGTAAATGCATATCTAGATTATAAATGGGTAAATTCTATAAATGTGATTTTCAAAAGGATTTAAGTGAATTAGGAGCATGAATCCCAGTGAAAGCCAGTGGCATTTGTGTTCCTAAGTCACTTAGGTACTTTTGAAAATCCTACCCTACGTCTTCTACATTTGGTATCACTATCAAGCATTTAGTTCATGCCTAATAAATAAACTAAACATCACCTTTATACTAGTATTTAAACAAGTCAGAGGAATAATTGTTGTATGGTTGCCGAAGGAGCTTTGGCTAGAAGTTAAATGATGAACGTAAGTTTTGACTTGATATCAGGGAAAGTTTTCTAGCCACTAGGTCTATTGAACTTTTGACTAGTCTCAGAAAGAACATGCTGGAAGCCCCATTATGACATAACTGGACTGGACAAAATTCTCTTGTAGTTATCAATCTTGTATTTACAAGAGGATAGAGAAGATGACCTAATAAGTCATTTCCATTTCTGTCATTCTCTCATAATTTTGCACATCATCCTCTGGCATCAATGCATAAAGATAAGCAACAAGAATGTGAAGACCAAATTACTTTTTAAGGTCACTGAATTGTCATATGAATAATTTCATTTTACAAACTAAAAAAAAATTGTGGTAATATTGTCAAACACAAGGTTATAATGCAGCGCTCGCTCTCCTCTCTTTTTTAGACAAACTTCCTAAGAAATGAAATCATATCTTGAATAATATTTCCTGCATTTATGTAAGAAATTACACTAAAAAAAATATATAAAATTCGATGAGTGTTAATGTTCCAGAAGCACATGGTTTTTAAACATGATGAGTATAATAGAATAGAATATCAGGGTTGGAAAGGACCTCAAGAGGTCATCTAGTCCAACCCTCTACTCAAAGCAGGACCAATCCCCAGACAGATTTTTACCCCAGGTCCTAAATGGACCCCTCAAAGATTGAACTCATAATCATGGATTTAGCAGTCCAATGCTCAAACCCCTGAGCTATCTCTCCCCCCAATACTCAGTAACTCCAGTTAAAGTTAGTGATCAACACCTCTGAAAATCAGGGCCTCTATGAAGTTGATTCACCCTACTAAGATTAGCATTTTAATATGCAAATTCAAAACCATTAGGTAATGTACAGTATTTATTGGATAGCTCAATCTCATTCTGGTTTGGATACTGAATAGCATTAATTAAAGTACTTTATTTTGACATACACAAACGTTTATGAAGAACATGGCATTGTCTTACATGGGCATAGTCTTTTCAGAAATGCTGCCTGCCAACCACAGCCCAGATGGGAATTAACCCATAGTTTTAGTGTATATTGTCTAACAGCATAGCTTCAAAAGACTGTCTTTGATGTGATAAATTGTAATGTCACCATCAGAAAAAAAAAGAAAAAGAAAAAAATCACCAATTACCTTGTATAGTAACTGTAAGCAATCTATGATACCACCATTATTTCCCATTCCAAGCACAATCCCCTCTCACATGCACATTTCACATGTGTGGTAGAGCTGGTTGAAACAATGAGGGAGGGAAATAAATTATTCTATTTTTAACATTTTTCCTTGGGGGTGAGGACATTTGAAATTTTGTTTTTCCCCAAAAAATCTCTCAAAAATTCTAAAGTAAAAACTTTTCAATTAGCTATATAGCTAATTAGTAGCTAAGGGGGAGGGCGAATCATGAAAATTCGGACTAAACTGTTCCTAATTTTTAAAAAGTGTTGCATTTTGAAATTTCATCAAAATGTTGAAACAAAAAGTTTGAGCAGCTCTGCTGTTTGGTAGCTGAGAGTAAATACTGATTTTTTAAACAGAGACTCCATAACAGCACCAGATGGAGTGCTTTTATGTATGAAGACATGAGGGAAAATTCTGAATATTTGCTCAGTAAAAACTCCCTTTGAAATTTTTGGGAATTTTGCTTGAGAAGTGACTTAGCTAAGAAATGAGGGCCAAATTCCACCAGTCCATCCATTAGTTAATACCTAATTCTACATGGAGTTACTGGTTTACATTGGTGCTAAATTGGCTTTCTTACTTGACTATAGCAGATTTTCCACATTGATACATTCAGGTTAATCAATTCAACTGCCTGTTTCATAGATTTGTCAAGCTCTGTATCAAAGAAACACTATTTCATTGGGACAAGCTGAGAGAGAGAGAGGGAAAGAGACAGAGTCCTCTGTCGAAGCTTATGTTTGTAGAAAGAACTATAACAGTTGTTGTGGTAATATTTGATGTGGTTAATGTAGATTATTTTTCAACAGGATTGTTATTAATGCTGGTGTTTTCCAGTGCAGGAAGTGACACATAAAATGTTTTTATCGGCTGAGCAAATAAGATTTAGCATTGCAAGGAAGTGTTGCCTAGTGGCTAGGACAGGAAACCTGAGTTCAGTTCCTGGCTCTGCTACTGACCATCTGGGTGACCTTGAGCAAGTCAGTGCTGTGCCTCAGTTTACCCATCTGTAAAATGGGGAAAATGATACTGACTTCCTTGGCAATGTGCTTTGAGATTTACATATGGAAAAGATTATATAAGAGGTAGGTATTGTTTTTATTATAAACTTAAATGTATTATGTGCACATGAAGTTTTTGGGAGAAAGGACTGAAGTTTCAGATTTGAATTCCTTTTTATTCCGAAAATGTGCTATTGCAGTTTTTAAAAGCCCACGACTATTCAAGGGGTGCCATAATAAGGATAAAGTCTAACTAACAGCTTTAAATGGATATAAAAAAGCTATGTAGGCATCAGCATGAAAAAATAAAGATTCTTTGATGTGTGTCGTCTTTTCATTTTAGCAATTAAAATGGCTTTTGAAGCTATTTGGCATTTAATTTAAGCCTACAGAGTATAAAATTATGCATTCCCTTGCAGATAGTCCCATATTTAGCACAAACAAGGTCACTAAGATCAACAGGATTCAGAAAAAAAAAAGTTAATTCAAGTTTTAAAATATATAAACTTAATTTCATCTGTCCAAACACACATTTGTCCTCAATCAAATTATTTAATTTCATAATCAGAGTTTGCCTGACATGTTTTAATATCATTTTTATAAAATACAAACTGTGAACTATTGCCACACAGTTTGATTGAGAAAATATGCATAAATAAGTCTAAGAATGCCAGTCAAGGACTCCATCTTTTCTCCTCATCTTATAATATATTAGAATCTGAACTAAGGAGACATATTTTCAAAGTGGTCATCCTAAATTTGGTCCAAAACTGAGTACCCAGATTTGCACAGCACTAACCTGCAAATTGAACATGAAAAAATTACAGTTATGCATTCTAATTGAATAGTCAGATATCTAAGCTCCACATTTGTCATGAACATCAAGTTTGTATGAATAAATCTAAGTTTAGGGTTCAAAACTCAGGTGGTAAAAATTAGAGTCACAAAAGTTTGAACATGCTAATTTAAAGAAAAGTTGAAAGTGGATTAAAAATGATTGACTAACATTAATTAGAATGTCTAGCAAACACGGCTACACACAATTAATAAGAATGTTTGTCTATATCCTTCTTTTTCTATGTAATGGGTAGACATTCCAAAAATCATTCCTGGCTTACCTTATTTGAAGTAAATAGTGTTACACCAGGGATATGTTTTCTCACACTATTTCATCATCTACCAAGGATCTGGCAAATGAAGTTGTTTTGATTGTTTATGGTAAACTAGTGTCATTGAGCTAAGACTGACAGTCTGGCAAGGGCACATGATTTAATAATAATCAAGTTGCTGAACATATTTTGAAGGTAATTTTATTAGTATTTATACCTAGCATTTATAATTATGAGGGGTTTATTTACCGCTTCTCATTCATAGTGCATAGACAGTTTATGAAACTGAGCTGCAATACTGCAAATTGGACATGGAACAATATATTATTTTCATGGTCTCTTTGTATAATGAATGAGACCTTCAAATGGAGAAAAACATCATGAGCTATGCTACTATTTTTTGTTGTAAAAATCAAGTTCTTATTTTGTTTCCTAACTACCTTACTATACCATTCTATAGTTTCACAGTGTTAGAAGCACTATACTAAATCAGATTTAGCTAACAGGTGTTCTCTAGGCTGTGGACAATTACATCATAAAAATGTATTACTGTGCTCACTCTTGGGAGCAAAGACTTTTGCTATTATAGTGAAATGTGTTATATGAAGTGGAATTTCTAATGGACTTCAACGGAGCTGCTGGCCTGAATGCAATAGTGATATATCAGGGGTAGCTTCACAGATGAAAACCTCATAGGAAGAGGATACTTCACTTAGCAGAAAGCTTACACTTTCCATTCCATGTATTTACATTGATATATTGTTTAGACATTTTTAACTGTTGTTCAGATTGTGTAGATATAATTTTAAAAGTTAATTGGCCACTCATACTTTCAGAGATGAAAAAATGGAGGAAAACAATGGAGCTGTCATATTGAAATGGCTCTTGGGGATGTACTATAACATAATGAACAATCAAGAACAAAATTGTTTATAAAATGTTTGCTTTCCCCCAATTCACTAGCAGAGGATATTAGTAAATGAATCATGTAATACCATTTTAACTTGATTCTGGAAAGAAAGAAAGAAAGAAAGAAAGAAAGAAAGAAAGAAAGAAAGAAAGAAAGAAAGAAAGAAAGAAAGAAAAAGATTTTCTTGGAAAGTAATCTTAAATTTAGAGCTGCCATGGTTTTAGCCTTGCACCAAAGTCATCATGTTGAGGACCATAGAGTTTTTCAGATCCAAAGCCTTACAAATTAGTAATATAATACTTGAGGTAGATCAATATCTCCAGGCCCCAAGCTGAGATTGATTTTGCTCCAGTGGGATTTTTCATCTAATTCATCAAAAATCATTGTGCCCCATTCCATAATAGTCTATTTTTGCTGCAGCGAGCAGAACACCTAATACTGAAATTAAATGGTCTTTAACATCTTTGCTGTTAAAGTTATAATCCACATATTTATTCTTAACTAAAAGCTCTGCATCTCCCATGTCTGATGTGATGTGGAGCTAAATTTATGTGCCTGCATCTGAACTGCAGAATTTACTTCTAGTCATTCTTTGTTACAACTCATCATCCAAAATTATCCTTTCAATATATATCAATGTAATATTATCCTATGTCTACATAATTTTATTATTCTTACCTTGTCTCTCATCCTCCCACCTTTCATCCTCCCACCTATTACACTCACTTGTTGCAGGTTGTATTAGAAACAGGACTATGTTAAAGGTTCCTAGTTTGTGTTTAGTTTGCACCTGCAGGGTCCACACAGGACAATTACAGCATAGCATACTAATGCATGCTACACTTCACACCCCATAGTCGAAAGTAGATTATTCCTGTGGTTTGGACATGTTAAGTAGCTTGTCTAAAGTATTAGTGACAAAGTTTGGCATGATGGTCCTGACTCCCTCTACACCTTATCTCTGGGAAATCTCATCCACAAACACAAATTCAGCTACCACAGATCCACCTCTCTACTCCAGATCTGTCTCTTCTGTACAAACTAAAATATTGGCCTGTCTCTCTGACAGCTTCTCATAGAGGTCTAGCCATCAGCTCAAGCTTAACATTGCTAAAACAGGGTTCTTAATCTTTTCCCCACCTAAATCCTCCCTGCTACTTCCTTTCTCAATCACTGTGGGCAACACCACCAGCTCTCCTGTCACTCAGTCCCAAAGCCTAGGCATCATCTTTGTTTTAGACCTTTCTATAGGTCCTCACAGCCAGGCTATTTTTAAATCTTGTGATTCCTGCTGCATAACATCTCTAAGATACAGTTTTCACTAACCACTTACACTGTTCAAACTCTTGTCCAGGCTCCCATCATCTTGCATCTTGATTAGTCCAACATTCTGCTCTCTAGCCTTGACCAGTGCAACCTCGTCCAGCTCATATTCATTCAGAATGCTGCTGCAAATGTCATTTTCCTAGTCTTGTATGCAGTGTTGTTGTAGCAATGTTGGTCGTAGAATATTAGAGAGACACAGTGGGTGTGGTAATATCTTTTATTGGACCAACTTCTGTTAGTAAGAGGGACAAGCTTTCAAGCTTAAACAGAGCTCTTCTTCAGGTCTGGGAAACAAACTAAGAGTGTCATTGCTAAATACAAAGTATATTTATTTATTTGTATTTAGCAGTGACATCTGAGTTGGCTTCCCAGACCTGAAGAAGAGCTCTGTGTTAGCTCAAAAGCATGTCCCTCTCACAAGAGAAATTGGTCCAATGTAAGATATTACCTTGCCCACCTTGTCTCTCTAATTTTCCTGTTCTGTTGCTTTGATCATGTCAATCCTCTCTTTGCATCATTTCACTGGCTCCCCTTCTCTATCTCATCAGCCATCAGCTACTTTTCCTCACTTTCAGGATGCTTCATGACTTACCCCTAACTTCCATATCATCTTTGATTCACTCCTGAGATTCAGCTCCGACCTTTGATCAGCCCATGATTCCAACCTCCATTGCCTACTTCTTACATTTTCATACACTTTCATGCTTTATCCCATACTGCCCCTCACACTTGGGAGGAGCTCCCCACAAATATGCAAAAAACTAATGCATTATCCTGCCTCAAAACCCTCTTTAAAACTTTCCTTTGCCATGATGCCTACAAAACGCTTGACAACAGCAAAGTTGCTGATGTGCTAAAAACACTGCCTTATCATGCTGCCTAACATATTGTCTCATTGTTCCTTGTATTCCCCTTAAATCTGTCTGAATCGATCAGTTATCTTGTTTTAGACTTAGACTGAGAGGTGTTTGGGGAAGGAACTGTCTTTTTGTTCAATGTTTGTACAACTAGCAGAATGTAGTCCTGGTCCATGACCTGGGCTCCTAGGTCAAATGCTGGTAATAATAATAACAATAATAACTAGACAGAGGTTCTCAAACTTCTTCATAGTTTTGAAACAATCTCTCTATGAAGGTGTGATCAAGAGCTACCTCTCCTTGTATTTTTAATCCCCAAACAGCCTTTGGGAACTACAAAAATTTAGTACATTCAGAAAATATATTTACTAAAGATTTTCTGTTTTATGATGCAAGATGGCAGCTAGAAATAAGGAGAAAAGCCAATACAATGTGAACAGCCAGCTCTCCATACTTCCACCAACAGATCTCTCTACATACTACATACTCACTACTAATGAGACAACCATAATAGATAGATACAATTTAACTAGAAACATTTTGTAAACTATTTCCTCAAGCCCAAAATCATCACTAAGATATTTTAAAATTATACAAAGAGATTTAAGCCATATTATTATTAATATAATCAAAAGCTGGATCTTTTGTCTACATTTTCCCCACCTATATCTTCATAATTAATTCCACCTGGCTTGAGACTCTCTTTTTTCAATAGTCTACATCAACTACATTGCTCAGCCACAGTGGGAGAAATCCACCAATCAAATGAAATTATCATGTACACCTTTCTCTTGTTCAGGACTCTCTCAAGTATCTAACAATTAGAATTGCAATAAACAGGAACTTCCTGCTTCAGCTGATATTTTGGGAAGTTCTTTTCCTGCCACAGTTTGATCAGGCAATGAGTGAATTGCCAAGTGTTCGCTTGATTTAGTTGTGGGTATAGACCCACATTACACTTTCAGTGTTCCAATCATCACTGAAGGAGTCAATGATAAACACATTTAAATAACTATTTGAATATGTTTCTGTGGTCATATTTTACAGCTTTTACTCTTTTATTACCATTGCCAGATACTGTACAATAATCCCACATCTAAAAGACTGGTCATTAGGTTAGTGACAGCACTATTGCAGCTGTTTTAGTATACAGCTAGTAGCATTTTTCACAATCTATATCAAGTTTTTCTTTTATTTAGACAAGTCTGCTGTGGCCATCAGGCCATGGACATTATGGAGCTATGTTGATTCACAGCATCTGAGAATCTCATAGAATCATAGACTTTAAGGTCAGAAGGGACCATTATGATCATCTAGTCTGACCTCCTGCACAATGCAGGCCACAGAATCTCAAACACCCACTCCTGTATCAAACCTATATCTGAGCCATTAAAGTTCTCAAATCATGGTTTAAAGAATTCAAGGTGCAGAGAATATTCCAGCAAGTGACCCGTGCCCCATGCTGCAGAGGAAGGTGAAAACCCCCCAGGGCCTCTGCCAATCTGCCCTGGAGGAAAATTCCTTCCTGACCCCAAGTATGGCGATCAGCTAAACCCTGAGCATGTGGGCAAGACTCACCAGCCAGACACCCAGGAAAGAATTCTCTGCAGTAACTCAGATCCCACCCCATCTAATATCCCATCACAGGCCATTGGACATATTCACTGCTAATAGTCAAATACCAATTAATTGCCAACATTAGGCTATCCCATTATACCATAAACTTATCAAGCTTAGTCTTGAAGCCAGATATGTCTTTTGCCCCCACTGCTCCCTTTGGAAGGCTGTTCCAGAACTTCACTCCTCTGATGGGTTAGAAACCTTCATCTAATTTCAAGTCTAAATTTCCTGATGGCCAGTTTATATCCATTTGTTCTTGTGTCCACATTGGTACTGAACTTAAATAATTCCTCTCTCTCCCTGGTATTTATCCATCCGATATAGTTATAGAGAGCAATCATATCTCCCCTCAGTCTTCTTTTGGTTAGGCTAAACAAGCCAAGCTCTTTGAGTCTCCTTTCATAAGACAGATTTTCCATTCCTCGGATCACCCTAGTAGCCCTTCTCTGTACCTGTTCCAGTTTGAGACCAGAACTGCACACAGTATTCCAGATGAGGTCTCTCACCAGTGCCTTGTATAACGGTACTAACATCTCCTTATTTCTACTGGAAATACCTCGCCTGATGCATCCCAAGACCCCATTAGCTTTTTTCATGGCCATATCACATTGGTGGCTCATAGTCATCCTGTGATCAACCGATACTCTGAGGTCCTTCTCCTCCTCTGTTACTTCCAACTGATGTGTCCCCAGTTTATAACAATAATTCTTGTTATTAATCCCTAAATGCATGACCTTGCACTTTTCACTATTAAATTTCATCCTATTACTATTACTCCAGTTTACAAGGTCATCCAGATCTTCCTGTAGGATATCCAGGTCCTTCTCTGTATTGGCAATACCTCCCAGCTTTGTGTCATCCATAAACTTTATTAGCACATTCCCACTTTTTGTTCCAAGGTCAGTAATAAAAAGATTAAATAAGATTGGTCCCAAAACTGATCCCTGAGGAACTCCACTAGTAACCTCCCTCCAGCCTGACAGTTCACCTTTCAGAAAAACCCGTTGTAGTCTCCCCTTTAACCAGTTCCTTATCCACCTTTCAATTTTCATATTGATCCCCATCTTTTCCAATTTAGCTAATAATTCCCCATGTGCAACTGTATCAAATGCCTTACTGAAATCGAGGTAAATTAGATCTACCGCGTTTCCTTTGTCTACAAAATCTGTTACATTCTCAAAGAAGGATATCAAGTTGGTTTGGCACGATCTACCTTTTGTAAAACCATGTTATATTTTGCCCTAATTACCATTGACCTCAATGTCCTTAACTACTTTCTCCTTCAAATTTTTTTCCAAGACTTTGCATACTACAGACGTCAAACTAACAGGCCTGTAGTTGCCCGGAGCCAATCATTTGGACAACAGTGCATCAATGGTGACATGACCATCATGGTCAAAATTTAGAGGTGACGTAAGATGAAAAAACAACCCCCAGGAAGACATAGAAACATTCCACTTATGGTACATCCTCCTGTTGGTTACTGCTACAAACTTGCTCTTCTATCGCCATCATTTGCAAATTATACTCACCTCCCAATATTTAATGTACACCACCAAACTATCAAAAAAGTCACCTTTAAGAAGAGATTAAAACCTGGAAAATTTTAACCTCCAAAGCAGAAAATGTCAAAGTTACAAATGACTGAAAACAGGGGTTAGAATGGAACTATTATAGATCTTTAATTATATGTCTGACTGTTGCTCCTGCTGTAATGTCTTGAGTCTTCATGTGAGCTCTGAGTGGGAATTATGATCACATACTGTCTGTGTTAGGAGTATTAAGTTTTGTATATGAACTTTGTTAGCAATGGAGCATTTCACAATATGGTATAATCTTTTGCAAACTAAAATGTGTCATCCCCATGCTTGGGGACCTTAAAAAATTGTTAAGAGTTGCAAGTGGCAATGTCATTCAATAGCCAGCGCTTTCCCCTTGTATCCATACTGAACTACTATCTCAGCTAGAGCTTGTTGACAATTTTCCAATGGGGCAGTTTTCTGTTTGAAAATGCTGATCCAACAGAATCAGAACATTCAGTGGGAATTTGTCAGTTCCATCAAAACTTTCACTGGAAACCAGGAAGGTTGGCTGGCTGGTCAGAAAGTTGGTTTCCTGTCAACCTACCGGCTACCTGGAAACTTCCATTACACATACAATTTTGCATTTCTGACCTTTAGTTCATATTCAAAATGCAAAATTATCCACAGAACAGAAATGCTGTTTCCTTCACAGCTCTAATCCCAGCATAGTGGTAAGAATGTTTTACTGGAGATACCTTCTCAGAAGAGATGTAAAACCAATTTCCTGAACACCTATGGTCACTAAAGATCTCATAGTACTCTGCATAAGAGTAGGTGTGTTACCCCTAGTGTCCGAGCCAATTGCTAACGTGGGTAATTAATTTACAATACATTCTGCTCTGCTTTTTCAACTGGCGATTTTAGTCTTCACTGCTTCTCCTGAAATGCTCACTATATTGATTTTTATTAGTTATTATTAACTTTAAAGCACTTGTTGTATTTCAGTGGTGGGCAATCTCTGGTGTTTTTTGCATATTAGTTTTTAAAGTGCTTTGTGATCATTTAGCACAGGGGTAGGCAACCTATGGCACGTGTGCCGAAGGCGGCACTCGAGCTGATTTTCAGTGGCACGCACACTGCACGGGTCCTGGCCACTGGTCCGGGGGGCTCTGCATTTTAATTTAATTTTAAATTAAGCTTCTTAAACATTTTTAAACCTTATTTACTTTACATACAACAATAGTTTAGTTATATATTATAGACTTATAGAAAGAGACCTTCTAAAAACGTTAAAATGTATGACCGGCACGCGAAACCTTATATTAGAGTGAATGAATGAAGACTTGGCACACCACTTCTGAAAGGTTGCCGACCCCTGATTTAGCATATATATAGAATATATATTTAGAATATATATATTCCCACAGTTTTACTTATGTATACATTTTAGTTTAAGGTATTTTCCTTCAGTTTCAAATAACTTCATCAGAAGCATACATACATTGTTTAAAGTTTTGCTACTGAGAAGTTTGAAAGTCTAATTGTTCCTCGGAGAGTCATATATATCTTAGTTATAGATCAGGGGTCGGCAACCTTTCAGAAGTGGTGTGCCGAGTCTTCATTTATTCACTCTAATTTAAGGTTTCGCGTGCCAGTAATACATTTTAAAGTTTTTAGAAGGTCTCTTTCTATAAGTCTATAATATATAATGAAACTATTGTTGTATGTAAAGTAAATAAGGCTTTTAAAATGTTTAAGAAGCTTCATTTAAAATTAAATTAAAATGCAGAGCCCCCGGGACCGGTGACCAGTACCCGGGCAGTGTGAGTGCCACTGAAAATCAGCTTCTGTGCCGCCTTCAGCATGCGTGCCATAGGTTGCCTACCCCTGTTATAGACAATACATTTCGGAACATTTCAGAAAAGCTTAAAATGAAAACCATACTTTTTAGAGTCATGCTGCATTTATATGACCGTGAACGAACAATGGCCTTCTTACAGTTCAACAAGTGTACATACAAAAAAGACACCAAGGATTTGACACATCAATGCCTTCTCTTGACTGACCCAACAATTCTCAGAACTTCTACTTCATTGTGAATATGATATTCAAGCTGCTTCCTGTATACACTGTGCTCTTCTGCTAGAGCTGAAACTCAATGCCAGATGGCAGCTAAAGGTCATACAGTGGTCTGCATACTAAAAATAGAAAATTAAATTTTAGTTAGAAAAAAGAAATGATTATGCAAAAGGTCACTGAATGCAGTCAGCTAGATACAAACTATCTTTAACAGGGATCTTACCAAAGGCAAATTATATTAAAGGATCTTTTATATATATATATATATATATATATATATATATATATTAAATGTGAGTAGGATGACCCTAAAGCACAGTTTTAAGCATCTACAATATGAAGGCTCTTTCTAAATAAACCAGAAGAATCCGAGGGCACAAGCAATTGGTTTAGATCCACTAGAACTGCATATAGACCTTTGTAACGATTACTCTTAGCTTGGCACTTCAGCAAGGAGGCTGGTGATTAAAAATGAATGGGAGACAGTGCCGATACCTCCAATGTACTACAAATTGGGGAGAACATTAATTTTGAAATGGAAGATCTTCCCCAACACCGCCCCCCCCCCCCTTGTCATACATCTAGTACTCTCATATCAGGTATCCCAGATGGTCTCAGCTGCCATGTTGCGGGATAACATGAAGAGAGCAGTGGCCTCTAAGACATACATGTCCCAAACCATATAGGTTAAAATCAAGAACTTGAATTACAGCTGAGAATGAACTGGAAGCTACTTGCATCCGAAGAAGTGGGTATTCACCCACGAAAGCTCATGCTGCAAAACGTCTGTTAGTCTATAAGGTGCCACAGGATTCTTTGCTGCTTTTACAGATCCAGATTAACACGGCTACCCCTCTGATACTGGAAGCTAATGTATTTCATGGAGTTCTGATGTAATGTTCACCAAACCATAAGCTCTTCTAAGTAAGTGACCAGCTGCACTATCTCAAAATTCATGTTATCATCAAGCATAGCCCTGGGTAGAGTACACTAGAATCCAATCTGGAGGTTACAAATGTGTGGATGACTTTGGTGAACTCTGTATACAAGAGGAATGGTCATAACCACTTGCACCTGCAGAGATGGAAAGACCCCATTTGTTGTATATCTTATTAAAAAATGGTGAAAGAACACCATCAAAGAACCAGAAATCACTTCCACCTGATCTGCTTTGGATAGAACTTCTCTCTTTTTTGAACTTCAACAAGTTAGTATTAATCCAAGCTCTGTTGCGGTGTAGAGTTACAGAAAGCTGAGCAACTAAACGCTGAGGCATATCTGGGTTATGTGAAACTCAGACCATATTAATGGTATGACAAGCCAAACCATGTCACTGCCTCTCACTGTAGTCTCATCTACACCCATCTACACTCACAAAACGCGAAGAAGGTACTAATGTGAGATTTCTAAAGATAGCTACAGCACTCGACCCAAGGCTTAAGAATCTGAAGTGCCTTCCAAAATCTGAAAGGGATAAGGTGTGGATCATGCTTTCAGAAGTCTTAAAAGAGCAACACTCCGATGCAGAAACTACAGAAGCTGAACCACCAAAAAAGAAAATTAACTTCTGCTCATGGCATCTGACTCAGATAATGAAAATGGACATGTGTCAGCCCACACTTCTTGGGATTGTTATTGAACAGAAACCTGTCATCAGCATGGATGCATGTCCCCTGGAAGGGTGGTCGAAGCATAAAGGGACATATGAATCTTTAGCACATCTGGCACATAAATAACTTGTGACGCTGGCTACAACAGTGCCATGCGAATGTCTATTCTCACTTTCAGGTGACATTGTAAACAGGAAGCGGGCAGCATTATCGCCTGCAAATATAAACAAATGTGTTTTTCTGAGCGATTGGTTGAACAAGAAGTAGGACTGAGTGGATTTGCAGGCTCTAAAATTTTACATTGTTTTATTTTTAATGCAGTTTTTTGTGTACATAATTCTACATTTGTAAGTTCAACTTTCATGATAAAGAGACTGCACTACAGTAGTTAGGTGAATTGAAAAATACTATTTATTTTGTTTTTTTAAAGTGCAAATACTTGTAATAAAAATAAATATAAAGTGAGCACTGTGCACTTTATATTCTGTGTTGTATTTTAAATCAATATATTTGAAAATGTAAAAAAAATCCAAAAATATTATTATTGTTTAACAGTGCAATTAATCGCGATTACTTTTTTTAAATTGCTTGACAGCCCTAGGAGGAAGCTATATGATGTGTGAAATCTAAATCAGCTAAAGAACAGGATGGGATTACAACTAGTAACTTGAATCTGCTGTATCAAGAACTCTAAGCAATTCAATCTCCACCCATTTCCTAGGGAAATCTGATTAGATAGCATGCCACCATCATTTTGTGCATGTCAGACCAAACAATTTCAACATGTTAAAATTTTAGCATGGGGGAAACAATAAACATAGGATCTATTTGATATCTCTGCTGCTGGATTTCTAATGTCTGCCTTCATCATACTTTTCTAAGTGGCATAAACTAATGAAAAGGAACAGAAACCCCATCTTGAGTTGAATATGAATCTCAGTTTATTTTTGGAGCTTAGGGACAAATCATATGATGGAATTTCTGTCACATTCAAGTACTAGAATTTGAAGGGTTGTTTAGATTGGAGAGGGTTTTTTTTCTCTATCTCTATATATAATGAAAATACCAGAATAGATAATAAGAATCCAAAGAATGATTTTTATTTATTTTGGCATTTACTCTAAATATGTCATTTAGCTGCCAAGTGTATGCACGCACGTGCATATGCACACAAATACATGCATGCATACACAGCTTCTCACTATCCTTTGTGTTCAGTTCTGCAGCCTTCATAAACACACATGATGTCTTATTTCGGTATGAGTGCACAAGGAATTTCAGTCATTTTAAAACACACAGTTGGCATGATTAAGTTGTTGCATTAAAAGATATAAAAGCCCTCCTGTTTCAAATTGTTAATAATATATTAAATATGTAAGGCAAATGAAAAGCAGTACACACAAAGTCAAACAGCCTGGATAGCGGAGAAGAGGAAGCTAACACATAAATAAATTACTTGGGCAGGCAAAGAACAAATCCACAGAGAGAGGTGGTAACATATTGTCAGAAGACAGCTTCAGGCAAAATAGGTGAAAATCACAAAGAAAAGACATGAAGCGGAGAAAGGGAAACAAAATTGCAGAGGAGTAGCAAAAGCAAAGGCCTAATAGTTATTCTGACTAGGACAAGTTGACAGCATGCCAAAAGAATTAGGATCTAATCAGTCTGGAGGGCTGAAGACTGTTTGGAAGAGGGAGGATCAGATGAATGGAATATATGAAAAAAAAAAAAAAGGCTAAGGAACAAACTGATTTTGAAGTGAATATTATGTTCCTGCCAAAAGTCTCTTGACACAGAAAGGGAGAGACAGACAATTTCTACTGGTACATGACAGTCAGGTCATAATCTCCTCTTTATGCTCAGATAAGGTTGCCACTATTTTCAAGACAACCTGTTGAAGTCATGGAATAGCATCCCTAATTCTGAGGTAAACAGGTGAAATAATCTATTGTAGGAATAGATGCAATTATGGAGAGTAGACAAATGCAAAATGGTCAGATTAATAGTGGGACTATTATAAAATGTACATTATCCCTATCATAGCAATTTAGGGTAAAGGAACATAGATACCAACAATCTTTAATTTATGAGATTAGTGGGGATTTAATCTAATGTTTCTTCCCTCAATATTTGGGTTTAAATCCTGGTTACAGTCTCTAATTACAATTATTTTGGTGGTGTTATCCTAGTGTCAAGTGGCCACTTGTGCATATTCCAGCATCACTGCTAAATTCATCATGATTCTAAATTTCTGCTCAAGAGAAATTCAGGATTAAAATATCAATCTAATTTCAAGACAGCCCAACATTGCATTGATAAAGTTTGGGGATAAGCCAGATGTAATTTGCCTTGTTAAGACAATCTATTGCATATTTTCACAAGCACTACATAAACATAAAAACATTAAAACTAGGAATAAATCCATAGATATACTTCAATTTACTCATACAAGGAATGTGGTTTTAGGTCATTAGGCATATAAATATTAGAATCACCTCAGATATGTATATAAGACTTAAATGGGAGCTGCAGCTACTCAACCCTTCTCAGAATCATGTCACTTTTGTTTAGGTGCCTAATTTTAGGTAAATAACTGAACATTTGTGCCTTAGTTTTAACATTTTTATTAGAATAATTTAGAGATGTGGGACAAGATTCTTAACTGTGCTTCAAGACACATTGATGCAGAGGAAATAGGATTGACTTAAGGAAGATGAGGAGGGTTCAGTGGAAGAAAAAAGATGTGAACTCTGCCTCACATAAAGCCCCACTTCAGCTTCCAAGCCCCACATCTTGCACATATTGTCCTATTCAATCTAATGGATATAGCAACATAGTGCAAGCAGGAGGCATGGGGTGAAATCCTTTTTGCTGGGTAAAAGTGGGGGAAAGGGAGCATTAAAGTCCCCTCGAACTGGTGCAGGATTTCCCTGGCTCAGGAACTGAGGAAAACAGTTATAAGGCTGCCCTCCAAGGATTCCCTTGCAGGCCATGGTACAGGGGATGTGCAGGGAGCAGGACTGGGGCAGGAAAGGCATGCCAGGGTGGTTATACCACACTCAGTACTGCACAGATTATGGACAATCATAGAATCATAGAATATCAGGGTTGGAAGGGACCTCAGGAGGTCATCTAGTCCAACCCCCTACTCAAAGCAGGACCAATCCCCGACTAAATCATCCCAGCCAGGGCTTTGTCAAGCCTGACCTTAAAAACCTCTAAGGAAGGAGATTCCACCACCTCCCTAGGTAACCCATTCCAGTGCTTCACCACCCTCCTAGTGAATTTTTTCCCCCTAATATCCAACCTAAACCTCCCCACTGCAACTTGAGACCATTACTCCTTGTTCTGTCATCTGGTACCACTGAGAACAGTCTAGATCCATCCTCTTTGGAACCCCCTTTCAGGTAGTTGAAAGCAGCTATCAAATCCTCCCTCGTTCTTCTCTTCTGCAGACTAAATAATCCCAGTTCCCTCAGCCTCTCCTCATAAGTCACGTGCTCCAGCCCCCTAATAATTTTTGTAGCCCTCCGCTGGACTCTTTCCAATTATTCCACATCCTTCTTGTAGTGTGGGGCCCAAAACTGGACATAGTACTCCAGATGGGGCCTCACCAATGCCGAATATAGGGGAATGATCACGTCCCTCGATCTGCTGGCAATGCTCCTACTTATACAGCCCAAAATGCCTTTAGCCTTTTCGGCAACAAGGACACACTGTTGATTCATATCCAGCTTCTCGTCCACTGTAAACCCTAGGTCCTTTTCTGCAGAACTGCTGCCTAGCCACTCGGTCCCTAGTTTGTAGCAGTGCATGGTATTCTTCTGTCCTAAGTGCAGGACTCTGCACTTGTCCTTGTTGAACCTCATCAGATTTATTTTGGCCCAATCCGCTAATTTGTCTAGGTCCCTCTGTATCCTATCCCTACCCTCCAGCGTATCTACCACTCCTCCCAGTTTAGTGTCATCTGCAAACTTGCTGAGGGTGCAATCCACGCCATCCTCCACATCATTAATGAAGATATTGAACAAAACTGGTCCCATGACTGACCCTTGAGGTACTCCGCTTGATACCGGCTGCCAACTAGACATGGAGTCATTGATCACTACCCGTTGAGCCTGATGATCTAGCCAGCTTTCTATCCGCCTTGTAGTCCGTTCATCCAGCCCATACTTCTTTAACTTCCTGGCAAGAATACTGTGGGAGACCATATCAAAAGCTTTGCTAAAGTCAATGAATAACACGTCCACAGAGCCAGTTATCTCATCATAGAAGGCAATTAGGTTAGTCAGGCATGACTTGCCCTTGATGAATCCATGCTGACTGTTCCTGGTCACTTTCCTCTCCTCTAAGTGCTTCAAAATGGATTCCTTGAGGACCTGCTCCATGATTTTTCCAGGGACTGAGGTGAGGCTGACTAGCCTTTAGTTCCCTGTATCCTCCTTCTTCCCTGAAGACAATGCTGAAGGTTTAAACATTCCCTGAAGACAATGCTGAAACCTATAGAGGATCACCAAGAAGGCAGGAAGGTAATTTACGTAACTGAAGTAGCGTGACTTAGGTCAACCTTACAGCTTTAATGTAGACCAGCCCCAAGGCACAAAACCAACATTACTGTATCTCAGATATCAATTTGTGGTAACATTGAGTAAATGTTAGCATTTTAACGGCAACCAGTTCAGCAGCAGTAACAAAGGCATCTTCTTCTTGTTGGCATAGGAGATCCAAATTTACAGTGTAATGTTTTCTCTGATTAAATATTACTGTGGTAGACATGGTATTCACTGCATGAAATAATCTAATTTGATACAGGCTAAAGATCAATTCATCTGTTTCCATCCCTCTCATGTAATTAGCAATATAGGCATGTAACTGACTAAATTCAGATTTTGGCCCTTATTACTTGGCTTTTTATGGGTCTGCAGCCTTGATGTAGTCAGCATATTTTAAAAGGAGAAGTGGCCTATTTGGCAACAGTAGTTTCATAGGTTTAACTGTCCTCTTTGTTTTGGTTTATGGAAGCTGGAATCCTAAATAACCACCTATGAATGGGCTATTAAAGAGACACTTGAAAATATAAATGCAATGAGAAGCACTCGTTTTATTATAAAAGTTGATACTAAAGAGAGTTACCATGAGTACTGAATCTGATTTATAAGTGAAGGTAGACAGTGAACTAGGTTGGAACATCCTTCTGAGAGTTAAAGAAACCTCTTCTACAACCTACAATCCTGGTAAAAGTTCCAACAGATCTTACAACTGGGTGTTTATTTCATGGTCATAGTGTGACCCAATGCACATTATGTTGCTGAAACATAATACACCACATGTTAATCTGTACTGTTTTGTGCAAATCTGTTTTGTTTCACCTGTCTGCTTAGAAGTGACAATATTTTCTCTGCAGCTTATTTTAGAACCCAGCACCTTAACAAACCACTCCTGTACAGATTTGTTTTCTGTGATCACTATTTGCTGCCTGGAACAACCTCCACTTGATTTACGCTTTTATTAATTTTTCCCCGATAAGAACAGTCTTTGAAATCCCTGGAATATTTAAGTTTAAATAGCTTTGATCTTTGGGTTTATTAGAGTCAGAGCTCATTTTTAAAGGTTACAATGTTTCTTTGTTCAAAGATAATTTCTCAGAGTAGGCTTGCTTGGAATGCTTAGCAGACAAAATTGCACTCTTATGCTCTGATAGTCATCCCACCTAGATTGCTTTTACACCATTGATGTTAATGGATTCACTTCTGATTGAAAGCATTGTAAGTAGAAGAATAAGGCACAGACAGTTTAAAATAAGATGAGGGGAAAACATGCTTGCCCAGCATTGTTGTTTTGATCATCATTTTCCATATAGATGAAAAGATATAGGAAGCTTGGTGATTCCAGTGACTGGTAATGGAACACAGGTCCTTTCACCTCTATTTCAATGGTTTGATCAAGCTGGTATTTCTTGCTCTTTAGTAGATGAGTGAAGGGCTTATTGCCTCACAAACCATGGAAGGCTAAGGTGAGGGAGAGGGGGTTGCACTGAAGTCACTAAAGATAAAAAAGATAGAATGAGTTTCCCAATGATAACATTATATTATATATCTGATCTGGTTACTGACCTGTATCAAATGTTATCATTCTGATTGTACTGAATTTACTACACTGCTTTTCATGGTTTGTTTGATTTTATTAATTGTCATTAATAACCTTATGTATAAGGTAGGAGGCATTTCATATCTCCTTTATATCTCCAGTAAACTTCTTTATGCACAGGTCTAAGTTGATGTTGCAGTAATTATTTTACCATTCATAGAACACGAACAGTGCTTGTCAAAATATAGTACTGGTAGATAAAGGGTCAAAGAGTATATTATCCAACAAATGGACAGGTGGGCAACCTGGGCGAGGATTTTTCCTTTGATTGGCTTCTATTCATTGTTGCAGCAGTTGTAAGGTATGTAGTAAATGAGGCAAAGGGTTGCAGGAAAAGAAAGGATGGTCTCATGGTTAAGGCAGTTGAATGCTGTCATTGAAAGCTGGATTCTATCCCCACCTCTGTACAGGAGACCTTAATTCTGGTATTTCCTAATATTTGAGTGCTAAAATTTGCTACCGTAATGTTCTTTAAATATATTGTTTAATGTAATTAATACACACACACACAAATAAAATCCACTTGGTTTTATATAAATTTAAATAAAAAGTAATAGATACATACTTTTCTATGTAAGAGAAGGATATTCCTCAGTAATATAAATACAGTAACTTTCAACACCACTACTAGTATACACATAGGATAAATATTTTATTTCAAAACCTCCCAGAATTCAGAAACATCTTAATTTTATAGGACAAAAAAGTTGTTTTTCTCAATCTGAAATTTTCCCAATTTACCTTTTAATTATATATGATTCTTCTACTCATTTAAGTATCATCAAAATCTGTCGTGCAACCAACAGACAGTCGAGGACTGGCCATCTGCTAAGAGCATCTCAACATGTGTATTTGGAGTGGCAAAGAACTTTGATTCCTTAAGGTGCATTATATTAACAAAGCTGAGAGAGGAACTGACATTTTCTTTAACGTTGCAGCTTGCAGAACTGTCAAGCTTTGTAAAGTGAACACAGGAAGATGTCATAGCTGGCTTATTGTGACAGAGCACTCATATTTTCACCCTGTATGGTGGATCATCATGGGATCACATCCCAAAATCATGTACTGGGTTAGGATGTAGTATGCAGACCTGCTGCAGTAAAGAATACACTTTGGCTAATGAGCTGAACAGCAGAAAGAAAACAAGGTCTGACAGTTCCTTGATACTAAGTGGTGTGACCTAAGCCCATAGCCGTCAAGGTTTTTGCACAGCCAGGAGGGAGCTTGAGGGTGGAGGGGCTGAAACAAGAGAAACAACTATAATGATTCAGGCTTAATCTCAATGGTATACTCTAGTTAAACATTTTGATAAGTGAAAGAAATACAAGATACTGGCCCAAATTATTCCATTGTGCATTAAAAAATAAGTACACTATTGTCAAAATTGCATGGATATGTCCCTAAAGAGGTAACAGTACCTGCATATGATTATAGTCTAGGTGACCAGAATAAAAGTGGAAGTACATATACAGTAAAAGTTGTGATAATCTGCTAGATACTGTGCCTATATTAAAGAGCAGAGATCTTTATCTAACTTCCACAAAAGCCATAGAAAATATGGCAGGGGGCAGAAGCTATTCAGCATAACAGTACATCCGAGGCAATAGGACATCAAATGGCTAAAAGCAATACACAAATACTATAGGAAAGCAAGTTTATAGCAAGGAGTAGATTCAGGACTGGGATGCGCACTCATGAGTGTGAGAAAAACGGTAAGGGTGCTGATTGAGAAGTGAAATGAAGAATGGGCCTGAGGTGCCCAAATAGAATCAGGCAAACAAACAAGTTACTACAGGAAATGCACTATGTCATACATATGTTCCAAATCATGTGAGAAGCATTTGTCATCCATGGCTCCTGAACAGCAGTCTAGCTGTTTTTTGTAACATTGCAGTGGTGGTAATCTTGGCACTCTGCATGAAAGATCTCCCCCGGAGAGCTTGCATGTTGAATCAGGTGTACTGCAGTATTAACAAGGGAGGATCCATATAAGGCCACAAAGAAGATGTTAGTCAGGAACCAGGGAAGCCAAAAAATCCAAAATAATTGTGCTGTTTTTTTCTAGTGTGAAAGCTAAAATTAAGATGTGATGCTAAGTGACATCTAACTTTTCAGATGAGACACTGCATATACCTTCTAACAAAAGGATACTTGAATTCCGTGGTTTTTGCCTATGAAACTGGTTACATTTCTTATTATCTGTAGAAGATGGAATATTCAGAAATAATGTTAAGAAAGAACCTAAAGACTATTTAGAATGAGAAGAAAAAATATTAATGTTAAAAACCAAGGACGAAATCCTTGCCCCACTGAAGCCAAACTCCCATTGACTCCAATGGGGCCTGGATTTTTCCCCCAGGTATGAAAACGTATGTATACTATGTGTGGATACTACTTGACTTAAACATTTTGACTTTAACATATAAAGCCTGCAATGGATGGAGTCTCAGAGTATCTTAATATGTTTCTAGAGCTATGTATACTACCTAGCATAGCAGATCTGAAGAAAGTGGACTATTAGAGATTGTGCAGTCTGCATGATTGCCAAAATACTGTCCCTTACTTTGTTTCAGGGGCCCTTGACTTGTGGAATGCTCACCATTCTATATCTGATATGGCGTGGTGGTACCCTTTTCAAATGAGGTTGAAGTAGAGCTGTGAAAATAACTGATTTTTCAGTTTGATAAACTACTAATAATTATATATATATATACACACACACACAAATATATGAATAAAATAAAGCAAAACATGTCTTAAGTGAACATTAAACATGGATCACTAAAGCATCATCATCAACAAGTTAACTCAAAATATTGTTAACACCAAGTCAACCAAAAAGTGTCCAGGTTACAAGTCAATTTATAAAAGTTATAATCATTCTGTAGCTGGGCCACAATCAGTGTGCGGATCAGCAGTAGTACATCACACCACTCTATACCGGACATTCTGTATGGATGAGATTTCAAAACAGCTAGTTTTATCTGACCCAGCAAAAGGTTAGCCAGGCAGGAAACCAGCTGAATGTGAGCACTGTATCTCAGTCCAAGAACAAACAGGAGCTTGGAGAAAACCAGTCTCAAACTGCTGAAAAGCTGCTGAAAACAACAAAAACAACAACAAAAAACAAAAGGAGGAATCAAATAGGGGTGAAGTAGGAAAAACTGAAACACCATATCTGAAGCCAACCATAAGGGACACTGCACAGATACTTCAGGGGTAATATGATGCACAAAAGGTTTGCTTGCTTGCTACAATGCTATGCAGGAGCCTCCACTGCAAGTCAGGAGAGTGGTTAGGAAGAGGAGGTTTGTACAACGTCCTCCAAGCCAGGGACATAGAGTCACCCAGGGACAGGGGCATCCTACAGGATGTATTAGGGAGATTAAAGAGGGTGGCATTGATGCACATGCCATGGAGCTACTTCTTGGTCATGGTTACAAAAGGAACATTCACCAAACCCTTCCAGGACAACAATCTGCCTGCTTGCACAAGGGTCTCATCCACACAAGGGGAGACAACTAATGAGGGGAACACAAGATTCCCCCCAGAAGAAGAATCTCTGCAAATGTTTTCTGTAAATACTGAGCAGACCACTGAGCAAGCACTGCCTGGAATTCAGTGAGGACCTTATCCAAAAAACTCAAACTAGATTCTGGTCTGAACAGTAGGAGCTGACTTCCAACTAGGAACAAACAGGTAGAACAGCTTGGTTAACCCAGCCTGAGTAAAGGCAGAAAACAGGTTCCTGAATGAGAGAGCTTCAGTGGGGAAAAGTGGGTTAAAAAACAGTGTTTCCAAGATCCATATACTGGAAAGTGTCTGGTCTGGCCCTGGACTTAGCAGAAGCTGCCAAGCATTAACAAGACCATTATAGAATGGCTGGGCAGCAGTTCTGCAGAAAAGGACCTAGGGGTTACGGTGGACGAAAAGCTGAATATGAGTCAACAGTGTGCCCTTGTTGCCAAGAAGGCTAATGGCATTTTGGGTTGTATAAGTAGGGGCATTTCCAGCAGATCGAGGGATGTGATCATTCCCCTCTACTCAGCACTGGTGAGGCCTCATTTGGAGTACTGTGTCCAGTTTTGGGCCCCACACTACAAGAAGGATGTGGATAAATTGGAGAGAGTCCAGCGGAGGGCAACAAAAATGATTAGGGGGCTGGAGCACATGACTTACGAGGAGAGGCTGAGGGAACTGGGATTGTTTAGTCTGCAGAAGAGAAGAATGAGGGGCGATTTGATAGCTGCTTTCAACTACCTGAAAGGGGGTTCCAAAGAGGATGGATCTAGACTGTTCTCAGTGATAGAAGATGACAGAACAAGGAGTAATGGTCTCAAGTTGCAGAGGGGGAGGTTTAGGTTGGACATTAGGAAAAACTTTTTCACTAGTAGGGTGGTGAAGAACTGGAATGGGTTACCTAGGGAGGTAGTGGAATCTCCTTCCTTAGAGGTTTTTAAGGTCAGGCTTGACAAAGCCCTGGCTGGGCTGATTTAGTTGGGTTTGGTCCTGCTTTGAGCAGGGGGTTGGACTAGATGACCTCCTGAGGTCCCTTCCAACCCTGAGATTCTATGATTCTATGATTCTATGAAATCTAGACTCTGTAATCAACCAGATGCCAACAAAAACAGGTGAGAGTCAAAGCCCATTCCCCAGTACAATGGAGGAGAGAAAAAGCAAGGGACTTTCAGGCCAGTGGGAAGTCAGAGTATAGCAACCCTGAACAGAATGGAGGCAAAAGGCCACCATCCAGCTGAATAAATAATGAGCCCCTGCCCCCCTTCATCTAATGGCAGGAATATAAAAGCAGGGTGCAACCAGTGGCAACTATTAAAAAATGGTTAATATGTTGCTGAATCTGGTCCATAAGGCCTGGTGGAAGGTCCAGACACAGTAGCTGGTGTCACAAAATTGAAGTCACAAGACTATTGGAAATCAAAACCTGCCCCAAAGAGAGTTCAGCGAGGAGCCAGTGCCATGTCTGTGGCAACCTTGTACCTTCTCTCCCGCCCCCCCCCTTCTCAGTCCCTTAGCACTTATTGTTCAGAACTGCAAAAGTCCCAATAGTTTAATCCCAGCAGTGCCCCATTGCAGCTAGTGGGGCAACAAAGGGGGACTGCTACACTGCCAAGAGCCCAGTAAGATCAAATTGCTCTTTATCCAGTTAATGCAGGTAGAAGATGCCTATTCATACACTTGTAAACAAGCTCAAACTGCCTGCTTGTCACTGTCAGATGTGATAAAAAATGAGATATCATCAGCATAGGCCTACAGATGAACTGTGAAAGCATTCAGCATCCCTAGCTCAGAGAGGCCAATCTGACGGCTTCAGAGAAGATGCAAGAATGGCTCCAAACTAACAGCATACAGCATGCCAGGCAGAGGACACCCTTGATGTATAGCTCTGAGAACTGGGAAGCAGCAGCTAAGACCTCTCTTAATCTTTAGGACACTAAACATGTTATGGTACTATAAAGGAATATATGAAGAGAATGCTGATTCAATCCCAAAAGCCTCTACCTTTTTAAAATAACCATGGTTAATGCTATCCAAGTCCTTCTCATAGTCCATTGAAATAAGCCCCACATCCAGATTTTAAAAGTTTGCTAACAATAAAAAACATTACACATTAAAAACAAATATACAACAGTTAGGAATACAATATGTCTGATCAGGGTGTATCAGAGAGTCCAGACAGTCTTTCAGCCAGTTAGATAAGGCCTGGATAAAATCTTATAATCAGAGCAAATAAGGGATTTAGGTCTCCAATTCCATAAATCACAGAGGTCCCATTTTTTTGCAGCAGGGTGATCACTGCCCTGCAGGAACTGAGGGGCAGCTCTTTCTCCTAGATACACTCCAGCACCACTAGACAAATGTCAGGACTGATAAAATGCCAGAAATGCTTGTAAAATTCAGATGGCAGCCCATCAGTACCCTCACAAGTCAGACAGGGTAACCCCTGGTGCAGCTCCTCCATTGCCAGCACATCACAGGCTTCAAGTGAGTACAGAGAAACTGTACAAAGAAACAGCTGCTTTCTGGATCTCAGCAGAGTCAGACAATGCAAAAAATAACCTTGGGGGAGTGCTAATTTCATGAAGCTGAGAAAATTGGGCCTGAACTAACTAGAGATCCTTGCTCCTTCTCTTCCAACGAACACCTCAGGAGCTGGTATTTCTCAGTTAAGGTTTGGTGAATATAAACTGGTTTCCCACATAAAAGCTGCCATGAAGGCCCAAGATTACTTGTTCCAGGGCACTCATGGGCTGATGCAAAGAACACATGGCAGCCTGGGTATACTGCTGGCAGAACAGTTGGATCTGGACCTTTCCGACAACCCGCTACTTTCTCAGGGACACATACAGTAGCTTGTGCTGCTGCCAGTGCTTCAGAACACAGCAATCATCTGGGTGAATTCAAGTTCTGTGACAATTTGGTATTAAAATGCCAGTGGGAAGCACAGGCAGGAAGACGGAGAGACACACTAACAGAGAAATCATGATCAGACAAGTGAGTGGGAGATTGGAAGACTGAACAAAGATATTTACACTGGCCTTCATGATAAAAAGTGAGCCAGTGTAGCCCCTGGAACCTGGTTGGGAGTAGCCTTCAGCCAAGAGTACTGCCTAACAGTGGGGTGAGAGTACCTCCAAACATCTACTAGCCCAGAGGTCTGCAGGAGACAATACAGTTCCCTGGCTGACTCAGGTGCCTCATGGTTCCTCTCTAAACCACAGTCTTCAGCGCAACTAAAATCCCCTCTCCGAACAATAATATTGTCAGGATCACAGCCAAGCATGGCATGGGCAAGTGTCTGCAGAAAGGAGACATGATCTCACCCCAGAGTAGGGGCATACACAGTAAAATGTTAAACTATAGTGCCAATATGTGTCTTCATCTGGAGGAGCTGGCCATGCACAATCTCCTTCACAAAGCAGATATGTGCCACTGAACCCCAGGAAAAGAGAAGAGTTACCTCAGTAGTAACATTAGAGTCATGGCTCACCAAAGCTTCCTCTTCACACTCCTTCCAGCAGTTCCCCTGATTTTCAGGGTCTGAGTTTGTTTCTTGCAAAAGGAGAACATCAACCTGTTTTTGTCTGAGAAATTGAGAGCTTTGTGCCCTTTTATGACCATTCCATCATCTGTTAATATTTAGAGAGCCAAAGTTGAACAGCACCACAAAGACTAGAAGAAGAGAACCAAGCAGCAAAGAGAAACAATGGAAAGTGGAAGTACATTGAACAAAAGGAGCCATGGGGAGACCTGTATATCTTGAACAATCCCAGCCCACTTCCTTAACTTGCTCAATAACTTTTTGAGATGGAAATGTTTTCTGTGACCAGCCAAGGTCTCTATCAAGACAAGGGGAGCTGAGTGAACAAAGCACTGTAAATCAGGGAAATAGGCCTCAACCTCAACGCCCCACTTCCCTTTAGTGCTATCAAAAAAGTCACTAATCTCCTTCGCACTGTACCCATCCTTCTTATCTAGCTGACTGGCTGGGACATCAGGAACCAGTGAGGAGTCAGAGAGATCATCATCACCCTCTTCATCTCCCTAGGTGGGAGGGGGCAGGGGTGTGAGAAGAGGGGGTGGGGGGAATTTGGGACGTGCAGGGCTGCAGCGGCCAGAGAAAGAGGTGACTTTCCCCAGCTCCAGGGCTGTGGCTGCTGGGGAGAGAAGGCCCTCCTTCCCAGCCCCAGCTCGGGGGCTGCTGCGGCAGGGGAGAGAGGCACATCCGTCGCATTAGAAAGGTAAGAATACTGATATTAAAATATGAGTTGTGTGCTTTTATTTGTAGAACAAAAAATGATTATTATTATTAAGGTGTTTTTTTAGTTAGTTAATGGTTAGTTAATGGTACAAACAACATTTGGAAAGATCATTAAGTGGTCCACTGAGACCTTCAGCAATTTTCAAGTGGTCCGCGGAAAAAAAAAGTTTGAGAACCACTGGTCTAAAGGACCTTGGACGCATCTCCATTTTGCCTTTTTCCTGCTCTGGTATCTTGATTATGGACTTACACTAACAGAAGCATATTAACTATGGATTGAGGACCTTCCAATCTTTTGGCAGTTATAAACCAACAGTCCATAACATCACTGCTACAAACCTGATCCAAGAACTTTGCAATGATTTTATGTATATGATTTCTTTGACCATTTTAACTTTCTCCTTCTCTTTTCTCTTATAAATAAACCTTTAAATATTAGATACTAAATGACTGGCAACAGCGTATTGGGTAAGATCTGAATTATATATTGACCTGGCTATGTGGCTGATCTCTTGGGATTAGACGATGCTATATGGGATGAAACTGGTTTTCAGTAACCACTCATCATAGAGTCCAGTGCCTGAGAGGTGAAGCAAGTGCTGGAATGCCTAAGAAGACTGCATTTTTGACTTCTTGTTAACCAGTGTGGTGAGACAGAAGTTTATTTTTGTTACTTGCTTGGTATATCATATGATAGAAGAACCACCAGTTCGGGGGTGAGTCTGCCCTATTTCTAAGCAGTTTGTCCTGAATCTGATATTCTTAGCTGTGACCCACTGAGGCACAGTGACAGCTACCATCCAAAACAATGTTGTGCACTTCTCAGGGAACACAACTCCATCCTCAGCCACTGCCAGCAGCTCAGAGGCCTCCAGAGTCTTAGCCCTTTAGAAATAGTATTGCATAAATCCATCCCATTGGTCTGTTGTTCAACACATCTCTAGAACCTATCTCTGCTTCCTCTGCAGGGAAGTGCTGCTCAACCTCCAGGACTTGCTTCTGTCCAGGCACAAGTGATGGAGTCACAGCAAAGGGTTCCTCTGGGCAGGCTGCTCCCTGTACAATGGCTGAGCACATATGGGAGGAGGGGAGATAGAATCTGGCAGTGCAGATGCAGGCTTTGTTTTCTGCTGTTCCATTGATGTCCCACTCCACTATCCTAGGGTTCCACATTCTTTCCAGGCACCCCATAGCCAGTAATGAATGGGGAGGAACCCCTCATATGACCAGGGGCACCACACAGGAAACGTTTCACGTTCTCACATGCAGCAAACAATGTATAAGCCATCCCATCTATGTGGTGCTTTAAAACCAGGTTCAAAGGATGTTCAGGGTTATTTAGAACCACATAAACCTGGTGCTGGAATGACATAGCATGCCTCACATTTGGGTTCATGCAGCCTAATGGAGCCATTCTAGCAGCAGAAATTATCTTCCCATAATGGGAGAGATCAGACACTAGCATCTCATTGTGAAGGAAGGTGGGGGGGGGGAGAACATTGAGAAAAAACAAACAATTACTTTAGTAGCATGAGTAAGCAAGGCAAATACGTGAATAAAAGACTCCTTGACCCAGAGTCCCTCCTTTACCAAACAATACACAAACTGCTCCTGGGCCAGGAAAATCACTATAGATTTGCTCATTCAAGAGGCAGATTTTATACTAGCACATCCAATAACCTTACCTACACTCATTAGCACATCCTTCCCATGCAGGAAGCAACAGGCACACACCGAATCCCAGGCTTGTGGGTCTTGCTGCTAAACCCATCTGAAGTGGATCTCATGGAGAAACCCCCACCCTCACCCTCTCAAGAAAAAGGGGGGAACCCACAACCCTCGCAAAACAAAGAAACAGCAAGTAACAAAACAAAAACAAACACAGACTAATAGAAACCCAGACAGTGCATACAGCACGTAACAAACATACCCTCACTCTCAGAAGCTCTCACAATCCACAGAGAGAGAGAGAACATTTAGAACCTAGAACAAACATAATTGATGCATTTGTGCCTAAGAAATATAATGCTTAATAGAAGTATTGTGAAAATTACATGTCACAATCGTATGGCATTAATTTCTAAATTAATTTAGTTTAAAGTGCTAGATCAACAAGCATTGGAGACGGAAGTCTGAAGAATATGTAAAGTGTGGCAGAAGCAGTACAAGTTTTCTCACTCCACCTGCCAATGTTCTTGAGTCCTGACTTACAATAACCAATTGTAGGAGTAGAAAGGTAATTCTTTCTCCATGCCTATTCCTTGTTTGTCATCTGTTGAGACCACCAAGAACCATGGTGGCTAGTGCCAATTTTGTTGGTGGATTATGTCATCAAGGGCATGTCTGTACTGCAATCACTGAGTATCAGAGCAGTGAACCTGCTGCAGCACTTTCTTAGCATGGGTTGTGCAAGTCTTCCCAGAACCCTGGGTAATTGCTCACAGAGCTAGCCGGTGCTGAAGCACTCTATGCCACAGCTTCACTGCTCTGGTACCTTAACTAGCTGAATTAAAGCTAGCTCAGGTATGGCTACAAAAACTGCAATCACACTGCAGTACAGATATATCCTAAATGACACCTGGGTTTTTTTTTATCCTTGTATGATGTAAAGCAATATTAAAGAACTAGGTCATAAGAACAGTTCTTAATAAAAGAACTTGGCAGAGTTCTATGAGAAAATATTTACATCCCCTCCTTTTCTTTTTAGGTTATGTTCACTTACTGGACAAAAAATGAAAACCAAACATAAACATAACATTTACCTGCCTGAAAGGAAGGACTTTGTGTACAGACTGGAAAAGAATTTGATTCCTTGAAAAGGAAAGTGCCTATTAGGAAAAAAATACCTGAGAGGAGTTTGCCCACTTGCTTCAAAGGAGCCTGACTGCCTCCAATAAAGTAATTTGCCTGCTAGGAAGCAGTTTACCTACTTGCCTGCCTGCTGCTAGAAAGCAAAGCCCTGCAAAGAGCTCCACTGTCATTACTTCTGTTGGTAATACAGAGCCAAAGTAAGGATGTCAAATAATTTTTGCAATTTAGCCTGTTAAATTTCAAAATCTACCATTCTTTACTTAGCACTTTTCAAGATGATCCTGGAAAAGGGAGCTCATTCAAGAAGTCCTCATCTATTTTATCTTTGTTATATTGTTTTAGAAAAGAAGGAATCTTCAGGACACATTTTAAAGTTAGTCATAACCATATGATGTCTTATAAGGCATAACATGAAATTTTCTCATGCTTTTGAAGTGATTCCCCTGAATATAATTGACTAAACTGATGAAAGCCAAGTGTTTACTTGAAAGTCTTCTGGCAAAGGAGTGAAAAATATGTCTATGTGAAATATTTAAAGTTTCCTTTGGGGGGGGGGGCAAGAGGAGATGTTGGTGCAGTATCTACAGGTATTAGTATTTTTCAGACTGTCAGGTTGGACTGGATTTCCATTTTAAATATTTTTTTTCTAGACAGTATATTTCTTTTTAGCATGTTAGTCTACATACTGTCTTGTCTGTATCTTATTTTTTTTAACCCACAGCCCTATGAAATTTAATACAAAATGAAAAGTTTCCTAAAAGTGATTTGGACTACCTTATATAATGGAATCAAAGTTATATCCCTGCTACAGAAGAATTCTATGAGATGGTTCAAAAACACTATAGAAAGGATTGGGTTATCTATTAAATCCCACACATTTTGAGAATAGTTTATATAGGCCCTTATTACACTTTTATACAACCTTCTTCATTTTCTCCTTATTACACTGTAATGGACCTTTCCATAAAGAACCATGTGCACATGCATGTCTGTTTTGTGCTCATATTTCCTGGTATTGTGACATAATTGATTAGCACGCACACTTGGCTAGATTGGTACATTGAGTACATGTAGCCATGTGTGCACTCTGGGATTTATAAATGCACATCTAAAGGTATATACACAGATAGTAAGCATGCATTTGCACATGGGCCAGCTGGCCCTTCCTGGAAGCTGAATGCCAGGATCTATGAGTACTAAAAATAATAATAATAATGATAATAATAATAATAATAATCTAAAGCACAAAGTATTTTGTTAGTGTTCAAATATTCCACATTTTCTGTGATCAGTTTTATATGTTTTAGGGGTGTTACTCACACTAACATGCTTGTAAAATACACCAGATTGATTTAATCGGTCCACCAAATGGGTAAAGAGAGGCAGGGCAAATCCCCAACACTGTCTCCCCACTGTACATAAACACTGTCCTGAAGGGACAAACTCTGGGAGATAGAAGGTAGTTCCATCACCACATCCATTTAGTCCTATGGTGGTCTTTCTGTTGGGGCATCTGGCTTTCTCTTTATATTGCATGTAACTATTTGGACTATGTTGCAAATGTAACCCTTTCTTCTGCGGTTGTTAGGGTCCCTTAGTAGAGGAATTAGTACAGCTCCACTCTGCAAGGTTCAGTGGGAGGCTGGATGCAGAGTGACTATAGAAGAGGTGTTTACTCATTGCATCACTCAGAACTTAGCTCTGTGGGGCCCTTTTGCATGGCAGCTTCCATGGGAAAAAGGAGAATGACATGGCTGGGGCAGGGGAGAGGTAGAAGAGCTGCCAAAGTATCTGCTTCTGCACAGATCTTCCCATCCTTCCCCACTGCAGGGGACAAGGGTAAAGTCCACGGAGGTTACTCCAGCCATGTTTCATCCACTGTTCCTCTATTGCATGTTTCAGTGCCCTGCCTGACTGCTCAGCTGGGCATAGCTCAGGAGACTGGCCCTTACATGCATTTCTTTATATATACAACTCTACCCCGATATAACGTGACCTGATATAACACGAATTCGGATATAACGCGGTAAAGCAGCGCTCGGGGGGAGGGGGGTGCGCACTCCGCGGATCAAAGCAAGTTCGATATAATGCAGTATCACCTATAACGCGGTAAGATTTTTTGGCTCCTGAGGACAGCGTTATATCGGGATAGAGGTGTAGTATAGCACCCATTGTGACATCTTTTGTGAAATGAGGGAAAGCACAATTTTCTGAAGCCCATTCTTTAGACAACATGCGTTTCAGAGGTAAAAAAAAATCAATTTTGAATGCTTAAAAAAAAAAACTTCTGCACATAGAATATTTGTTACATTATTATAGCTATTTATATTCTTTTAGACATTACCTTATCTATTCATAGTTCAGCAGGTAGGCCATGCTCATCAGTTTCCAAATTATTTGCTGGCTTCCTGGCACACCTCTTAGCTATTTTTATCTGATATTTCAAATAAATTACAAAACGCTTTGAATTGCATGATTAGTCCATTATGTATTCTGTTTAGTACAATTATATGCACTTTTGATTAACCTCCGTAAGTTTCATGAATAAATTACCTGGATCATGGGAAATTGCCAGTTAATGTTCGAATGTTCCAGCAGGGAGTTTCCAAGAGATTAATCTACCTCTTTTAGAGACTGCTCCTTCAGTGCTTCTCTGAGTGATGAGAAATGTGTGACTACAGTCCCAACCCACTCAGCTTGAGTAGGTGCAAAATTTACTCACAGAACCAATTCTTTGGAAAATGATTGCGTCCTTTTAAGTATTGATGGCAAAGTTACTCCAATGTGATGAGGATAAATTGTGCTAATCAGACTAAATATCTTTCTAGTTGAACCAAGCCGAAGATTACCTCACTCTTGTGAAAATGTTGAATATTTGTATTAACTGCTTATGGAGGAATCTCAAAGTTTTCAACCTGCAAAAGATCCAAATATCTGGCTGCTCATCAAGACTACCTGATCTTCTAAGTCCTGGCTCCTTTCTTCCCCACACAAACATCTTCCCAGCTGGTCCAATCCTTCAACCTTAAAGACCCATTTATCTAACAGTAAGTTTCATTTAAGACATAGGCCAAACCAAACCCTCTTTCTGACCAGGTAAGGGGTTGATATGCCTAATCAGCTTGCTCTCCTTCTTTAGTTGCTGGCAGGTGGGTGGAAGGTCCTAGTAATCACTCCAATATCTCCTATCACTGCAGCCCTCTCCAGTCTTCTCTGAACTTTTTGGTTTCTTAGTGTATTTACATCCAAGAACATCATCACTTGAGCTCCGTGGGGGATCTCTGCAATGCTCCCCTGAGTATAAAGTGGGATTAACTCTGCATAGAAATGGAAAGCATCCTGATGGCAGGATAAATACAATGACATTTTACATCCAAAAGTTTTCAGGAACGGAAGCAGCCAGGACTGGTCATGAAATAGAAGTGATGCTAAGTGAGCTGCTCAGTTATAACCTATTGGCAATGGACAGTGGACAGATTTCCTTACTGATAATGCTAGATCTTTTGGTCGCTTTGATGTTATTGTTGATGTGTTGTTGATACAATGTCAGCATTAGAGGAAATTTTCATTGAGTGATTCTGTTCTTTTGTCTCAGAATGATCCTGGAGGCTAGTATTGGTTGACTCTTCTGCATTCTCAAAGGACCATGCAGGGCTCATAATGGTCATGTGTTCTGTTCTATGTGAAACCACTGGGAATGATCACCTCATGATAGTGGGCTATGGTATTATTATTAACATATTGATGATACCCAGCTCCATGTTTCTTTCACATCAGAGATGATGCCAACTTCTGTCAATGTCCGAAAACCATCTGGTGGCAGATCAGCCTGAATAAGATGGAAGTGATGCTGTTCAACAGGCAGAAGTACTCTAGGGGAGGGTACAGCAAAAAGGCTGCCACATGTATTACAGTGAATTCTTTCTTAAAGTGCAGGGGAATTCAGAGAATCTTCAGAGCTAGGATGGCTTGCCAATGAAGGAGGAGGATCCAGAGCCCTTAAGGGCTGTCTGCAGTAAATAACTGTACTCTCAGAACAATTCTACTTCCTTTCCTACAAACCCATAATCATGCAAGTCTCACACTGCAGCCAGACCAGTACAGTTCTACTCTACTGGGTGCAGTAGAAGACAGGATAGTAAGCCTCCACACATGCGGTTCACACCTCTTTTCCACTGCAATTCTGGGATCTCTGGTGAGTAGGAACTCCCTGTATGCAAGAGGGGTGAAGGTGAGACTAAGAGGAGCTGAGAAGGTAATAAACGGCTATAAGAAACAGGTCTTAAAATGAAAGTGCCACCCCAACCATAGCAAATATCTCTATTGTGATGCTATAAAGCAAGTAAAACAGAACAGGAAAGGATACAATTGTAGGTTTTCTCAGTAGCATGTTCCTTAAAGTAAATCCTGAAAGGTAGATGATAAAGGTTATAAGAGATGTGTTTTCTATGAGCTAAAGTCAGATGCATTAGAAACATAAAGAGGCATGGATTTGAGTAAGGGAGCTATTATAAAAATTAACAAAGTGTTTAGTTGAAATTAACTGGTATCACTTTAGAATAATCTTGGCAAATAATGAGAGAAAATATACAGGATGTGTACAGGCCTTTTGGTGTAATCTCCTTCTGTTTCCCAGAAACAATAAAAAAAATAAGAAAACACAGGCGTTTTCATTTTCCTCAGTGCAGTGACATTTTGCAAATGGTAAAGCAGTGCAGCACCTTCTGACTTCTCTATCTATTTACAATGGGAAATGTCATCAAGCATTCAAAATGTCACTACTTGCTGGGATGACGTCACACAGCCTGTCATGAAATGTTTTTTTCCCCTCCAAATACTAATATTTTGAATAATATACTATAATCTAAGTATGATAATGTACCTTTGATAGGCAGGTAATAATGAGTATAATGCCCTCAAAATGAATTAAGGAGCAAACAAATTTCACCGGACTGAAGAGATTTTCCTAAGAGTGCAGACAAATGTGTGCCAACATTGTCTGCTTCTTAAGCCAATTATTATTGCAGTGCAGACAAAGGTGTGCTAACACTGCCTGCTTCTTAAGCCTTCTTATTACAGTGCTTTAAAAAAAGTGTTATGCACACATAAAGAAGCATATTTGTAATCTTTATACTAAGTACACTTCACCTTAATTTCATCACCTCATGGAATAATACAAACACAAGAATTTTGTATTTGTACTAGAGATTTTCTCAAGCTTCAGAATTGGAGTCCGCTTATGGAAACACTCTTCTGCAACTGTTAGGATCCATGCAATTGGTGTTTTCCCTTACAGAGATAGGGACTATTTACAAAATCCATATTCCCTTCCATTTCTAACATTTGCGGGTATCCAGATCCTGGGGGTTGGTTGGTGCCTATTATTTCACATTTCTGTGACTTTTAATAAAAATTACAACAAAACTTTAATAGGTCTCAGGCAGAGACAGGAGTTCCTATTTCCAAGTACATGCCTGTTACATGTTGGGCTATTTATTTACTGCCATTCACATGCATGGCTAAACAAGTAATGCTTGTTTTTGAATACTCTTCTATTCAGTTACAGGGGGTAACGCTAGAGCTACACAAACTGGTTCTTATAAGACAAGAATCAATGTAAATCTGTGCCCAAAATTGAAAGGGAACACAAACCTAAACCTTTTATGAGATTCAGAAAAAAATCCAGTTACATTAATTACTATTTTTTCCTTTTGTGAACCTCTGCACTTACTAGTTTAATCTAGGTTTCAGAGGGGTAGCCGTGTTAATCCGTATCAGTAAAAACAACGAGGAGTCCTTGTGGCACCGTTGAGACTAACAAATTTATTTGGGCATAAGCTTTCGTGGGCTATAACCCACTTCATCAGCTGCATGGAGTGAAAAATACAGTAGGCAGGTATAAATATACAGCACATGAAAAGATGGGAGTTGCCTTACCAAGTGGGGGGTCAGTGCTAACGAGGCCTGTGATGTTGCACTCCATATGAATTTATGAAAGTATGCTAATAAGTGTGAATATAATGTAACTGGAATATGCTTCATGCAAAAGGTCTCTTGTAAGGTATCATTACAAAGCTTATAATCTACTGTCTGTTCATCCTATTTGTATGAATGCATCATTCTTGTATCTGCAACTAGAAATATGAAATATAACTCTGAGGTCCTATTGTAATTATGCAAAGTGTGGGCCATCAGTGGTGGTTTGGAATCTTGATGGCTCCCATCAACTAAGACAATTGACTGTAGATGGCTCTGTTTACTTGCAAGCCTTCCTGTGAGTCAGGCCAGGAAGAATAAAGGCTTGGGGTCTCACAGGACATGTGACCATGTCACCTGGTACTAGAATCCATCTTAAACCTGGGGCTTTTCCATTTAGAAGAGGGGGTGGGGACCCAGAGAGACAAAATATTCCTGCCTTGTGCCAAGCTATATAAGGGGGTGGAACAGAACAAAGGGGGCTGCACTCATGAGAAATGCCCTAGCTACCACCTGAGCTGGAACAAGGATTGTACCAGGGGAAAGGATTGGTTCCAGACTAGAAAGGAGTCTAGTCTGTTAAAGAAGCTTATTGGAACATCTCTGAGGGTGAGATTTACCTGTATTCAGTTTCTTAAATGTATTAGGCTTAGACTTGCATGCTTTGCTTTATTTTGCTTGGTAACTTACTTTGTTCCATCTGTTATTACTTGGAACCACTTAAATCCTACTTTTTATACTTAATAAAATCACTTTTTGCTTATAAATTAACCCTGAGTAAGTAATTACTACCTGGGGGAGCAAACAGCTGTGCATATCTCTCTATCAGTATTATAGAGGGTGAAAAATTTATGAGTTTACCCTGTATAAGCTTTATAAAGATTAAAACGGATTTATTTGGGGTTTGGATCCCATTGGGAACTGAGTATCTGGCTGCTAGAGACAGGAGCACTTCTTAAGCTGTTTTCAGTTAAGTCTGCATCTTGTGGGGGTTGTGGTTCAGACCTGGGTCTGTGTTTGTAGAAGGCTAGCGTGTCTGGCTCAACAAGACAGGGTACTAAAGTCCAAAGCTGGCAGGGAAAATGGGCTCAGAGGTAGTCTCAGCACGTCAGGTGACTGTCCCAAGGGGGTCTCTGTGACCCAACCTGTCACAAGGTCAATTCAATCAGGGTGGATGTGGCCCATTCCCAACAGTTGACAAGAAGGTGTGAGTATCAACAGAGGGAAAATTACTTTTTGTAGTGACCCAGCCACAACCAGTCTTTATTCAGGCCTAATTTGATGGTGTCACGTTTGCAAATTAATTCCAGTTTTGCAGTTTCTCATTGAAGTCTGTTTTTGAAGGTTTTTTTGTTGAAAAATTAAGAATTGCCACTTTTTAGTCTGTTATTGAGTGTCCAGGGAGATTGAAATGCTCTCCTACTGGTTTTTGAATGTTACAATTCTTGATGTCTGATTTGTGTCCATTTATTCTTTTGCATAGAGACTGTCCAGTTTGGCCAATGTACATGGCAGAGGTGCATTGCTGGCACATTATGGCATGTATCACATTGGTAGATGTGCAGGTGAATGAGCCCCTGATGGTGCGGCTGATGTGGTTAGGTCCTATGATGGTGTCCCTTGAATAGATATGCAGACAGAGTTGGCAATGGGGTTTGTTGCAGGGACTGGTTCCTGGGTTTGTGTTTTGTTGTGTGGTGTGTAGTTGCTGGTGAGTATTTCATTTTGGGGTTTTTTCTGTAAGCGAGGACTGGCCTGTTTCCCAAGGTCTCTGAGAGTTAGGGATTGTCCTCCAGGATAGGTTGTAGATACTTGATGATGCGCTGGAGAGGTTTTAGTTGAGGGCTGTAGGTGATGGCTAGTGGCATTCTGTTACTTTCTTTGTTGGGCCTGTCCTGTAGTAGGTGAATTCTGGGTTCCCTTCTGGCTCTGTCTTCTTCTGTTTCTTCACTTCCCCAGGTGGGTATTGTAGTTTTAAGAACGCTTGTAGGTGTTTGTCTCTGTCTGAGGGATTGGAGCAAATGCGGTTGTACCTTAGGGCTTGGCTGTAGACAATGGATCATGTGAGATGGTCTGTATGAAATCTGGAGGCATGTAGGTAAGTATAGCGGTCAGTAGGTTTCCGGTATAGGGTGGTGTTTATGTGACCATCGCTTATTTGCATAGTAGTGTCAAGGAAGTGGATCTCTTGTGTGGATTGGTCCAGGCTGAGGTTGATGGTGGGGTGGAAATTGTTGAAATCCAGGTGGAATTCCTCAAGGGCCTCCTTCCCATGGATTCAGATGATGAAGATGTCATCAATGTAGCGCAAGTAGAGTAGGGGTGCTAGGGGATGAAAGCTGAGGAAGCGTTGTTCTAAGTCAGCCATAAAAATGTTGGCATACCGTGGGGCCATGCGGCAAACTTGACACCATCAAATTAGGCCTGAATAAAGAGTGGGAGTGGCTGGGTAGCTACAAAAAGTAATAATCACTTCTGTTGATACTCACACCTTCTTGTCAACTTTTGAGAATGGGCCACATCCATCCTGATTGAATTGGCCTCGTTAGCACTGACCCCCCACTCCCATCTTTTCATGTGCTGTATATTTATACCTGCCTACTGTATTTTTCACTCCATGCATCTGATGAAGTGGGTTATAGCCCATGAAAGCTTATGACCAAATAAATGTTTTCGTCTCTAAGGTGCCGCAAGGACTCCTACTTTAATCTAGGATCAACACATAAATAGCTAAATATAGCAAGCAGGTTCTTCTCCCAGTACTTCTGACCTGACTGAACAATGAAATACCAGAAATGTAGTAAGAATGAATGATGATCATTGATGATAATAGTAACCCTTAGAGGCCCTATTCAGGATTGGGGACCAATTGGCCCAGGCAATAAAAAAAATTGGAAGTCACAAATAATACTTTCTCCTTATAAAGAACCTTCCATTTAATAATCTTTATAAAATTAAGGCTTCCAGGTAACTCATCAGGTAGCTGAGTATGCTAATACCATTTTTAAGGATAGGAAAAGTGAGCCACAGGGTAGCTAAATACATTGTCCAAGGTCACTTAGTGAGTCATTAAAATTGGTAATAGTCCTGTCTCCTAATTCTGTGCTTCAACTAACAGATGATCTCTCCTGATCTTCTGAGATTTCCATACAGATTTCCAGGACAAATAGATTTCTATGAGTTTAGATAAATATCTTTTGGATGTCTGTATGAAACATATCAAAATCTCCTACCTTTCGAAGATTGCCCATCACTGGATTACACATTGCTTTTTGGTGGCTGTCTAACTGTTTAATGTGAATGGCACACTAGAAGCCCAGCAAAGTTTAATTCAAATCCTGTGTAGCACTCAGGTTCTCAGAATCTTAAATCATTTCCTCTAGTAGCAGTAGTAACTAAGATGAATTTTATGGAGCTACTTGAGTGCTCATTTCAGTTGTATAAAATTAAAAAGGTGACTTCTACAAGCTAAATTAAGATGAATCCGAATATTCCAGAAAATAAATGAGGAAGCTGGCTCCCAGTGGATTGTCTATGGAATATATAAAATGACAGTATTACTATGGCTTGCTTAGGCTGCATTTTTAATCATTCTTTTCTTAAAATGTCCCAGTCTTGTGCTATTATAATCAATGTAGTTCCAACAGTGGTAGAAATAGTGAGACTCTAATGTAAACAAGCCACCAACAGTTCTTGATGTTTTTACCACCACATAAACTAGAGCATCTTAGTGCAGGTTTAGATGACAGGGGTGAAATACTGGCCCCTTTCAGTATTTCTACACAGCATTTTGGAGACAGTTGGAGTGAGCCTCCCAGCCCCAGTAAACAGACATGAACTAGTGGGGCTTATGCTAGTGCTCTAAAAATTGCTGTGTGGACAGTACTTTGAGTTGCAGCTCAGGCTGGAGCTCTGGATCTGAAGCCTATGGAGGTGAGGCGGGCTTCAGTGCCTGAGCTCCAGCCCAAGCTGGAACTTCAAAGCACTGTTTATACCAGGGGTGGGAAAACTACGGCCCGTGGGCTGGATCCAGCCCCTCAGAACTTTGGATCTGGACCGCGGCGCCGCCAGCACCACGTCCCTGCGGCCCCCGGGTGGGGGGACAGAGGGTTCCATGTGTTGCTCTTGCCTCCAGGAACCACCCCCTGCAGCTCCCATTGGCCGGGAACGGGGAAACGCTGCCAATGGGAGCTTCGGGGAAGGTACCTGGAGGCGCGGCAACGGCAGTGCACGCGGAGTCCTCCGCCCTCCCTCCCCCAGGGGCCGCAGCACTTCCTGGAGCAGCCAGGGACAGGGACAGGGCAGGCAGGCAGGCAGGCAGGCAGGGAGCCTGCCCTGGCCCCAGTGCGTGCCGCTGCCACCCCGGAGCCGCTTGAGGTAAGCGGGGCCGAAGACAGAACCCCTCCTGTACCCTGCTCCCCAACTCCGTGCCCTAATCCCCCTGCCTGCACCTCGCACCTCTCCTGCACCCCAACTCACTGCCCTGAGCCCCCTCGTACACACCACACCCATTCTGTACCCCACAACCCTGCCCTGAGCTCCCTGTGCATCCTGCATCCCTGTGCACCCCAACCCCCTGCCTTGAGCCCCCTGCTGCACCCTGCACCCCAACCTCCTGCCCTGAGCCCCCTCCCGCAGTCCACACCCCTCCTGCATGCCAACCCCCTTCCCTGAGCCCCCCATACAACCCACACCCCTCCCAATCCCTTGCCCTGAGCCCCTTCCTGCACACTGCACCCCTCCCACACCCCACACTCCCTCCAACACCCCATCCCGGCCCTGCATACTATTTCCCCACCCAGATGTGGCCCCCGGCCCAAAAAGTTTGCCCACCCCTGGTCTATTTCTAGAACACTAGCATGAGCCCCACTAGATAGACTCTGTCAACCGAGGCTGGGAGGCTTACTTCAAAGTGCTGGAGAGACATACCATTGAAATCAATGACAAAACTCTCATTGACTTCCGTTGGGCCAAGATTTCACCCTTGGTTTTAAAAACCTCCAGGCTACACTTCTGCTAAAGGTGGAGCTGGACTGCTGTAACAATGGGGAATTTTAGAGAGAGAAAAAATGTAGACACAGCCAAAGAGTGGCTCAGCTCACAAAACTCTTGTCATGACAGGATTTTATTTGATTGTTTTAACTAGTGCAATGGCCTTTTCAGCACATTCTGTGTAATTGCAGTATTCTGTACTACTGCAGATAATTAAATAAACAACAACAACAACGAACCCCTTCCCCTCCATCTACTTCCTTTCTGGCAGAAATTAATTAGTGAAAACATGTTTAAAATTTAATCCGACCCACATGCTAAAAGTTCAATTTTTAGACTATTAATTAATCTTAGAAGGGCTTTTTTTCCCTTTCTTATTTACAGAGTTATATTTATATTATGCTGGCTTCCATGCAGTCCAAAACTTCTGAAGAGGGTAAATTTCTTTTTTCTGGTGCCAGCTTTTATTTCCTAATTTATTATATTCACTTTGTTCAAGGTGAACAAACATAAACTATGAATAATTAGATAGGATAAATTATAGTTGTGGTGAGGCAAACCTGCAGCCAGACCAGGGCTCCTCACTCAGCTACAAAGACTCTCCTCCGGGGTTCTCTGCTTGGTGTCCCCCTCTGGATCCCTGCTTTTGACTCTCTGACCCTCACCCCCGTCCCTGTTTTTCATTAGTTGTCTCCCAAACTCATTTGAGCTCTGGGTTCAGTAGCTCCTCACCTTAGGGAGCAGGGGCCTTTAGATGTGGACAGGCTTGCACTCGCCTATCCACAGACCCTCTTTAGGTACAATGACTCACCTCTCCAACAGAGCCAGCAGTGAATCAGCCTTCAGGTATGCTGCAGCAGTAGAATATCAAGTAGAATAGCCTGTACATCGAGTGTCTGAGGAATCTATACTTATGTTAAAAAAGCAAACAAGTATTCTCTATGGGTTATATTCTTGTCTGCAGCATTATCAAATGTCTGCAGCATTATCAAATGTTTAAGTGTAAAGGCAACTAAATAGTGACCATGTTTTTCTTCACATTCTGTGTTCTTCATTTTGGGATGTGGAAAAAATATTAAATGTGAATGTTGAGCAGGTTCATAAACCACATGACATGTAAAGTTTCTGTGTACCTATGCATTAGGTGTTTTATAGAAATATCAGAATTAGGTAGTCTTTTCCATTTCCTCAGGTCAAGATATTCCTCTCTCTCTCTGTGATTTATAATCAGATCCTTCTCCACTTTGGGAAATGAGAATCAGGCATAAGAATTTATGAGTTGGCAGGATCACCCCATCTCTTTGGGTTGGAACTCAGTTTACAAAAATCAGCTAATTACCCTAGTATCTATAAATAATACCTTACACTTCTGCAGTACCTCCCATCTAATGATCTCAAATCTCTTTACAAGCATTAATAATTTAAGCCTCACTATAAAGAAGGAAAGTATTATTATTTTTTTCTGATGTAGTAAGCATCTGATTTTCACAAATGTGCATGTTCATTTATTCATGCAATTTGCTGGCATAATTATAAGAATTGTGTGTTTCTGTTGGCTATTTGCATACACAATTGGCCAATTAGATGCTTATCTAGTTTTTTGCATCTGCAAATACCTCATTTATGTGCAGGGACACTGTCATTATATCTACATGCACAAATTAGGCATGCAATTGTACACATAATTGTATCCACACATTTATAAAAATACGGCCCTAAACTAAGCAATATATTAAAGGTATACATCAAATCTATGTCAGAGCTGGGAATAGAAAACAAATTGTCAAACTCCCAATCCTATTGTTTAATCACAAAGCCATCCCTCTCCTCAAACGAGAAGGAATGAGGAAGGTAAGCAAGACGAGGAGGCAGACAAATCCCATCAGCTCAGTGAGGATGATAGTGATCCATCTCAGACTCTTTTTCAACGTAATTAAATTGTTTAGGTTCAGGAACAAGGATGGTTGTCCAGGAAAATAGCTCACAATAACAGACTGTAGCCTGAAAATGATCATGGCGGTAGAGCTAGTGTGGCAGAGATTCAGTACCATTGCTTGCAAAAGCTGACCAATATGGGCTTATCTCCACTAGGGTTTTTTAATTGGCAATCCTTCAGCTTGAGGTAGTTAATATCTTGTCAAGGCTAGTTTGGATGCTCCCAAATATTTTTCCCCGGCTAGAAAATTTTGTAGCTTACTCTTTGCTGATCCATAGGGTTAAACCACAAAGATTTGTTGCCCAAAACAACATATTTACAAAGGTTTTAATTACCTTGAGTTAATTGACAATGAGTGCCCTTGAAGTAAAAACTCCACACTCCAGTGTAGCCACAGTGGACTGTGCAGTGTAATTTGCTGAAAGGGAAAAGCAGAGGAATCTGAACAGGAAAAGGCTCTGGGGCAGGCATTCCAGTAGAATCAAGAGGTAGCTGGATTATAAAGCCACATTAAGTTCAGTTCTAATGCAAAACCCCTGAACACTGAAAAATGTGTTTGAGAATTGTTGAGGACAAAAATGGAAAAGATGTGTTTTGGGATTCCTTAAAGGACATTATACAGAATACTGGTGAAAGTTAAAAGAAATAGAAAGGATGATTTTGTGGTTAAGGTACTGGATAAGGATTCAGGAGATCTGGATTCAACTACTGGCCCACCAACTGACTTCCTGTGTGTCTTTGGGTGAATCACTTAATCTCTTTGTATTTTACTTTCCTATTTGTAAAATAATGATAATGTTATTTTCTTTCTCCCACCCTTTTCTTAGATTGTAAACAGTTCAGGGCAGGGTCTGTCTCTTACAATGTGCAGGTACAGAATCTAGCATAATGGGGCCCAATCTCAATGGATGTATCCACATGCTATCATAATATACATTATAGTAAATAATTTCAGATTATCCAAGAGCACCCTTTCAAATACAGTACTAAACTAGGTTCTTTATTTCTCCAAGTTTAATTTCATGGCTGATTCAGCACCAAAATCCATCCAGTTTATACTCTGCTCATACATTGGCAAATTGACAAAAGTAAATTTGTTAGAGCTTTCATTGCTTATTATTGCAATGAAACAAAACAAAAATTTCATCTCAGGCTTACATTTGAAAATATTTATTTAAAAGAAGGCCTGATCAGTGAAATATTAATGCTACTCACCGTATTTCTTCCTCAAAGCACTTTATAACTCTAGTCAGTTATTTCTCAAAATATTAAAGGGAGCAAGGTAAGTATCATTATTCCTGTTTTGTAGGACTTAAAACTGAGGCACAATTACTTGTTCAAGGTTACAAAGAAGTTAGGTTAGTAGAACTTTGGAGTTCCTGGCTCAAAAAGTACATCATGTTTTTTTCTCTGTACAAAGTCTCTTTTAATATGCAGGCACACATGAGTGTATGGTTTTCACTTATTTGTATTTGTCATTGAGGACTAATACAATCACATATCAATGAGCTAGTAGTATTGCCATTGCATACTAATGTCATGATTCTATGCCAATGGTTGATGACATTGAATTATCACATCACAAAACAGCTACATATAGTTATGCTATGTGAAGATGTGTAACCCTTGCATGTTGTGATGACCAGAATACATTGTCCTAGAAGCTTAGACTTCCATGGCACTGGACAGAACCTAATAATTGTCTTCTGAATCTTGGGAATAGGTGGCAATTCTAGCTCTAGTTCAATTAAAGAAGTACATACTATTTTTTTCCACAGGATGGATAGTGTTCACTTAATGAGCAGCTATTCAAAATATTGTTTTCTCTTTGTTTTGCAATATATGGTGTCATTCCTTATTTACTGCATACTTCAGAACTCTGAAAAAGATTTTGTTTTGGTTCACACATTTTTCATTTTTTCTCACTGAAACAAAGAAAAAGAAAAAAGAAAAAAAGAATGTTTTGAGTTGAACATAATTTATTTGACTTGAAACACTTTTGTTTATTTGTTTCAAGTTGTTTTTGGGATGTTTTACATTTTCTTTTTTGAATTAGCTAAATTTCTAAACCAAACAGTCTTGTAAAGGTAATAATTGTGTTGGCCCCCAAATAGTAGTTTGCAACAACAACAACAACAAAATCACCCACCTCTACTAAACAGTTTATAATAATGCATGTGCACAAAAGGGCTGAATTAACTTTTGAGTGCTTGACTTTGCAACCTTAACAATGTCTTTTTTTTACTGTGTGTGTGTGTGTGTGTGTGTGTGTGTGTGTGTGTGTGTGTGTGTGTGTGTGTGTGTGTGTGAGTGAGTACTAGGTTTAAAAAGGAAAATTAATACAAAAAAACTCACCAAAACCAAAACAAATTCCATCATGTGCCATCATACTGACATCCCCATGGTTCATTGGCAGGATCAGAACTTTTCGATCCTTTGCACATACCTCTCTGCCACCTGAATCAACAAAATGACTGATAGCAATATTAGGTTGCCATCCTCTGTGTGGACCAGCATTAGAGGGGATGGGATACTTTGCCTTTGGGTTTCACAGATATTTCATGATGGCAGAGGAATGGTGAGAGTTAGAAGGATTGAGTTCCAGCACGGAGGAGAGCGTGCTCTAGTGAGACAGACTCTTTTGTCCATTCCTCTCAAACTTGACCCTGTCTGCCTTGTCTCGTCCAACCTATCCTTTTCCAATTCCTGTTCCTCATCCTAGTTCAATTATCCTTGCTTACCCAATCCCAGTTACCATTTCTCAGGTTTCTCATGTCACTTCCAGGCTCCTTGCCTAGCAAGTCTTAATCTTTCTCCTCCTGACCCTCTATCCTAGTTCCAGTTTCCCCACTACCAGTCCCAGTCTCTCCCATGCTCCCAGTCTCAGTATCCTTGCCCAGACAGTCACAATTATCCCCTCCTGCCTCCTCATCCTTTATGTCTCCCCCACCATCCATCTTCTCTGTCCCCACGGGCTTGAAATCCCCGGCTCTCTTCCCTGTGCTCCTCATCCAACTTCAGTGTCCCACACAGCTCCTTGCCCCAGGCCCTTTGTCTAGCCAGTCCCAGTTTTTCCATCATGTCGTGCCTCCTCAGCAGATCTGTCTCCCCTCATACCACTTCCTTCCCACTACCTCACAGGTTCCTAGTCTCTTTTCTCATTCAGTTCCAGTTTCTGTCTGGGTCCTTTTCTGATCTCAGTTTTCCCACATCCAGTGGCTCCCAATCTTTTCCCCAGCCCATTTCCCTCCCTAGCCTTCAGTCCCAATTTTCTTGCCCAGCCAACCCCAGTCTCCCACCAACTCCCAGTCCTAGTTTTCCTCTTCCACAATCTCCCAGTCTCTGTCTCTCCACCTCATGCTAATCCAATTTGCTCCCAACACCTGTTCCCCATGTCTGTTTCTTGTCCCGTCTAGATTTAAATCAGGCAGCTTTCAAGTCCATGCTGCTGGGTCCAGCAGGGTGGGGTGGTCATTTAGCATAGAGGACAGAAATGTTCTCTTCTCTCAGTTCCCAGGTCTGAGAATGTTCAATGTGCACAGCATCTTCAAGGAATTTAGCTGCAATTGCTCCCACAATTTTCTACTTAGCATGTCCAAACTGTGATTTTTCAAGGCTTATAATTTGGCCAAATTTGGGCAGAGATTCAGAAGGCTGGAAATATGTACATCTGTGATAGGAAGGCCACACCCTACAAAAATTCAAGTCCCTGCTGCAAACCATAGAGGTACTAGAGCTTTCAAAGAAAAATGTTGCAAAAATTGTTTGTCATGTATTTTTCGTTAGCCTTGCTCTCAGAAAAGGTTCAATGGTTTTGTCTGATTTGTTTTTCAAAACAATTCAGCTTGAGGCAGACTCCAAGCATGCAGAAAATTTCAGCCCAAATGGTTAAAGTTTGGCTAAATTATAAGTAACTGAAAAAAGGAATTTATAATGGGAAGTGGCAGGCAATCTCAGTAATAGTCTGTGTTACCAGTCCTGCTTATGATAATGCTAACCTTCCAAAGTTCCTTTTATTTAATATGTTTATTAAACATACAGACTCATCTAATCCCTATTAAAATGTTATCATTTACCCACAGGGAAGTGATATATGAAATAGATCAGTACTGTCCTAGATTTAGAATAGGAAATAACTGCAATTTCAGATATCCCTCCATGGTGATTTCGGAGTAAACCAATTTTTTTTAAATCTCAAACACAGTTTAAAAGAGGAAGGACATGTGAGATTATAGCATATGTCATCTTTTATTTGTGTGGTGGAGGTTTGAGTCCTTTAATGACATAGTGTCAAGTTGTCAATGTGTTTTTAGCATGGCACAAGTATTTGAAGATTTTGATAAGCACATTTATAAATTAATAACATAAAATAAAGTGCATAAAAATTAATTATGCAAAGAGTTCAGAAAGTTGCATCAATCAATGCCATGGGTTCCTGTTCAGCAGCACACAAAAACGAGAAGACTCATCACTGTATTTGCCTTGTAACATATTATTGTGCATTTTTATGCAAATCATTATCAGAAAACAATTTGTCATCTTTCTTAAACAAAAGTATACTCTATCCTGAGCCTACAAAAATAATGCATTTTTAGTTTGGGAAATGAAGAAAAATGCTACAGGCCTTAAAGAACCCCTTTCTTTATGCAACATTGCCCTTCAAAGCTAATACATGTGTAGGCAAATAATAGAATTCTGAGGGGGAAAATTAAAACAGCCCCAAGCAAGGATATTGTTGAACTTGATTTAGACAGAAATAGTAGGTGCCAATGTAATTTTGTTGGTATTCCCTATTTTCTCATAATCCTTTGGCAGCAATTTTTTTTCTCACCTATCACAGTGAAAACCTGACCTAATGTAAGGATTTCTAGATTAAAGAAATCCTTACATTAGGTTGGGACTGTGCAGAAAAAAATTGCTTTGTACCAAATTGCTTACTTTTCCTTTCCAATTTGGAGGTGTGTGTGGGGGAAGTAATGCCAACATAATAGTGTTACAGTTTTATGACCACAGCAACTTGTATCAACCAGGTACCTTTCTACATGGAGAGTTCTTCAGCTAAACTGGTTATAAGGTTGCTTTACATGAACAGTCCAGTTAAAGAATGTTTTCTCCTCTCTTGGTCCATCAAGGGCACACACTTAGGGGTTCCCAGCTACCAGCCATCACCTCTCCTGGGCAGATATCTATATCTCACTGTTCCTGACCAGTATTTTAAGGTTTCACTGCTCCCTGGATTTAACTGTGATATCCCCAGCAAGCCAGACTGTCTAACAGTCCAGTGACTGTGTTTTGCTTTCTCTCCAAAGGGTCTGACCAGTGTACTCACTGCTGTTTTAAGCTACGACAGAGCTCCTTCTAAACAAGCACATTTATTCTTAAGGTAAAAGCTTCAGAGAAAACATTAAAACAATAAAAGTTCCTATGTGCATGCTAAAAGACTTACTGGAGGACACCCCTCAACTGCAACCTCTGGACTTTGGTAGGTTTTAGTCCTTCAAAACCCACAACTGGGTTTTCCCCATGGTTACAAATCCAGAACCAGTCCCCAGACTGGGCAGATCAGGCATTTCTTTATAGAGCTGTGGCCTTTTATTTTGCTGGTAATCAGCAAACAACAACCCACTTCTCAGAGTGTAGCTTCAAAAGGTTGGGTTTTTGCTAATAACCAGAGTTGGGTAATTTGCATTAACTTCTCCCTAAGGATTCCCTAGGAAATACACTTAACACCTATTGTCCCAAAAGTCTGTACTTGTGCACATTATCAATAGTTTTTGAACTCCCAACTCTTATATCAGTCACACCTTCCCTTTTAGAAAGGTTTCATACAATCCTGGGCCACAATAATACATAAACTTAATATAATAAGGTCTTTCAAGCATATTGCAGAAAATTGCCACATCTGTCAGGAATAGCATGAGACAAAAAAGTAAGTTTCCTGAAAAATGTAAAGACAGCAAAACTTTAATTTGAACATGAGTACCCTCCTGAAGGAAGCTGTTCGTCTATTTATGCAAGACTCAGAGAAATCATTGTATTTTTAACTCCAGAATCTGGACAAAGGTAAATATAGTTGAAAATGTCAATACAACAATATTTTGGGACTCAATGGTTCATGTTAGAAACAGGTTAGAGGGCACTCCAACCACACGTGCTTTTCCCCAACACACTCCCTATATCAGGGAGGGTGTAAAAGGGCATGCTATAAAATGAGTTATGCCAGTCTTGTATCAACCAGGTACTTCTCCACACTGGGGAGTTCTTCAGCTATACTGTCTATGAAGTTGCTTTACATGAACTGTCCAGTTAAAGTATGTGTAAAGTGACTAGAATCTGCCCCCAGATTTGCAAGAGCTCTTACGATGGTCTCCCTTTAACGCTTACTAGTTTTTCCTTAAGTACATATGGTTACCTCGGTACTTACAATAATCCCTATTGTGCTGGTTCTTGGGAAGCAAAAGGAGGATAAGAACAATTCAATCTTCAATTCTCATTCTGTTTTATAAAATACAATGTGATTTAAGTGGCAACATGTCAAAAGTACAGTTGTTTAAAAACAACTCTGAATGGCTAAACATTTTCCAAGACTCCTATAAAAACATGAAATGAAATCAAAGGGGCTCATACATAACACAAACCAAAAAGAGAGAGAAAGCTAGCGTCTGGATCACTGTAGTTTTGTTAGTAGCTTCTCACTAAAAAATCTCCCAATAGATAACAAGAATCTTAACTTGAACATTAATGTGTGCATACTCTCACTTAATACAGAGTCCCCTGATTAAATTTACCTCCGTAAAAGTCCTTCAAGGGTTACTGTGGAATATATACACAGTGGGACAAAATAAAATATATGCAAAAAGAACAGGAGTACTTGTGGCGCCTTAGAGACTAACACATTTATTTGAGCATAAGCTTTCGTGGGCTACAGCCCACTTCATCAGATGCATAGAATGGAACATATAGTGAGGAGATATATATACATACAGAGAACATGAAAAGGTGGGAGTTGCCCAACCAACTCTAAGAGGCTAATTAATTAAGATGACCTGTTGTCAGCAGGAGAAAAACAACTTTTGTAGTGATAATCAAGATAGCCCATTTAAGACAGTTTGACAAGAAGCTGTGAGGATACTTAACATGGGGAAATAGATTCAATGTGTGTAATGGCTCAGCCATTCCCAGTCTCTATTTAAGCCTAAATTGATTGTATCTAGTTTGCATATCAATTCTAAAGTCTGTCCATGAGGAAGTTTGGGTGGAAGGTTGGTAAACTGAACTTGAATTGATATGCAAACTAGATACAATCAATTTAGGCTTAAATAGAGACTGGGAATGGTTGAGCCATTACACACACTGAATCTATTTCCCCATGTTAAGTATCCTCACAGCTTCTTGTCAAACTGTCTTAAATGGGCTATCTTGATTATCACTACAAAAGTTGTTTTTCTCCTGCTGACAACAGGTCATCTTAATTAATTAGCCTCTTAGAGTTGGTTGGGCAACTCCCACCTTTTCATGTTCTCTGTATGTATATATATCTCCTCACTATATGTTCCATTCTATGCATCTGATGAAGTGGGCTGTAGCCCACGAAAGCTTATGCTCAAATAAATGTGTTAGTCTCTAAGGCGCCACNTAAAATATCTGTCCCTTCTACAGCTTGCTCAACATTACAAATAAAACAAATCGTGAACACTCTCCTCAATAAAAGAGGTGAATTCATTTTACTGTTATCTGTGGGCTCATATTATTCACTATTCAGGAGTACTTGGACCTCCAGTTTATATTCATGAAAACATTCAGGAATCCTTATAGTGTGCATGAATTTCTAGCATTCATTTTCAAATATATACCAATCGTGTGTTCATCATTCATTTTTTTCCTCTTTTATCCAGTCAGGGAGCAGAAACAATACTATGTGATTTAAGTGACTATATTCCACAAATAGTGAGTGTATAATGAAAGTCTGTTTAGAGAGTAGTTAAGAATAACACATATGTTTATATGATTAACAAACAGGAAAAAATAGACTCCATTTGCCAAGAATATTGGACTATGTTGAAAGTTTCCACTCAGCACATAGTAAGGGACAGCATGCAGCTGTATTGCTTCAGGAGCAAACCAAGGAGAGAATGGTGATTCCAACAGACACATTTTTCCAAAGGCTCAGGAGAGAAATAATCTACTACTACTGGTCTATGCTGACCAGCACAGTGAGGAGGGACTCATAGACAAGGTTCTTCTGCCCATTTCCCATAATTGCACACCCACCTGTTCAACAAAGGACAGTAGAAGCTCCTTGAAAGTTGTTCTTTTCCTTATGCTGTGACTCACCTTACACCTAGAATTGGGTGAATCTTTTCAGAAGAATAGTTTATTCGCTGAAAAATGAAGTTTTGGTTGACCTGAAACTATTCACGAATTTGAACTCAAATTTAAGTGTATAACTTACTGATATGTTAAGATGTTAGAAGCAGGAATTTTATTCTGTTTTTAATAGTCTAACATTTCATTAAAAATATGGTGTGACTGCCTATGAATATGCCAAAAATCTTTCACAGAAAACATTTCCTTCCCTAGTCTAAGTGTTTCTGCCTGTTGTTGTTCTGTGTTTGTTTCTACATAAAATGCTACTTTTCTCCAGTGTCTACTGAAGGCAGGCCTATTTATTTTTCTCCCACTGGAAGGGTTAACCATGTTGATCTTACCTAAGGCTACAGTGTGCAGTGTTTACTAAACTACCTTTACTGAGAAGGTAAGGCTGAAAAGGAGAAAATTACCTTTATTCAACATTTCTGCTTTAAAAAGGATAATGATTTCATCTGGTTAGAGCTGTCTGTGCCCACTTAGTTTATTGCAGGAAAGAAATTGCCTGCTCACTCATGATAAGATAATTTGTCGCCTTGGAAATTAAATTACCCATCCCAGCTTACCTTGAGGAGGAATACTATATAATACCTATTTGTTCCATTACACCCTTTAAATCAGAAATAAGCTCTACTTTACAAATATGTTCCATGTAATCAGAGACATTAAGGTGAGTTAAAATAGCCCATGACTACTATTTAATCAGGCATCAGGCTCCAAAGATGTCAATTATGTAAGACTTGAATCCAGTGGAACTAAAGAGATATTTGAATAAAGGATATGAAATAAGAATAAAACTCTGCCTAAAATATATTTTAAAAACAGCTTTTTTAAAAATTGCAGGAAAACTCACTGCAGGAAACAATGGCCTAGATTCACCCTCAAAGTACCAACTCAGAATGGAATTCAATGGGGCTCTATGCATGCACAAGGGTCCGCTCACGTGGAACCACTGGCAGCATCAAGCCTTGGTTTCTACTTAACATTTTGAACACCCCAATCCATCATAAAATCAGGTAATCAGGCAAATAGAATTGTTTTTCTCTCTTTGCTGGAAATCTCACTTCTAAGTCAAAAATTAAGGGCTGGACCTGGTTTGCAGGAGGGTGCAGTGTGATTAGCAGAACCCCATCGATCATTTTTTCAACACAATTTTAGTGTCAAGGTGAATAAAGAGATTTTAAAATTAAAAAGCCTCTGTTCGTTTTCACGTTTCTTAGCAATCAGCCACAATCTTGGTTTTAGGCCAAAACAAGCAACAGAAAAAATTATACTTAAACAAACAAACAACCACATTAGTTTGGAAGGGAACTACCTGTGGGGCCCTATTTATACAATAAGGCTTGGAAAACAGAGAAGCTGGAAGATTAATGAAAACACATCTATGGAACTGAGCTGACTCAAGTAATATTCCCCCTCCCCCCTTTGCCATAATCCAAATGATTCATTCACTGCTTTTCAATTTACAAAAAAAAAAAGTTAATACAATTGTATTTTCTGGCCCATTATTTTCAAGTCTTTGAGAAATGACACAGAATAACTTTTCTTGTGGTGATGACACAGGATTAGGAATCAGGATTACATTCCTCGTTTAGACACAGACTTTGTGTGAATCACTTAATCCCTATGTTCCTTTTTCTGCATTTGTAAAATAGAGCAATAATTCTCACCAACCTCATAGAATTGTTTTGAGGATTAATTAGTTTATGTTTTATGATACTTTGATCATGAAAGGCACTAAATCAGTTATTATTAATATTATTATTATTTTAGGCTTTACTACATTTTTTAAACTATGCGTATGTAACTCTTTCACTGAAGAATAGGACTGCAATTACTGTGTGGTGGCAACATTTGTTCTTTTATGTAATTATTTTTCACACGGACACGTATGTCAAAGGAGCATACCTAATTCAGGACCCAGTTCTGCACTGGGATTGGCTTGCTCAGATCTCAGCATCTGTGAAGTCCCAGACTCTGTACTGGTGTAAGGGCCCAGACTAGTTGTTCCCACTCTCCAGTGATGAATGGGTTAGTTGGAGAGCCAGGAGATTTAGATTCAACACCTAGTTCCCCCACCACCACAGTGATCTTGAACAAAGTGATCTCTCTTTACCTCAGTTCCCCATCTATAAAATGGGGACAATAACACTGCTCTACAGCAAAAATGCTTCTGAAATAAATGTAGTCAAACTTTACTAATTCTGGGTCACAGAGAAAGAAAATGATGCTTAAAATTGTTGATTGGCTCTACTTTTCAAGATATGCTATTGGGTCAGTATATACGACCCTTGACTTGGGAATGGCGGAGGATAAGTGAGTTATAAAGGGAAGGGATCTCAATTTAAACCAGAAATGACTAAAATACATCTTTGACTGGATCTATGAATAAATCTATGACTGGGTTTGGACAGTACTTGCTTTTTAGGCAAAACAATGAATGATGCAATCTGAAGCTGGTATTGCGTCATACAGGATATGAATTGCATCATGTTATTCCTAGAAGTCATGGATAATGCAATCATAACGAAGCTTACATCACTCTGCTGAACAAATTGCCCTATATCAGCTCTAGAAAACATACAGTGTCGTGCTCTCTTATTTGTCAGTGTTTGATTTTGCAAAGGGACACATTTCTGTTTAGCCAAAGTGAGCAGAGATGCCTCGTACTTGTGTGAACAGTGCAGATAACTTCTGCTATGTTTGTGGTGAAGTGACTTTTGCATCACAAAAGCGCAGTATAACCACTATGGTTAAGAAAGCCTATCACCTTTATTTTGGCTGCAAAATTGGAGATCAGGACAAGAGGTGGGCCCCACACATATGCTGCAACACTTGTGCAACAAATCTTCGCCAGTGGTTGAACAGGAAAAGGAAATCTATGCCTTTTGCAGTGCCAATGATTTGGAGAGAGCCAACAGATCATACCAGCAATTGTTACTTCTGCATGGTGCCTCCAGTTGGGAAAGGTGTGTCAAAGAAGAAAAAGTGGACTGTGCATTATCCAAACATTCCATCAGCTATACGCCCAGTACCCCACGGAGAAGGACTGCCGGTTCCTGATGCACCAGAATCATTCTCACTTGAGTCAGACGAGGAAGAGGAAGAGGATGAAACTTCTGGTCCTGAACCATCAATGTCACAGGACCCACATTTTCTCCCATCCTCCTCCTCTGAACCACACCTCATAACACAAGGTGAACTGAATGACCTTGTCAGGGATTTGGAACTACCCAAGAGTAAGGCAGAGCTGTTGGGCTCCAGACTACAGCAGTGGAATCTCCTGGCAGGTGATGTTAGGGTTTCCATGTTCCGTGACCGTCAAAAGGATCTTGTCCCATTCTTCTTCATGGAAGGTGATCTTGTAGCCTGCAACAACATCGATGGTGTGATGGCAGCCCTCAACATCGTTCACGATCCAGATGAGTGGAGACTGTTCATTGATTCATCGAAGACGAGTCTTAAAGCTGTTTTACTGCATAATGGCAATGTTTTGCCATCAATTCCAGTTGGTCATGCAGTCCATATGAAGGAAACCTATGACAACATGAAACAACTTTTGAGGTGCATAAACTATGACCAACATCAGTGGCAGCTTTGTGGCGATTTGAAGGTTGTTGCTCTCTTGCTTGGTCTGCAGGCTGGATACACAAAGTACTGCTGTTTTCTCTGCGAATGGGATAGTCGTGCAAGAGATTCCCACTACATCAAGAAAGATTGGCCACTCCGACAGTCATTGGAGCCTGGGAGGAAAAGTGTTCAGCATCCACCACTTGTTGAATCAAGGAAGATTTTGTTACCACCCTTACACATCAAGCTGGGTCTGATGAAGAACTTTGTCAAGGCCATTGACAAAACACAAGCAGCTTTCAAGTACCTCCGTGGAAAATTTCCAAGGTTAAGTGAAGCTAAGATAAAGGAAGGTGTCTTTGTTGGTCCTCAGATTCGTGAACTTCTTCGAGATGATGCATTTGACCATGCACTGCGTGGCAAGGAAAAGACGGCATGGAAAGCCTTCCAGTTAGTGGCAATAAATTTTCTCGGAAACAACAAGGCACACAACTACAGGTTGTTGGTGGAAAACCTCCTCAAGGCATACAAAAGCCTTGGTTGCAACATGTCACTAAAGATACATTTTTTGCACTCTCATCTAGATTTTTTTCCACCGAACTGCGGAGCAGTGAGCGACGAGCACGGCGAGCGATTTCACCAGGACATTGCAACAATGGAGAAACGCTATCAGGGCAAATGGAGCCCATCAATGCTTGCAGACTATTGCTGGACAGTGACAAGAGATGCTCCATTTAATGAATACAAGAGACAAGCCAAGAAGCGCCGAGTAGACACTGAATAGGACTAAACTATGTACATAATAGTTTTTTGCCTTTTGTTTCATAATAAATTTTATTTATATAACCCTTTTGCTGATTTTTAAAGTGTTACATAAACAGGACAGGTGAAATATTATCATGTAAAGCAACCATAAACACATGAAAAGACCTAGGTTTACAATTTATGATTAAAACTCTACTATCTACACAATATACATAGACATAAAATGTAAAAACTTAAATATCTTAGAAACAGTAGCCAATCGGTTGTTTTAATTGTCATATTTGAATTCAGCACATCAAAATACATAATAAATATCACATTTTATCTCTGAAGCAGACGACTTCTCAAAAATTGTAGACCAGTGTAATATATCCCTACCTCACAGGAAAGTTGTGCAGAGGAGCTCATTAGTGTTTGTGAGGGGCTCAGATTATTATTATTTGTATTACTGTGGTGCCTAGCATTAGAGTGGTATGGACCAAATAAGCACCTAGATAGATTAATCTGGGCCTTGGCGTACAGTAGTAGTGGTGTATTTTTCATAATATACAGGTATGCCCTGCAGTATGGAAGTGGTAAAGAATCCACCCAGGGCAAGTGTGGGAATAGAAGACTGCCTGCTGGTAGGTAGATCTGACAGAGGTGGAATGAAGAAGAACAGTTTTAGAATATACAGAAAACTTGGCCCATCTACTCCATTTTTGGAACCAGTTACTAGCAAATTAGTTTAAGTATGCTGTTTGTTTGTTTATTTATATGCGTAGAGGCTGTCACACTTCAGGGCAACTGCACCTGCATTCCCCCTCTGTGGTCCACCAAGGTTACCCATTCGCAGGCTTCCTGATCCCCAGCTCTCGCTTCTCTTGCACAGAGACAAGCATCTCACTCCCTCTTAGCTGGGGTATTTCTAGGCTGCACAGTTCCCTGCCTACACTGTGAATCACCCCATCAAGTCAGTCTGCCTGAACAGTCTTTTCTTCTCAAAGGCTATAAACAACATAATTGCACACAGTTATAAGGTACCACACAGCTTTTCCTTAGCATGCATATTTGATCTTAAGGTGAAAGCATCACACTAAAAACATATTAAAACAATAAAAAGAAGCTATGGGCATGTTGATAAGCTTAACGGAGATTGCCCCAATTCCAACAAGGGCTCTGGCAGGCAGGGCCGGCTCCAGGGTTTTTGCTGCCCCAAGCAGCAAAAAGAAAAAAAAAAAAAAAAAAAAAAGCTACGATTGCGATCTGTGGTACTTCGGCGGCAGCTCTACTGCCGCCGCTTCAGTCTTCGGCGGCAATTCGGCGGCTGGTCCTTTGCTCCGAGAGGGAGTGAGGGACCTGCCGCCGAAGAGCCAGACGTGCCGCCCCTCTCCCTTGGCCGCAAGCACCTGCTTGCTGGGCTGGTGCCTGGAGCCGGCCCTGCTGGCAGGTGACCAATCCTTCAAGCCCCACCAAAGTGTTTTTATGTGCTTATAAGTTCATAACATCCTTTACTTAGAACAAGCCCATGAATCTTTGAGTCACTCCTTTATCCAGGTTTGGGACTCTAATCTTGTCCTCGTGTAACATCTGATCAGAAGATGGAGGTCTCCTCCTCAGGGTGAAGCTTCAAGTGGGGGTATATTTGCATATACCTCCTTTTAAGGATTTCCTGAGAAACCACTTTAAAAGTAATTCTTGTCCAGTACATTGTTTAGGAGAGACATGCTACTTGCGAGGACCTTGTATTGTCATGACAGTTAAGGTAAAGCTTCCAAGCTAACAGTCCTCAGAAAGTAATATCAGGGTGACTAGTGAGAGGGCCTTCTCAGGAGAGGGGAATAGATTTTTGAATCCTCCACTGGTCTGACACAGCTTAATTTTGCTGGCTTTTAAGACATAGCACAAAGGACTATCTTTCTTTTTCACAATTTTTTCCTGGAAGGGAAAGAGGAAGGAGAAGCATTTATTTTGGAAGAGATTTGTTTTTAATTTAATTTTTTGTCTTAAAAGTCATCTGTGAAATTAGGTACATGCACAGAGGGATTTTGATACTGCCAGGATTTTATAACCAAAAATAAATGCATAGCACAAGGATATCAAAATTATAATTGCAGGCAAAGCAACACTTTGGTAGAATCTGTAAATGTATTGTACCTGATCCTTAAAACTGAACTGCATAGCCTGTAATCTGTTCTACAGTCAGCCAGTACAGTTCATAGTAATTACAAGCTTGGGTCACCCATGAGGGATTGGTGGGGTGAGGGAGATCACAAGCTTTAACAAGTCAAAAACTGTGACAGTGAGCCATCACAGCAGCAAATAAAAAAATGATGCAAAAGAGCTGAGGAAATGGAAGGTAATGTTCAAAGGTAAGGTTAGGCAAACAGTATTGCCTGGAGGAATGAGCACAGTTTTGGAATTAGGAAGGTCCAGATCCATAAAGGGACTTAGGCTCCTATAGTCAAAGTCTCAGTTTTAGCCACCACTGCAATACATAAAACTTCTGCTTGGCTGCCACCTAACCCTAAAGGGATCTAAATGCACTCAGCACCTACATTTTTTCTATAAAAGTTTCTAAGTGCCAAAGATTTTGCTTCTCTGTATAAGCACTGATGACTCAGGCTAATGTCTGGACATCTATCTCATGCCTCAGCCTCAATGTGATCCTCAAACCAGGGGAAGAAAGATGTTCTACGTATCTTGCCTGTGGGATCATGCTTAACTCCACATAAAATGGCTAGGGGAAGAAGTGGACCTCTCTTATAACCTTTATACCAGTGCTTAGGGTACTAACCTGAGATGTTGGAGACTCCCATTAACTGGATAAAGAGAAGGGATTTAAACTGATGTTTTCCGCTTCCCATATGAGTGCCCTGACCCCTGGACTATGGATGGACTATTCTGATGTGGGGCTCTCTCAGCCTCTCTTGTTGAAGCCATTCCATTTGGTTTCAATAATTAAATATTAATTGGGCCAGGGACAAAGTGAGAGTGATTCTATAGTTCAGTGGTTAGGGCACTCAGCTGATAAGTGAAAGACCTCTGTTCAAATCCCTTCTCATCAGGCAGGGGCAGGGCAGAATTGAACTGCTATCTTTCACATCCCATCTGAATAACTCTACCCACTGGGCTAAAGGTAATATAGGCTATACCCTGCCCCAGCCATCTGATGTGGAGTTAGGCAGGTGCATAAGCCATTCTTGTAAGAAACAGGTTATGTGCCCAAACTGCCAATTCCAGGTTCCAGGAGTGCAAGCAGAGATAGGCATCTCCCTGCAGACTGGACTTAGGCACTGAACTCTGTGAGAGGTGGGGCTTAGGACACATCCCTCTAATCAACTTCTTCTGTTGGCTAGCTTAGGTGGCTCAGTATCTAACTTCATGGCTTTTGTGTCTCCCATCCTCAGATGCCTATCTCTCCCACATCATTGTTTAGGGAATCTAAATGCCTAACTCGGGCTTTGTGTATTCCAGTGATTTTTCAAGGTGCCTAAAAGATAATCCTGTTCTGGATTCAGGCCAAAGTTTGCAATTCCAAAGCCTGGTTCTATGACTCACTTATTTTGTGGTCTTAGGCAAGTCATTTTAACCTCTTTGCTTCCATGTCTCCACTAGTAAAATGGGATAATAATACTTGTTATAGTTTTGGGGTAACTGCACCTCTGACCCCTCTGGGGTCTGGTCTGCCAAGGGATATTCAGGTCTCCAGCCTCTCTATAAGCAGAGTCCTTTGACTCTCGGCCTCCAGACTTCAGATTTAGGATGCAGTCCCCAAGCAATTCACTGTGTTTATCCAAGCAGATCTGAACTTAGTCCAGCACCTGCAGTTTCACTTTCTTTCTCCAGGGGACTGAGATAGTGGATAGAGACCAGACATCCTTCATAAAGAGAAGGAGAATTATTTGGGACAAAAGCCTTACAGAAGCAATATATAATAAAACAATAAGCAGTCTATACACTTTGAGTAAACTTACCAGATGTCCCCCATCTTCCACACAGAGACTCTTGCAGGTTCCAGTCCTTCAAACACTTCAGCAGGGTTTGCTCTCTTGGTTAAAGGTTCATTTGTTAGATCAAACTGAGGGACCTTTCGGTCATGTTAATCTGATGCTTTGTACAATTATGTGGCCTTTGTATTCCCCCAGGCCTCCCGAAACAGTTAAAATCAGTCAAAACCCCTTTCAAGAGGAAGTGAAACTTCTAAGGGTTGGTATGTGCATAACCAGTATTAAGGGCATTGCATTAATCATCCCCAGTGACTCCTGATTCCAGAGGTAACCCACACAGTAAGCCAGTAAACCAAGAACACTAAAATACATATAACTCTTGTTGATACCAAAGTCCCTGAATATTCTACATGCCTATGGCATCTGGCACATCTCAGTATAACAGTCTTTTGAAGTTTCCATGCTTCCAAGGTTTGGCTCACAAAAATGCAGATAGCACGTATAAAGGTAATACAATACTCTCAAAAATACGCCTGGGTTCATCATATCTTTCACAATACTTATTTTCTTTGCATTGGTTTTCAGAGCACTTTGCAAGGTATTGTAGCATTATCCCTATTTTATATACAGAGAAACTGAGGAAAAGAGAGGAGAAGTGACTTGCCAAAGGTCACAGAGCCATACAGCAGTACAGCCAGGAATAGAACCTAGTTCTCCTGAATCCCACTTTAGAGCTGGATCCATCATGTCACAGCACAGACTCCCTATAATGGTCAATATGGAATAAAGAACTGAAGTAAGTAATACCACTTAAATGAAGCCAAATCAATATCTACAAAGTTGTCAGAAAAGAGGAAAGAAGCCAGTAGTGACTAAGAGCCTGTGGATTAGGAAACAAAGACTGGTAGCTTTGGTTCAAACTTTGAGCCAATTGTGCGTGTGTGATCCCTGTTCTTCAAGTCAAGCAAATACAAAACCAAGACTCATCGTTGTCAGACATACACAGCTTTATGCCATCTTTTAGGGCTGGGCAAACTATTTATAGCAAATAATTTATTTGATGAGTATTTGAGATATTTTTGTTTTCCTGAAAACATTCTTTGGAAGAAAACATCACTTGTATGAATGTGCACAGAAAACAAATAGGCTGGAAAATGCCATTAAAGGAAATTAATGATAGTTATTTGATTTTTTTTCCCTCTGGTACTATAGTCCAAGCTTTACTATTCTCCTAACTTCTACCAATCCAGTAGCAGAATATTATCCTTATTTAGGGTGGGTAATAACAATCATGTTTTCTCTTTCTGGCCTTTTCTCTCCTCAGTTCAGTACGGTATTTATTGACTCTAATTAACTTTGCACTAGAGTGGCAAATCTAATGATGATCTTGAATAACATTTAACAATACCAAACACAAAAATATTCTTATTTGCCTGCCGGATGGGTTTTACTACATTCTCACAGCTCTGGGGCAGAAAAACAAATATGTAGTTTCTACAATCTCTAGATATATGTAAGAGTGCTGTGGGTGAAAATCCTGCCTGAAAAATAAGAGGGAAGAAAGATTTAGGGCTTGTCTATACTTAGAACACTTCAGCAGTGCAGCTGCAATGCTTCAATGAAGACATTAACTATGCCAATGGGAGGACTTCTCCCACCGATGTAGGTAATCCACCTCCTTGAGAGGCGGTAGCTAGATTGATGGGAAATTTCTCCTGGTGACCTAGCTCTGTCTACACTGGGCATTAGGTTGGTTTAACTTCATCATCGGGATGTGGATTTTTCACACCCATGAGCGAACTAGTTATACTGACCTAATTTCCTATTATAAATCAGGCTTCAGTGTCTTCGGAAAATAAAAATGTAGCTTTTAAAAAAAACATTAGGTACCTCTTTAAAATTTACACACACAAACACACACACACACACACGGGAAATCTGAGAAATACAAAGGCTATTTTCTTTAAGCATATGAACATTATACAATTATTATGCTTATTCAATATCAAAATTGTATGTTCTCTCAAAGTTTATGAGATGAGCTGCTAGGTTAGCTTAGACATCTAACAGCTGATTTAGACTAACTAGAATGAACAAGAGATTCAAAACTTTGCAGACTAAACTCAGGAGAGGCACAGAGTATGTAGGTTGGACTACCAGATGCTTCTGTGAATGCAGGGAGGGCACAAATAATGTTTTTCAAAGAAATTATGCAGCTAAAACTGTGAGAGGGGAAACTTCAAAGGAAAGAGGCTCTTAGAGCTAACATCCTGCCATTAAAGCACAGAGGTGTACTGGAATAAGGATCAGGCTCTAATGAAAAATTCAAAGAAAAGGAAATAAACTAAGACCCTGACCTAGTAATCATTTAAATTATTTTCAAGAAACCCAGTTACTTCAAGAAGCCTGGGATTAGGAGAATGTGGCTAAAATGTCAATTAGTTCAAATTTTCCACCATTACACTATCACCAATACTGCTCCCTTGATGGTAGCATCTGTGGTAATATGAGTTTAAACTGGCCATCAATGTTTTATTAGGGCTAGAGGCCACTGCAGTTAAAATACACGGCAATGCCCATATAAATGAGTGCTCCCACCATTGTTACTACTGTTGGAGTTGCACAAGTGGTCATTTTTCAGAGGAGAGCTGAAGAAAAATGCTCATAGAGAAGGGCTAAATGTAATTTATTAGAATGGCTTTACCTCACCTTAGCTATATTTACTCCTCTTGATTTAAAAGATTCTGAGTCACTCCTAAATCAGATCTAGTTCAAGCCATTCACAAAAGAATTTATTCTGTTTCCATCAGATTCTCATGGAGACCAAGCCATTATCTGATTATTGAGTTTCTTATATATTTTGTCATGTTCTCTTTTATTTAGAAGATCCTACCGGGGGTGTGGAGGAGGGAGGGAGGTCTTAATAAAAAGTCTTAACAAAAAAGAAATTCTCTCTTGCTCTGTCTTTAGTAACGTTTCTGTAAATTAATTCACAGACTCAAAATGGCAGCTTTATGACTGAAAAAAGAAGTGTTTCATAAATGGGTAATGTACTACTATGTCAACATACAGTGCAGGTGTTTATCTGATTCACATTATCGTTATACAACCATGATGGTTTATAAGATATTTTTATTTTCCTCTCTTCTTCTTTATTAAATATACTTAAAATTAAAAGACTCTTCTTGAAATGTCACTGGCAACTTTCCTATTTGTTTTTATGAACAGGCTAAAAACCTTAAATTTATCTAAGAGGAATATATATAGATATTGCATATGCTATGGCTAAATAGCAGTATGTAGATAGATATTGAAGTCAATGGGACTATGTAGTACTCACTCAGGTGCTTTGTTTGACTAGGGTTTATATTACTCTTTTAACTCTAGAGAAGGGACCTGCAGATTGGGGGGAAAGGGTGGAGATGAACTGGAGAAACATTGTGTAAGAACTACTGTTGCCCTGTTTTGTACCTGTCTTGTAGATAAGAGGAATACTTCATTACTACCTAGGGTTGATTATCTGGTGACACTTAAAAAAAAAAAAGTATTGCATTCATATAAGAAAGATTTTAAAAGGTATGGGAAGAAACATTCCCTATGGGTAAGCTATTCTAGAATAGTCCACTATATGGTTGCTTGTACCTATGCTAACCATTTGATACTAGCCAGTGTCAGAAGTGGGCTATTGGTCTGATACAGGATGGCATGTTCCTATATAAAAATATCAGCAAGTAAACATAACACCCTACTTGCACTCAAACAGGTTCAAATTCTGCCTGCTATTTTTGTGTATTACGAAAAAATAACATTTTAGATCTTTGTTTTGCTTTCTTAAGAATCAACCAAAGATATGATTTAACTCTTGACCCACCTCTGAAACACCCCTTAACAGCAATTTGTTTTTGTAGTATGATGAGTATTAAGGAGAAAGTTATAGTGGTTCCACTTTGCCATGGTTACAGTGATTAACATCAGATGAGATGTCACAGTGGAGTTGTAAGGTGTCTAACCATAATTCAGGAGACACTTAGCAGGTCACTTAAATGTCAAAAAACCTTCATTCTGTCTATTTACAGAGTTAGTTCTGAACAAAAAAAATTGCAAGCATCTCTATATGGGGTTATGAGGAGTTTCTGAGTGAGAAAAATGAAGTCACTATAACTTCTAACTGTAAAAAGATGAGAGGAGTAGGTGTTTTTCTCCTTCCTCATTTTGATAGATCTCAGTAACATCACATCATTTATAGGCTAAAGTGTACTTCTCATCTGAACTGAAAGAGCCAGCAATATGGGGAGACCTAGACAGAAGTAGACCAGAGAAGTCTGAGTTGAAATTACAGCAGCAGCTACAGCAGGAAGTGTGGGTAAATGTAAGTCCTGCTATCACTCTACTGCCCACACACCACTGCATCCACAAGCCATGCTCCAAGCTGTGATAAAGCCAGGACCAGCGAGGAGTGCTTCCATAGTGAGCTAGAAAATTCCACCAAAACACCCCTACTCCCAGTAGGAGAAGCCTTCAGACCCTCAGCCTCCGGACATCACAATGGACATTCACCCATACACTTATAGTTCTTTGGACTATGCTCCCACCACATGCCCACCTTTCCACCCTTCTCCTTTCTATCAGTGTATGTAGATATTTATATTTTTGGTTCATGCTGCCATGGACTTGTCCAATTTATTTATTTTCAAGGGCTTCTTGAAATTTTTTATTCAAAAATTGTATTTGACCAAAAAATGTCCTTTTGTCACAAATGATAATTTCCATGAAAATTTTCTATTTTTTCAAAATGTTCCAATTAAAAAAATCTTAATATCCAAAAAATATGTTAATGTCCCAGATATAGATTGGAGAAAAGTTGTTACTAATGATAGTAGGGCCCAGCTATTCCTAGATATGATGGCCAACAGATTTATTCACTAAATGGACATGGAATAAAAATGAGATGATGCTATTGTAGATTTGGTTTTAGTAAGTGGTGAGTACAATATAGAAGAGCTAGTCATAGAAAACAAACTTGGATCAAGTGATCATGAATTGATTCAGATTAAATTAAAGGGAAGGATCATCAAAAAAAGTAGGTAAACTAAGGTTTTAAATTTCAAAGGGGCAGATTTTAATAAATTAAATGAGCTAGTTAGTAGTGTCAGCTGAAATGAAAATCTCTGGGTCTTGAATGTGGAGGAGACTTGGAATTTTTAAGTCAAAGGTGAAAAAACTATCTGGAATTTGCATCCCAAACAAGGCACACAAAATACTACAAGGAATGGAAAAAAGGATTGATCAGCAAAGAAAGCTATGTCTTGGGGGTCAGAAAGTGCAGGGATAAAGTTAAAATTGCCAAAAGTCAAGCTGTGTTAGATCTTGCAAAGGAAATTAAAACAAATAGTAGAATGGTCTTAGGGCTCATATAAATAAAAAGAGAACAAGAAAAGAAGAAATGGGGCTGTTATATAGAAAGCATAGGGAAGAAATTAAGGATAAACTAAGTTTGGTCCAAAAACTAAATGAATACTTTGCTTCAGTTCTCAATAAGAACGATAATGTAAAAGATGGGGGCAATGGCAGGATGGCTAATAGGAATAAATGTATAGAAATGAAAATCACTACATTCAAGGTGGAAGCTAAACTCTAAAAGCTTAAAGTGCTCAAATAGGTGGCAAGGGAAGGGATAGACCAGATAGTCTCCATCCCAGAATACTGAAGTAACTGGCACATGATATCAGAAGTCCATAAGCAAGGCTTTTTAATAAATCTGTCTATTTGCGGATAATACCATATGACTGGCGAATAGCAGCAATTATACCCATTTTTAAGAAAAGGGGGAAAAAGTGATACAGGAAACTAAAGACCCATTAGTGTGACCTCAATAATATGCAGGGCTTTAAAACAAATGTTGAGGGAAAGAATAATTAAAGACATGGAGATAAACAGAAGATGGGATAAATTCAAGATGGGTTTACCAAATATAGATCATGCCAGACTAACCTGATATCTTTCTTTGATAAGATAACTACTTTTTTTAGACATGGGAAATGCTGTAGATGACAACAGGTTGTGCTGAAAGGACAATTATTGGGCTGGTGGGAGATTATTAGTGGAGTTATTCAAGGATTTGTCTTGAGACTGATTTTATTAGTATTTTCATTAATGAACTTGGCACAAAAAGTAGGAATGTACTAATGAAATGATACAATGTCAGGAGGCATCATCAACACAGGGGAGGATCAGAATTTTATACAGGAAGAATTGGATGACCTTGAGGACTGGAGTAATACAAATGGGATGAAATGTAACAGTACAAGTGCAAAGTTATGCATTTAGGGACTAGTAACAACAATTCCTGCTATTAGCTGGGGGCTCATCAATCAGATGCACCAGATGAGGAGAAAAACCTAGTTGTGTTAGTTGATCACAGGATGGCTATGAGCCACCAGTTTGATGTGGCCAGGAAAAAAAGGCAAATGTGAACCAATGATGAAGTAAGGTATTTCCAGTAGCAAAAGAGAAAAATTAATGCCATTGTACAAGACACTGGTAAAATCTCTTCTGGAATACTGTGTACAGATTTGGCCAACCATGTTCAAGAAACATGAATTCTTATTGGAACAGGGGTGGGAAAGGATACAGTGATTTGGGAATCAGTCTGTACAAATCTATGAATTCTGGTTGACATTATGAATTTATAAAGTTTTACTATGAAAACTCCCACCAAAATGGAATAGCTCTAAACAATAGACTGGTTTTCCAGCCAGGAGAACTAGTTTAGCAGGGGAGAAACTTTCCCAGCAGAGGTTTTGGATCACCAATTGAAGCTGGCAAGGGGGTCACTTGACAAAGGAGTCTAAAAATTATAAAGGTGGAGGAGCTGATCTATCTGCATTTTTGGCCATTTTCCTCCAGTTTAACAGGAGGAAAGGGCAAGCAAGGAAAGGAGGCTCCATGAGGAAGAAGCCACTCATCATACAGCAGCCTGTGTGAGGCAATGGAAACTGTCCCTGCCTGCCTTCCAGAGCCCAGTTGGCTTCCCCAAGGACACCCAAAGAAAGGTGAGCTAGTAAGGGGCATTGTAGTTAGGATGTTTATTGTTTTCTAAATGATTGGCACTCTCTTGTGCATTATGTAATTAAGTAAAAGAGCAATAATATGCTATGTCTTGGTGTGTTACCTGCTTCACAATAACCATGTGCCTCCTGAGAGAGTTAAATGGTAAAACAGACGGCTCACACCTGGGGTAGAGTTTTGGAAGATGGTATGTTTAAGCCCCAGGGGAACCTGAAGAATCAGCACTGCACCAAGGACGCTGGACAGTGGGCTTCAGCGCTGAGTGGGGTTCTAGACAAAAGATCTATGTCCAGCCCTCGAGAGTGTGCCTAGGAACCCCATTATTAGGGCAGTGGTATCCAGCAGCTGGATCCCTTCACAGTAGTCCAGTGGGTGGACAGCTGGGGCATTTGACTGGATCTGTGACAAGGGGCTTACTAAGATGACTGAGGTAATGGAGAGCCTATTTTATGAAAGGAGACTAAGAGAGCTAAGTTTGTTTAGCATAGAAGCATGAAGGCTGAGGGGATATGATTGGTCTCTATAAATATTTCAGAGGGTAAAGTCCAGAAAGGGAGAAAAGTGATTTAAGCTGAAGGACTGTTTTGACACAAGAACAAACAGGCATAAAGTGACCATGAGCAAATTTAGGCTGGAAATTTGAAAAATTTTAACCACCAGAAGAGGGAAGTTCTGGAACAGTAGTGGGGGCAAACAACCTAACTAGTTTTAAGATGGAATGTGATAAGTTTATGAACAGAATTATTTGACAAGGTTGCCTGTGATAACAGGTGACTGGACTCAATGACCCTGGAGGTCCCTTTTGTCCTATGCCCTATGTTCCTAAGAAAACATCAGGTTTTTTGCCCCTTTTTCTCCTTATTTCCTCCCTCCTCCCAACTTCTTCAGTAGCAAATGGAAAAAAAGAAGGGGAATAGAAATGGGTAAACAAGAACAATGGAGCAGGATGGAGAAAAAAAGGGTGAGAAAGGAGAAAAAAACAACCGAAAACCGAAAACTAATAAAAAATGTGTTTTCAAACCTGAAAATTATTCCAGTTTTGCTTTTTGTTAAAGAATCAGACACTTCTAAATTTTTTCATGAAAATTTTCAAGTAACTGAAAATGTTCACGATTTTTGGTGACAGAAACTAACCCCCCTCCCCTTTTTTTTTTACCAACTCTAGATTCACATTCTTCTTCTAGTGAAATCACTAACATTTGCTATGTCTCCATTTTAGATTTGATTGCACTTTTCATTTCCTGATGCCAAGGATAAGGAATTGTATAAAGGTTAATCTGAGTGTGAAACAGCATCACCCTATAGGCACTGTAAAAAGCAACAGAGAGTCCTGTGGCACCTTTAAGACTAACAGATGTCTTGGAGCATAAGCTTTCGTGGGTGAATGCCCACTTCGTCAGACGCATGTAATGGAGATTTCCAGAGGCAGGTATAAATATGCAGGCAAGAATCAGTCTGGAGATAACGAGGTTAGTTCAATCAGGTAGGGTGAGGGTGAGGGTGTGAACACCTCAACTGCTAGAAGAGGACCTCACCCTCCCTGATTGAACTAACCTCGTTATCTCCAGACTGATTCTTGCCTGCATATTTATACCTGCCTCTGGAAATCTCCATTACATGCGTCTGACGAAGTGGGCATTCACCCACGAAAGCTTATGCTCCAATACATCTGTTAGTCTTNGGCACTGAAGCTGTAACCAGCATTTTGAAAAAGCCATTCAAATTTTAACAGTTTTCTCCTCTTTTTGTGGCATTCCTTTTCATTTGGTCACTGATTTCTTATAGCTTTTCTTACCTGATTCTTGTCAGTCTTTGGGCTACAATAAAGGCATAATATAAATTTAATACCATGTATGCCTTCTCCCTAGGAACAATGTTTCTGATCCTGCTCCCATTGAACTCAATGGCAAAACTACCACTGACCTCAGTGGTGCATGATTGAGCCCTATGTTCCATATTTATATAAAGAAAATTTGGAAGACATAATAGAACTTTTATCTCTGTCTCTACTTTGGCCCAGAAATCCAATTATTATGTCCAGCCATTTGTATCTATTTTTAATTTCACTTTAAAAGTGAAAGTGGCTTTAGTACCTATAAGAGGTTTTTATTAGTTGTACAGCCCCATGCCACTGTGTTGTGCTGTGAAAATGTGTTATCTTAGCACAAAAATATGGTGCTTTTACAGGTATTCAAGTGTTGTATATAAGTCATGGGAGGTAATTTTCCCATCCTACTCAGCCCTGGTGAGGCCTCAGCTGGAGTACCATATCCCATTCTGGGTGCCACTCTTTAGGAAAGATGTGGACAGATTGGAGACAGTCCAGAGGAGAGCAACAAAAATAATGAAAGGTTTAGTCACATTTAATATTGAGAAAAGAAGACTGAGGTATGTTATGGGATGCTATAAAGAGTACTGTGATCAATTGTTCTCCATGTCCACTGAAGGTAGAACAAGAAGTAATGTTAATCTGCAACAAGGGGATTTAGGTTAGATATTAGGAAAAATTCTTCTAACTATAAGGTTAGTTATGGTCTATAATGGTCTAGATTTACTTGGTCTAGGTTTATTTGGTCCTGGCTCAGTATAAGGGGCAGAATTTGATGACTTCTCATGGTCCCTTCCAACCCTACACTTCTATGATTCTATGCATAAAGGTAGAGTCCACTATACAGGTGCTAGAGGTAATCTTTTTTCTCATATTTCTACCTTTGAAGCTTTGTGTTATATAACATCAGATGATATAAGTATTTGTGGGACATTTTACAGTAGGTAGTATGCAGCCATTCTTGGATTTTTTACGACTCCTTTGTTTTCTCAATTAGATTAGAAATGTGTTAAACTACACAGAAAGAATTCAAATTGACAATAAAGTGTTTATTCTTACATTTGCAGATAATGTAACAGTATAACCTCCCTCAGGGGTTACTTTTCAACCAGATTGCACTTCCTGAACTGTTAACTTATTATGAGGCTAGAGGAGCAAATTAACAAAGCTTATCACATATTATCATTAAAGAGAAACTTGATGTCTCTTTGCTTGCTGATATCCAAGTTTGACGCATTTTCTTCTCTTTGGGGGGTCTGTTTGCACAGTATCTGCATCTTCCATTAACACCAATGAGAGTTACATGCATGAACAGAGAGGAAAATAGTTTCTGTTTGTCTTAATGTATTGCATCTTGATTTGGGAAAATAAAATAAATTAAGAAAGAGTTAACTGGTTAGGAGCATATAAAAATCAACCAGACCCTTCACCTAAAATTCATAGTGTCCTTGAACTGAATCTTTTTGTAATTATTCTTCAGTGTCCCAAAGTTTCAATATTATAGGAGTGGTCTATTTTCAATACCTTTATTGGTTTATGCCTTGTCCTAGTACTTAGAATGGTGGGTTTGGAGCTGCTGCCCATACCACATTATAGTAGCAAGCATATGGGAGGCTTGGTCATTGCTTCTGAAGGTCCATGATAGTGAAATGCTATCCATATTCATAACATAGGCTAGAGAAATCTATTTTCATCAGCATAGCAGTCATGGATCATTTTCCTTGTGCATATGGATACTGAACATCTTTGTCTTATGCATTTCTCCTATCACTTCAATAAAACAGAGGAGGTTTTGAAACATGTTTAAAAATAACAGAGGTACTTCAATTGGTAAGTGTACTAAATAGTTTGAAATTTGTTAAAGGAGCTCCAATGTATCTGGCTCCACTCAACCATTATAAATAACACAATTTAGATCAGGAGTCGGCAACCTCTGGCACGCGGCTCACCAGGGTAAGCACCCTGGTGGGCCGGGCCAGTTTGTTTACCTGCCGCGTTGGCAGGTTCGGCCGATCGCGGCTCCCACTGGCCATGGTTTGCCATCCCAGGCCAATGGGGGCTGCGGGAAGCAGCGCGGGCTGAGGGATGTGCTGGCCGTGGCTTCCCGCCGCCCCCATTGGCCCAGAGCAGCGAACCGCTGCCAGTGGGAGCCGCGATCGGCCGAACCTGCTGACGCGGCAGGTAAACAAACTGGCCCGGCCCTCCAGGGTGCTTACCCTAGCGAGCCGCATGCCAGAGGTTGCCGACCCCTGATTTAGATGGTGTCCTCACTCATGCAGTCTTGCATTTGCTTTTGAATGAGAAAAACTGAAAACCAAGTAAGTGGAACAGGGTCAGATATTTAATTCAATTTGTAAAGATCCTTTGTGCTTGGAAGGGGGAAATTAAAACTTTAAGAGCAGGGAGATTTTTACAGAATGTAAGATTTGAATATTTACAAGATTGGAGAAAACTGTTTTTAACAGATATACCATATGGAGCAAACTTGTTTGTTCTTTGTAAACACAGGATTAAAGGACATCAAAACTGTAAACTGAGGATTTAGGGGATGATAATATATCCTATCAGGAACCCTGATGTGGCATATACAAAAAGTTTTGTTTGTTTGTTTTAATTTTGTTTTATTTTTAACTAGCTTGTGCTTACAAAGACTAGTACTGTAGTTGAAAACTTTTAGTGATTATTTTTTAAATGCACAATGTGGTGCCTAGAGGCTAAGGCAAATGTATAGACCCTAATTTATCAGCTCTGTTGTAAAACACTACCAAATCAGAATAGATTACTCCCACTTTGTTCAAGCATAAATGACTACAAGCTACAAGGCAACTGTGAACAAGGCTTGAAGTTTCTCAAGCTACAGAATGTAGTCATGTACCATATACAAACAAAGAAAAAAACACTGTGAAAGTCTGGATCTTTTGTGTTGAGGATAACATGGATAGGAACTGACATTTGCATGTGTTTTTATTTCTTTGAACATTTCATTAAATTTTTCTTGTAAAAGTTCTGACAATTTCTGATTTTCCTAGAACCTTTAAAATCTGTAATAGTTGCTGCTGCTGTTTATTCCCTCCCCCCCAGTTGTACAATGCTAATGGGTTACAGGACAGTGATGGATGAAACATAAATGATCTGGAGGCTGGTTTCACAGGATTATCCAGAATTTCACTTGCATGTTATCCAGATTTCCTTATGATTTACCATGCTATGGTAGTTCTACTTAGGCCTCACAGAACACTTATTTCTACTACTGGTAAACACCATACTGAAGCTTTTACAGCTTTATCAACATCTTACTGTCAGATCCTTGTCCTGTTCTATAGCAGAAGGAATTGGGTGAGAATATACCACTTCCCCAGGAAGAAGAAAAAAGGGAAAGACAAGAGAGAGCACACATTTTTTAGAGTGAAACAGACTAAAGGGAGAGGCCAAACTTTAGCCTTCAGCCTTTGTTTCCCATTCTTTGAAAGGCTGCTATAAAAGCATGAACATGTCGGTGATCTGCTGCATCTCTCTAATAGAACTTGTTAACAGTTTCCCATGTTCATAGTTTTCCAAAACCATTTACTAAGTAATGAATTCAATGTTGCAATCGTTCTGATTCTGCTCTCAAGTGAATGGCAAACTTTCATTGATTTCAATAGGAGTAGGACTAAGCGCTAGATAGGCACACTGTAAGGTCAGCAACAGCTCACACAAATCTGAACGTTAATAAGTTTCACTGAAAGAAAAAGGATGTGTGGTTCTATACTCACTGGGATGCATTTATTGTTAAAAAACTAGTGGATCACACAAGATCAGGGAATAGCATTGATTGTACCATATGACCTTTGTTCCTGAAGTCTGGGTGGGCAGGGTAGTAAAGACAATGCACAAAGTAACTAGAGTATTAAACTTATTATTTGTATATATTTATGGGGTCCCGACCAAAATAAGGGACTCAGAATTTGGATCCAGCTGCATAAAAGAGTCAAGAGGTTTGCAGTAGGTGAGAAAGGAATACAGATGATTACATCATTCCATAAAGCTTTCAGCATTCCTCCAGTATGGCTCATTCAGCACACTATTAATTTTTCATAAAGAGCCTGCATACCAATAACTAAACATTTGTTCTGTTAGGAAGCAAATGTTCCTCATAATAAAGAGAGTCTGTCTGGAGCCCATGGAGGAAGAAGGGGAGTAGGTTAATTCAGTCACCTTACTTTCAAATTGCCTGAGGGTATGTCTGCACTACCCACAGGATCGGCAGGTAGCGATCGATCCACCGGGGGTCGATTTATCGCCTCTAGTCTAGATGCAATAAATCGATCCCCGAGCGCTCTCCCGTCGACTCCTGTATTCCACCGCTGCGAGAGGGGCAGGTGGAGTCGACGGGGGAGCAGCAGCAGTTGACTCACTGCAGTGAAGACACCGCGGTGAGTAGGTCTAAGTACGTTGACTTCAGCTACGTTATCAATTTCCCCCCCCCCCCCACTCCCCAGTGTAGCCCAGGCCTGAAATATTTAAATTCCATACAATAGTTATGCAATCACTTTAGTTACTGGAAGAATATAATGTAAAATATATGGGCAATGTTAACTTCCTAATGCAAAGCTGACATGTAGGTAATAATTTAGGATTCTGACTGCAATTAATCTTTGTTCTCAACCCATGCTGTGTTTTGGATAATGCTAGAGGGAGAAGGGACTCATTCCCGCAGGATATGCATATAGAGACGACCCATAGTATGCAGTTCTCACTTTACAATGCAAAAAGCCTGAGTGCGCAATTTCAGGAGGGGCATCATTTGCCTCTGGCACAATGCACTCACCCACCTTTCCTTGATCCTGCAGACCCTCACATGGAGTAAAAGAGAAGAGGGATCTTGGAACATGAATTGTGCCTCTTGAAACTATACAGGGCATCTAAAAAAATCTCATGAAAACTGAAGCTGCATTCTCTTTTGCTCTGCCCCACCCTCATAAAGGGTATAGAAGGACTGTCCTGGAAAGCATTACTTAAGTGGTGCTGTGCTGCCTGGGTACTAGAGGGCTTCAGAGCTGGTGGTGAGGTATAGGATCTGTCCGTAGATGTCCCTAGGGGTTGCCCTTAGATCTGTGGGTTCCTCTTGCTCCCAACAAAATAATTGCAGGGAAAATGTTTATGCTTCGCTTTCCCCTCCCCATATTTGGTAGGGAATATAAACATTTATACATCTTCCCCCCCACACACACCCCACTTTGGAAAGCTATTTCAATTTTACAATGTCTTCTTTCAGGTTTTTCTTTTAAGGTAGGTCAGTTATTCATCAGAATTCTCCATCAGAAAATGTAGGGGGTTGTTCATTGTTGTTGTTGGTTTCTTTGTGTTTGTTTGTTAGTTTTTCCCTACCATAGGCAAACATTCGGTGAGAAAGAATAATGTGCTTCCATGACTCAGCCTCACTTGATCGCACTCCTCAATCTGCATGTACATTGCCTAGATGTAGCAGGCAGGCACCAACTGAGTTCCTCACAGGATTCCTTTGATAGCATCTGCAGCACAACATAAAGAATTCCATTCAATTGGACAGGCCTTAAATTGTTTAATATAACAGTAAAGGGCTTAAAACGGAAGAAACATGGCACTGGCAAGCTGATCTATTCATAATTAATGATCACATAGATAATTACTTTTGAAGTATTATATAGCACATAGGAATAAACTGTTCTGGTCCATGTTTTGTTTTCTTAATGGTTTTGCATAATTTGATTTATGGAATAGGTCTATCAAAAGCAAAGCTGCCATCAAAATGTAGTAGAATTTTAAATCAGTTAGTGCCTATGACAAGGACAATGTGTTTGACTTGATCCCATAGAATCAAACCTCTGCCATAAAATGTGTAGAAGATTCCTTGTGGCTCTACAACAAAAAAATGTTCCAAATGCAAAATAAATGTAAACCTATGTATAATTGTCTATCTGAGTCTGCAAGCAGTGAAACACACCAGATCTGTGAGTAAAGTGACTCCAAGGACTTAAATTATAGGTTTACTTTGAAATTTGATCTTGAAAATCTCAATATCATTTTCAATTTTGTAATTCAGGAACAAGAGAGCTCTGGTGAGGGAAAGTGCATCAGGGAGGCACAAACTTTTCCTAAAATTCTCAGTGTGCATTTCTGGGCGGCTGCTGTAGGAGGGGAGCAAGTCAATGATTGTATCCCTATTACATGAAAAGAGTCACGGACTCTAATGGCTACTACTAAAGCAAGGATTTGGATTGTCTCTGGACACCTACTCTTGTTCTAACTAATCAATCCACACAGCACCTCTCCAAGGCAATTATGTAAGACTTATCCTGAAATTACAGAGATGGAAACTGAGACAGAAAGCACCAGGTGTCAGTGACAGAACTAGGGCTAGAAATCAGAATCCCTGGAGTCCAGTTTTATGCTTAGTCTACTAGACCACACAGCTTTTTCAAATCCTCTGTACAGTCAACTTTCTTTCTCCCTTATGTGCAGTGGAAGGACACAAAATGAACTAATCTTTAGGCATGGCCTGGTTTTCCCATACTCTTTGGATCATTGTGTGCTCCCAAGGGTGAATAGAAGATGCAGTCCCTGAGTTGCCCCAAGTTCAGGGACTGTAGTTGTTCTTGGTCTTTCTGTGGGGTGCCCAACTAAAAGGAAGGCTGCTATTTAAATAATGTAGAATACCACAAAAATATCATCTGATAATTTATTCCACAAATACTGGTGGTCTTGGTGAAACAAAAAATATTCTAACAACCATACATCTAACCAAATACCACAAAATATATATTAATTGAATAAAGTATTTAAGAACAAATGACAATGTTCACCCAATAAATTGCCTAGCGGGGTTGTGGAATCTCCATCATTGGAGATTTTTAAGAGCAGGTTAGACAACACCTGTCAGTAATGATCTAGATAATACTTAATTCTGCCATGAGTGCATGGGACTGGACTAGATGACCCCTCGAGATCCCTTTGAGTCCTATGATTCTATGATGAATGTGTATGTCAATATTGTTCAGCTGGCTTTATCCATCGTTGTGGGATGCAGAGGGAAGTCAGGGTAAAGGAAACAATCAGTTGTTTCCAAAGGTTGCTACAACAGGCATTTAGGAGCTTAAAATCCCTAAACTCAAGTCCCGTCCAGCCTTGCCCACAAGATGAAGGTAAAGGGAAATATAGATCTTTTCCATTGCCTAGAACCCCAACTGCCAAAAACCTAAATGGCCTCCTACACTTCCCAAGGTTCCAAAATTATAAAACTTCTTAGCTGCCGAAACCTCCAGGTTCTCTTGAGTCCTTACAACATCCTCACTGCACTCATGCTTTGCAAATACAAAAAAACTTGTGTCAAACAGAAAATTTTGGCAGCATAAAATTAATTGTTTTTAAAGTAAGATTACTGTATAGGTGGCATTAAACATTTTAATATTGAATTAAATAAAAAGTGTATTACAAATGAACTGATTTTCCTTCAGCATAACCAAGATGCTTTAGAATTCATACCAAAGTGACACTTAAAACACAGGTCTTGCTACAGAACTTAGGTTCAGTTTGATACAATGTGCCCAGGGCCTTGAGCGTGTTACTCAGCAGAGCAGCACACATGTAATCCTGTGAACAGAGGTTATATGGCCTCAGTTTCAAATAAATTGCTGCTTTACATAGTTGTGACCCCTTACTCACATACAAGATTTTCAAAGAATAGCATGCAATTTGAGACTATGTAAAAAAAAAAAAAAGAGTATTGCATACAATCTGCCAGAAAAAGTTAATTGGACACTTGGTTAATGGCTATAAACTATATAGGAGGAATACATTTGATCTCAGAGATGGGGAAGTAGCACAATACCCAAACAATTCCACAAAATGCAGTGGGATAATCATTCTGGGTGGAGACGATTAATACATTCCCCAAAGGAAAGAATGTTCCATTCCATGCAGGAATCAGAGAAACAATGTAGTCTAGTTGATTGAACAAGGGACTGGAATCTGGGAACATCTGAATTTTAACCCCAACTCTCCCTTTGTATCTGATGTGTTGAATGCAGGTTCCAATGACACTTTGTCCATTTACCAGGCCAAAGCATGATTCAAGGATGGCTTTTTATTTCACAAAGCCCATCACCCAAAGCAGGGGTAGGCAACCTTTCAGAAGTGGTGTGCCGAGTCTTCATTTATTCACTTTAATTTAAGGTTTCGCGTGCCGGTAATACATTTTAATATTTTTTTAGAAGGTCTCTCTCTATAAGTCTATATTATATAACTAAATTATTGTTGTATGTAAAGTAAACAAGGTTTTCAAAATGTTTAAGAAGCTTCATTTAAAATTACATTAAAATGCTGATCTTACGCCGCCAGCCTGCTCAGCCCACTTCCAGCCTGGGGTTCTGTTCACCTAGGCCGGCAGTGGGCTGAGCGGGGCCTGCAGCCGGGATGCCGGCTGGCAAGGGGCCGGTAGCCGGGACCCCAGACCTGGGGGGGTTCAGGGGTCAGGGCAGAGGGCAGTGGGGGTGTGGGGGGTGTAGGGCAGAAGGCTGGGTGTGTGGGGGGTTTCAGGGGTCAGGGCTGGGGGGTGCAGGACAGAAGGCTGGGTGTGTGGGGGAGTTCAGGGATCAGGGCAGAGGGCTGGGTGTGTGTGGAGGTGCAGGGCTGGGTGTGTGTGGAGGTGCAGGGGTCAGGGTTGGGGTGCTCGGCTCGTGGGGGTGCTCCCAGCCCCCTGCCCTGAGCGGCTCAAGGCAGGGGGCTGGAAGGGATATGCCCTGTTCCACCCCCTTCCCCAAGGTCCCGTCCCTACTGCTTCTCTGCCTCCTCCACAGAGCAGAGAGCATGCTGCCACTCCTGCCCCTCCCCCTTGCAAGGGCGATCAGCTGATCAGCGGCAGGGAGAGGGAGGGGGAGGGGGAAGGGCAGGAAAGCACCACACTGGGGGAAGAAGCGGGGGGGGGGCAGCTTGGCTGCCACAGGACCAAACTTCTGCCTCCTGCCCCCACAGGAGAGAGTGGTGGGCGGGGGGGCTGAGTGGGGCTGAGGGCCGGGACCACGGCAGGCAGAGGCATGCCACTCAAAATTGCTGACCCCTGACCCAAAGGAATATCTATGTCCAAGTCACTTCCCTTGAGTTCTCTGTTTTAAAGAGTTATAATGTTTGTTTCCCAGATTAACTAACTAGCTAAAGACAATCTGTTTTTTTGTTTGGTTGGTTGGTTTTGGTAGTAAATTAGCCCCCACAGATAGGCAGAGTTAGGTCTGTAAGTAATACTTTCCTTATTTTACAAATAGGAAAACTGAGCAGTAAACATGAAGGCCTTGATCCTACAAAGTTTTACTTTAACTATGATTTTGGCTATGCAAAGAAAAGCCCGTGGCTAACCTGTGCCAGCTGACTCAGGCTTGCAGGGCTCCAACTGCAGGGTTGTTTCATTGTGGTGTTTGTAGACTTCTGGGCTTGGGCTGCAGCCCAAGGTCTGGGAACCTCCCACCTCACAGGGTCCTATATAACAGGCTCCAGACTGAGCCCATCCATCTACACAGCAATGGAACAGCCCCACAGCATGAGCTTTGTGAGCCTGAGTCAGCTAGCACAGGCCAACCACAGTGTGTAGTTGCTGTGTAGACATACCATATGTGAATAGACCTATTACAGTCAATGCGACTAATCATGTGTTTAAAGTTGAGCACATGCATAAACTTCTGCAGCCTCTAGTCTAATAGCTATAAAAGATTATGGCTCTAGCTGTTTAGTCTGCTGTTAAAAAGAAAATTGGCCTTGAAACCAAACAGCAAAAGTTCCAGTAAAAAAAGTATTTTTACCTAGTTAATTTTCATTAGCAGGGGATGAAGACACTTTCCCTTTTACTATAGCAGATAGTATCCCACTGAGTACTTTTTTTCATTTTTAATCTTAATTAAAATGCATCTATGCTTACTGAAAAACACTTTGAATGACAGGAGACCTCCCTTCTTCACTATACAAATTGGCTCTCTCAGCATGCTAACTGAAACCTGACAATCACTGATGGTTAACTTCAGATGAGACAGCTGGTCTAGACTTTCTAAGAGAGAGTGTTTGGGTACAATGATCATATTTGAAAGCAAAAGCCTAGAGCATTGGTTTCACTGGGAGCGAAAGTGTGGAAGTCTGTGAAGTTACTGCATCTAAGGAAACCTAATTTCTGATGAACAAAGCCCCTAGTTACTGTACTTTTTCCTAATATTTCAAAACAGATCTTAAAAGTCTGCTACCCCATTTTGCTCTGTAGAGAAGTCTAAGAGTTCATAAGGTTAGGAACACTTCTCACTGAGAATAGTATCAACTGTACTCTACTTGGAAATAAAGTTTAGTTAAAGTTAGTTAAAACTGACATTTCTGAGTATAGTGGCTAGTATGACACAGTAAAAATGGGCAGCAGAAAAAAGTGTAGGAGACATGATCATTTCCTTTCTGTTTTACTACTGGCCGTCTAAATTCTGAGTAAGCAATAACATTTCATTCATGTATCAAAGATTACAGGGTGACAGCTCAGAAGCATGTAAAATGGAGGAAAGTTTTGAAAATATCTATTGGCTGAAGGTCTGATCCTTCTAAAGGGAATGGGAAATATGTATACTCAGCAGCTTCCAATATTAGGCTCATAGTTTGGGATTTTATTTATGATTTCATTTAAAACACATGTATTACATAAAAAGCTGTAATGTAATTGTGCAGGCTCAGAGTTAGTTATAAACACTCCTCAGACAAGCCCCAAACAAAGCATATATACATATAGCCTTTATCCTGAATTTATTTTAATTGTAATTCTACACTTCATGCCTCTTTGTTAGAATAAGCATTTTAAAAATATTGCATTCTGTATATTTAATTTGAAGTCCTATTGTCAACTTAATTCTGATGGAGAATGGTGTGTAGTTAGAAACTGATTAGCAATGTTCTCAAACATCACCTGGCTTCCTAACTAATTAAAAAAGCTTGGTTCTGACCTGCTTTTCAGTTGGTAAGAACAGCAGGGTGGCTTCAGAACAAAAAATAATGAACTTCAAACCATTGCATCTGATCAGTACAGGCTGCTAAAACCATTATTTTCAGACTCAAATTAAAATAATACTATGCCTGTGTCTTTCTCGTGGGATAATAGTTTCAACAATAAAGTAAACACTGGATTAAATCTGAAGTGTTTCTATTTTTCCAGACTCTCCTTTGTCTAATTTTTCTTGTGGTTGTGCAATGGAGATGCCACTAATTTACAGAGAAGAGAAGGAAAAGGAACATTCTTTAGTTTAAATGGGAAAAAATGCACTTAAAGGCTTCATTAAATTGTTTGGAGAGATTATCAGTTGACATGCTATTTTCAAGTGTAGCTACACAGAATCATAGTGCCAAGATATTCTGGGGTCTCCCTCTCCTATCAAACCCTATTATAATTTCAGTGCATGACCCTATTAGTTGTACAGGTTGTGATTTACTTTTCACTTATACCATGTAAATCAGGAGTGGCTTCACTGGAGTCAGTGGAGCTAAATCAGTATCAAATTGGTGTGAGAAGTGAATCAAGTCCACAGTCTCTATTTTATTCATGTGAGATTCTATTCTATATATTTTGTCCAAGACCACAGAATTCATTCAGCCTGTGGTTTGTGAGTACATGCAATTCAGACTAATCAGTTCTGATGGTATCACAGGTTAGAATAACTTGCTGGATTTCTAGTATATTTGCTTCCTTGGATCCTGTTCACTTTAGTCACTTAGGTGCACTGTTGGGACTTAGTGGAGGCACCGAATACTGTTTTTATTAACATTACCTAAGATTCCTTTATTTACATGCAGAATTTCTTCTCCACTAAATGCTTTCTGACAGATATGGCAATTTCCTACAAAACCTGGACAAACCTTATTGAATTAAGTTTAAATATTTTAGGAGTTCATTGTAATAAAATTCAAATGTTATATATTAATGTGATATTGTATGTAACATCTCTAGGGGGTGTGAAGGGGTGTCCACCCCACGCAAGACCTAAAGATGTTAAGGTGGCTAGATGGGCCAATTAATTGCCTAGGCTGCACCTGGAGGAGGAGCCAGGCTGTAATGAGGGCAAATTAAGAAGAAGCTCAGCTGGACAGGAACAGGAGGGGCCTGTATAAAGCCCAGTAGCTGAGCATGGAAAAAGCCTGTAAAGATCAGAGAGGCTATGGGGGATGAGAGAAAACAAGTTAGGAAGCAGCTCAGTGATATAGCAGTAAGGGATAGGCCTGTGCAGACTTTGACTGATTGTTGTAGGGTCCCTGGATTGAAACCCAGTGTACTGGGTGAGCCTGGGTTTCTGTACCACCCAGATGTGCCAACATTAAGGGGCAGTGAAAGAGAAGGCTATCAGAGACAGTGGTCCTGAGAGACTGACACATGTGATTCCCCCAGAAGGGGAAACCCATAGTGACCTGGCTGGAGGACCAAGCCATGAAGTGGGAGCAGTTGAGTCCGGACAGAGTGAGACAGCGAGTGATAGAGTACAGCCACAAGATGGGGTGTCAGCCTGGCTGAGCTAATGCCCAACATCACCAGGAGGAAGTGCTCCAAAGGTGGGTAGAGTATCCTGTGACAGGGGAAGACATGACTAATTGGTGTTCTGAGCTGTGTGTGTGTAACTGTAGAACAAAGCTAATACCTTGAGTCACATCTGACCGTGAACAGAAAGCCGGAGGGACTGATGACAACACTACTCTGGTATGTCCTCTGTGGCTAATACCACCAATCAGACAAAGCACCACAGACTTCAATAAGTGAAGCCTCTGAGGGTTGTCCTGCATAACCTCAAAATACATTGCAGTATCCAATCTGAAAGTGGCTAAGGCATGAATAACTGTGGAAAGGTTCAGGATTTTTTTTGGGAAGGGGCAGTCTGGGAACACACATGAGCACCTAAACAGATGCTAATGGAAGACTATATCTTCATCCAAGTTACCTATTTTGTATGCTTTTTTTCCTACATATATAGCTTCAGTAAAATCAGCCATGACTAGGTGTTTCAATATATGGCATACATCTAGACATCCAATATATTTAATGTGGCATAATTAGCTAGCTGTGAGATAACACAACATATTCAGTCTTTTTACAAGTTCTCACTTTACAGTTATGACAAGTCAATAATGCTCATCTGTCATCAGGCATCTTTTCTGCTCTTTTTTTAATCTTGATGATACTTGACAATATCTGTCTTGCCTCATAACAGTGAGTAAATGGCAAAGACACTTAAAGTGCATTACACTTAAAGTAATGGGAGACTGTCAACAAGACATGCATTGGACAGCTCGTGCCTGTGTGGCCCTCTTCAGGGAAAATGTCTAGTCTTGCATAAGTTACTTTTAGTAGAATTTGTTTTATTTGCTAGTACTTGGAAGTCCATATGTCAATATGAACAATGGCAAAACACAAAGTTGCTAGTATGATAAATGTGTAATAATAGTGATGTATCAAGCTACTTTAATCTGACATCATTAATCTGTGATGGGCCCATCCTATTTGTGACTGCTTAGCTGTCTCCTAGCTAAGGCTGTAGCACCTGATGAAGTGCACCTTGCCCTTCTAGAGTCCAGCAAGAGCACAGCTGAACTGGGGAGAGCTTAAAGGAGTAGTGAGATTCCTACAGCAGTTTCTGGGTTAGGGAAAACAGTGAGCAGAGCCCAGGAAGGGCTGACTGTTTGAAGAGGAGATAAATCATCAGGAAGGAAGTCCAGATTGAGACTGGGGTAGAAGACTCTGCTGGGTTTTGTGTTAGCTTGGACTCTGATGGCCTGGAAGGCATGGGCTTTTTCTCTTGTGACTTAGCTGGAGGATCAAGTCACTTCTGCCACTAAGCTGTGTGGGAAGATTGGGTGACTCAACTTGTATTAAGGGAAACAGCGGCAGTGGATAGCCTGGGGCCAGCCCAAGTAGACAGTACTGATACAATCACAAGCGTACAGTTTAAATTCTGCATGGCTGGATTAGTGGTGAATAAATATATTCATATATTTCTAATCTGAAGGTCTCTAGGCCTCTCTCATATTAGATTCCTCCCCCTCCCATCCCCCCTGATCTTTTACAATGGGACAGATTTTTCCAAGGATCTCAATACCCAACATATCTGGACTCTGCCTTTGCTTTCCTTCTTCCTCTTCTCCCCCGCTCCACTTTTACCTCAGAGGATTGTTATTGACCTGTTCCCTGGAAAGAAGTGTTGGCTAGGATTCCTTATCCAGCAGTCAGTGGTATCATTTATATCACAGCAATGCCCAGAGGCTCACATCAATTCAGGCCTGTATTGTGCTATGATCTGTACATAACACATAGTATAGACGTTGGTCCCTACTGAAAACTTAGTCTAAACTGAGAAGATGTAGAAGCAGGTGTAACAAACAAGAAAAAGGAAGAGGAGGATTGTGACAGGCGAACTTGGTTAGGTAGAATGATCACATGCACAATTTTCAGATTTCAGTTTTTCTTTTAAAGATATAAGTAAATAAGACTGGTGTCACTATTAGAATTGTGCAAATAACTGTTTTGGGGTGGGTGTTTTTAGTTCACTGGCAATCTTAGGGAGGGCCAGGATGGAAACCTAACACTTTCTGGGTTGACTGAAAAACAACTTTAAAATTTTCAGCAAATCAAAAAGCTTAAAAGAAACCCTTATTTTGACTCTCTGCCTTCACACTTTATCTGAATGCAACTGAAGGAAAAATAAAGGGATTTTTAACAAAAACACTGAATCTTGACTCTTTTTTTTGGCACTATTTTTACTTGGCAATTAAAAAAAAAGTGCCCAAACCTCTTTTTTAGCTCTACTTGCTATTTTCTTCTTAACTGCCTCGTTATTGTGAGCTGGGAACTTACTGTAGGCAGTGCAGTAGATGTAGTTCTTGGGGGTGCAATTTGAAGGAGGCCAGGGATGGCATTCAATGTATAAGGGGTAGCATGGAAGAAAGAAGGTGACTAAAGGAGAAGCTGATGAATGGGTGGTAAATCCAGTACTGTTGCACAACTGGCAGATGGGAGTGGTGATAAATAGGAGAAAGGGATATTTTGAAGAGGTATAATGGTAAGGACCAGCAACTGTCATGATGAAGTGGAGAAAGGGAAGACAGTGGAGGGGTTTAGTTATGATGGGTCAGGAAGATAATCCTAGCAGTAGTGTTCTAAATGGACCTCAGACCTACAGTTTGTCTTGAAGATTAGAGAAGAGCCTTCAGTAATCAGGATGGGACTCTGAAGACTTAGTGGTGTGCACAGAGAGGCCAAATCATACAGATTATGGAGGAAGAATAGCATGAATTGGATATAGCTAGATAGGTGGTGCTAGAGGAAGGGCAGAGCCAAAAATTAATCCAGGAGCTGTTTGGAGGGCATTGCTAGAGTGGTGGGGTGACAGTCTGTCCTAAACCAACTGAACGTGAACGTGTTGACTTTGCAGTACTTCTAGAAATTACTGATCTCGGAGCAGAGGACCAGTCGTACTGGGCCATTGCCATCTAGCTTTTAAAAATAGATTTCACTTTATTAAAGTCATTTTCCTGCTTGTATTTTGACTGTACATTTCTATAATCTTTACTGATTTGGAAGAACTTTATTAGAGGCTTGTGTATCATGCTGACCTATAAAACTGGTTTTTGGTGGTTAACCAACTAGTATAAGTGAAAATGTAGGTATATAGCATTGCAATGCTAAGTGTCACAATCATTTGTGAAGTTATATAAATGACTGGTAAGTAATAGTAAGCCTCCTTCCTGGTATACATTTTTGTACTAATTGCCAGAATATAGAAATAATGCTCTCCTTGCTGCCGAGGAAGTAAAAAGGTGAAGTTATTGCAACAGTCTGGATTCTAAAATACGGAAATGACTTGGGATACAGAATAATTAAAATTGACATGACCTTTGTAATATTCATATTATGGGTCCTTACTGATATATCTTGCAGTGATCTCATGACAGATTAGGGGAAATCCACAGTTTGAAGTCTTAGCCAATCATAAGAAAAAAAGATTAAAAACAAATCCTCTAGACACATTTAACATAGAACAGTGCCTATGGGGAACTTTTTTCAAAAATGCTCAGCATTAACCAAGCTCTTCTCCCATTCAAATCAATGGCAAAACTCCCATTGAAGGCTATGGGAGAAGTTAGACCAATAGTGAGGGCTTCTGAAAATCCCACACTTGGTTTCTTGATTAATTTGTTTTGACTTGATTACAAGAATTGATGTTTGTTTTAAGTATGTGATTCACAGCCTAATTCAGAGAACCAAAAATCTACTAAATATTAGCTATTCATGAAAGCCCTGGAACCCATGCTTGTCTATCCTCAATACAGAACATTGTTGTCCTGAATAGGGATGCATTATTTAAATGTCAACAAAATAGCTTTGAAAATCCTATCCTATCTTTCTAGGGGACTTAAGGCTCCTATTAACGTAGTATCTAAGCACCTAATGGGCTTGTATGTGGCACCTCTGAAGTAGGGAAGTTTTTTAACTCCACTTTAGAAATGAAGAACTTGGGGATAGATTCCCTGGGGGGGAATAAGGCCCTGCCATGTAGTGGAATTCACAAATGGTGCCCAAGCTTCCCATTCTTAGGGATCTGCCTCTATCCATTCATTATATGGGATTCACAAAGCTGGCCCACTGAGCGGGGAGCTGTCTTAGCTAGCCAGGAGGAAATGTTGAGACCTAACCCCCAGCCATTGAACTGTTAGACACTTAACTGCAAGTCAGAGGAATGCACTTTCCTCCAATAAGGATCTGCAGCCAGGAACAAACTCCTGAAGTTAGGTGCCTAAGTCAGGTCAGCCCTTTCTTTGGGGCAACAACAGAGGTCATAGCATCCCTCTTCTCCCCAATATACCAGTGATCAGTGCACTTACACAGGATGGGGGACACTTAGGTTCAAATACCCCTCTGGCTGATGCAGAGGAGGGACTTGAAAGAGTGAGATGCTTTATAAGGTTAGGAGGCAGAAGTAGGAGTGAGGAGTCAAGTCATAGTCTTCTGTTTATTTTTTTGGTCTAGGATCCTTGGGCTGAACCTAACCCTTGTTGCTGCCATTGACACCTGGCAGAAGGATTACATTGGTTCTAATGTAATTAAACTAACTTACACAGCTGTGAATCTGTATGTACATCCCCAGAGAGCGCCTTATTTTCTACCACGTTGACCCTCATGCATGGAGGAACTTCCAATAAATATCTGCAAAACTAACATTTATGTGCCTTCAAAACACTCTTCTGTGATGCTTACAAAAAACTTGGCAATGGTTGGGATATTGTGGCGAGGTCACTTCCTATCAATGCAGAAATTCTGTCCTATCCATTTGCCTGTCTTTTAGTTCTGTTTGTACCATGCCTCATGCAGTGGGGTCCTGATCCATAACTAGAGCTCCTAGGTGATACTGTAATACTATTAATTTGAATTCTCAATGAGATTTGACACATTAGTACAAAAATCTCACTGAAACAGCTTTTTTTCTACAGAGCTAAACTGCACCTGTAAAAGATAACTTCTATATCTTCCCTTGTGTGTCCCCTGCCCTGGCTGGACATACAGGAATGGAGCCATGACTCTACCTACTCTTCCCTTTTCTCTACCCCTCTTACAGTAAGTTGCTTCTGGGTGTGGGGAGAGCAGCCTCCACAATTCCCTTAAGTGCTTTCAATTCCAGTTAGTTCTTATGTGACCAGTGGGAGGGGGTAGGGGAAGCCCCATGAATTCCATCCCCTATCGCATGCAGCCACGTAAATGCTGTCCCAGTTTAGTTAAAAACTTACATCTGCAGTATTGAATAACAATCACCTACAAAAAAGAAGCTTGCTAAAGAAAACCTAAATTATTTTTTTCCTTTCATATCTACCCCAATACAGGCACTTGCTATATGGGATGTCCTGTAAAGGGTTGCCAGTTCAATCCTGGCTCCAGACTTCAGACAGTCACATGGCATGTGTAAAATGAATTAATTGATTCTAGTCCAGTTCTTGGAGTCGATCAAACTACCCTCTTAAGTGTCCCAATGAACACACACCAAGGAACTGATGCATGTAGAAACTACAGCACATAAGGAGAGGGTCAAGGAATTTTAGCAAGGCTATGTGGGGGAACTTTCAGTGCAGGCTTTCTTAAGTTGTATAACCACTCTTAGAGTGGAAGAATTCCTCTAATACTGACAATGTCACCTAGAAGTATGATAGTGCAGGAGGGGAAGAAGCATTACACAGAGGTGTGGGCTCATGGCTATAGTGTAAGCAGATTTGATAGCGTTCTGATGGAGCAAGAATTAGCCATCAAGATGAACAGTCATTAAAAATCTACATGAAAATGAAATAGATTATTTTTGGCCTTTTTCATGGAACTTTAATAAATATCCTTTAATAATTTAAAAAAAATTGGGAGCTTATTCTTTTGTTCTCCTTTCACTGGATGTCTTTCAACATTTTACCTGTCACTGTGGGAGAACTTTGCTGTCTGTCTGAAGTTAGTGATTAGAGAACCATTTTCTGGAGCTTTAAAAGCTACTTTACTAGTTCAAGGCCAGTTCAGATAAAAAACTCTGAACTATTGCATCTAGCATGGTGCAGAAACAACATCCTAATGTACTAGTAGCTCTAGCATTGCAGGTTTACAATATAAACATAAGTTTTTCCCTACTTATCACCTTCCTGGCATTTGCTTTCATTGAGACTGAGCTTATTTAACTTTTACAAAATTCATTATTGGATTTTAACACACCTCCAAAAACCTCACTCATCATAATACTTTATAGCACATATACACCACTGTTATAGTGTAAAGAAGAGCCCCAATATATTAACACTTTCAAGCTCCCTGAATTTATTATATGGAGGCTCTTTTTGATGTGTTGGTGTGCAAGCGCTGCATCCATAAACAATTTCCAACTACAAAACTGTAAGTAAAGTCCATCCAAGAATGGAGCTGCTAGCTTTTTGACAATGAAAAGGTTTGCAGGTATTAAGGAATGTTATGAGCCACCAGTGCTTTAAAGCAACAAGCCACAAGAACAGTTTCTTCAAATGTCCAGATATAGCTGTTTTGTAAACTTGGGCACTCTGAAAATATTGTAGAATGGATTCATGCAGAATTGACACAGAATGGTCAAAAATGGGGGATAGGCATTGTGGGAAGGTAACTACTCTTTGCCATTGGGATGCTTAGGCTGAAAGTGGATACTTGAGTATCCACTCCAGGCTGGACTACAAACACAAGCAAATAAAATAGCCACAAACAATTGCTAGATTCATCCCCAATGCATCATTCTAACTCTTTCTGAGACTATTATTGACATTGTGGGACTTTAGGGTTTGTCTAAATTGCAGATAGACACCCACAACTACCCTGAGCCAGTTGGCTCAGGGTAAGGGGCTGTAATTGCACTGTAGACATTCAGGCTCAACTGAAGTGCAGGCTCTAGGACCCTGCAAGGTGAGAGGGTCCCAGAGCTGGGGCTGCAGCCTGAGCCCAGACAGCTAGGCAGCAATTAAACATCTCCTTAGCCAGCTGGCACAGGCCAGCCATGGGTGTCTAATCGCAGAGTACTACTCACAGATATTATCCACCACACTGAGATTCCACCTTTTAGCATCAGTCCTCATTCTTGGTTATTGCTGGGCAAGATGATTGCAAATGCATGCCAGGAAAGTTCAAACTGGAAGAAGACAAACTATTTTTTCTTTAGTCTCTCCCACTTGTGAATTCAAGAAGTTAGCACAGACTTCTTGTGTGCTATACAACAAGCAACTGGGGGGGGGGGAGGGGGAGGCATATATTTGACTCTTACGACAACTAGGCTACCCCTGGATATAATTGCATGCGTTATAGATTTTTTTTTTTAAATGCTGCCATTTAGAAGGGGAAAGATTGTATTCATTATTTCTACCACTGCAAGCTGTGGTATTTACTTTTGTCTATTTGAGGTGCTATATCTAGCTGCTGCAAAATTGCAATCAGTGCTTGAGGCATAGCTTACAAATGATGGAACTCTCAAACTTCCCCAACACAATGTTGTTCTGTTTCATAAAGCACAATAATATGAATGAAGGGGGCATAATCTTATTTAGTACTTTGTAAAACTGATTCAAACCCAACTACCTGAAACAGCAAGAAAAGATAAGCAAAGTGCAGAGACTTTCTATATGTTAGTGTCCCAAAACCCCAACACTCTTGCAACAATACTGAGTTGCAGAAAAATGATAAAAGGTTAGAAAAAAGCTTAAAAATTTATATATTCAGAACTGAAACAGATTGATCATACTTTATTTCAGTGAGATATCTTTGTTACCTTCCAATTTTCATCTGAAATTGGCCCTCGGATTTCTAAAAGCAAATAATTCAAGATATCTGATAGAATGTATATTTCATAAAAAAAAACTTTTCAACCAAATACTGAACTGATTTACAAAATTTACTGATTGGTATATTGCAAAAAAGAACACTTTGGAAAAAAGTCCAGACATACCTACAGTACATAAAATCAATGCCCAAATGTTTAGGGCAAGTGAATTCCTTGTCCAATGGAGAATGCAGGAAAAACTTAGCAAGGCCAAATATAATTAGTAAAGTTGGAATTTAGTCAGAACCCCAAGTTTAACAACTGTACTCTTAGAACAAATGATGTGAGATCTTTAATGATAAATGTTCAGGACCTCAGTTTTATCTGGTCTCTGAAAGATGGATAGTGACCAGCTTCAAAACAGAGGGTATAGTCTTTTATTTGAATTGTGGGAGCTGTATTGGAAGAATGGAAAATGTTTGGGGGGGAGGTATGGGGGGAAAAAAACAGAGCTAACTTTCTGGGGCACATAACAATCAGAGTAAAAGTGTCAGTAACTGGGCCTGATCTGCTTTCACTGATATGGCTGACTCCCATTGAGCAACTTCTGATTTTATACCAGCCTAAGTAAAAACAGATTCAGACTAAAATAATCTGCATGATCCACTTCACCTTGAATGGCCCCTTAAAATATGTTACCTACTTATGCTAAACAATCTGTTCCACCTTGTACTATGTGTCACAGCTAAATACATTTCCCAGACCTGAAGAACCATGTGTAAGCTTGAAAGCTTGTCTCACCAACAGAAATTGGTCCAATAAAAGATACTACCTCACCCACTTTGTCTCTTTATCTGCAGAGTTGGCTTCCCTAATCCTAGCAGATCCATAAGAATTAACGATTCACTTCCTCTATTGTCTGTCTAAAAAACTGTTTTCTTCCTCTTAAATACTTAACTTGGTAAACATGAATTATTTTATATTGATATTCCTAAAAGACTCAGTAAGAACTGTCCTAGAAAAATGAGGCTTTTCCAGGACTTTTCCTGGGTTGGTACAGCTCATGAGCCATTCCTTTGTATAGAGGTTATTAAGCCTCTTGAGTTTACATGCTCAGATATTGAAGGATGCTGAGTATAAATGTTTCAGAATGATCACCTAATTAAGACAGTGGAAGTTTCTTCTAATTTCATATATTTGAAGGCCAGAAGGGACTACTGTGACCATCTAGCTGACCACCTGTTTAATTCAAGCCATAGAAGTTTGCTTGATTAATTCCTGTTTAAACTAGATTATAGCTTTAGGAAAACTTTGATTGGGTAATTATCAATGACTGAGAATCCACCACAACCTTTCTTCCAATGATTAACTTCTCTTTCCTTAAAAAATTGTGCCTTTTTTCTTATTTCTAGTCTGAATTTACCTACCTGGAACTTCCAGCCATTGGCGCATGTTGTACCTTTATCTGCTAGACTGAAAAGCCCACTATCAAATTTCCATTCCTCATGTAGGTATTTGATCAAGTAGCCACCCAACACCCTTCCATTTGTTAAGCCAAATAGATTGAGTTCCCTGAGATTTGCACTGTAAGGGAATGGCTTTTGAACCTTTAATCAAATTTGTCTCTCTTCTTTGAACCTTCTCTAACTTTTATAAACCAGGAATAACAACTAAAATAGTTCAAAGGACGCTGCAGTGTGTGTAAATGCTTTGCTGAATAGTGGGAGAAAGCATGTGATTAAGGGATCTGCTGAATCAGAGCCTACAGGAGGATATTTTACTGCCTTTGTTTTCTCTGGAGAGATAGTCCAAATGGCTGAAACATCTTTTGTTAGATGAACTTTAAGGACCAACTTTTATGGTGCAGTGTATTCGCATCTCTACTTCTTGTGGTTTCTCTATGGGCTACTACAAAAAGAGAATTTGTATGCACTTTGTTATATTGGGCAAATCTTTTGTCATCTTGGCTTCTATTGGATTATTAAAAAAAAAAATAAAGGGAGGGTGAGACCAACTTGGGTTATCTCTTGCTTTCATCTTTGTTTAGGAATTTTTGTACCGAAGGACTCAATTCCATACTCTTGCTCATAGTGTGGAGTAACTGTTGCCCAGGGCTCCACCTATACAATGCAGTTTTCCTGGTACTGACAGATGGTGCACCCCGAAGAAAGGGGGCATTGCCAGCATGTCACTGCACACAGATGCTCTCTGGCTGTTGGAATTGCCCCGTTGGGCCACTGATATGCTGAATGTCAATCTTGTGTAGGGACTGGGATAGTGACAGAATGAGGGAGCAAAGTAAAGGGCTTAATGCTGCTATTTCCCCCTCTAACTTAGTCCAGCTTGCTCTCAATTGGGTATTCACGTGTGTAAAAAAGAATCCACTTTTCTCTTAGCTCTCATTGCTGTGTTGTCTGTGCAGGGCTAACAGGACTAAAAAGCAGTTAATCATATTTTTTTGTCATTAAGCAAGTAGTTATGCCAAGGTGCAGGGTCAGCTTTGAGTAAGGAGGTGTCATTGTTTACAGTCACGTTATAGAGCAGAACCACTCTTTAATATTGTACCTGCTTCATGAGAGACCATTTAAACTCAGTATGAATTGTAAGTTAAAATGAATCAGTCTGATAGGAATTATCCTGTTTGTCCCTTTTGGGCTATGTTGAGTGGATGTTAATCTCCATGGGTGCCTGTCTCAAAACGTGTGGGCTTCAAAGGCTCAGCTCCCACAAATTCTGATCTTAACTTATGCAGTGCAGAGGATGTTGGATCTTGTCTGTTAAATGAAGTCTAGTTTTTTTGTGATTTAAGGAGCAAATTATGCATGTTGTATTATCTGTGACATCGTTTAGTCCCCCATTATGATCTCTTTGTGGATGCTTTTCCTGGAAGATCATTGTTAATAATCTGAGGCTAATGCCAGTAATAGTGTCTACAGAATAAGACCCTGAGATTTCCCACATCAATTAGTTCTTTGACACCACAGTATGTAAGACCTCTCAGATGCCTGGCAAAGTAGAGTTGAAAGTACACTATTAGAATAGATATTTGCAGGACATTTTTTTTCTTTTAGAAACACATCTTTCATGTTGGCTTTTTCACAGGAATACATGATATTTAAGACTGGAGTAATGTGTTCAAGTAAAATTTCATACCCCCTCTGTTTTGAGTCACACTTTACCAACTCAGAGAAAATTCTGATTTGATGCTAAAGCTTTGATAAAAAGCTGGCAGCATCAGTATCCCAAAGTGACTAAGATGTCCTAGGGCAATCAAAACTTATTCTAACATGTCCAACTGAGGCCTGATTCTTTTGCCATTGATGTCAATAGGAGTTTGCTAATGAAGTTGATGGTAATAGGACTGGGTTCAAACTGAGGATGTAGAATATTAGATTGTATTATTGGACTGCAAGAAAAAGTAAAATAATGAAGCTAGAAATCATAATGGAAACCTTGGCTCACAAAGGTCAAAGGCTAATGGTATTCAATTTGTTGGTTTATTGAAGACTTGAACATCAGTGTTCCCTCCATTGGCTTGTTGACCCCAATGACAAGGATTCTTAGCTTTACCCTTGATTCTTGTGTCTGCTTACTCCACTTTGCAGCACTTCCCTTAAAGGTCTTCAGAAAATCCGGTGCATGGCTACCTCAGAGCCATACAGCTTGGTCTGATCAACTTTGAGTTAGGTCACTCCTAACTTGCACTACTTTTCCAAATGCTATATTTAAAATAGAACCCTTTAGATAATACTCTGCAGTACACAAACCATCAAATAAGTTTGACCCCTAAAGATATCAAATACATGACACCACTTTTGAGGAAGCTGGGATGGTCATATCTGGGTGAAAAGATCTTTCCAGTTTATGGAAAGCGTGACTTAAACATATCTGATTGCTAGGGGTTGTCTTTCAGTTAAGTCACTCAATGTTTGTCCGTCAGCAAAAATAAGTTCCAATTTAGGACCAATGTTGTCATTCTTGTCACAAATGTGACTCCTTTCATTGACCTTCTCTTTTGGAACTGGGCTGTAAGACAAATGCCTTATTTTCTAAATCTCCATTCTTGATGTTTTTAAAATATCCTATCAAGATGAAACTAATTTAAGAAATATTCTTATAAAAAGTATATATGCTTCATGGCTTAATTGCCTTCTGGGGTCTATTTACACAGCATTTTAAAATTGACAACTTTACTTTAAAAGTTCCCATGACTTGCATCCGAAGAAGTGGGTATTCACCCACGAAAGCTCATGCTGCAAAACCTCTGTTAGTCTATAAGGTGCCACAGGATTCTTTGCTGCTTTTACAGATCCAGACTAACACGGCTACCCCTCTGATACATGATTTAAAATATTACTTTTCAAGAAGTAAGAACTGCTTAAGGTTCTCCAGAACTAACAAGAAAAAAAAATTAAAAATAAGTGAACACATCAAAAGCAAAACAAAAAAATTGAACCAAAGAAAATTTCCATTTTTCAATGGAATTATAAATCAAAAACATGAGGAAGAAAACTATTTATATAGCAATAGAAATAAGGGGGAGGGAATAATATAAAATATAGAATAAAAATCAGCATAAAAGAAACCTCCTGATATTAACAACATATTGTTTTGTTTTGTTTTTTTAGTTTTCCTCTTAGTTTTACTAAGTATCTGAGTACTATAGTACTCAACCTTAAAACTAGATTCCTGTTTCGTACATTTGTTGTGCATACGTATGTTAGTATTCTGGAAAAACCTACCAGCACAGCCTCTCTCTTTCCACTACGACCTTTTAACTAAAACATTACATATTTACAATCCTGCTCACTACAAATTATATCTTCTAGTGTCTATGTATTGTCTTCCATATTTCAAACCGTAGATCGTTTCTATTAAAATTTAAAACCGCTTTAGAAAATGTTTGTGCAGGATACTGGCCTAGCTATCAGCATGTGTGTGTATATACTAAATTGGTTCCTGACATTCTTGTTAACAGGACATAAATGCCAGAACTAGATTAAAAAATGTTTTAAAACTTAATGTCTAGGACATTCTAAAAGTCAGATTGTAGGTTGTAGCTGAGGAGTGCTTAGGAGGGAGGTGCAATGTTAGTCTTCAGCCTTCTTTATGCGGCCTAACTCTGGGGTCATTCAGACTGACTCAGTCCTCAGGATAAATTAGTGTAGCCTCAGGGATGTTACAACACCTGAGCATGAGTGAGCCCTGGCCAAGGCCTCTTATACTGACAGCCACAGAGGGGGGAGGGAGGGCAGGGAAAGGTTACAGCATAAGAACCGTTATGGTGGTGCTTATGCCATATGAAGGTTTCTTTAGATAAGTGATTCTCTAGTGGCCAGCTTTATGCTATTGGAGTGGTGCTAGCACAACCAGAAAAAAATGGGCTCTAAATTGGAAATAACAAACCTCCCTGGCCATCTGTGGGGGGCAGGAGGAGAATGCTATTTTATAGATATTAATGTATCAACAACACAGGGCTGCTTCACTAGAATAACATCCTTTGTATCAATTACCTAAGTAGTCCTACCAAAAGGACTGAACTAAACAAATGAACTTTTGTTACCAGTATGATGGCTGGCAAGGCCTCTAATTTAATCACATCACATCACATGCAAACTGAGCGCTTCTTGCTGTTTGCAGTGTAGACTTTTTCTTTAAGTACAAAGCAAAGCTGCTGTCCAAAAAACAGGTGTTCAATATGTAAAAAAGAACTGACCAAATGTTTAGACACTAAAATGTATTAGACATTTTTCAGCTAAATAATTTTTAAAATATCTTCTATCTAGATTTCAAGATTTGAATTTAGAGTAAGATAGCTATTCTTTGCAACAACTGAGTCTTAAAATTAAACCTAAAAAATCAGAATAAACACTTATTGGAGAGCAACTTTTGAGTGCCAACATCTGCAGTGTCCTAGACCAGATGCCCAAGAAAGGTACCTACATCAGCCAGTCAGATTTAATATTTGACTATTTTACGATATGAAAAATATATTAAGCCTTATGCAACTGTAATTCATTTGGACCTGTTTTTATCTAGGGTTTTTGTGACAAGATGAAAGTGGATCACAAATTGCTATGTAGTTATAGGCTAAGTTGGTGTTGGCATACCACAGATATGTTATGAGGAACAAGGCTAAAATTTAATTATTTTCTTCTCAATCCCAGTTATTGGGAGTAAATTCAGAACAGGTCACAGTAACCTCATTCAAATGACAAGTGCAGGTAGCCAGCAAAACTGCACTCTTTAGAAGTATGTTGCTGTATTTGTAAGATTTATATATATTAACTACTAAATGAGTGAATTCAATATTTGAAAAATAGCTTCGAATTCTGTATCATAATCAACCTACTTCATTCGATAAGAATCCTAAAGCATGCAAGTGCTCTGGGGGAACTGGCACTTCCAGCTCTGTGCTCTTGAAATTATTATTTATTTATTTTTAAAAGTACTTTATTTGCCTGCTGCTGCTTTTGCTACCATGGAAACAGTAATTAAATTACTGAAAATGGACCAAGTATTTTTTAAAACAACCAATGTTACAAAAATAGGGAAAATATTTATCAAATATCTTTCATATCTGTATTAGTTTGAGGCACACTGCGTAAAAAAACTTGGCCCATACTGTTAACTAAGAACTGGACATCATTGGAAACTCTACCAGTAAATCTGTTTCATCTAGCTTCTTTTCCTAATGCCAGCTTTGTTACTGGGGCTGATTTGTATAATGAACATTACTTCCCTAGGTTCCTGCAGTTCTGTAGCATCATTCCACAGTACTGCAATGATTGCAGCATATACAGGTTGAGTTTTTAAATGGGGCACACTATATGTAGACTTCATTTCTTTGTCAGTGGTCCCCAACCTTTTTCATCTGGCGGGCGCCAAAAAATACCACAAAAAACCGAGCGCTGCTGGCGGGCGCCAAAAAAAACTCTGAGCGCTGCCGGCGGAGCAAAAAAAAACAAAAACCAGAGGGCTACGCGGGCGCACTTACACCCCCCGGCGAGCGCAATGGGGGACCCCTGAATGAGCTCATATGACATCTAGTGATGAGCTGGGGGCGGGCGGGGGGAAGGAAAAACTGCAGGACCTTACCATATTTGCATAAACACACCTACTCTGCCTAAGTTACTTAGTAGATGGAATTTCATTGCCAAAAAGTGATCAATTTTGGCTGGTGTTGGGTTAAAAATAACTTTAGTATCCAGTGCAGGGGGTAATTAAATGTTATCCTTATTGTATGAATAAAGGACTGCAGAACTGTGCTTAGTATGCCCTGGTTGAGGGGGTCCCTCTCAACTGAACTACCCTTACTACACAAGGGGTAGGGATGCCAAATTCTAGTGAAGAGAAGGTGGGGGGACAGGGGCTTCTACCAGGTGTCAGTTCCGCTTAACAGTCCTAGATATCATTTGTTCCTTCCTCTCCCTCCACTGTTCCAAGTCAGAGCTGATTACTCTCAGTTGAGAGTCATTTTTTAAAGTGATCACTAGAACTGAAATAACTGACAACAAGGGCTAGCTGCTGAGTCTTAGACCTGGTGTGGGGCAGAGTTGCAATGAAAGACTGCCCAGTTTGCATTGGCAGTGACGTTCCCCACTGAGAGCTGGGTTAAATAGTGGAACCTCAGAATGTGGCATCGCAGTGCCTCAGTGAATGGCGGCAGCAGCTAGCGGCGGCAGAGTGAGCAGTGGCTTAGCCATTGCTCAATACTCCCCTACGGGGGTGGGAAGTGAAGCCCTATGAATACACCTCAGAACTCTGGGTCTTTGCTGACCAAGGACAGCCAACTGTGAGTGGGGTACAGTGGAGGGAGAGGGGAGTGATGTGCTAAAGGGATACTTTTTCATCACTTTCCCACTGCCAGGTGGGAAACTGAGGCAAAGAGCACTGCCAAACACACTGGGGTCAGGCTGGATATGATTGCATGTTTCTGAATGTGGTTGTGGTGTTTTCCCAGATGAACGCTTGGTTCCCTTCCCCTTTTATTTATTACTCCCTCTGATCTTAGGGAAACTGAGGTATAGAAAAATAACTTTCCCCATCTGTGAAATCATTATTGAAGTGTAAAGTATTGCATTATGCCAGTCCATGCATATCAGTAACCTGATATAGTTATTCCATACCAGTAGGGTTGAGCAGATGTTTAGTATGGAAATAAAATAGCATCAACTCAGATTCATAAGAATGAAGCAATTAGATTATTTCCCTGAAAACAAAATAATGGTATCATTAGATCTGACACCAAATAACTGAATGTAGTGTGGTAGAATTAATTTCTTCCTAATAAATGATGAAGATAAATGCAGTTTTATACCAAGCTTTCTCTGGTAAATTTACAGAAATGTCATGTGGTGCAAACATAAGAATTATATTTAGTCTTTTTTAGACCTGAGACTGATGAATTTTGCCTGAGTGGCTTCTGGCCCATAGAAGCTAAATAGGCCTCATGGGTGGCAATTTTTCAAGGGAAAACTTTTTGTAGCTCTGCAACACCTAACTGGGACAGATACTGTGTTCCTGAGAGCAAAGTGGTTGCAATCTGGTTCTTGATAATTGGTCAGGGACCTCCACAACATCTATGGCATCCTAGCATGGACCAGTCTTCCCCAGTTGATTTGCATTCACGCAGCTAAGGAAGTTTATTTAAAGGAGCTGTGCAACAAGTGTTAGAGCAAGTAAGAACTTAGCAGATGGTCTCAAGTGTGTATGTTTTTTGTTTTGTGTGTGTGTGTTTTTTTGTGTTTTTGAAGTTGATTGGATGGAGTGGGGACCCTTTGCAGAAATGTTGGATAACTTCTGCAAGAAATAACCATTCAACAGAAAGATAAGACCTTAGCCTACATCATCCCAATTCACCAAAGGCTATAAAGGAATATTATTCATAGACTTTAAGGTCAGAAGGGACTGTCATGATCATCTAGTCTGACCTCCTGCACTTTGCAGGCCACAGAACCTCACCCACCCACTTCTGAAATAGATTCCTAACCTGTGGCTGAGTTACTGAAGTCCTCAAAGCATGGTTTACTGACTTCAAGTTTCAGGGAATTCACCATTTACACTAGTTTAAACCGGCAACAAATATTATTCAACTAAGTTGCTGCTGTAATCAAAATGTTGTCTTCTTCGGTGACTCTTGTATTCTTGAATGGGTGGGAAAATAGCTTCAGTGGGAAGTTCCTCTGCCAATTTCTGTGCACTCTTCAGAACGTTTTGAAATCCCTCATCTGACCAGTAAGACTGTAGGTATGACTTTGCTTTGTCCAGTTGTTTCATTGCTCCAGATATATCAAGTTCAGCACCTTGGAGTCTCTTGCTTACAATATTTATTTCAAACAGTATGTCATGCCACAACACTAAGCCACACAGAAATTTGAAGTTATGTATGTTTCTGGTGATTCCATTTCCCTCTGCCACTGTTCTCCCACGAACAGTTTCTGTCATAGCATTTTCCTCCATAATGGCAACTATGGCATCATCTATCTTCCCAATTTGGTGTTTGATAGGCTTTATCGCCTCCATTTTACTTTCCCATCGTATGGCACTCAGTGGTTTCAGCGTCAGAGAGGATGTTCCCAATTGTTGCTTCAAAATTTGCCATTGATGAGTTGATGCAGAGAAAAATACATAAATGCTTTGAATTACATAAAAAAATTCAGCAGCCTCACTAGAAGCTGATGTTGCATCACTGACCACCAAGTTCAATGAATGAGAACTTCATGGGACAAAAATAGCTCTAGGGTTTAACTCTCGGATCCGTGTCTGCACTCCTCTGCTCTTTCCTCTGCTTAGATAGAAAAGCTTCCTTTGCTTTCTTTCTTTTTCTGAATACTGCCCCAGAGGGGTGTTTTCTTCTTTCACTCGTGACTGCTGTTCTGTGCCAGGTATAGTGGCTCTCAACACTCAACTGAAGGGGACAAATAAGCAGGATGGTAGCAGGGCCTGAGTGAGGGAAGATATCAGCGTCTTAAGGGCCTAACTTGCTCCTAATACTTCAGTTGACTGCCTGTTCTCCTCAAGTGGGTTCAGGGAAGCAGCAGGAAACAGGAAGCTCCCTGAGAAGCTGGTATTAATCAGTCCAGGCTCCTGGGGATGCTAGAGAGGTACATAAGAGACGACGACTCCTCNTATTATTCATAGACTTTAAGGTCAGAAGGGACTGTCATGATCATCTAGTCTGACCTCCTGCACTTTGCAGGCCACAGAACCTCACCCACCCACTTCTGAAATAGATTCCTAACCTGTGGCTGAGTTACTGAAGTCCTCAAAGCATGGTTTACTGACTTCAAGTTTCAGGGAATTCACCATTTACACTAGTTTAAACCGGCAACAAATATTATTCAACTAAGTTGCTGCTGTAATCAAAATGTTGTCTTCTTCGGTGACTCTTGTATTCTTGAATGGGTGGGAAAATAGCTTCAGTGGGAAGTTCCTCTGCCAATTTCTGTGCACTCTTCAGAACGTTTTGAAATCCCTCATCTGACCAGTAAGACTGTAGGTATGACTTTGCTTTGTCCAGTTGTTTCATTGCTCCAGATATATCAAGTTCAGCACCTTGGAGTCTCTTGCTTACAATATTTATTTCAAACAGTATGTCATGCCACAACACTAAGCCACACAGAAATTTGAAGTTATGTATGTTTCTGGTGATTCCATTTCCCTCTGCCACTGTTCTCCCACGAACAGTTTCTGTCATAGCATTTTCCTCCATAATGGCAACTATGGCATCATCTATCTTCCCAATTTGGTGTTTGATAGGCTTTATCGCCTCCATTTTACTTTCCCATCGTATGGCACTCAGTGGTTTCAGCGTCAGAGAGGATGTTCCCAATTGTTGCTTCAAAATTTGCCATTGATGAGTTGATGCAGAGAAAAATACATAAATGCTTTGAATTACATAAAAAAATTCAGCAGCCTCACTAGAAGCTGATGTTGCATCACTGACCACCAAGTTCAATGAATGAGAACTTCATGGGACAAAAATAGCTCTAGGGTTTAACTCTCGGATCCGTGTCTGCACTCCTCTGCTCTTTCCTCTGCTTAGATAGAAAAGCTTCCTTTGCTTTCTTTCTTTTTCTGAATACTGCCCCAGAGGGGTGTTTTCTTCTTTCACTCGTGACTGCTGTTCTGTGCCAGGTATAGTGGCTCTCAACACTCAACTGAAGGGGACAAATAAGCAGGATGGTAGCAGGGCCTGAGTGAGGGAAGATATCAGCGTCTTAAGGGCCTAACTTGCTCCTAATACTTCAGTTGACTGCCTGTTCTCCTCAAGTGGGTTCAGGGAAGCAGCAGGAAACAGGAAGCTCCCTGAGAAGCTGGTATTAATCAGTCCAGGCTCCTGGGGATGCTAGAGAGGTACATAAGAGACGACGACTCCTCTCCCTCTCCCTGCAGTTCCTGCTGCTTTCTGTTATTCCCTCTCACCTTTTCTCCTGCCTGCCTGTTATGTCTCTTGTGCCCTCCTTCCTCCAGCACAGCACTCCACCATCTCTGCATCTAGAGCAGAGAGAATATATATGCACCAGCAGCAGACACAATTTTCTACACTCTAGGTCCTAGTGTCCCCTGTACCCCCTCACAGTCTGGGACCTGAGGCGGCTGCCTCAGTTCGCCTCATGGTAAGGCCAGCCCTGGATACTACATGCAAAAGAGCTCATCCCATCAGCTTGAATTCTGGAAAGAAGGAAATAGCTGTCAAACTTTTTCATCTTTTTGTTTGTAGCTCTGGCCCTGTGAATCCAAGACTAAAGCAGAGATCTCCAGGGTCAACCTGGGGTTAGCCCTAAAAGCCCTTCAGTAGTGATAGTTTGCTACAACCGACACCTTTTAAAAACCATAGACTGTAATTTATTTGTATATGTTTGCTTGCTTATTTTAGTTTACTATGGGATTGGCTACAAGTGTTGTTTCTGGTGTGAGATCTAAGGTACAAATTGTCCTGGGGTAAGTGGCTGGTCTCTTGGGACTGGGAGCAACCTGAATCTTTTGTGTACAATCAGCTGTCACTAACTCCAGCTTGCTTCAGTTGCAAGATAGACTACAATGTCCAAAGGGATTGTCTTACTCCATGGCAAGACTATGCTTTAGGAGTTCACATTTGTTATAGGGTTGGTGAAATATAATCATAGAACACACAACCAGTTCGGGGTGTCAGCTCTGAGCTTGGCACTCATGGTCATGAGTCTCACCAGACAGCATGACAACAGAGAAGGCCAAAGACAATGGGAATTGCACTCGGTGTCTGAAGTCAACAGGAAAAGCAAATTAACAAAAGATGAGAAAAGGTGACATGGTCCCAGGACTGTAGAGAACAAACACCAAGAATAAGACTTACTAGACTTTAAGAAAAGGGTGGCGGGGGGATTGTGGCTTTCTATCACAAAAAAGGCACCTACCACTGTTTCTTCAGTATCTATAAATGGTGGATTCCCAGCCATGTGGGTTGGTAATGCTGTATGGTTTTCAGTCAGAAAATGCCTTAGACAAGGATTCCAGCCTATTACTTTTTAGTAACTAGAAAGTTTTACACTTGTTTTCTTTCTGGAAATTGTCTGTTCTGTTTGAACTTATTATTGATTTTAGTATATTAAAGAACAGATTTAAGTTCAATATATTAAAGTGTGAATCCTCAGCTGATCTACCAGTCTGGTGTGTATGCTGTGTCTTTGGAGACAGCATACTTGGTAAGCATCCAGTCACAGGGGCTGCGTATTGTTGGGGAACACCTTTGAAGAAGGTATAGGGATGGCAGTGCACCTGAGGTTAACCAGCAAGGCATAGTAAAGGTGGGAAAAGTTTTGTGGAGATTGTTGAGGGGGGTAATAGCTAGAGAGTGAGGGAGCTGACACAGGTCCCTGTCACTAAGGCAGAGGGGGAACAAGGTGATTCACTCCTGAACTCCTCAAGAAAGCATCAGACTGGCTGAGTTCCTGTTATTAGACAGAAAATGTGATGCAATTTTTCTCTAAATATAAACACACACACACACACACCAGCCATACAACCAGCTGTAGCAACCAGAGGGGATTGTTAACACAGCATGAGCTGAAAGCCACCCAAGAGGCTGCCAGGTATGACAGACTACATTGAACAGTATTAACCAACCTTCACTGCCTTCAGTCATTCCAAGCTATAAAGCTGGCAGCCTAAAGTTACCTCTGAACTCAGGAGCTCATTGCTGGACTCCTAGCCAGTCCACCTGCTCACATCAAATCACATTTTCTCTCAATCTTTCTATTTCCACATTGTATGAAAATATGGAGAAACAGATTTGTAATGTTGAATATTGTTAGATCTACTCAGTATTTTTCTGAATTCTCAGGAAAAAAAAACATCTAATTGTCCATTGTCTGCTGCATGATTTATTTAATGGACATTGAGAACAACTTGGAAGGAAGAGGTATTTTTGAGCTTTGTTTCATGGAAAGTGCTCAGATACAATAACAATAGACAACCATATAACCTACTTAGAAACAAGCTATTCTTAAAACATATTAACTTCGATTCATAGTAAGATCCCAAAAGCCCTTTACAACCATTGTATATACAAGACTGGCTTTATCAGCCACCTCTGATGTGAACTGTGGCTGCTGGTAAACAATACACAAGAGCTGAGTGAAGAGGAATAACATATCTAGTTGAAAAGGTAGGGAAAACTCAGTTCAATAAAGCCATTGTGCCAGAGATATCAGCAGTAATAAATATAATAGTCTTCAGGTGTGACTTAATTTTGTGGGGTTTTAGATTTTTCTGCAATGACTCTTTTCCCCTATAGTAATTCAAACACAAGGCTGCTGAAACCTGTTAGCAAGTGGACACAAGACACACTGAGCATATATCTTAGTCACTTTACAGCAGTGGGTTTAAAAAAATACTAATTCAGACTAGAAACACGTCAATAACCTTGACACTGACTTGGACAACAACAAAATGTATCCTGTGAAGAGCCAACCCAGGTGTGATGTTATATGATTAAAACATGACCAGGTAGATCATTGTTGCTACCACTGTTATATAATTGCAACAAATGTTATACAAAGTGTGTCAAAAAAGTTATGATTTGCTGAATATGATTATGCTAATTGCATGTATCATTTTTGTATCTGAAGTTATGAATATTAACTATGTACCTGTATTTCAAATGTTTATTCCTGTGGCAACACCAACAAGGTATTTAGCCAGCACATTGTGAAGGAACTATTCAAGTTGAATGGCCCATCAAAGAACCCTTAATTCACAATGGACCATGGAAGGTGCCTATCTACACCTAATGGATTTTCCTATGGACATTCTAGCTAGAGTCTGGGTGATGGCCCCAGCAGTTTATTCCATCACTGCTACAAGCCTGATCCAAGAACTTTGCAATTACTGTATGTATTTGATTCCTTTAACCAATTTTAACTCTTGCCTTTCTTTCTTTTTATAAATAAACCTTTAGATATTAGATACTAAAGGATTAGCAACAGCATGATTATTGGGCAAGATCTGAGTTATATATTGACCTGGGTATGTGGCTGGTCCTTTGGGATCAGAAGAACCATTTGGTTGATGAAATTGGTTTTAAATAACCACTCATCATTAAGTCTAGTGTTTTTGGTGGTGATAAAAGGACTGGAATACCTAAGGAGGCTGCTTTTCTGACTTCTTGTTTGCCAGTGTGGTGAAACAGATGTTTACTTTTGTTGCTGGTTTTGTATATCTTATGGGAGACTAACCACCAGTTTTGGAGCGTCTGCCCTAATTCTTAGCAGTTTGTCCTGAATTTGGTATTCTCAGTTGTGACCCACTGAGGCACCGTGACACAAGGTGATTAGCAGGAGAACAGCATCCCACTGTGCTCTGCCCCTAACCTCAAGTGCCAGAAGACCAAACTTTGTGCAAGCAAGGATCTTGTATCAGGGAAGGGGGTGTTCTTGCACTGAAAGGAGCAGTGTGGATGCTCTAGGCTTGCATCTGGATGACCCTGCCATCAGCATATCTCAAAATATCTACGTTTAGAAAGTAGGAGCTACTGCCACTTCCAGCAGAAAAGGGATCAAACTTTGTTATCCTCTATCCCCTCCCCACAAAAATAGTACATTTAGAGGCAATTGCAAGCAGACACTGATCATATTTCAGGGCCCATATGTGGGTCTTCATAAGTTAATGTGTGGCAGAGTGGGAAAATGTTTCTCTGCCAGCTGTGTACCCTCTTCTACTGGAAGGGTTTCAAACACTAATTCTGTCTGCTCTCGGCAAGCTACTTTTTTTTTTCCTTCTGCCTCACCAGTGAACTACTTTCAATAGCTTTGACATTGATCCATAAAAGTCTGACCTTACTTGACAAAGATATTATATCTAAGTTTGATGCAGTGAAGACTTAATTAGGAGGGCACTTAGGGTCAACAGCTGTATTGAAAGACAGTAAGATCATGCTAGCCTGGGTCTGCCTCTTAAAAGACTGAATCAAACACCCTAGTATCAACATTTGGTTATTTTTACAGGTTTTTATATATATTATAAAAACTGAACAATGTTATGAGCTGTCTGTGTGACACTCTTTTCTTCATCTCTTTGCAAGCCAAGCAATAATATATTTAGTTAGAGAATATGAAATGTCAGTGATCAATAGGATGACTGTAGATGTTAATGACCAAACATTCAAGTATGCACATGCAAATGTTAGGCCCACATCTCAATTTTCATGAACAAATAGACATTTATGCACATTGTGTGTGATTCTCTCATTTTGAAGTGGAAATGCTGCTTTGTATATTCAGGTTTTGTGGAGACAATGGATGTACAGGCACATATGAACATCTTAAGGCCACGTGTTTGGAAACTTGTCCTGGATTGTCAACGTGAATTGGTGGTTTGGGACTTTATTCTGTAGTATTAATTCTTTTGATGTGTGGCATCAGGTGAGAAATCAACTACATGAATAAGAGACGATATTCTTTGGTTTAGGGAACACCCCTGACAGCGCAATTTTTGTAATTCCTCCCAATTTAGCATCATTTGCATACTTGTTAAGTCTGTTAACCCCTTCTTCCAGCTCATTGATGACACTATTAAATAAAACTGGATCTAAGATCAGCAAAGAATCCTGTGGCACCTTATAGACTAACAGAGGTTTTGCAGCACGAGCTTTCGTGNACAGTAACATGTAAATGAGGAATAGTGGGGGTAGGGTGAAGGTAAGAAAATTTGTTCCAATTTTAAAAATATTGATCAAATACATAGTACTGGTTTAAAGAATAGACACTGTAGACTGTTTACCCCCCGCTCCCATCCCACTTCCATCTTTCTGCATACTGCAATCAGACATAATTTAACAGACTGCAGAGCCTTTTTCAAGCTAGTTTTCTTTTAAAGACGCTACATATTTGTAAATACATGTCACTTGCACAAGCAAACTCTATAAAACATCAGTTTAATGCTCCAACTTGGCCTGAAATTCAACTTAGCTTGAAACTAAAATCTAAAGTAGAAGCAGCCACTTCTGGCCATTAACATGGTGACTGGGTATAAGGACTTCAAAGGAACAAGCCCACATTTTGAATTGCTGTTTGCTTGCCTTGTTACTGGGAACAAGGACCACTTTCACCTCCTCTTTTCTCTGATAATAGACAATAAATCAGGACTATTAAACACTGTGGTTCCCAATTTCTACTGTCTAATACAAAATAAAAGATGAGAGCAGCACGGGTGCCACTGAAAAGCAGCTGGATCCATCTAAGTTAGAAGAAGCAATGAAGAGCACAAAAGTCCATAGGGTGCTGTATACAGAACAGATCACCCACAGTTTAGTGCATATTTTACAAGGCAATTAAAACATAAAGGTATGTGGCAGTACCTGAGGAATGTATCCATAAACGCTGCCTGCCCACCACTCCCACCCCTGTGCACACACCCAAATCATGCCATGTGTAACTGCTTTATTCCTGGCTTTTGCAAGACAGGCCAAAACCACTAATCACTAGATAAGCTCATGCAGTGTTCCATTTTAATCCTTATAAACATACACAGTGGCAATTTTGATATGTGAGAAATGAATAGGGAAGTGGGAAAAACGTCCTGCGCTCTAGTCAGCGTTTGGGGTCTTCTGTGCTAATTTTTTTTCAGGTAAAAGGAGAGGCAGTGCAAATATTTCATAAAACTCACTCCTAAAATAACTCATCCTTGTTTACACTAGTTGAACAATCACGCACAGATACACACGCACTCCTTCCCCTCTCTCCCCTCCACCCCCTCCAAATACTGACTGACTTTGAGGAACAACACTTTTTTCCCCCCATTTGCCTTAACAGTTCTTGGCAGTGTAGTATGCTATATAAGACAGAACTTGTTACCAGAATATTTTCCCCTCTAATTGCCTTTGAAGTAATTTGGTGTATTTTATTAATATCACTAATCTTATACCCCTGTCTTAGCTGTTGGGAGTTTTTCTTTATGGCACTCACTTCCTTTGTTTTTCCTTTTGTATGCCACTCTGGAATCTCCAAACTACTGTTGCAGCTGTTTCTTGGCTGCTATTCAGAGCAGATTCCCAGGTGGTAGATTTTGCCTACTTATGTGGACCAGGTATAGGTGTGTGGGACAGAGACAGATGCATAGTAGTTACGTGAGTTAGGTGTTACAGGAGTTAGGACAGCCTGCTGGAAATTTTTAGGGAACAGTGGATTCTTAACTAATGATTAGACTGGTTGTGTGTTAATGTGGGTTGTGAATTAAAGTTATCAAAGGAGTTGTTGTTACCTTCTGAGAAGAGCAGGATATCAGTGCTTACATAATTATGTGTATGAAACCCCTGAATTCTTGGAAGGATGGTGTTTATTTCTGGACCTTACTTGCATTCTTGGAGAAGCACCAAAGTTCTTCAGGAATCCATCGTCTGACACTTGTAAACTCCTGGCTGCTGTTCCCTTGGAGAAATAAGAAAGGGCAGGAAACTGTCAGATGCACTGAGCATGTCTTTCTGGGTCTGGTGGGGTAGGTAGGTCGAGAAGACCATAAGTTTCTGCACCCAGTTGCTAGCTGCTTTGAGTAATGCTATACCTTGTCAAGCTAAATTACGTCCCCCAGAGCTACTTCTGCACAAAATATCGCAACATTCCTCCTGATAATGATGGTAGTAAATGCACAGCAGGCTGCCCTAACTAGTATGTATACTATGGAGTTGAAGTAGAAAGGGAATAGGATGTAAAAGATTCACAAACATTGGGAAATCAGCATGCTCTCAGCCAGCTGGTGTTGCATTACGGTAACTCATTATTACAGTTTTGTTCAAAACAATTCACCTCACTGTGACCATTATCTCTTGTTTTCAAGCAATATACCACTTTTAATGGAGGAATTCTGTGTGTGCGTTTTTATTTGTACATAAGAATGAATATTGCTTTTGAGACCACAGTACCTTGGGAAGCCTCTCAAACATACAATGGGGAAAATGATATGCAGTTCTACCAAGATAAGTGATGGTGTTTTCTATGATTATGATGAGGGTGGCAGTAGGAGAGACTGAGGTGAAGAGAGAGAATAAGACCACTAGCCAATAACACTTAGCAGTGAACACACTAGAAATAAATCTCAAGCATAGCAATGGCTGGGAAATTCACAATAACAGCAAGCTATCACGTTAACCTGTTAGCACATGTTGCACATAAGCGGATACCCAAAAGAAACCAGAGAGGCAACACTGGCACGCTGAAGGTTGGAAAGTGAGCTGGAAATGTTGAAACTTCCTGTTAGCAGGGCTAGGAAGACATGAAAGTGACTGTCTAAACTTTAAGGGCATGGACTGTGACTAGTGAACACTTATCTGTTTATCAATCTAAAGAGCAGCAGTTCAAGACTGACATGCTCTATGTGCTTCAGATGGATTCCACTCTTGAAGCTCATTGTAGGAGCAGGACCTGTTATTGATTAAAAAATGCATGGCTTCATCTTAGGTGGGTATGTAGTATGCACACACGTTTCCTTTGGGATTTTTTTGTGAAATGTGTCTCATGATATTTTTTTTATATTAAGACTCATAACTTATTCACAGAAAACAATTCAGTTGAATCTATTCATCTGACTTTATACAAAAAATATGAAAAACACTCTGAGCTTTGCTGTTAAGGAGGTATAAAACACTTCCCTTGGAAGATATCTAGTGGTTAGAATCCTTTCGTCCATTCAAAGACATCCTAAAACTTATGAAGCGCATACAACTTATGTTTCAGATTTTCTCCTCTATTCCCTTCAATTACATCTAATTGTGCCCATTAAAGTAATCTAGAAATCATTGTACTTGTCTACCTAAAGACCAAGGGGCATAATTATAAAAGCAACTTTCACTTCATTTACATTAGAAAAGATTTTCTTAAACCAGTTGAGGTAGACATATTTTTCAAGTAAAAAGTAATAAGAAAAATAAAGGAACAAGAAATTATTTAATGAACATACAAAATGTTATCAAACCATAGGAATTCAAAGTTCCATGAGAAGGTGAAATTAATACAACATGTTGAATAAAGCAAAGGTTCCAGGAAATTTTTAGTCCTGCTGAGTTTACTTCAAACTGCCTGCTAGAGTTAAGAGTAAAAAAAATCTAAGAGGGAAAAATGGAATATCTTAACCAGGTATTCAAAATAGCACATCATTCTTAAATGGTGGCCATTTTTTTTTCAGAATTTGTAAATAGAAATGTCCTCCTAAATTGCTAGATATTCTGTTGCATGAACATATGTCTAAATAACATACATCCAGTGTAAACTGTTGAAAAGTCAGTGTTAGTGACAGGAGAAGGGAGATCTTGTTATACTTGGGGCAAAGTCAGGAAAATAATGTGCAGCTTGAGAGGAGATAGTAGGAAGGAGTGAGTATTTTGAAGAGGAAGTATAAAGTGGTAAGTACCTGGGATTATAGAATGACAGTCAATGAAACTAAAGAAGAAGTGTGTTGCTTAACCAGGAAGATGTCAAACTGAAAAAGTAAAGAATGAATATGAAGTAGGTGTGACCATAAGAGAATCCCAGGACCAGAGGGCAACATGCTCACTGGTATCAGGTAATGAGCTTCAGCTGGCCTGACCAATTCAGTGTTCTCCCAACTCACTAGGCTTATAATCTGCATCTGCAGGGCTAGGAAAACATGAAAGTCACAGGGCAGAGACAATGAAGGTCCATATTTACATGTCAGGTAAACAAAGCTATCAAGGAAACAAATGAGGGAGGAGAGGACATGGTGTCTCCCAGCAGGAGAGAGAAGCTTGGTCTGGCTTTTACTTTTAAAGGAATACATTGCAAAGATATACTGGCCTATAAAGATAAGGGGCTGAACCTCAAGTGATAAGCAATTGAATCAACTTATTGCATACAATATTAATGTATTATACAAATGCATAGAGGTATTTTATGAAAGCTAAAGAGACTCTGTTTTTTAATATCATTGTGAAATGTATGTATTAACACTATATTAGGAAATATGGATACTTAATGATATCATGCTTTGAAGGCTATGCCCAAACAGGCAAAGAGATTTCATTCCAGACAGGAGAGAAGGCAGCTATTTACCTGTCTCCTGTGTAAATTTAAGCATAGTTGAATCAAAACAATAGAGGCTCTATTTATATACAGCGTGATGGGAAGCCCACAGAAAGGGAAGAACAGCATGAGGTCATTCTGCCTCTTGAAACATTCATTTAAATTTGAAAGATATAAGCAAGAAGCCATTTTGGGCATCCATTGCTAGAAAGACACAAGGGAACAGAGCTCTAGCACACAGAGAAAGATGGGTCTTTCAACCAGCTGGAGACTGAAATCTCTGGGAACTGAATGGAGGTGAGAAACCTGCTTAGACAAAAATCTTTTGCCTAAGATAAGAAGGGAAGCCAGCATCTTGTACTTCTGCGGAAGGTTCCAACTGAGGGGAATCAGCCATGGCTGGGAAGAAAATTGACTGTTCAATATGGTTTCTTTCACCAGAGCCTGTATCTTGGTAGATTCAGTTTTGATTTGTAGATGTGTGTTCTCACTTATATTTGCTTGTAACCCTTTCCAACTGTATTCCTTTTACTTGCATAACTTAACCTATGTTCTATTGTTAATAATTTTTTTATTTTTACTATAAACCAACTCAATGCTGTGTTGAAGGAAAGTGTTTATTTGCTGGGGGGATAGCTAAACCCAGGGTTGAGAGTTCAATCCTTGAGGGGGCCTTTAGGGATCGGGTGGAATGTCAGGGAAAGTACTTGGTCCTGCTAATGAAGGCAGGGGACTGGACTCAACAACCTTTCAAGGTCTATGAGATAGGTATATCTCCATATATTATATTTATACCCCAGTTAAGTTAATAAGCAGTGCTTTTATCTCTTTAGAGGAACAAACTATTATTTCTCTGAACTGTCCAGGAGAGGGATGGACATTACAGACCACATGGTTTGGGGGGAAATCTGTACTGCAAGGGTGTTGGGTCACCCAGAAAGTAGTAAGCAAGGCTGTTGGGAGACAAAATGAGGCTGTAGACAGGCTGCCGGGGTCAGAGCTGTTGAACAAGGTCTGTCTAGTTCACAGATACTCAACGTGACCTTCATGCTTGCAAGCCAATTGTGAGCATCCTAATTTAGGAGCTACAGTAGCAAAGGATTGTGAGGGACCCAGGGTTGCTGGACAAGAGGTGACACAACCTCTCACTTGTCAAAATTGCACCCCAAACCCTATAATAGTAGGAGAAGGCTTTCTTCATAGGTGTGCCACAGCAGAAACAGAGAGGCAGTTATTGGGACTAAATCATGACTGGGTATTGCGACAGTGAACCCTTATGATGGGGGAAAGTAGTGGTAGAGGGAGGATGGCATTATGCTTGAGAGACTGGACTGTGTCTAGGACATCTGTGTTTAATTCCCAGATGTGCTTCAGACCCCTTATGTGAGTCATTTACCTTGCATGCTCCACTAGGGGCAGGGAGAAGGGGAGAGTGGAATTTTTGTTACATATGGTAACCAGTATAGTCTCAGCATGTGATTCCATTTCTCTTGTCTTAGCACAATGGAGAAATTAAAATTGTGTCAATTTAATAACGCTTTTATAATGTTATATCATACTAATTGGGTTTCAATAGCATTTTAAAAATCACTTTGGAATAAAAGTGGTGTTTGTATTTTGATAGTTTATAAAATATATAATTGTGCTAACATCTCTTATTATTGGCCTATTCCTTTGGCAAGCTACATCAAGAGTGGGTGCCAAACAGCAGGGACTATAAAATTCAGAGTGGAAAAACTGTTGAGATTTGATGGTGTTTTGGGTCCCATAGAAACCTATTCTCTTATGAACATATATAATATCCATATGTGTGGGTATTTAGGACATCAGGAGAAATTTATAAATCCATTTTTGTTGCCTATTAATTTTTTGGAACTATTTGGGAAAAATTGTGGGGGGGAAATAGATCAGTTCTACAATGTAGCCTGATTTAGGGAACAGTGAGTTGAAAATGTTAACAGAGAAGCTGAGTTACACATTGCTCTTAAATCCTCATTTAGTACCATTTTAGGAAAGATACACTGCATATGTGCTAGATTATTTCATTGTTCAGAGAGGGTAGTACAAGGTGTGAACTCCGACTGACCTTGTCATTTGGGACGTGCTGGAAATGTGGTATTGTTGTTATGACTTCAAAGCAGTCTTTTTTTTTTTAACTGGAGAGAATAAGCTGATAGATCACAGGATGTTGTATTCTGTCTAATTCCTCTAAAAGTGTGTGTTCTTGAAATGAGCTTTAGAGTGGCAAAATCCAAGTGCAATTTATAACTCGCAGATATAACCTGCCACATCTTCAGAACTATAAAATCGATCAGTCTCTAGGTTCAGCCTTCAGTCACACAGTTTCTATAAAAGATTCAGCCCCACTGCTACAAGGGGTTGTTCTGTACAAAGGGGAACTAATCAGTGCTTTCCCAGCAGATCTTGGTGCCAGGCCAGGTTCACAGCCTAATTTTTTCAATCCCACTGACCTATGCTTTACAGATCCTTTTGGTTGGTTAGTGGGATAGAGAGGCATGACCACCTAGATTCTCTTCATTCACCTCTCTTCCAGCAGCTACCACCAGCCTGTCCAGTGTGTCCAGAGAGCAAACACCACCAGGTGACATATGGCTCTCAGGATTAGGGGATCACAAAGGCATCCTTAACACCCTCCCTAACATCAAACTTTTCTGGTCCTGCACCAAGTATACCTTAGTCAGACTAATGACCTCCATCAATTTCAGTATTTCTTTATATATGAAGTATCATTTGATTTTAAAATGTCAGTTTAACCGATTTCCAAGGGATGAAATGTTAAATTTAGGAAACGTACTTAGAATTTAGTATGTGTATGCTATTGGCCTGTACAAGATTTATCCTTCTGCAGGCTACACCTTCTCCCTCTCTACTATGTTCTGTGTCCTGTAGATTCAAAGGTGAAAAAGGACAATTGTGATCCATCTAGTTTGACTTCCTTTATAACACAGCCCCCAAATAATTCCTAGAGCGTATCTTTTAGAAGAACATCCAATCTTGATTTAAAAATTGTCAGTGATGGAAAATCCACCATGACCCTTCGTAAATTGTTCCGATGGTTAATTAACCTCACAGTTAAAATCATACCTTATTTCCAGATTTAATTTGTCTAGCTTCAACTTCCAGCATTTAGATTGGGTTATATGTGTTTTGCTAGATTGAAGAGCCCATTATAAAATATTTGTTCCCCCTACCCATGTGAGTATTCATATAGGCTAATCAAGATACCCCTTAACCTTCTTATTGTTCAGTTAAATAGATTGAGCTCTTTCAGTCTGTCACTAATGCATGTTTTCTAATCATTTAATCATTCTGATGGCTTGTCTTTGTACCCTCATCCATTTCTCAACACCCTTCTTGAATTGTGGACACTAGAACAGGTCACAATATTCCAGCAGCAGTCATACCATTGTCAAATACAGAAATGAAAAACCTCCCTACTCCTCCTTGAGATTGCCCTGTTAATGTATACAAGGATAGCATTAGAACTTACGGCTAGTTTCACACTGGGAGTTCAAGTTCAGCTGATTATCCATTGCTCCCAACCTTTTTCAGTCTCACTGCTTCCTAGAATAGAGCCCCACATTATGTAATTATGGCCTACATTATTTGTTGCTAGATGTATACATTTAGATTTAGCCATATTAAAATGCATATTGCATGCTTGCACCTTGCTTACCAAGCAGTCCATATCATTATGTATAAGTGACCTGTCCTCTTCATTATTTACTCCCTCCCAATTTTTGTCATCTGCAAATTTTCAGTGATTTTTTAAAAAGTTTTCTTCCAGTTCATTGTTAAAAATGTTACATAGCATAGGGCGAAGAACCAATCCTTTTGGGACCCCACTAGAAATATACCCATTTGATAATTCCCCATTTACAATTACATTTAAGACCTATCAACCAGTTTTTACTTTATTTAATACATTACACCTTAATATTTTAATCAATGTCATACAGTACCAATTTGTTGTAGCAGTGTTAGTCCCATGATATTTAAGAGGTAAGGTGAGTGAAATAATCTTTTATAGGACCAACTTTTGACCTAAACAAGGGCTCTGTGTAGCTTAAAACATGTCTCCTTCACCAACAGAAGTTGTTCCAACAAAAGATATTAGCTCACTCACCTTGTCTTGCTGTACGGTACCACTTCTGGGACTTCCCTGGTGTTCCAAGACTTATTGAAAATCAACACTAATGGTCCAGAGAGCTCCTCAGTCAGCTCTCTTAAAACTCTTGGATGCAAGCTATCTGGAACAGCTAATGTAAAAATGTCCATCTTTAGTAGTAGTTGCTCTTTAGCATCCTCCTGAGATACTAGTAGAATGGAAAGTGTTTTCATCATCATGTTATATGACTACATCTTTTTTCCCAAATACTGAAAAAGTATTTACTGGATATTTCTGCCTTTTCTGCATTATTATTGGTAATATAACATAGTGAGTAGCAAGAAACATACATGTATGTTTCATGTCTTTGCCTTGTTGCTACAGTAATTGTTCTACATTTTTGAGATACAGTTCCTTTACAAGAGTGGTTCTCAAACTAGGGCCGCCGCTTGTTCAGGGAAAGCCCCTGGTGGGTCGGGATGGTTTGTTTACCTGCCGCGTCCGCAGGTTTGGCCAATTGCGGCTCCCACTGGCCGCGGTTNTGAACCGTGGCCAGTGGGAGCCGCAATAGGCCAAGCCTGCGGACGCAGCAGGTAAACAAACCGGCCCAGCCTGCCAGGGGCTTTCCCTTAACCAGCGGAGGCCCGAGTTTGAGAACCACTGCTTTACAATTTCACAAATTTGTATTTGCATTTTGATGGAATTCTGCTTAGAGATTTTCAAAGCATATAAGCAAATACCAAGAAGTCTTAGTTCCACTCAAAAGTACAATTCTGCCCACCTTATGTAGATATGTGCTGCTGATGGCTAACTTAGTGCACACTTAACAAAAACAAAAGGATATGATTTATTAATATGCATGTGAATGTGTTAATCTTGAGATTAACATTTTCATGTTTTTTGGTTGGTTAGTTTTTTTATATACATTTTAAAGCATTTAAAACACAAGAATGTCTCAGGATTTATTCATTTTAACCACATAGATTTTCTGAGTTATAACCATTTTTTTTCTAACATGCATCAGTTGCATAAATAAATAGGCAATAAACTTAATTAACTTCTAGTTATGAGCTCTAGTGTCAATGATGTTTTAAAATAGAGCAAAACTTCCAATTATTTAGTTGTTGACTGTCTCCACGCTTGTGAAGTTTTCTAGATAGTGTCTCTTCAGTCTAGGATGTGCTATTTTCAAATCCAGAGTACACTGTAATGTATAAATTTCCTTAGTTGAATATAACATGTTGGGGAGAGAGAAGGCGGTTGAGGTAAGATCTTTTATTAAACCAACTTCTGTTGGTGAAAGAAGCTTTTGAGATACAGAGTTCTTCTTCAGGTCTGGAAAAGGTTCCCATTATCACAGCTAAACACAAGATGGAACAAATAGTTTAGCATAAGTTAACACGCTGTAAAGGACGAGGTGAGGTGGCCAGTTAACACCTCTGCAGTCATAGAACAAAAAAGGAGGGCTAGTGGGTTACAGATTGTTGTACTAAGCCATACATTCAGTCTTGATTAAGACCATAACTGCTAGTGTCTAGCAAAGTTATGAATTTAAGCTCCGAGGCTTGTCTTTTGGGGGTGTTTTGCAGGTTTCCTTTGATAACAAGGACTGAGAGGTCCGATTATGGAGCAATTAGGCATAGCACACACTCCTCTTGTCAGCATCTCCTATTGGCTAGTTCAGGTGGGGCCTTTTTCTGGATTGGATTCTTAAGCACCTATCTCTCCCAATTCATTATATAGGAGGCCTAGGTATCTAACTCAATGTTGTTGATTACAGTGGTATTCCTGTGACTTTTTTTCTAGGTGCTGCAGTAAGTTTCAGTGCTGCAAAGCTAAAGTCCCTTCATAAATCCCACCCTAACAACCCACCTTTGCCTAACAACCCACCTTTCCCTGCTGCTGCACTCTGGAGACTGAGCAGACCGAGAAACCATATATCTTTTCTTTCACTCTGTCTTGAGTGCTTGATCTCTCAGCCTTAATGTTTTAATATTAGTGTTTGTATTTACCAACTAATTCTTCTTTCAGTTTCCTGGGAGCAAAGCAACAGTGTTCCAGTTATAGTCAAACCTGTTGCTCAGCAAAGCCAGAATTGTTTACAATTTTGAGTTTCTTCTGTGCTGCAGGTGACTTTGATATTGCTGAAATATCTCCTCTCATGTTGAATTTTATTGAGTGCAACACTTTTTTAAAAAAGAAAATGTTCTTTGACTAATGTCTATCTTGCTCTAACATTCTCTTTCATCAGTAAGCTGAAAGCCATAGGTAGTTAGAAAAATGAAAGAAATTTGGGCTGTCTCTATGGCAGTTCTTGCACTAGCTGTGGGGTGATCAAATCATGCAATTTTGCTGCTGTTGGCTTACATATATAACAGTGAAAGCTAGGTATCTTAGATCTTATAACAATCTGTCACTTTCTATACTAAGCCAGTTCTTTTGTTAAGTTATGAGTGCACTGGGGCTCTATAACTGAAGCCTTAAAGCCTTTTTTTTTCACTTGGTGTTCATAGATATCCTTCATTACCTGTTTGGCAGTTCATATTACAGTACCATACAATGCTGAAGTATGCACAGAACCTACACTGAAGAGGAAATAAATCTTAAATTAATCTGTCCTGAGTTAATGTTTCGAAACTCTTACTATTAATTCAGCTGCTGAGAACTTCTAAACCCACCAATTTTTAAATACTAAGATCAGGATTAAAATGTTAAAAGTTCTATAGCCCTTAACTGAGGTGCTAAGTGCCCTCAACTCCTACTGGAATTAATGTGGTTTGAAGATGCTCAGCATGTTACAGAATCAGGCCTTAAACTAGCAAAACAACTATTGACTGAGTAAAATGAATGTCAGTTACTAGTATAAAATGTAACTAAATTTTCAATGCATCTAAAAATATGTAGTTCTACTCTGTACAGAATTTCCTTGATTGATTTAAAACTCTTGGCATATCCACTTAACAATGAAAATGGACCATTCTTTTATATTAGCTGATCTCTAAAACACTGCATTTGAAATGTCTTCCATTACCAAAGGGAATATACAGTAAACATGGATGGATCTCATTGAAATAAAATCAGCTTGAACTAAAATGTTGGTGGAAAAACTACCAGTAGAAACCAAATAATTTCAGAATTAAAAATATCCACAGGAAGGTATAGAATCATGAGACATTAACAAAGAAATCAAGCATCAATCAAATAATATAGAATTTAGAGATTCAAGAAATTGACAAGTCTCTAATTCTGAAAGTCCATCTTTTTATATCCTATAGCATATTACACAACTATTTTCTTGAAAAGACAGACCTTATCATTTAAGGCATTTGCCAAGTGAGACTGGGTCACCCCAGGAGTTGCATCCATAACCTGGGCACAAGACTACATCATGAAACTACTGCCCTATATATGTTTCCTCCCCGTTGTCTGTGAAGTAGATGGGTTCCTCCTCAAACCTAGCTGTCAATTTGCTAGGCAGAATTAATGGGTGAGTCCTGGCCTCATTGAAGTCAATGGCAAAACTTTTATTTTAGGACTTCACTGAGAATCTTCTAGCATAATTTCTCTTTCACTTTGGTAAAGGGTAATCTTTCTGGCTTACTTGTCAGAATATAACATTAAACCTATATCCAAATTTTGCAATAGGCCACTATCTTTAAACTGTGCCTGATCAAATCCTGATAGCTGAACACCTCTTAACAAAATCCAGATGTAGGATTCAGATTTTGTCTTAAACCCATCTACCATAATTAAAACTATATACATAAACAAAATAAATCACTTGGATATTTTTTTTAAATGGGTCACACTAGGCATATTTCATCAAACCATGAACTAAACAGGTGCTCTCACAGATCCTTGCAACAAGTCTTTGAGATGACTCTTAGTCACTTGTCTGTTAGGGTAGGTTGGCTGTCATGGAAAGGCATTGCAAATCCCCTCTAAATCCCCTTGCAACTAGCAATGCACTAGCTTTAAAAGATTCAATGGTTAAAGTACTACTATTAGTATTTTGCAAATATAGACAACCTTTAATCTCCAAACACTTGATATGGTGGACATGTACTGTTTTTGGTATTACATATGGAAAAACTGTATCTTGACCTAACTAATATAACAAAGCAAACCGGGGCAGGGCCAGGAATTAGCAGCCAAAATTTGCTGCTGTATCACTAACCTCTTAATATGCTACTTTCCCCTCCTCCCCCTCCAGAAATGCAAAAGAAAATGTGTACCATGCCCCAATTAATTGTATTTCCTGGATATACGAATACTGAGAATTTATGAGAAGAAGTGTTCTTGAGAGATTTCTAGTGGTTCTTACTTTTTAGTAAGGCCAGAGAGACACTAATTTTTTTTACTTTTTTTATTTTTTTGGGTGGGGGTGGGGAAGTGCTATTTTGGCTCTTCCATTCCACTTCCCTCTGGAGTCATGAAGTCCAGGAAAATAGGAACAAAAATGTTATTCAAACTTCTACAGACTTCCAAGACACTTCACCTGGAGGTTTGGGCAGAAGTTCAGCTTTGCTCTTATTAAAACTGAAAAGGACTGCCTATTATTTTGTTTTTAATTGATATGGAAATAGATGTGTAGGTACCTACAAAGAAGAAAATCAAACTACTCGTATTTAATGTGTCAAAAACCCCTTGTCGCACCGTTATTTCCATATTTGTGAGGAATAAGAGTGCTAGTAGAACTGAAAACAGAAAGAAATATCATATGTTAAAGATTATCTTCTTCACGTTAACAGGACAAATGACCTCAATTGATTTGCACAGCTTATAGAAGTTCATATACCTATGCCTAGCTAACTGGAAATATAGCTATGAAAAGTTGAGCACTAGTATAGTAAAATACACAAGGTAACATCCTAGCCCCACTCAAGTCAATGGGAGTTTTGCCATTGACTTCAGTGGGACCAGAATTTCATCCAAGGAGAGGTGAAGCAGAGTAAAGAGGTTTTATTTAAAAATAAATAAATAAATAAATAAATCCTGCTTTTTAGCTGCTACTTTTTAAAAGCAATTGAGTATTCAGTTTGTTTCTGTTTGAATTGCAGGCTAGAGAAAGAAACAATAATTGGGAGGTTAGGTCAAGTATAATTTGGGCATGAGCATGAGGCCAGTTAATTAGCTCTCATTATCTGAGGCATTGTGTCTTAGTTTGATATCACTGATGGGATTTAATACAATTTTTTGACCATGAAATGTATGTTTTCTCTCACATAGAGAGTGACTTAAAATATTGTAGTGAAAATATTCTTGCCACACTTTGCTCTAGTAGGTCAAGGGGAGTAGAGAGAGACAGACTGTAATTTAATAATATGCTGTAAATCAGACATTGTTTCCATCCATTTTATATCCTAATATGTACTGTCCTCTAAAAACAGCCAGAGACGATTGTGAAGAACTTTACAAACTGGTCCATCCATTAAAAAAATGTCTGTTATACTTTCAACCTTAAAAGGGAATTTTAAAGTTAAATATTGAATACTTTATAAAATTTGCATTCTTTACTTTCTGGCAGCACATAAATCCTAGTTCAGTTTTGTTAAGTTTTGCACATTAAGTATAGGTAGAACAGTTAGTAACAGTGGCCTGCCCTTTAAGGGGCTGAGACCAGCCATCCCTGTTCACTAAGTCACAGATTCCATGACTTTCCGGGACCTCCGGGACTTCTGCAGTGGCTGGTGCAGCTGGCTCCAGGACTTCCTGAGCAGCTCGGGCAGCCACTGGGCCAGCTGCACTGGCTGCTGCTGGGGCAGTCTCGGGCCGCCATCTGGTCCCTCTTCCCCAGCACCCAAGATTTAGTCAGGTATATAGTACAAGTCATGGGCCATGAATTTTTGTTTACTGCCAGTGATGTCCATGACTTTTACTAAAAATACCTGTGACTAAAACATACCTTTACTGTTCACTAATTGGATGAAGGGAACAGGCGCCTGAGGTTATTAAATCCACCTGCAAAAAAATAAACAGACTTAATGAGGGGGGTGGGGAATAACTGGAGGCTCTAAGCCCAGTCAGAGAGAACTGTTGAAGCCAGGAAGACTGTAATGGGTGGTGGTCTCTGTGTCTCACTTGAGGATGTGATCCACAAAGGTACTTAAGCACCTGTATCTAATTTTTTAAGCACCACTGCAATCCCCAAAACTCCTGCTCAGTTGCTGCCTAACCCTATAAGTGCCTAAACTCCTGTCTCAATTTTTACCTGTGGGCATGCCCATTGTAGTCTGAATCTAAGCATTTGGATGCCTGTCTCCTGTCTAAGCCCCAGACCAAGTCACAAATGGAAAATCAGCCACCTCTGTCATATGCAGGGGAGGGCCCATTCTGGTAGGTTTTCATCAGAGGATGCCAACTAGGTCAAGCCCCTCAGGCAAGTCCACAAACAACAGCTGGCCGGAGGAGGACCTCCCTTTAACCTTTAGTCTAATAGCTAGGGTACTCTCCAGGATGTGGGAGGTTCCCAGTTCAAGTCCACCTTCCTCCTGAGGGGCAGAAAGAATTTGAACTGGTTTCCAGTGCCTCTCAGGCAAGTGGCCTAAACACTAGGATATAAAATATTCTGATGTGGGTATCCCTTAATCTTCCCTTGATAATCTAATTTAATCAAATAATTGAATAGGGTCAGTGAAAGAATTAGAATGACTCGATAGCCTAGTGGTTGGAGCACTCACCTGAGGTGAGAGGAACTTGAACTAGGAATTTCCCACATCCTGGGTGAGTACTCAACACATGTCAAGGTATCACTGTAACAAACTCTTTAAGGGGAAGCCCCACCCCCCAAAAGTTCCATTTCACATAGTTTGTTTTGGTTTTAGGTGAAAATAAAGATTGGGTCACCTTCCTTTGGGGACAAATTATTTCCCTCAGTCTCTCTCAAATACTGGAGCGAGGATAGCATGTTCCAGCAGTGTCTGAAAGAAGGATAATGATACTAGTGGTAGTCTGAGCAGCATGACAAAGAGAACATTGTTACACTTTATTTAAAGTGGTCCACCACTTCCCTGCTTGTGCTGTGGTTGAATAAGGTGTTTGAGGTCATTGCTACTGCCCAGTCCTACCCAGCCAAGCCAGTAAATGCTGCTGGGAGTGGAGGAGAGAAGAGTTCCCAATGTTGCACTCATTAGTGCATCCAGGAACATCATGACTGCTTCCAGTACAGATGTGACAGGGAAGAGCCTCTTTTACTCTCTCCTCCCTAGCAGACCCTTGTAGCACTCACCATAATCTTGCCGTTGTTGCAGAGTGTACAGTTTTTACCTGCAGATGATAAATCTCTAAGGGCTTGGCTACACTGGCAGATGTACAGCACTGTGAGTTAAACCTGCCTTCGTACAGCTGAATAGGGAAAGCGCTGCAGTCTGTCCACACTGACAGCTGACAGCGCACTGTCATGGCCACATTTGCAGTACTTGCAGCGGCATTGAGAGTGGTGCATTATGGACAGCTATCCCACAGAGCACCTCTTCCCATTCTGGCGCCATGGGTTGTGGGAAGGGGGCGGGGGTGCGGGGCATTCTGGGTCCTGTCCCAAAGCCCCGTGATGCATCGCTTCACATCCCAGCAATCCCTGTGTTTCCGTCCACATTTGGCGCCACTTGGCGCAATCTTTCAACGGTTTTTGTGCAGCGTGATCTGTGTGTTACGTTTTGGTCTGCGGGAAATGGAGCCCGAACTGCTGAGAAATATGCTGACGAGTCTCGCCTTCGCATCACGTTTAGCAGTCGAGCTATTCCTTAGGATCCGAAGTGACAGTGAGGAGTCCGACGAGGAGTCTGACGATGATAGCGAGTCACGTAATGCGTACGACATGAAATTGCTTGTGTCATTCACAGACATGCTCAGCACCGTGGAACGCCGCTTCTGGGCTTGGGAAACAAGCACTGAGTGGTGGAATCACATCGTCATGCAAGTCTGGGATGACGAGCTGTGGCTGCAGAACTTTCAGATGAGAAAAGCCACTTTCATGGGACTGTGTGAGGAGCTCGCCCCTATCCTGCGGCGCAAGGACACGATATTGAGAGCTGCCCTGCCGGTGGAGAAGCGGGTGGCTATTGCAATCTGGAAGCTGGCAACTCCAGACAGCTACCGATCAGTCGTGAACCAGTTTGGAGTGGGAAAGTCAACAGTTGGAATCATGCTGATGCAAGTTTGCAGGGCCATTAATAAAATCCTGCTCAGAAGAACCCTGACTCCGGGTAACGTGCAGGACATTGGGGATGGCTTTGCACAAATGGGTTTCCCTAACTGTGGAGGGGCGACAGATGGGACGCATATTCCTATTCTGGCACCAGACCACCTAGCCTCCGAGTACGTTAATCAGAAGGGGTATTTCTCTATGGTTCTCCAGGCGGTTGTGGATCACCGTGGGTGTTTCATTGACATTAACCCAGGCTGGCCTGGAAAGGTGCATGATACACGCATCTTTCAGAACACTGGTGTGTTCAGGAAGCTGGAGGCCGGGAATTTTTTCCCAGATAGGAAGATCACAGTAGGGGAAGTCGAAATGCCCATTGTGATCCTTGGAGACCCCGCTTACCCGTTAATGCCGTGGCTCATGAAACCCTACACAGGGTGCCTTGACAGTAGCAAGGAACGGTTCAACTACAGGCTGAGCCGGTGCCGAATGACCGTGGAGTGGGCTTTTGGCCGTTTAAAGGGCCGCTGGCGATCTCTGTATGGGAAGCTGGACTTGGCCGAAAACAGCATCCCCGCGGTTATATCCGCGTGCTGTACCCTCCATAATATTTGTGAAGGGAAGGGTGAAAGATTCAGTCAGGCATGGACCTCCGATGTTCAACACCTGGAGGCTGAATTTGCACAGCCAGAGAGCAGGGCTATTAGACGGGCCCAGAACGGGGCTGCTAGGATTAGGGATGCCTTGAGGGAGCAATTTGAGGCTGAAAACCAGCAGTAATGTCTGGTGCCCTGTGGTTACAATGTTGGTAGGAATCTGTGTTTGCTTCGCTGATTTGCTGTGCCTGTTTCCTGGGCTAAGGTACCTTTTACTTTATGCAATAATAAAGAATGTTTTCAAAACCAAAATATAAATTTATTGAAAAGAAAATTCATTTATTGAAAGAAACACAACTGTTTGGGAATCAGAAAGGGCGGTGGGGTGGGGAATGGTACAATCACAGATTTGCGTATGTCCTGTCTGGAGTGCTGTGCAATGAGTGCTGCACTTCAGGATGTCTATACTGCATGGTGAGGGGGGTTGAGTGCAGAGGGTAAGGGTCGTAGTTTTCAGGGCTGGGTGGTGAAGATACCGGTGTTGGAGGCAGCAGTTGGCGGTAAGAACCCGGACGTTGGGGAAAGTGGGTTGGAGGTGACATGGGGGCACAAGGTAAAGAGTTTTGGGGCAAGCGCTGCAGGGGGGGCGGGCGTGGTAGTGCTCCACCTGCATGGCTACAAGCGCCTGGATAGAGTCTGCTTGGTGCTCCATGATGGTTATCAGCCGATCTGTGCTTTGCTGCCAGTGCTCCGTGGCCTGCCACTGGTCCGCTGCGTTTTCCTGGCGGATCCTGCTTTCTCTCTCCCTACACTCCTGCACTTTTTGATTCTCTTTAACAGACTGTTGCATCACTTGGTGCAGCATGTCTTCCTTGCTTTTCCGCGGTCTCTTCCGGAGTCTTTGCAGTCTTTGAGCCGGTGAAAACACAGACGGCTGATGTCTCAAGGTTGCATCTGTAAAGGCAAAATGCAACACTTAACAGAGGCAGCATTGTTTATACCAGACAGAGTAATGATTCCCCCACACTTGCGGAGGGCACACACAGTGTACACAATTGCATAATTTTCCCGTCCCAAAGAGAGTGGACATAACCCATGGGAGCCCCAAAATGGTGAGTAAGGGGGACTGATTGTTTCTGGGCTGTACTGTCCTCTGGGTTTCTGTGCCTTGGGGAGAGCCAACAGCTGCAGGGGGCACCTACACTGAACTCTGTCCCACCATTTTCCACAGGAGTTCATCCTGGAAGATATCTCACTGCTGAGGGTGACCTGGGAAGCATGGGAGGGGCTTCTACTGCAATGCAGCTTCCGCCCTGGCCCATATGCAGCTTTCCTGTGTGCAGCAATGGTCCCCCCGCCCCTCGTGGCACAGTGGCGTGGACACGTTAGCCTGACTGGGACAAGGACCATGGTGGCTCTCCCAAGAAACCTGCGCAAGCGCATTGCCCACATTCTGGATGAGACTTTCAAAGAGATTACCGAGGCCAATTACCGCGATGTGACAGACCACATCAATGCGCTATTCCACATCTAGGCAGGCATGCAGCCGTAACCCTCCTCTCCCGAAAAACTTCCTTCCCCAAAAAGAAAGCCGCTTAGCGGGAACACGCTCTTCAGTTTGTCCTCCACCAAGTACCGGCCGCTGCGACTGGCTACCTTCCTCCTGGCTCGAGAAGAGCTCCTGGCTGCATGCCTCCAGGGATTCCGGGGTGTCTCCCACCACCCCAGAACACTCACTCCCGCTTTCCTCCTCCATCTCCTCCTCCCCCCGCTCTGAAGTGCCCATGGTGGTGCTCGGCATGGAGGTGGGGTCCCCCCCAAGTATCGCATCCAGCTCTTTGTAGAACTGGCAGGTCGTGGGGGGAGCACCCGAGCGGCTGTTTGCCTCGTGGACTTTGCGGTAGGCATTCTGCAGCTCCTTCACCTTAATCCTGCACTGCAGTGCATCCCGGTCATGGCCCCTTGATATCTGCCCGAAGGTATCGTAATTCCTACGGCTGGAGCGCAGCTGGGACTGGACAGCTTCCTCCTCCCAAACACTGATGAGGTCCAGCAACTCGCCATTGCTCCATGATGGGGCTCGCCTGGCGCGTGGCGGCACGGTCACCTGGAAAGATTCGCTGATAGCACTCCACACCTGGCTGGCTGAGCAAACAGGAAGGCGATTTTTCAAATTCCCGGGGAATATAAAGGGTGGGTCTGACAGTTGGTCACCTGAGGCCAGGGCAGTAGAGTTCGAACTGATGACCAGAGTGGCTAGAACAGGCATTGTGGGATACTGCAGAATATTTCTGGAGGCCAATCAGTGCGCATTGGGCGGCCACACTGGCGCCGCAGCACAGCAGCGGCAGCGCAATACTCTTTATTCCTCTTGGGGAGGTGGAGTACAAGCAGCGCTGTATCCGGAGATACAGCGCTGTATGTGCCTTGCCAGTGTGGACGGGTAGTGAGTTACAGCACTGTGGGCGGCTTTATTGCGCTGTAACCTGCCAGTGTAGCCAAGCCCTAAATGTCTTTTACTACTTCTGGACATACACCTCGACAGTGCTGGGGAATAACTTCCATTATGTCATAATCCTGCTCTTATTTTTATCTACTTTGAGCCAAGTAGCTCAAAGGTAGCAAGAACAGAGGAAACAGTCCAGTGACTTCTATACATCTGAATGGAAATTTAGCATGGATAAATTTAGAGTTCTGTACTGGCACACAGTACATGCTTAGATAGGCACCCTTCTTATTCTGCTATCTTTTCTCTATTTTCAACTGCAGTTAATTCTATGTAATCAAAACCATTTTTATTTTCAACCCAATGAAAGGTAATTGTCTATAGAGCAAAATACACATTCCACAAACAAATTTCTGCAGCTTTTCTCTAGCTCTCCCTAAAGCAATATGGCCATAGTTCTTTACAATTAGAATACTGTATTGCTTTTACCCTTGCCAAAGGCAAGAACACCAGCTTGAGTATTTGCATGGAATGTAGCTCACAGAAATGTTTCTCAGGAGCCTGCCAGTCTTGGGTTGCTGCCCCCAGCAGGACACCCTGGGATGGACAAGAGGAGTTACTGCTAGGGGAGCCATCTCACTAATCTATGTTGCAATGAATAACGGGACCCCTTTTAAAAAAAATGATTTAATGAAGTTATTTGCCCTTTACTGAGGAGTGGACAGGAAACTAGATTATGGCTTTTAACTGTGTTGCTGATTTCAGGGTTGAAGTAAAAAACAAACAAACAAAAACAAAAAAACAGAAGTTAGAACCACAGATGTTGTCTACATTGTCCTGAATTTTTTTTTTTGCTTAAAAACAAATAGTGCAACGGATGCCTTCCTGATATTGGAAATGTCTCTCTCTCTCTTGAATATGCATCATGAAAAGCATATGTCTGCACTCCAGACATTTTACATGATACATTAAAGCCTCTATGATCTGACTTCCTAACCCAGTGTTTTAGGAGCAACTCATAAAAATGTGAAAATGACTTCTTATCATTTGCCCTTATACAAAAGATACCCTTCATATTTTCATTCTCTTCAGAATGGTACCAATTTGTTGGTGGTTTTCTCAAAAGATAGACAAGTAGTAATAAAATTCTGCTATATAGCAGCCTTTTAAAATAAACATCAAGAGCAATACAAATATGCAGGGTGCTTCAGTATAGAATACAAATACATTTTTTGGAATATTCTACTTTTTAAAAGGAATATCTTTCAATTAGGAATATCTTCAAATCTTTAATCACACTATTAAACAATAATAGAATACCATTTACTTAAATATTTTTGGATGTTTTCTACATTTTTAAATATATTGATTTCAATTACAACATAGAACAAAGTGTACAGTGTTCATTTTATATTTGTTTTTTATTACAAGTATTTGCACTGTAAAAAAAACAACAAGAAATAGTATTTTTCAGTTCACCTAATAAAAGTACTGTAGTGCAATCTCTTTATCATGAAAGTTGAACTTACAAATGTAGAATTATGTACAAAAAAACCCTGCATTCCAAAATAAAACAATGCAAAATTTAGAGACTGCAAGTCCACTCAGTCCTATTTCTTGTTCAGCTAGTCACTCAGACAAACAAGTGTGTTTACATTTTCAGGAGATAATGCTACCTGCTTCTTGTTTACAATATCACCTGAAAGTGAGAACAGGCATTCACATGGCATTCTAGCGCATCTGGCACGTAAATATCTTGCCACACCAGCTACAAAAGATTCATATGTCCCTTCATGCTCCAACCACCATTCCAGAGGACATGCGTTCATGCTGATGATGGGTTCTGCTCAATAACAATCCAAAGCAGTGTTTTGTGTTATGTCAAATCTGCAGTGACAGTTTTCTTAAAATGAACAACATGTGCTTGGTCATCATCCGAGACTGCTATAACATGAAATATATGGCAGAATGCGGGTAAAACAGATCAGGGGATATACAATTATTCCCCAAGGAGTTCAGTCACAAATTTAATTAGCGCATTATTTTTTAACGAGTGTCATCAGCATGTCCTCTGTAATGGCGGCAGAAGCATGAAGGGGCATACAAATGTTTAGCATATCTGCCATGTAAATACCTTGCAATGCCAGCTACAAAAGTGCCATGCAAATGCCTGTTCTCGCTTTCTAGTGATATTATAAATAAGAAGAGGGCAGCATTATCTCTTGTAAATGTAAACAAACTTATTTCTCTTAGCAATTGGCTGAACAAGAAGTAGGACAGAGTGGACTTGTAGGCTCTGAATTTTTACATTGTTTTGTTTTTGAGTGCAGTTATGTAACAAAAAAAATCTACATTTGTAAATTGCACTTTCACAACAAGAGATTGCACTACAGTACTTGTATTAAGTGAATTGAAAAATACTGTTTATTAACATTTTTACAGTGCAAATATTTGTAATCAAAAATAATATACACTTTGATTTCAATTACAGCACAGAATACAACATAGATGGGAAAACATCCAAAAATATTTAATAAATTTCAATCGGCATTCTATTGTTTAACAGTGTGATTAAAACTGTGATTAATCGCGATTAATTTTTTTCAGTTAATTGCATGTGTTAACTAAGATTAATCGACAGCCCTACTTCCAATTAGTTTCCTTCTCAGTAAATGGAGTTTACCATAGTGTTTTCCTTTAAAGTACCTCTTTTTCATATTCTCCTATCTCTCTGGAAGTGTAATTTAAAAAAAAAAGTGTAATGCACACTATATGCTTACCAAAGAACAAATTATCCAGGAAAATTTAAGTCCTCTGTGACATGTCTGATTCTCTGGGGCAAATCCTAAATATAACATCAAACCTGAAGACATAGTATGATAAAAAATATGAATCTCTCTGTCTTAATGAATGTATTGTCCCCAAAAAGCTGATTTGGAATCAATATATACCTCTTTTGGGGCATCTGTCAGACTGATAGGGTATGGGCACTATAGAAGAAGGTACACAGCCCTGGAGCCCTAATGAGGGGGGGACGACGACTAGGCTTCTATACTCTTCTGCACAAGCTAATCATATTGCAAGTCACAACATGAATGAATCTACTCTCCCTTTCTTTTAGATGGGCAGGCAAGGACAGAGAATGGACGGAGCTTTGGCTCTGCCCTCTCCCTGCCCATGCCCCTCTGCCCCCACTTCTCCCCACACACATACTAACTTAGTGCTGTTGGACTGACAGAGTAGCATGTAACTTGAAGCAAGGACAGAAGCAGAGAATGAATTATGACTGAATCTCAGTTTATCCCCTCATCTTTTCCTGGGGCAACGTAGCTAAGTGCTGCCCTTTAACTCGGGCAGATTCTAAAGTTACAGTGCATAATATTTGTTAGCATTTATATTAGTGATACTTACATATTAAATAAATGAATTTAAAATCTTAGTTGCAGATTTGGGTTTTTGAATGGATTGAAAAATTAGACCTTTACAAATCACATGCAAATCCATATATTACACTCTCATACAGACACAATTTATCCAGACTTTTTCTTCATGCACTATGGATTGGTACTGCTAAGCCCGTGAGCCAAAGTTATTGTTTATAGAACTTGCTGAAAGAGTCATTTTTCCTTCCTGGGGAAGGGGGAGGCCTATCTGGTTCTGATTTCTCAAGTAGCCCCAGGAAGCAACATATTTAAACTGCCATTGCCTGGAGAATCTCAGCAGTCTAGTCTGGTTGGAAGGTTTGGGTTTAGTACTAAGTATAATGAATCAAGTACAGTTGAGAACCATCTAAAACACACTTGAATATGCTTCTCCGATTAGCTGAGACCAAGGCCATGTTACAGTTTGATCAGCTGGATGCAAAGGAAAAGGAATAATGTTAGTTCCACATGAAATAACCCCACTTGGAAAAGTAGCATAAAATAACTGAACTACTTTACTTTACCTCATGTTGTGTAAGATGCCTAGCTGCTACAGTGATTGGAAATTACATAAGCTCAAGTAAAATTAGAGAATGAATTTTGTTGGGCTCTCTTTTTTCCCCAAAATGCAGGTTTTTGAAAAATACAAGGTGAATGATAAGCCAGAAATTAATTTCAATGGTGGGAAAAAAAACAAAACCTATGTAGTCATAATGGACAAATTTGTTAGTCTCTAAGGTGCCACAAGTACTCCTATTCTTATAATGGACAATAGTTTGTGGAAAGGGAAATGAGTAAAGAACAGAGCAAAAGAAACAATTCTGTAAAGAACCTCATCTTATTCTGAAGTCATTTTTTTAAGATGATAGTAATGTTACATCCAAGCAACAAAGAGCATTCATTATAGATTTTAGCCTTATTTTTATATAAACTTCTTCACAAACGTTTGTTCCATTGTTCATTTTAAATATTTATCAAGTAACTTTGATTAATTTTCAATTTATTGTATGGGCATAAGTTGTCTACTTTGAATATACATTATTTCATATGATTGATCCTGTAAGTCACATGGTATTGTTTCTGTTGCCTGAGTAACAAACAATAGTTTGTTCTAAAATTGGTGGCACTTACATTATCTGTGTACCATCTTACTGAATACAGGCACCTGAATATTCAAGAACAACATATAATATGACCCCAGGAATCAGTCACAGCAAAACAAACTCCATTGTTCTTAGTTGTGAAAATATTTAAAAATCAGTTTGCTTTCTCCTCACTCCCCATACTCAATCAACTTTAGTTTTGATGATTCACAGTAACAACTGGCAACACTTGCAAATGCTAGGAAGAGGGGAGGGGGACTAAGTTACAGTGTAATGGAAGTTGTTTGGCAAATTGCAGTGAACATCTGATTTCAAATAATTGTAGGGAATGTTGAAAGTGAGAAAGTTCTGGGAGGATTTCTTCTTGGTTGAAGTCCTGATCTGATTACATCATACTACCACTTACACCGGACAGAGATCCCAGATGGCAGCAGCCAGTTCTCTAAACTAAGTATCATTGAGGAAGAAAATTATTAATTCATTGTGTAAATGGAAATGGAAGATTAGCTCTTCAGCTTGTGTAAATTGATGTAGTTCCAACTTCAATGGAGCTGCACCAGCTTTCACCAGCTCAGGGTCTGGCCTGTAACTACTATATGCACATTATTCTTCCACTGGATGAGTGTGCTGCCATTGAGTTACTTTGACCTGGGGAAACTAGAAACACAACAAAGAAAATGTGGATAAGACACAGTGAACATACATATATAGGTATAAGATACATTACTATGAATGGAAGGTAGATAGCAATGCTTGATATGGAACATTTTCAGGTAGCTCCTCTGAATCCTCCCATTAATAAAAATAAACTTTTGTTATATAAAACAGTTTTCCTGGGTATCTTTCCTCTCCTGAATCCCTATTCAAGAAGATAGACAAACCTATGCACACAGGTTAAGTATATTATGAGTCAGACTTTGGCTTTTGCTTTATATTCTTTGCAACTCTGTCTAACTTTCCTAATATCCCTATAGCTCATGCTTCCAACTGAGAAAACACTGTTTAAAAAGAACTTTTAGGGCTAGATTGTTAAAAGGAGAACATGAGATCCTTGTGCATGGCTGCATGCCGGTTTGCATATCTACTTTTGTGTGTGCATTTTGGCTATATGTGCACATGAACTATAACATATTTATGTATGCAGATAATTGATTTGCACATACAATTGCAGTAATTGCTTGCACACAAAAAATCTGCACAAATGCACTCCTTAACAATCATGCATGCATGGAACTCTTTGGCTTCCCTTTATAAAGCTTGGGCTCACAAGGACCTGCTTACAAGAGTGACAGGAGAGGATAACAAATTGTTATTACCTTCCTTCCATTGATTCTTACTGGAAATGCAGGAGACCATCACCCAGAAACAGCTCATCCACTTTACTGGGCTATTAACTATTGTTGTACAAGGCCTGGAAGTCAAATCTGTCCCCTGCCCCCAGCTGTGGCAAAGGGGGACAGTCAGCAGGAAGCTGACTTAGTAGGTGCTATTAACTCTCCCCAGTATATTGTGGGCAGGAGTAATCTAATAGGTATGCAGAAGTTAAGGAGTGAAAAGAGATGAAGGCAACAGCATGGACAACAACTTGGGGAAGAAGGTGCAAAGGTGAAAGATGATACGTTAGTGGGTGATTGTATAACAGAGGTGGAGATGTTCAAGGGACAGAGTCAAGTGGTTGGGTCTCAGGGTAAAAGCAAGTGAAGGGATTTTGGAAGATGGATAATGGAATTGAGGGTATGAAGGGACACATGGTAATAAGGTTGTTTGGGTGGGGATTATAAAGTGGTAAGAGATGGGAGGAAGAGTGACAAGAGTGGGGCTTTTGTGTTAAGAGATGGGTCAGTTGTCTGGGATTTGGGGACATGTGAGAGTGCTGTTAAGACTTCTGGAATAGCCAGAGATGGGATTTTGTGGGAAAACTGTAGATTACTTTCTTATTGTTTCTAAAGCAAATAACATAAATTAAATCTCAAATGCAGTTAAGATAAACCCAAGGTAGAAAAAATATTTTTGTTTATATAAAATTCTGGGTTAGTTTAGTTAGTTCAATGATTCCTTTAATGTGTTTAGGGATACATTGACAAAGGGGATTTACACATTACGTTGCACCCTAGGCATACTGCTACCCAGTGGAATTCCCAGCCCTGATTTAGGCACCCAGGCTCTTCATGCATTGTATAGGGAGTGTTAGGTGCCTAAGAAAGGAATTCTCAGAAGCCAGCAACCTGAGTGGGAAGCCGCCTTAGACAGCCAGAAGCAAAATGCAGAGGGAAAGGGCAGTCCTTATGGCCCAGGTCCACAAAGGTGCTTCTGCACCAAACTCACTTTGCTGAGGGCATTAGGTTCCTCAAAGACACCTCACTCTGGTAAATCTCAGTTTAGGATTCTCAGTCATGAACCTTCTGCTAGAAGTTGGTGCCTGTGCCAGGTCAGCCTTTCTGTGAGAGAGACCCATCCCATTATAGCCAATACCCCAAAGGTCAGGACATTCACCTGGGCCATGGAAGACCAAGGTCTGAATCCATAATCTGCCTGATGGAGCAGGGACTCGTCTCCCACCTCCCAAGTGAGTGCCATAACTGTCAGGCTTTTGGCTATTGTGAGATGGGTCTCTCTCTTATCAGAGCTGTTCCACTGTGTATAAATTAAATATTCCTTGGAGCAGGGACTTGAACCTAAGTTTTCACTGGTGGGCATGCACAAGGCCACATAAATCCCTCTGCATCTAGTCGTTAGAGCTAATGTATCATTTCTCCTTCCCTATTCCAAATTCAATCTTCCATGTGTAAGTTTATGAACAGATCACTTATGATTGCCTTATTTATTTCGACCATTTGAACAGCAGCTGTAACTAACCTGTCCCAAAGATGGCTATTTCAGTTGATAACATGTTTAAACGACTGTACTTTGTTTCTAAATTGGTGTCTGGGGATAGGGGGTTTCTTTTGGTCTTAATATTTATCAGCATATTTAATTACAAAAGACAAGGGAAATCATAATCCCACCCCACAAAAAACCTTCACCCCCTTCCCCCCCTCATATAGATTCCCACCAATGCCTTCCATTAAGATGAAAAACATAAATGAAATCTATTTTAGAAATATAGGGACCTCTACATTGTGGAAAATCAAGACCACTGCAACAATCAACACCTCTACCCCCACTGTATGGCACAATTCTTCAACCTTTTCCTTGCTAATATAAACACATAGAATTTATTAAGGAAACAACTCACATCATTACTTGCATAACTTTTCCCCTGGTAAGGAAGAATGAACCACATGTGACTAAAATTTGTCACATCACTTAATCATAGTGGCCATCTGTCCATCCTTCTGTTAGGGGTGCTGGAGCAATTTGTATAGTGGAGGTGTTGAAAGCCATTGAACCAAACTGTAAACCCTGTATATGATGGAAACCACTTCAATCCAGGGGTGTGATAGAACCCCTCGTTCTAGCACCTATGTCTCCTGTGCTGAAGCAGAATTAATGCATGGGTGAAAGGATACAACAGTGGTGATATAAGAACCTAAAAAGAGTTCTGATTAGATTACCTCTTCTAATTGTAAGCGGGGGAATGGTCCCGCTCTTGTGGGGAACTTTCCTGGCTTCTGTGCTACCCCGGTGAAGTGGGCGAGCGAAAGGATCTGAGTCCTCGCTCCCACTTCCTTGACCCAGAGGCCTCCCTGCCCTTGAGGACTCTCCTGTCTGGCAGAGTTCTCGTAGCCCCAACAAGGCTGGGCCCAGGATTCCTGGGGGGGCTCAACCCCCAACCCTGCTGTGGTCACCTAGGACAGGGGCTAAGGTGTCCCCACTCCGGGGTACCCTTTCTGCACTGGGCACCTCCCTGACCCACTGATTATTCCAGACAATATAAAGCAAATACAAGTTGTTTACTTAACAATTAATTTAAAAAAAGAACNATAGTGGAGGTGTTGAAAGCCATTGAACCAAACTGTAAACCCTGTATATGATGGAAACCACTTCAATCCAGGGGTGTGGTAGAACCCCTCGTTCTAGCACCTATGTCTCCTGTGCTGAAGCAGAATTAATGCATGGGTGAAAGGATACAACAGTGGTGATATAAGAACCTAAAAAGAGTTCTGATTAGATTACCTCTTCTAATCAAATGTGTCATAAAAACTTCTAATTAGAATTCATTAGAATCACTAGATTTCACATTGATGTTTTTAAGGACCTTAAATTTATATGACATTTTAATATCTGCTAGGCATCCATTATAAAACTGGCCTTGTAACAGAGATCTACTTTTTTCCTTCAACTAAATAGAAAGGCACATACCCCAAAATGTAAACCTTAAAACCGTGAACTAAAACACCTTTTTTAATCATGCATATTTAGTGTTACACGCTGGTTGTATATTTTTGAACCTGACTACAATTGAGTTTAACATAAAAAATTCCTTTATGATTTGATGTCTACTGAGATTACTATGTAACTAGGAAGTTTGCATTTCCACTCATTTATAAACAAATAGTACTTGCTGAATCACTAAAATATTGAGTCTCAGATAAACTGTAAATGCATCAAATATGTGTGAGTGGGAATTCATTCAAGGTGATATTAATGTTTGCACAAAGTCCAGCACATTTTAAATTAATATTTTTCTTTTTTCCCTAGTTTACAATGCATGGAAAGTGCTGATATGATTCAAAGTTACTCGTACAAGGCAATAGAAATAGGTTGAGCATTAAGTTAACCCCAGCACATGGGATGTGGAAAAAAAAAATCCCCCTCCCCCCTTCACTTTCTGCTTCCACCACCCATGAACGAAGATGAAAGGATATGTTTAAATTAGAATTGCAGAATGAACAAGCCCCCAGTTCATCAAGAACAGTGTCTGACTCTGACCCATTTCTTTGCCCTTTAGGCTCAAGTGCCTGTTCATGTTGCGTTTTCTCATTAAGTTTATCTTGCTGCTTGATTTGAATGTGAGGAGATTGGTGATGACATTAGTACTGACTTCTCTCTGGTGCCATTCTGCAGCAGTCAAAGTGGGTACAAAGAAGCTGCAGTTTGTTTACAAGCAGCACGGGGAAAGATTGGACATCAGGGCAAATATATATATTTGCCCTGTGTAGACAGGACAGTATAGTCAATTACAGTTAAACTAGTTTTCAACAATGCAGAAAACAGAAATCAGGTATGAGACATATTAATAGGAAGGCCACTGAAATCAGTGGGAGCCTTTCCAATGACTTCACTGGGCTTTGGATCAGGCTCACAATTAGGGTTGTGCAAAATAAGGGCAATAAAGTGTGTGTGTGTGAGAGAGAGAGAGAGAGAGAGAGAGAGAGGTAGGAGGCAGATAAAATCTCAAGATTTTGGGTACAATTCTAATTTATATGTGGCATAGCTGAGCAGGAGGCATAGAGCAGCCTCAAAGCTTCTGTAAGTTGTTCTGGCTATTAGTACTAACAGAGGGGTCACTCTGCCAGCCAGGGATCATTGGAACACAGTAACACTCTCTCAATGCACCAGTGTCAATTCCCAACTGGTTGCTTTAAACAGCTTTCTGACAGCTTTACAATGCTCTGAGAAGTTCAGTGTGGGTGGACTGTGATGGTGGGTTAAAATATGGCTGTGAAGGGTTGGACTTTCCTTCTGGGGTGCCACCTGATGTGCTGGGGTCCCACTGAGTCCGCCTAGTCCACCAGCCTGGACTCCCTCACCCTGTCCTGCTGCACACACACAAACAGCTGTAGAATCATACACTCTGCAATCAGCTCTGTGTGGGAAGACTCAGCTTGGGGAATTTCCGAGCACTCTGGCACACACACCCTCTAAGTGTAAACCCAAAATTATATTGTCTTGCGCTGTATAGAGATCTGTCATAGGTTTCACCCCCACTCTGAACTTTAGGGTACAAATGTGGGGACCTGCATGGGAACTCATAAGCTTAATTACCAGCTTAGATCAGTATGCTGCCACCACCCAAATATTGGAGTCATTTGGGAAACTCTGTCTTCTCCCCCAAAAACCTTTCCCTCCCAAGTACTATAACCCTTCCCTGGGTAGTTTTGAGAGACTCCTCCACCAATTCCCTGGTGAACACCGATCCAACAATCCTTGGATCTTAAAACAAGGAGAAATTAACCATCCCCCCTCCTTTTCCCCACCAATTCCTGGTGAGCCCAGATCCAACTCCCTTGGATCTTAAAACAAGGAAAAATCAATCAGGTTTCTAAAAAAAAGGCTTTTAATTAAAGAAAAGAAAGGCAAAAGAAAAAAACCTCTGGGAGAGAGCATACAAGCTGATCTCACAGACAACAGATTTAAAACACAGAGGATGTTCCCCTGGGAAAAACTCTTAGTACATAAAGAAATAGCCAATTTGATTATTCCTAATACCCAAGACAAGTTACAAAAAGAAAATAAACATAAGCTAATTCCTTCACTAAATACTCACTACCCTGTTTGATTCCTGATTCCTTTTCCTCTCCGGCCAGAACTGAAACTGACCCAAGACAAAGGGAACTTCCCTCCTTACTTTTTGAAACATCTTGTCCCCCCATTAGTTCCTTTGGTCAGGTGTCAGCTAGGCTAGGTGAACTTCTTAACCCTTTACAGGTAAAAGAGGCATTAACCCTTAACTATCTGTTTATGACAAGATCTATATAGCATAAGCTCATAAAATTCACTCCCTCCCTCAATGTGGATGAAGATATGCACAGCTTTTTGCCCATCCTTCCCCTCCTCCCCTCCTCTCCCCCCCCCTCCCCCCAGTCATGAATTGCATTAACTGAGTTTTGGAATAAACAAAAAACAAGTTTATTAACTACAATAGGTAATTTTTAAGGATTATAAGGGATAGCAAACAGATCAAAGGAGCTTACTGAGCAAATAAAAGAAAATACACAAACTAAGCTTAATACTCTAAGGAATACTGGCTACAAATAATAATTTCTCACCCTAAATGGTGTTTCAGGCAGGTTGCAGAGTTCCTAAAGTTAAACTGCACTGCTTGCAGTTTAAAACTCCAGGGATTCCTTTTACAGGCTGACCTTTTTCCCGTGGGCTCAGCCCCTGCCTCCCCCAGTTTAGTTCCTTTGTTTCTTCAGGTGTTTTCAGCAGTTTTCTTTCTTGGGCAGGGAGGCAGTGGAGAAGAGCCTAGATTAACTCACTCCCCAGCCTTAATAGGATTTGCATATGACAGGAATCCTTTGTTTCCCATCCCATGGAAAAGTACCAGCATTTTAAGATGGTATCCTATACCAGGTGACATGATCACATGACCCTGCAGTGTCAAAGCAGCCTCCCAGGAAACTTCTCAGGAAGGAGGGAGATTACTATCCTCAAAGTCCCATTGTCCTTCCTAATGGCCCATCCAGGCTGTTTGCATACTGTCTGGTGGGTGCTCCCCAGGTGAAAACCCAGTTGTAATTATTACATAGTCAATATTTCTAACTTCAGATACAGAAATGATTCATACATTCAAATTGTATAATCACATTCAGTAAATCATAACCTTTCAATGATACCTCACATGACCCATCTTGCATAAAACATGGCCCATCTTGCATCAAACATATCTTAGTTATGCCATATTCATATTATAACAATATTTTTATGAAAAATATGGGGTGTGATGTCACAATGGCCCCTAAATTTTGTTCTGAAATCACAAAAATGGGACTGTTTCACTCAAAGCAGTCCTCCTTAAACACTTTAAAAAAAATACACTTATAAAAACTGTTATTCAGCAAAAATGACTTGACTTGAATCTTTATGGTTTTCACTGAGGTGTTTTGAGGCAAAATGCATCATTTGCAAAATAATAATGAAAAGAAAAATTTCTAGTGAAAGGGAAGGAATCTAAAAGCTGAATTAAATGGTACTTTTTTTTTTCTAATAGATCCTGGTGAACAAATGTCAGCAGTCACATCCATTTCTAGTATAGCTAAATTTAAAAGGCAAGATTGTATTGTTGCTATCACGAATAAGAGTTATTCAGTAGTTTACAGTATGACTTACCAGTACTCTGTTGGCAGTCTCATAAGTTTCCACAGAATTTAATTTGATTTTTTTAATTTCTACTGTAGTTCTTAAGATAACCTTCTGAATGTGAATGAAAGCAATGTTTTTAAGTCTGCAGATAGACATACACACTAAAATAAGTGAGCAGTTTGGAAGGGCGAGACCTATCAATAGAAGTTATAATTATCTCAGTTGTTTTTTTACTCATCTACTAATCAATAGCAAAAGGGGGCACAGTGCAAAGCACTAAAAGAAAACCAATATTTTTCAATCATTACAGCACCGTTACCAGAGATACCTCTTATAAGAAAAAACAGTGTTAAACTCACAAACTACAGTGTAGTAACTGTAGGCAGATGCTGGGTCCAGTTTTTCCATTCTGCCGTGGCTCTTTTTGCAATGGCACAAAGGCCTGAAACTTCAGCTAATAGGGCTACCTGGGAATTCCCAAAGCATGCGAGATCCTGGGTGATGTATAGCCAAATAAGAACTCCTGTACCATTCATCTTCATATGAAGAAGGGTCTGGAGGAAACTAGGCTGGAGGAACAGCCTTGTTGAGTCATTGTCTACTTACACAAGTCTGAGCAGGCTGTAGCCTCCTCTGTTTTATGTTGGAAGGGGAGGGGAATGGTTTAGCCTCTTTAAGTCCTACTCTGAATATAGACCAGCCAGATAAAAGAATCAGGTTTGCAATTTGCTTACTGATGAGAGTTTGACAAGTCATGATTAGCTTACTGTCCCTTTTCCTTTGCACTTGAGCTATGTGATAAGACTATATTTATCAGAACATAAACAAGGTGTTATTTTCTTATATTGTGAGTTAACTCTCTCCCTACACCGAAATCTGAATTCTTAACACACGTTGTTCTACAGTATTTTGGAAAATAAAAACAATTTCTAGGGATAACTGAATATTGGCATTCTGTAAATATTGATTTGTGCTACTGCCTACTATCTACATACTCTGAACCAGATTTCTATAATACAGATATTAAGTAATTACTATTAGAAGTTTTAGTTAAAATTCTAATACTGATAAAATACCGAATAGGGAAAAATATGCCATTTATTCATTCACTAAACAAAGAAAAAAAGTTAATATTTGTTCATTGCCTTAAAATGTTTACTGACACTCCATATAATGGGTCAAATTCTGCATTGGGTTGGATGTACATAATTCCCATTAAAGTCAATAATTACTGTATGAGTAACTGCAGATACCACGGTGATAGAAGCTTTAGAAATGAGGAGAGGGAACAAGAATCTTTGATTTAAGAGCCTATTTTTCTAAGGTGCTGAGCACTTCATCTGGAGACCAAAGTGCTCAGCAATTCTGAAAATCAGACCCTAAGTATAGGAAAAGCACTTCAAAATACTATTTACACTAAGTGTAAGAAGGGTAGAGCTGCAAGTTTCATTTTGTGCAAGACTAGCAAACTGAATTAGGAGGTCAAACTGAATGTCATAGGGATTCCAGAAGCATGGTGAAATAGCATGCATGACTGGAATATAGGTATCAAAGGGCATGTGCTGTTTGAGAGAGAGAAGTAAAGGTGATGGGGGTGGTTGTGTACATCAGTGATGCCTTAAACTGTAAAGAAATAATGATGGAGTTGATGAACCAGAATCTGTTTCAGTCAAAATCACTTTGAGGAAGAATTTTAATATATTTCATTGGGATAGTGTTAGAAGTCTGATGTAGACCCTCAGGTTCAGACTTGGATACGATAGGTCTCGCTAATGTTAGATTATTAGATATTATGTTAATATTATTAGACATAAAATTATTACTGGGAATTATGTAATAATGAGAGACTTTAACCTCCCAGATATAGATTGGAGAATAAATGCTATTAATACTGGTAGGGCCCAATTATTATTTGACATGACAGACAACAGTATCCTCCATCAAATAATCACTGAACTAATAAGAAATGAAACAATTTTAGATTTGTTTTTGGCAAATACTGAGGATATCTGAAAAGAGCAGGTTTTCATTCATTCATATTCCTATTACGCCTCTGGCATTTAGGGCAGTGACGAAGCTCCTCCACTCCTGTGTGTTTCTGGCAAGTCTTTCATTGGTTCCCCAGCTGTGCCCCAGGTTTTTCAGCTCAGCTTCCACAGCTCTTCGCCATGTTGTTTTCAGGCGGCCTCATTTTCGCTTGCCTTCAGGTGTCCATCTTATTGCTACTCTGGTGATGGAATCAGTTTCCATCCAAAGCACATGACCGATCCATCTCCAACGGCTCCTGGCAACTATGGTACTCAGATCCTCTTGGCTGCACTGTGTCAATATATCTTGCTTTGAGATTGTTCTGGGCCAAAAGATACGGAGGATTTTCTGAGGCAGATTGTATGGAATGAAGACAGTTTGGACATAGCGTACTTTCTCATTCCCCAGCATTCTGCACTATAAAGTAGTGTTGAAAGTACGCAGCTCTTATAAATCTTGAGTTTGGTTTTGTTGTTGTATTTTGATGATTTACAGACTGTATTTAAGCTCCTGAAGGTGTTCCTGGCTTTATTGATTTTGTTCCAAATGTCCTGGCTTGTTCCACCATCCTGGCTGATGGTGCTGCCCAAGTATGTGAATGTTTCTGCATTGGTGAGAACATAGTCCTCTATCTGTACTGGTGATGGTGAGGCAATATTAAAGGTCATGATATCTGACTTATTGCAGTTGATTTTCAGTCCAATTTGCTGGCTGAATGCATTGAGTCGAGTTGTTTTTTCTTGTATATGGCGTTGTGTATGTGATAGGAGAGCGACATCATCTGTGAAATCTAGGTCTTCAAGGGATGAGAAGAGTTTCCATTTAATGCCCCTTGGCATGTCTTCTTTTGTATGCTTCATTACCCAGTCGATGGCAATGTTGAAGAGGATTGCAGACATGACACATCCTTGACGTACTCCTGTTTTGACTTCAAAACTGAGCTCACTGTGATCAACAGTGCATGTAAAGTTGAAATAGAAGCTTTTGATGGCATTGATTGTATGGAAAGGAATTCCATATGCCCGCAGAATGCACCATAGGCTGGTCCTATGAACGCTATCAAAAGTCTTCTCAAAGTCTATGTTTTCTGGATGGGATGATGGACAATACCATGAGGGTGTTGCCATCCTTTTGACGAATTGAGTGGAAAGAGCAGGTAGTAGGAATTAAATTTGGATTGAGTTATCATGAGTCAATTGAGTTTAAAAGGAAGGATAATCAAAAACATTGTCACCTGTGGTTTTTTTAATTCAAAAGGATAGATTTTGGTTAATAGTATGTAGGGAAAGGCTCCAGACCCAGCTAGATGAATAACCCCCTCAAAAAGAGAATAAGCAGAGAGCTTATAGGGAATGGAAAAGGGGATTGATCAGCAAAGAAAGCTACATCTTGGAGGTTAGATAATATAGGAATAAAGTGAGACATACTATAAATCAAGCTGAATTAATTTATACCAAGGAAATTAAAATAAGTTATTTTAGAGTTCTATAAATAAAAAGTGTCAGAAAGGATGAGGTTGGGCTGCTATGCAGTGTGGCTGGGGGAAGGAAGGCAGGAAGACTAAAGATAATCTAGGTATTGCCCCAAAACTAAATTAATACCCTGCCTCATTTTTCGATAAGGATGGCAAGGGTGCTGGAACAATTTGTATAGTGGGGATGCTGAGAGCCATTGAACCAAACTATAAACCCTGTATATGATGGAAACCACTTCAAGCCAGTGGGGGTGGCAGCACCCCCACTTCCAGCACCTTACAAGGATGGATAATATAGAATATGGACTTAAAGACAGGATGGCTGATGGAAATAAGAGTATAGAAATTACCACACCTTAAGGTAGAAGAAAAACATAAATAAATTAATGTTCTCAAATTGGGGGACTGAATGATTTCCATCTCAGAATACTGAAAGAACTGGTACATTGTACATCAATCCAGATTCTCACCCCTCCTCTACCAGGCAAGAGGTAAAAGAGCCCACCAATAGCACATTTTCCCCTCCCGCTTTCCTTGCAATGGATTAGGGAAGCTCAAAGTTGGCTTGTTTCTCCCCTGACAAAACTGCTGGGCAGTGGTAGCCCCAGAATCAGAGTGAAAGGAAGGTGCTGCTGCTCTCCAGTGCTTTCATTTGTGCACTGGCCTTTTAAAAAAACGATTAGAGAGTGAAATAATCTGTATCTACTCCCCCCCATCCTGGTATAGTTTTGATAAATGTCGATTATCACACCGCTCCGTGATCACATACCAAATGAGGAGATCAGAAGGTGTACAGAGGTGACCGATGTAGTGCAGGTGATGTACAATGCAAAGTGGAGATGGGCAGGTCATGTAGTGTGCAGGCAAGACAATAGGTGGACAACCTGCATTAGTGACTAGACCCCCAGAGACCACAAGCGACCACTGGGCAGACCGAAAACACGCTGGGCCAATCCCATGACAAAACTCTTTGGCCAGAAATGGAAAAAATGTTCTCGCAACAAAACGGACAAGGTGATCACACAAAAAATCCTTTTTCTGCTTGACCTCATCATGATAATCACGGTAGTTACTGACTAACCAAATCTGAAGGTAGTTCTTTCCTTCATGAGTTCAAATTGTCTTCCTTCAGTTGGACCTTCAAATCCACATCCTATATCAGCACTATTCACCCCTCTCAGCTGCCACATCATCACCTTTAAAGAGGCTTAACTTCCACAGCCAGATGCATGGGTAAAGAGATTCAAAGCAGGATGCAAAGGTAGTCTGCAATAACATCAACTCACTCTCCAAATTTGAACTATGGTAGGAAGATAGAACCCTTCCTAAGATAACTGCCAGTCACAGACACCCTTCCACTATACTACTCCTATGAGCACTAAGCAAATCTCTCATTCCTGACAAAGTGGAGGAATGAAGAATCTAGGCCCTCTAGTCTGGACTCTGAACCTGAAGGGAACTCTAGTCAAAACTTCTAAAAGTGCCTTCTCCAGGTACCTATTCATCCAAGGATACTATTATGCCAAAGAAATATAGTTGTCGGGACCAAGCCCCAACTTCTGTACCCATAGCTGTCCAGTTCTGCCACTAACCTACCAGCCACACCATCACGTAATGCCACCTGGCTATTCATCTCACAGTATAATCCATGACAGCTAAAACAGCCAAAATGAGTGCAACAAACCATAATGACACTTTGAGAAAACAGTACTCTGTGCCCTGGGGAAGGCCCTACATTCATTCTTCCCCTTTCTTTCTTCATATTCCTCAGCTGCCTTCTTCACCACCACTGCAATGAAATTGGTACTAGCAGGACTACAGCAGTAAGTCGCTAGGCAGGTTGTGTCATAGGTAGGAGGTCCGGCTTTTATTGCTGCCTCATTTGGAAAAGAGTTTTGGCACTGAGCTTCAGAGATGAGCAAGCGTGTTGTTCTCACTATCCTAGAAGGAACAGCTTTCATTACCATCCCCTTGTTACAATAGACCGGGCAACAGAGTGGGGGCTGGACTGATTTCACTATATGAGGGGTACTTGAATTTATTTGGTTCCCTCTTCTGGAGTGGAGTAGGCCACAATAGTGAGATGCTGTAAAATCTCACTATCCAAATTTTATTATCTCCACCTCTTCTGAGATGGAGCGGTTCAAAGCCATGGTAGGCACTCTTGAACCATTATAGACTGTTCTCTCTTTGCCGTAGTCATCTGTCAACACCATGTCATATAATAATGGAAACTAGGCTAAATTGTGATCTCCTTCACTGATGTATGTCTAGGGTAACTGCAGTAAAGTCACTAGAGGTACTTTGGATTTAAACTGGTGCCGAATTTAGTCCTCTATTCTCAACTAGTCTACTTAATTAGCAGAATATAGAATTCAATTTGGTAGCTACATTTTGAATAAATGTATGTTGGGGCATATTATACTCTTTTTGAAAAGGTTTCAGATGTACAATTACATTTTACAGATCTGTGAAGCAGGAACAGATATGCCTTCCCTTTGAAATGATATTACGCAAAACCTCTCTCTTCTCTAGGTTATCACAAACAAGATTAAAAGCATTTGCAAAGCTAGGAGTGTTTACACAGCTGTCATTTTATAGCAGGTACTGCATTAACCCCATTGTCAGTGTAATAATTATGCCCATTTTCAACTTTTTTGACATGAATCCACTTACTTGGAATAAAAATTAAGGTATAAACAATATTAGAGCAGCCTTTTTACCATGGCATATAATAGAACTTGTCCTCAAGTGGCTCCATGGCTATATTATTGATGTTTTTTTGCTGTTTGTGGGAGAAACAGGATGACTACTGATTCAGAATTAATTTCAACTCAGTGACAGATATGCATTACATGCACTAATACAGTACCAGCTGAAATGTCAGCAATAGAGTGGACTATTTCCCTTCTGCCCTGTAAATGTGATTCAATTTTTGTGTCTATGCTTTCCAAATCCTAAGAAGATAGATTCATCTGAAGCCTTTTTTTAAAGGAAGGATATGATATTTGGTATAAATCCTCTTCCCCCAACAGCTCAAACTACCAAAACACTTATTGCTAAAACCCCTACTACCAGAGGGCTAGGTGGCAGGGGCCAAATCTTAATGACAAAACTCTTAGAGGATCAAAATTTCCAGAAGGTAGAAATCACTATACAAAAAGTGCTAAACTATAGATCAGAGAAGCTCAAATACCTCTACATGTTCCTTCATTGGTGTTAAAACTTTAATTTTGGTGATCACAGTAGCATGTTCTCCATGACTCCTAATAGGGACTCCGGATCCAGGCCAATGTTTCCTGATATTGAGTATAGCCAGGAGCTGTTTCTGCCTAGTGTTTTTTTTGTGTGTGTCTGTTTGTGGGGGGGTAATGCATATGGCTAGGGAAGAAACAACCCATTGCTGCTGCGGATGTTCTACTATAAATCTAACTTCAAGGATCTGCTTACATTCCATTGACTTCACATTAACTTTAAGTGTGTGCTATAATTCTATTTACTTAATGTAATAACACAGCCCATGCTGAAGTGTGTTTTTGAATAGGAATGGACATAAGCAAGTGCTTAAAGTTAAGCATGTGTTTAAGTGCTTTGCTGAGGTAGGGCATTGTACGATGAATGGGTGTTTTGGCTTTAAACATGCTTTATCTATTTTATTTTTATTTGAAAGGTTGTTTTTTTTGTAAAGATGGTATCTAGAGTAGAATCTAAACAAGCAAATAATGGACTTTAATGGTGGAATCCTAGTCCCACTGAAGTTGATGGTAAAATTCTCACTGACTTCAATGAGACCAGGATTTCACCATATGTTTTCATCCCACTGTTTTGAATATAACACTGTTATTTCACCACTTCATTTTTTTCGTTTGGTCTCTCACCTTAAATGATCTGATTCACCAATATTTTCTTGTTCTAAGGAAAGTGCTTGTGAAATGTTGAAGTGGATCATTAAATTACTCTTTGTAAAATGCCCTTTTCATCTGCTTCTATTTCCTTTGACATTCACACGCAGCCCATAAATGCTTTTCATTATCGATTATACAATAGTGCAATACTACTGAGATGATCCTCTTGTTAAAATGTCCTGGGATTAAATCAAAATAAACCAAACAATTTTTACTCAGAGAAATCTGGCTTTGCAGTTCTTCTGTTGGTGAAGCAAATGTAATTGTAGGATAAGTAGGGGAGAACTTTGATCTCAACTCTCTTTCATATATAATTGACAATGGTAATCTGGACTTTGATATGACAGAAAAGGAGCTGAGGAATTCTTTGAGATGTCCATGTGGAGAGAAGCAACAGATGTTCAGAAGAATCAGCAAGGCTTCACTGAGGATACATGGAATAATAGTTATATAGGAAACAGTGATGGCTTGGATTGGAGGGCAAGCCACAAATTCCTCCTTCATCTTTAGCCTGACTCAGTGTAGTAGACCAAGTTAAAGTTACAGCAGTGGGAAAAAATATTCAGGTACAGGGGAAGTGCTGATTGTTTCTTATGTATAAGTAAGAGGATCCAATAAAAAAAAAAGGCCCACAACAAAGTTATGCAAAGGAAAGAAACGAGAAAGGGACTGTACTGGGTAATAGCAATATTTTTTTTAAAATCAGATTTTGATTTAGCAGACCCAAGTTTTGTGATTCAGGGCATTTTGCCAAAACACAATTCAGCTCTGGTTCATTCTTAGTCATGTTATTACTAGTAGTGACGGGACAGGCAGCCTGTCAGAAGAGAAAATAGGGTTGGAATGTGAGGCTCCCACGGGACTGTCAGAGCTGGAGACAGTGATTTGAGAAGGAAAATATCTTTTTCTTGTGGTCTGGCTCTTTTCTAACCCAGTCTTGCAAAATGTCTGATGGGCAGCACAGCTGTCCTACACTCTTTCAAGCTTTTGAACTGTGGGAAGAGTCTGTAGTGACACTGAGTGCAGAAGGCAAACCTTCAGGTACAGCTGAAAACAAGCTTTATTTTATTTATTTATCCTTGGCAAAAGGATGAGATAAAGTTGATTGTAATGGTATCCGTGCTTTGTGGATGTTTTGTTACTGCTATCTTATCTTTGATAGTTCTTTGCAGATTTGATAAAGGGGTTAAGGTTCCTGCTAGCCTTACTCTTGCAAGGAGCTCTATTGAAATCAGCGGAGCTAGTTCTATACATGACAATATAGATCTTGCTCATTTATACTAAGGTGCCTTTACGCTAATCCGGCAATACATAAATAGCCCTTAAAATGGGTGCAAATATAATTTATGCTCACTTTAGATCCCCTTCAACCATAAAGTGGCCATAGTGTAAAGAAACCTCAGTGTAAATGTGAACCAGACCCTTGTACTTTAATCTAATATGCCCGCTGCTTTAAAATGCAGCTTTTTTCATATACAGTTTTGTCTCTCAGTCCAATCTCTTTAATCCAAAAGTTAATCCCAGTGTGACTAACTCCTGTGATGATCCCATGCAGCTGTGATGAGCTCCATGCAAATACCTAAAATACATAAAATAAATATTACCATTGCTCTTTTACTGGTGTGCTATATGTTCCCAAATAGACACAAAAGTAAGGAGTTTTGCAGATGAATATAAAACACTTGTGTTATAAGAGGATGCATAGATTTTAAAAAAATCAACTTATTATGTACTAGTGGAAGGGAGTAGACAGTCATCGTTGTGCTAATAATATGTTTAGAATGACATTTTCATTGAATGGTGTTTCTGTGTTGGCTATGGTGAATGTCTGATGATGTATTTGTGACATCACTTCAGGCAATATTTTATGAAATGCTGTAAATTACATAGCAGCTTCCTGTAGCTCTGCATACTGCAGGAAAGGCAGGTGTCACAAGACTACCCACAGCTGTGAGATTATTCTAATTCCAAGCCATTTTAAGTGCCTGCAAATCTATAACCTGGGCATCTACACAGCACTAATGAAACACCACCAATTGAAGTACTGTAAAATGGATAAAAAAACTAAAACTTACATACTGGTCAATGTGATGAGGTGTGTACCCCACACAGGTGAGGAAAGGTTTAATGTGGGCCTGAGAGGCCAATTATGCTACCTGGCTGCACCTGGAGGATGAGCCAGGCTTAATTAAAGATGAAGCCCAGCTAGGGAAGAAGCTCTATGGTGACTATAAAGAAGGGAAGTACAGATTAGAAAGGGGCTGCTGTGGGGAAAAACTCTGCAGTCACTTTCTAAAGCTAGAGTGGAGAGATCAGGAGGGTCAAGGTGGAAGCTCAGGTGGAGAGTTCACTCTGGGATCCTCTCCTGAGTAGAGAACTCTGGCAAGAGGACAGGAGAAACATGGAACAGGCAGTGGGTGTGAAGCAGGCCCCAGTGGTGAGCTCTAATAGTAAGGCAGGATCTGAACTTCCAGGGGGAGACCCCTGGGAACTGTTCAGTGAAGGAACAAAGAGAGGGACTTCAGAGGCATGCGAAGTTAAGCCTGAAGTGGGCAAAAGTTGGATTAAGTTTCTACTTTTGTTTTATGATATATGGGGTGATTCCAGGGGGGAACCTGCAAGTCCCAGCCCTAAAAGAAGGGAGAACATAGAAGCTGTGGGAAAGGCCTAACAGTCTTGATAGGAACAAGTGCAGGGAGGTGGCAGCAAGGCGTCTGGTGGAGTGAATCTTGACTGCCTATCCTAGGGTCACTGGACTGGAACCCAGTGTAGCGGACAGGACTGCATTCCTCTACCAGCCGCTAGCAAGGCAATGTGAAGCCCCGAAGAGTGGGATAAGATGATTGAGAACCACAAGTCCCAAAGTTTGATTCCAAGACCTTTTGTAAGGACATTGGACTTGCTGTTATCCAAAGGGGGTGGGACTAGGGTGACCAGACAGCAAATGTGAAAAATCGGGATGGGGGGTTGGGGGTAATAGGAGCCTATATAAGAGAAACACCCCAAAACCAGGACTGTCCGTATAAAATTGGGACATCTGATCACCCTAGGTGGGACTGACACGTGACCTGGCCAGAGGGCCAAGTCTGGAGATGAAGCAGACCACCATAGGAACAGAGCTATCATCAGCAGAGGGCACTAGACAGGAAAGTTCTGTTATAACACACACAGTCATAAGAGGGTGCCCTGTTGGGGAGTCCACGCATCTATGATCAACAAGACTGCTTTCCTCTCTTAACCTGAGAGAGATGGGCAGGAAGGGAATCTTCTCAAATGCTTAAGCATGTTCACACATCTGAGTTATTTCCTGGCTCTGCCACTTTCTGACTGTGTGACTCTGACCAAGTCCCTTCACCTCGCTGTGCCTCAGTTTTCCTTCCCACTCTTTCTTTTGTCATGTCTACTTAAACTGTAAATTCTTTAGAACAGGACTTTCTGTCTCAGTGGTTGCTATAGAAAGAAGTTGTCTGAAAAATTTCCAACACTATTTTTGATGAAAAAACTTGGGTTTTGGCTAAATTAATATTTTGGTGAAAAATTACTGTTTTCCAAGCACCTGAAAACCAAAATATTATTGCTTGTGGCCAAAATCTGTCTGTATTCAAATTTCTGCCAAAAATAATTTTTCTGGAGGGTAACACTTTTTCAGCCAGCTTTACTGTACCATAGTTAGCACAATGAGGCTATGATCTAGATTGGGTCTTTTGAGGCACTAGTGTAATACCATAGTAGATTACCTTGCCCTCCACAATATGAATTTTTGTATACGTGTGCAGTATTTTTATAGAATTATTTACATGGAAGTGCTGAGTTCTATCAACTGCCATCTACTGTATGGAAGCAGTGTGGCCTACTTGATAGGGAACTGAATTGAGACTCAAGAGACCTGGACTCTATTCTTGGCTCTGCAACTTCTTTTCTGGGCAACCTTGGGGAAACTGAGGCACAGGGAGGGAAGTGACTTGCTCGTCTGTAAAATGGGGAATAGTGACAGTGACATCCTTGTAAAGAGCTTTGAAATCTATGAATGAAAGGTGTTGTAAGAGATTGTTGCTGTAATAAAAGGAAACTGACTTTATGGGTGTGGTACACCTATCTGGTCCTAATAAATGAGCTCTGATCAGTAGTTCAAAAAGAAAAGGCCCAAGATCCTTGCCAATATATTGAGGAGGAAATTTTCTTTTTGACCCTACCTTTGGTAAAGTCAAACACAACTACGTCATTTTCTCCCCAAAGTCCCAGAAAACATGAATTTCCCCTCCTCCCACCCACTCCTAGAAGTAGTGAATGGAACTTGAAACACTGTTAAAGGAACATTTTTAAATAGAATTAATTTTAGTGAGAACTCTTGGGATGTTGCCACAACTGTAATTGTTTGTTGTTTGTTTTGTTTTTACCCTCAGTCTCCTGTCTTACATACTGACTAAAGGCTGGGGAGTAGGGGAAGCAATCAATTTCCCTTAGTCCTTCTCAGGCAAAAAAAGCTATGTGTTTAAAAGCAACTGATTTCCTCCCCAAACAGACCACACTTGGATACCGAGCACTTTTGATTGTCATAGTTTCTCTCCAGGTGATACGTATTTCTGCCTATGGCAGTGAATAAAATACATAGTGCTGATTCAGAGTCTGGTGATACCGATGATACTATAACTGCCCCTTCCAAGTTCTCAGTTTGTAGATAAGGACAATCTGCAACTTCAGTCTGGTAAACTGGTCTACAATATAATGTCCAGCACTCACATTACTCATGAGGACATCCAACTGCAATGCACTTTCCCACCAACCCCCATTTCTCTACCCTGTACACTGTGACAGTCTTTCCCACACACCTCTGGGTTAAGGTATTGTTTTGTTCTAAGATTTATTTTTATTTTACACTATATATGATCACTGGCAGACTTTATTTTCTGAATATTTGTACTGTTACCGTTTTAAAAAAAAACTTTTAAGGCTGAGATTTTATTCTTTTCCAAAAAGTAGTAAAAATGCCTTTGTTGTTAAATTGTTTCTCATCCCACCTCTAGCCATTTCAGTATAATATACAATGCAAGAGACTTCAAGAATGCAACATTAAACAGCTCGCTTGTGCATACTGTGATATTTTGTATTTCTTTAAATGTCATTATGCATTTCCTTTAATGCCAAACATGTGATGTTGGTTCAGCATGGTTGCTGTGGGAACCAACAATATTGAATTTCTAAACTGCTGTGGGTGAAAATTCCACTTCATAACATAGTCATACCCAAACTAGCTTTGATTTAGCTAGTTCAGGTACCAATAGTAGTGAAGCCACAGCAACACAGATTTCAGTGTGGGCTGTACAAGCCGTCCCAGAACCCTGAAGTTGGAGCCCAGGGTGTTGTGGTTTCATTGCTTTTGATGTTCACTGCTTTGGCTAGCTAGATTAAAGCTAGTTTGTGTATGGCTATATGTGCTGCAATCACCCTGGCAGTGTATACATCCTGGGTCTGAGGAGGGGGGAATAATTTACTCCACAAAAGGTGGCGATATATCTTACTGTCCCCTCTTCTGGGCCTGGCCAGCTTACTCTGGTTAGTGAGGGAAGGGATGGAATTAAGGCACTTCTCATTTCCAAGCCCTCTGCCCACTTCCCTACAGCCAGAGTCACAATGTGAACAGCCTTCACTGAGGAAGGGGTGCGGTGGGTGGTCAGTCGTCTATTAATCCCCTCTGTGGCGTAGAAAGAACTATGTTATGTTAGTCCACTGGGAGTTGTGTGGGGGGGAACATAGGTCAAAAGAATACTTATGGAACCTTGATTTCTTTCATTATAAGTCAATGGCATCTGAAAAAGGGCAGGTAACAGTGGACTGCTTACAGCAACAAATAAAGGTTATGCTGGGTCCAACACAATGCTTATGCTGTGTACCCTGTGTAGAGCCTCCCCCGGGGTCCATCTTACTTCATGGTACAAATGAGGATAATTGTCTTATTGTACCCCAGAGTCTTTTGCCCATGCCTATTGGATTTACACAGAGATTTGGGTGAAGAAAGTCCCTAAAGAAACAAATAGGGCACTACTGAATTGGGATAAGTGATGGACAGGTACCCAATGTTGTTGACAGCAATAGGATGCTGACTCTCAGAGCAATAAACAATGTTGGTCATAGCATTCAGGACTTCCTGAAATTTATAAAATATGCAGACACTTAAAAACCATTTAAAAATTCTGCATTCAAAAAGTGTGTGTGTGTGTGTAGGGGGAAATGGTGTGAGGATAGCAGAGGTGTTCTTTTACTCAGTTGATAATACTGAGAGACATGTAATATTAATGATCATCAGGGGATTGTTCAATTCTAATCTCTCTGACAATCCTCAAAATATTATATTCTGAGCAAAATAGAAAATATCTCCAGGTATGACTAATACCATTCATTTATACTAGTGCTTGGTATATAAATGTCGCTACAGCATCCCATTGTTCAATTTGCCCTTTAATGTCCCAGAAGTTCCAGAAATATTTTCCTACTCTGTAAAAACACTTTTAGATCAGAGACAGACAGAAAAGTGAAAACATTTAAACTCAATTAATTCAGAAACATCAAAGCCATCTGATGTTCGCTGGTCAGTGAATTGGTCAGTGATTGGCTTGATGTAATTTGTTTTAACAGTGCCAAAATTGGAGTCCATATGCATTAAACCACAACTACTGGAATTAAGTTTATGAATAGGAAAAAGTGGTAAAAGCATAAGGGATAAAGAAACATGATTTCTGTGTACAGTCGAGAATGCCATTCAAATGGTAGTATGCAAAAAGAAATGAAAAAGTAAAATAGGAAAAAGAAAAATTCAAAAAAATTGTTTCATAAAGAGAGGGGGGTTACTTTTCATTGTTGTAGTAATTTCAGATTCTGTTTCATGTGTGTTAAAATAGACGAGGCAGTTATATTATTCATCAAAAGTGAAAGGAATAACATTAAAATTAATAAGCTGTAATGCTCCTGATTGGCTTCAGAAGTTTAACACAATAGCAAATGGGTTTCTGTATAAATGAAGGCAGAGAGTTATTATGGAAAACTGTTCCAGGAATAATTTTAAGGCTGAGTTCTATGCATTTTATTAAGTGCGTAGAACTTGAGATGCCATTTTAATAGTAATTTCTTGTAGAATGATATCTTGCTTCCATCATCTGAAATTCAAATCACTAATGTGTACAAAAATCAATATAGTTCCTGTTATAAAAATTGTTGATTCCATTTGCATACACTTTTATAGTTCTGCCAGCTTCTCCAGCTTTTCGTAGCTATGTCCTGTAGCTATAATTCCCTTTGACCTTGCAGCTTAAGCAGTACTGGGGCAGGTCTGTACTTGGAGAAGAGACTTCTGAGTTGCACTTAAGTGCTGCTGAATTTGGTCGTGGTAATTCAGTAGTAAGTTTTCTTTTTACTTCTAAGTCAATAGTGAATCAATGCCCAAGCAAAGTGTTGGGAGCACTGTATTGCCAGAGATACCAACTCTTGGATGAGATGTAAACTAAAGCTGAATGTGTTCATTCAATACACTGGCACAAATTCGAAAAGGAATTCGGTATATGAACTTCAATGTCTTGAATGAAGAGTGTGATAAACCAACAGTCCTTTATTTAGAGGAGAATAATCTTTATTTCCTGGCTCTGGTCAGATGACAAGTGTAGCCATATGTAACTCTGACAACCAAGTCATATAATGGGTTAGTATACATTGACTCCAGTGACTACTGTTTAATCATCCCCTTTCAATTCCTGCCAATAACTTTCCACCTGCCCTAATATCATAAAAACCTCATTTAAATTGGATTTTTTTTTACATAACTTCCTATTCTGCAGTGCTGCTACTGCCTGTTAAACAACATCTGAATCTTGTCCCAAATACAACTGCATTCCAGTGGTTTGGTGTAATAATCATTACTTTTTTTTTTTTTTTTTACACAAAATTTACAAAGTGACAGTTTGAGATGAAATATGCATCTTAATACAGAGGAGAGGAAGCATAGTCCGATGCTTAAAGCACACAACTCCTAGAGTTGAGGCATAAGTTTTGTGCCCATTTATGAGACACTTTTGCTCTGTGAATTATGGCCAAACTGAATGACCTTTGTTTCTCCATCTGTAAAATGAAGATTAGTACAGGGTGGCATGATGTTATGAAGCCTTTATTGGGTGAAACTAGAACACATTATGAAATTTAGTTACCTGATCTTCCATTCTCTCTACATCTTGCCCCACATATAGACCTTATTTTTTATAGCCATTCCCTTGAGCTTTGGCTCAAACCTCTCTGGAATAGCTTCTTGCATGGGTTGTGTTTAGTAATAAGTACTAAACATTAACAATTCAGCAAATTTCCAACACTCACAATTCTTCCCAACACCCAATTCCCTCCTTGACACCACCTCAGGCAGATGGTGCACTGTGTATGAATCCAGAGTTGAGTGCTATAGCACTGTGAACGTTGGCCATCTTACAACATCAACAAAGCCCTTACCATTTCTTCACCCCCTGGATGGGGCAGGGTCCTCTCCTGACTCCCTAGTCTGGAGTCCAATGCAGGTCTTGGTTGGCTCTTGGTAGCTGCTGGGGGCAGAGGGGTCAGATTTCTTCCACTCTGGACTCTTGTCTCTATAGAGATGGAACTCCCTGATCCAAAGCAGGTCAGACTCCCTTTTGCGGGGGACTAGGAATTAATCAGAGACTCCCTGAGCTGCTCTGTTTCGCTCTCAGCACCCAAACTCAATGCTCAATGCTGAAACTTAACCTAGTCTTTGTCTCTGTCAGGCTGTCCCTGCCACTGAAGGGCTGAGCAGCCATTGTTCATCATTGGCCCAACAAACGGCTTGACTCTATGACTCTATGCAGAAGCCTCCCAATTGGCCACAAAAAAAGTTTCTAGTCCATTCTGTCCACACTCCTGACTCCAAGCATGCAGGGAAATGGTGTCAGAGGGATGTGGTAGTCATTGTAGCCCATAGGGTAGGATGCCCTACAAGCTCAGTCTGGAGTTCCAGCAATTGATGCCTTCCAAATGAGTGTTACATTTCATTACAAATTTTAGTTAAAATAAGCAGACACAGGAATCTTATACTCTAGTTACTGTCATGCTGTTGCCATAATAGTCACTTGCTAATTAAGATATGTTTTAGAAAGTGATTGAGCTATAAACTGCCTTTTCACATGTTAAGTGGACATTCTTACACTAATCACCTGCAATTAAGTCAATCAATCAGGAAGGAGATATTTTTGGAGACTTCTCTGGTATCATAGATGCAATCTACTTAATCACTCACTTTCAGTGAGGAGGTATGATAATTGCACATTCACAGCTGAACAGGAACAATACTGCAGTGGAACAATGTGCTTCTAAAATCTTTAACTCAGATATAGCCAACATGGCAGCTCATTTCACTGGCTCTCAAACTGTGTATGTGTAGCTCTTCCCCCGTAATCCAGGGATTGTCAATTATTTTTTGTCAAGGTCCAAATTTTTTGTTCAAGGTTCAGACTCCAGAGAAAATAATTTAAAAAAATGACAATAAGTAAATTTAAAAAAATTGGGATATGTGCTGGTCCAGATTTGGCCTGCGATCTGCCTGTTGACTACCCCGTCATAATCTATACAATAAAAGGTGTTGAGAAGTAAGCCATTGGGGACTGGACTTTTGGGAGGGAAGATCCTCAATACAATCAGCCTCAGGCATAGCTGTCTCCTGAACAGGGGAGCAGGAGAAATGGTTTCATTCTGGCAGCAAAAGAAGCAGGCAAATTACATTATGAAAGGGGAATAAATCTCACCTAGACCTTTGTATAACTTCTAGGTTTCTCTTTGCAATTTTTTTTCAGAAATATAGTGTATATTATTAGCCTACCTACCTACCTACCTACACACACACACACACACACACACACATACTATGAGATATCAATTACATTTTACAGAACATTCTAATAGGTAGCAAAATGTTAAAATCTACTGGCTTCATTTTATGTTCAAAACTTGTCAACATTGCTAATGCTAAGCTTTTATGTTATGTTTTTAGAAAACTCACAGAATACATCATTTTGCTGTAAAGAATGTAAAACAGGCATTTAACAAACTGAATTTTGCTGTCTATAGCAGGAGATTTGTCTGGTAGGACCATAATTTATGACAGAGAGAGGAGTGAAGACTAAAATAGCATTAATGCTGGTATAAGCAGTTGTCTATGGTTTCCTGGGTTTAGAACCATAGGCAACCTTCATGTATGTCAGCAATATCCATCATGTGGGCCAAAGGTAACTAGCCCTAGCTGCCTGATCTGGAAACTCTCTGATTAATGTGCACTTTTTCTATGAAAATACTTATAAATAACCAGGTCTATACTTGAAGACACAACTGTATATTGTATTTTAAAGCCTAAACATTTTTTTATTCTCTCCTGACTAGGGACTTTATGTGCTTTTGTCATCAATGGAATAGTTAGCAATTCCAAAGATTTAAATTATAGTTAGGCTTCAGAATCAACATAAAGTTGAGATGAGCAGCTCTCATTCTCAACTCTCTCACTTGAAGCAATTGTTTCAGGCTCCTTACAGACTCAGGCAGACATCAGTTTACACATGATTCACATTTTGATGGATTTATTTGCAACCTTAAGAGTTGAACCACTGAGAATGTTTCTTTTGCAAAATCATAAAAAGCCTTAAAAGTCTGATTGCCCTCTTACTTACATGACTAGGTATCAGGCAGAATTTCACTGAATTGGATGGACTTGTCACTGCTCTAAAATCAGTGTAAGTAAGAGAAGAATCAGCTCTAAAGTGCTGAAAGGGCCTTTATTGTAATCCAGAATGCATAGTCACTTCATTTTAGTACAACTGAGAAATCATATAGGAGAAAGGCACTGGAGGGAAATAGAAAGAAACATGAAATCTTGTTGCAGGGGGCAGGAGAAATTGATAGAGACATACCTAGCATGCCATATGTCCAGTGGCTGGGACACTCTTCTGTAATGTGAGAGACTCAAGTTTAAATCCCTTCTCCACATCAGGCAGAAGGGAATTGAAGCTGGGTCTCGCACATCCCAGGTGAGTGCCTTAGCCAGTGGTCAGAAGGTTATTAGGTAGGTGCTGCTACCACTTCTGGCAGTTTTGTGAATAACGCTTAAGTCTGGGGGGAAGGCAGAAATTGCCCTTAAGTATTTGGCAAATTCTGTCAAACTTACAAATAGTTTCAGAAAACTGCATTTTCTGCGGAACAAACTATTCATTTGAAAAACCTCACCTGCTAATAATGAGGCAGTGCTAGTTAAAGCACAGGGAGGACTGCCTGCACAGAGCTACACCAGGTTTAGGGTAGTACAAAGGAGAGTTTTAACACCCTTTAGCACACTAACTCCTGACTTGTGTGCTGTGAATTTAGGCCATATCTAAGGATCTGGTCCTTTATTTGCAAGTTTGGAATACTGAAGCAAAGTGGATGGTGGATATGTGCACTTTTTATTTTTATTTTTTTAATTTTTTTTTTACAGTGGTTGACAGAAGAGATTTGAATTTTGAATGCATGCTAGGAACCGGATTGCAAAGTTTGGATTTGGACTCATCTGAACAGTTCAAAAAGATCAGTTTAGCTCTGGTGTTTTGTTTCTGGCTTATGTCTAGCTAACATTTATTTTATACTCAAATTATAAGTATATATTAGGAATTTAGAATGTTTAGAAAATGGGAAAGGCACTAAGCCTTGGGAAATATCTTAGCTTGGGTACTATAGCAAGAGTTAGTGAAAAGTCTTTGATGGAGATTTCCACTATCTGCACAAAGGAGAAGCAGCAGAGGACTGGAAGGCGGTTAGATTAGAAAGTATTTAAGGGAGACCCAAGAGGCTAAAGACCTATAAGCCTAATTTTATGAACAAGCAACTAGAAACATTAAAAGGTTATACAGCATTAGGAAAGAAGTAGATAAGTTAGTAGCTATAGGCATCATTCACCTCTAGGACCTGAATTTGATTACATCCTACCTAGGATATCTGCTGAATATGAAATGAGTTTTGAGAGTAGTCTCACCCTATCCTCTAAAATAGGTAGAATAAAATTTTCATCCCATCTTTACACAAAACTAAGGGGGGGGGGGCGAATTAGATAACAAAGCATAGAAATGTGTGTGGTATGCTAGCTCCAAATGAAAGTAAGGTCCCATGTGATTGCATAATCATTGGATATGGAATTGAGAAAGTTTATTGAAATTATAGGCTATAAATTGCTTCATTGGTACAATTATATTAATTCAGAAACATGTAATTTGGTAAAATATATGTATATAGATTTTAAAAAGCATTACTTCTGGATTTTTTTTTTTTTTAAAGACATTGTAATCAATCAGAACATACAAAGTTAGTAAACCTGGAATAGAGGGAGTGTTATTGAAATGGATTATATATTCTCCTAGCAATAGAAAGGAAACAGAATTTCAGTTCATGATAGCAGTTCAGGGTCAGTATTATATTCACTTTTCTTTCTTTTATATAAATGATGTGGATGAAGGAATAAAAATAGGTGCATTATTTGCTCATGACACAGAAGCTGAGCAGCAGATCTGATGGAAGAAAGAAAATAAAAATGAAAGTATTGGATTAGATTAGGATTTTGAATGGGCAAATATCTATTTCAGCATAGCAAATTATAAGGACAGCTAGTCCCTATGATAACATTTTATGCTCACAATGTAATTCTTTACCGAATATATACCTTTACAAAGAGACCAAAAAATAATGGGGTTGAACCTCCCCATCCAATCCAGTGATAGGGAGAAACTATAAATAAGTACTGCAAAAAGCACTAGGTTGGTTCACATTTGCAGTACTAGTTATAATTCTGTTCATTATAGCCTATATATCCTTATTACTCTAAAGATTCGCAAGGTACAAAAGTGTAAAGCCCCTTTGGCTGCATTTTTATGACATGGGTAATGCAGTATAATGGGATTTAATGTAATTTTAAGCCACAGCGTAGCCACTTTATATCAGCAAGAGTATTGAAAAAGGTTTGAACAAAGTTTTATATATCATTTTCTATTTTTATTGTGCTATTCAAAGTGTTCCTGTGAAGCTGTTTTAGATAAACACTCAAGGGCATGCCTATAATATTCTTTTCATATTTTCAATACATGAGTATAAGCATAAGAAAATCACCTAAAATGTGAATGTTAAGTTACTGCATCTTGCAGACAGCCCTACTGTGCATAAGAGAAGTACATGTTGCAAGCGTTGCCCTTACCACCAGAATAATACACCTACCAGCAGTTAGAGACAGAGACACAAAACCATGAAGATGTATAGTTTCATCTGATAAGATCACTTAAATTTAGAAGCTAACCATGGAGAATATGCTCTTCTGAATAATTGTAAGTGCTGTAGAGAAACTTAACTATAAATGAATACTTAATCATTGAATATTTGACCTGTTAATGAAGACCGAGTCGAGAGAACCTGACCTGATGATGGTAATTCATAATAATAAAATTAAGGATAAATTTACAATAGTGTGATGTCTTGCTGTGGTGTTTACACAGTAAAAGAGTGGAATTATATATGTAGACATTTGCTGAGAAATAATTTGATTGCTTTGTACTCTGGTTTCAGCTGCTGCATGGTTATTCAAATTATTGTGTGCTTATTAGGGTTATGTTAATAAAATATGTGTTTTTCTTACTATGAAAAGAAACAAATGGTATTTTTAACATCAAGATATGCAAACAAGAAAGTGGAGCATAAAGATCTTAAAACAAGCACATTACATATCACATTTTTTTCTGTTTTTCCTGTTCACTAAGTTTTAAAGAATACTATCTACATTCAGAAAAAAATAGAAACCATAATCTGTTTGCTTTAATGTTTTGAATATACCTCTTGCCTAGTGACTTTTTTTTTTTTTTTTTAATATGCCAGTTCCTATTTCCAACACACTTTCAATTGAGATCTGTACATGTTGCTCATAACTGAAGGAACCAGTTTGGCAGTTCTAGAAGGTTTACATTTCAGAATGTCTCAACAAGTGTAGATAAATGGTATACTTGAGAAGTTATACAATCTTAAAGGAGATGATACAACTTATTTACTTTTCACTGTTGAAATACAGGTCTGTCGCATCTTAGGCACATTTAACATGTGCGATTTCAGCTTTATGCGGTCGGCAAAAACAAGAAAAAAACAAAACAAAAGAGAAAAATAACAATTTAAATACTGTTTCTGTAGTGCAGGCGATTCTGCCCGCCATTACACTCAATGTAATTTTGACTATACGCAGTTTTCGCTTTACGCGCTGACCGTGGAACGTAACCCCAGCGTAAGATGAGACAGACCTGTATAGCAACAATTCTATATCTTAGAAGTGGCAAAAGACATGATTTTTGGAAAGCTTGAGCTCAGAAAAAAGGAGATGCAAGTTCTTTCTTTCTTTGTTTACTGCCTGTATTGTAGTTTCTAAAAAGCATTTTGAAAGATCAAAACTGAAGTTAATAATTTTCATCTGATATTTGTGGAAGAAAGATTATGTAGACTCTTTTGAGAATCTATTTGTTGAACAGATTATCTGCAGGGACATTTATAGACTGGGGGCTGTTACATTTGGTTTTCTTAGGCAGTTGCGGTTTCATTCTTGTTCTGGAGTCAGCCATTAATGTTAGAGGTGGGTAGGAACTGAAATACTTCTTAACATGATCTACCCCCTCAACAAATGTGTGGGTCAGGTGTTTTGTTCCTGAACTAACTACTTAATGACTTCCAGGGGTTGGAAGGTTAAAGGCTAATGTTTCATCATCTTCAGAAACATTGCCATGCCATTCAGAGACATATGTCAGCAATGTGAAAAAGACGAGTCGTAAACTGGAAAAAATAATTGTGTTGTGTTGTGGATTTTCTGGAAGTGATACTGATCTTGCTTACTCCCCAGTCTGGCAGAACACTTAAATTTGTGCTTAACTCTAAGCAATGAGTAATCCCACTAAAGTCAATGGCACTACTTATGTGTTTAAAGTTATTCATGTGCTTAAGAGAGTTGTTGGATCAGAGCTTTATGTAGGTTTTATACCAGTGTAATGACAGTGACTATTGATTCTCATTTGTGTAAGTGAGACCAGAATCATGGTCTCTCTTCTTAGTGGATCCCCTTGTCAATATAGTGTAAATCTACTGACTGGCACAATATGTAAAAACATATTGTGCATATTCCATAATACATCAGCAGTGACACACGTACTGCATCTCTGGCATAAATTAATCCATATATATTTGCTAGCAAGCTTGTGCTGTTGTTCTCTCCCACAAAGAATAGAAAATTCAGACATTCGTGATCTACACAAGTTGACATTACAATTCTAGAATACAGTTTTGGATGGAATTCACCTCCATTTTACATAGATATCTTTGGATTTTGTCAGTGTCATTTCATGTGGTACTCTGCAGCCAAGAGAATCAATGAGTGCCATGAGAGGTTTCCTGACCCCAGGGAGGCAAAGTGATAACTAAGCAATTTTTCATTTCACTACCATCTCTCAAGACACACATTTAAAAACAAGTCTTTGTAGGGAGGAAATATTTAATGTTGTTTTGGTTTATAGTAAGTTGTTTTGTAAATTGGGCACAGATCTGTCCTAAACTCAACAACTGATCCATCTGGTACAGCAGACCTACATGGCTTGTATTGTTTAGTTATTTTTGAATATGTTGGTATCTGGATTTTATTGCACACCTTACAAGCTGAGCATGATAATGTGTTCATGACTTAAAGAAAAAGAGGAATCTTTGGAACAATTGCTCTGAAATGCCAGCTAAATCGATGACACTAAAGCTTCCTCATAAGCAACATGCTACCAACTCTCTTAATATTTTTTTTATTTCCTTTTTTTGGCTGGGGGGGTCACATAGTTCAGATCCACAGCCAAGCCTCCCAAATCCAGGTAGTATTGAAAACTTCTTATTTCTGTCCCTATTTATTTAATCTACATTTTTATACTTTTGTGAAAGCCTGTCTTCTCAGCAGCTATTTGCTACCATACAATAACTTTACCATACAATGCAATGACTCTCAAAGTGCACTTGAATAAGGAAGACTGGTTTGTGAATGAATTTCTAATGTGGCTGTTATCGCAGTATTTAGGCACCATACACAAGGCTTATTAGAAGAATTATTGTAGCTATATTAGTCTGTATTCTCTGGCCCTACCTATGATGAGAGAAATCCTAAACCTTGCTCTAGCCTCCTTGGGTATGTCTACACTGCAATTAGACACCTGCATCTGGCCTGCGTCCATTGACTCAGGTTTGCAGGGCTCCAGCTAAGGGGCTGTTTAATTGTGGTGTAGACATTTGGGCTTGGGTGAAGCCTGGGTTCTAGGACCCTGGGAGGCGAGAGGCTCCCAGAGCTTGGGTTGCAGCCTGAGCCCGAATATCTGCACTGCAATTAAACGGTCCCTTACCCCAAACCCTATAAGCCTGAGTCAGCTGGCCCAGGCCAGCCATGGGTGTCTAATTGCAATGTAGATATACCCTTTATGTCAGGTAAAAGGGTAGGAGCACTGTGATGGGGCCCCATAAACCCCTGGTTTTTGTCTTGGGGACAAATTCCTCCAGAGCGGACACTGCAGAATATAGCCATAAGCCTGCTTCTCAAGGACTTCCTCACAAACTCTTGCATAGGAGGTGTCCTAGGGTGGGGCTGGGGCTGGAGAGGCATATTGGGAGTTGGGCTGTACCACTGCGGAGATTCTACATAATGCTGCCTAAAATAGAATTTGATGCCCCCTTCCCCAAGTCTCCACTCCGTGGGCTTGTCATCCAAGTCTCCTTGCCCAGTAAGTCCTAGTCTCCCACTCTGGACTCTCTACTCTTGTCCCAGTTCCTCCCCCATACTACTCTGGTTCCTCATTGAACTTTCTCCCTTACCCAGGCCTCTAGTGCTCTCCCTCCATGTTCTCTGTCAGTACTCACTTCCAGTCCCAATCTCCCTCTCTGGGCTCTTTGTCCATTCTCAGGGTGTCCAGGTCCCTCCTTGGGCTCTTTACCCAGTATCTTTCCCAGCAGTGCTAATTTCCCCCTGCATTACAACGCCAGTCCTTCCCAGCGCTCACTGGTTCCTAATCCCAGTCTCCCCCACACCCCAACTCCCAGTTCCAGTTTCACTGTCCCCTCCAGCTCCTTGTCCCAAACTACTTCACCACCATGCCCCACTCCTGTATGTCTGGCTCATGACCCCTCATGCATTCTTCCTCTGTGCTTCCTGGGCTCAGTGTGTGTGGGGGAAGAGGGGGGTCATTGAGAGCACAAGAGAGATGTTCTCCATGCACTCCATTCAGGTGCCCAGAACCAGATATGGCACCACCTGCAGCAGTCCAGAGTGGCAACTGCAGCTCAAAGTGTCCTGCACAGTGCTGGACTGGAGCATACTCAGTGCAGTTTGAATCTTTGGGGAATTTAGCTGCTAAAATCTAAGTCTCTACTGAACATACTTTATCTGCAATTTTTCAAAAGCTTATAAATTGGTAGATTTTTACAGGACAGTAAAAGGCAAACCACTGATACAAAGGTTCATCCCTTGCCAAATTTCAATGTCTTGCTTCAACGCATGGGAGGAGCTAGAGCTTTTCAAAGAGGTCACCAGAATTTTTTAACATGGGCAAAACAATGTATTTTTTTCCTAGTCTGTCTTGGAAACAACTGGACAGTTCTGGCTGAAACTTTCCAAGCAAGCTCAGCCTGAATCAGAATGCTGGCATGGGGTGGGGGGGGACAATGATGGAGACGGGGGGGGGGGG